>OY728150.1:960300169-961500169 GCA_963277665.1 Viscum album
CTAGGATGTTTCTAGGGAAGTGGAGAAGAGATTTTGTCAGGGTTTGGCCGAGCTTGAGTGCTCAAATTGGTGTGAGGAGAAGGGGGAGGAGGTATCCTTTTATAGGGAGGAGAGGGGCACCTTAGGAATATCTCAAAATATTATTTTATATTAAAGTCAAAATCGGTTTATAATGGTTCCAAAGGGTCTTATTTCGAAGCTAAAGTGGGAATGGGTCGAAATCCTATCAACCAATAGAATTTATACAAGTTTAGGATATTATTTTAACCTTATCAATTAGATTTAACTCTAAGTTAAATAATTTAACATTTACCGTGTCTTTTTGTTTTCTTTCACTATATGGTTAATACACTTACTATAACATGCCAAACGAACCCCAAATTGTTTATTATTAATATATATATCCTTATCTAAGTCATTTGGCCGAACCTTAGATTTTTAGGAATAAAATAACAATTAATAATATAATATTTGATTTAAAAACTATTTTGTGTCAATTTTGACACTATTTGATATATGATTTTTGTGAAAGTCATAACAGAATTAAATGTTCGAACCAAGTTGATTAAATCAACATTAATATATCATAGTAACCTAGAAAATTAGTGGAATTCATAAAAAGTTTCAAATTACATTTATTTTTGTGTTTATAACATCAATTATGTCAATATTTCATTAGTAAGATAATTACTGCATCATCGTTGTGTCATAAATAAATTAAATTATTTGATGTCTAAAAATTACAAATAAAATACCATCATGTAGGAAATCTTTTTAGCTTTCTAATGAATATTTACAATCGAATTTATCTTATGTATAACCCCATATTAAAAATGATTTACTTATTAAACTTTGATTTTAACTATTTTAACATTTCTTTAAATAAATTAATAATAAATGTCCTAATCTAATCCAAGTGGGCCTAAATGGTCATATTTTATTCCTAAGTTTGTTTTTGGTCGAATTACACTTGTCCAATAGAATTAGTACATGTGTTAGGGTAATATTAATATCATATTTACCCTTAGTTACCCTATTTACTATTAACCGCGGTAAAAAACGTAAAAAGTTACTATTCACCAAAAAATTATTTTCATCTCATTGAACCACATTTTAGTCCTTGATATTAACCGTGTCTCTCGGATTTTCGAAATTCCATTCACAGAAGCGGTAAAATTAAGTTTTATACAAAATTCAGTTTTTTAACCTACCACTTAGTAGTTTCACTATTCATCAAAAATTGATGTTTTTCAGAACAATGCCAAAATTTCATCCTAA
Source organism: Viscum album (assembly GCA_963277665.1). NCBI lineage: Eukaryota > Viridiplantae > Streptophyta > Magnoliopsida > Santalales > Viscaceae > Viscum > Viscum album. The sequence continues at coordinate 960,301,448 of OY728150.1, forward strand.
GCTATATTTCATATTCCGAATTCAAAAATGAAATCTATTTTACCAAATTCATAACATAGAAGTTGCATTAATTAATTTTATAATTAAATCCCGCTGTTAAAATAAATAGCGTGTTTTTAGGAAACAATATATATCAAAAGATTGACACTTGATTATGTCTGGTTTAAATGTGAAATTACAACCAATGACCAACATTGTATTAAATTGTAAAAATATATTCTAAATATACTTTAAAACCACTCAAATTAATAATTTATCACTATTAATTATTTCGATTAAAAAAGTTGTTTTTAATTATAATTTAGTAATTTTCACTATTCATCAGAATGTGAAAGTTATCCGAAAAGTACCAAAATTTCACCTTAGGCTAAATTCGATACTCCGAATCCAAAAATGAAGTTCATTTTGAAAAATAAGATTTACATAATTTTAAAAAGTGGTTATTACTATTCATAACGGCTAGTTTTAATAATATTTTAATAGCATATCGTTGTTTAGTGAAACTCGGTATTGCGTATTACACACGCTATCGAGGAAGGTCGCGATTGCGTGTAATTCAAGGCAAGTCAAGGATGCGTGTTGTGCAAGCTCCTTTTGGTGTAGCGTACAACACAAGACATTAATAAAATTAAAAAGAATATTTTTTATAAAATCTTGGGCTGTTACATTCTACCCCCCTTAAAATGAATTTCGCCCTCGAAATTCGTCGGGGTTATAAATGGTTTACTATTAGAAAGTTTCTTTAATAGAAACCCACATCGTAAAAAGGAATGTCAAAACCAATCTTTAAAAAACAAAAGTATGAAACGTAACGGTTACCCAAATAAACTAATCATTGGGTTTCCACATAGGTGAAAATATGGATATGGAAGAGAAATATAACCATCATGTTCTGATGGAGAGTGGTAGAGAACATGGCTATGGAAAAGCCAGTAATCACAAATCCATAAATTTGTGACGATCTAAGGTACCATCTGATTCATCAGGTATAAGAGAACTAGGACAACATTTTTGGTTTTCAAGATCATTTCCCTAAAGTTAAAGAATTTGAATTAGAATAAATACTTACTTTATTTTGGTACAATCTCACTGTTGTTCGTGACTTTAACAATTTCCACTTCATCTCTTAAATAAATGAAGTTGAATTTATTATTCGTGAAGTGTTAGCAGATCATGTGATAGAATGACGGGTCATTCCATCTGTCTCAAAAGGTTAGCAAAATTTATATACATAAGTCGATCTATAGTGGGATTAATCATATATGGTTCCTAAAATGGGCTTATACTTCATATATCATACTGCTTAATATAATAACACTAGTTTCTATTAAACAGGGACTTCCTGTAGGCCAGTGGTAGGCGATAAAGGACAGTCGCACTTCGGTTGTGGGTTCGATTCCTATAGCCTTGTCCGAAGCGATGGGCTATCGCCCGTCCTGCAGGTTGTCCTTTTTCTAAAACTACGTTACTATAACATCCCATCAATAATATCGAAAATCTTCTATCCTTAAACAATACTAACTTATGTCCAACATAATCCAGTCTAATCTTTAGGCTTATACATAATACTGCAGTCCACACTCATAATATAGTGACAACGATTACCAGAGATTTAATACTGTCGTTGATCCCCACATATCATAAGATATGTCTTGTTGGTCACATTCCAAACATTCAAAGTCCTTAATCGTGTATTCTCTTGAATACCTTAGTGAAAACATGAGTGCAGTTAAAAGTTAACACTGTCCACATACCAAAATCCTCAAAATTCTATATACTCAAACCATGATATCACTTAGTCCTTATATCAATCATGAGCTCATGAATACTGTTAAACATCTCGTTTTCTCGTTTTCCCTTCATTATGCGCATATCATCTTATTTCCAAAAATATCTGAATAACCTTTCATGGATACTGGTAACATTAATCAGACAACAGTGTAACAATCCTTACATGTCTCTTTATTCTAAAGTACCATGAGATTACTTATACAACATTACACATGATAAACATGTAATCATTCCACTACATTCTTAAACCATTGAATGTGCTTCAACAATTCTTTCATCTCACATATCATTTGTAGTCTCTTCATCATCATCCACATAAATACTTCCCATACGACCATACTGATTATCTTCATGAGACTTTCCCTTAGGGCATTGGTTTTCATAATGCCCGCACATTCCACATTTAAAACATTTAACCATTGTTGATGTCGTAGCAATACCATTATCATCATCCATGTTGTTAACTGAACCTTTTCCTTTGCATTTACTTGCTTTGTGTCCTTCTTTTCCACACCCAAAGCATCTTCCAGTTCCTTTGAAACATTCTCCTTGATGCCTCTTCCCACATGATTTACATAGGGGAAATTGAACTTTCTTTCCTCTATGATCATCATGAAACTCCATCTTTCTCTTATTAGCCGAGTCAGGAAACTTACCAAATTTTACTTTATTAATCATATTATGAAATTGCTGATTCGGCATAATAATGATGTTTGGACTTCCAAATCCCATTTCATTTGGTTTCTCATAAAAAAATATCATTCCATTGTCCAGCATATCCTCCATTATCATGAATCACCTTGTTTCCATCCATTTTCTAAAACCCAAAAAGAATAGTGTGAGAGGCAAAAATCATGCTAGAGAAAACAACATTATAAAGGGGGAGTACCTTCAATATCTAACATCTTAGGTTTAATTCTATGATCGTTAGCGTAGTTCTAGTACTATAACCTATACGTATACTTAACCTTAGGGACATCCCTAGACATACCTTAGAAATATCTCTAGGGATCTCACTAACGTTTTCGCATCCTAGTTTCCAAAGGTTGACTAAACCTTTCCTCTAATACCAACTGTAGAGACCCGAATCCTGACGTACATGGACATTACATTACTTTTGCGGAATACTGAGTACATAACAAAAACACACACACAAGGATCGTAATAGTTTAGTGTCTTTGGAAACTCGGAACGTAATCTTCTAATCGTGGTGAAAGATCTTCAATATCTCCCATAAAGATCTTCCCTTTTTTTTTACCTAAAACCTTTCTTTATATCCTGGGGAAAAGAAAACATAAAAGGGTGAGCTCAAATGCTCAGTAAGGGTAAACAAAAGAAATATCAATCACATCATATATATAAGAACATAGCTTTTGGAAATCTTAACCTGCAAAAAAGCTCATAATATCATAACATGGGATAAATCATAGAAGTGAAATGTAATCCCAATAATCATAACTTAAATCATGAAACTTTGTGGCATACACACATAATCATAGAGAATAATTTCTTGTTAGTCAAGACTCAATGCCAAGACTATCTTAGTGGACAAAGTCCCTTTCTGAATCGAGTAACCCTCGTTTCAGTCCTGTTTCACTGAACCGGTATAACCTACCATTTCAGCCATGTCTATCTCATGAGATATAAAATCTTTACCCAATGCATTGGAGGGAGATATAGGTCCCACCCATCTTATAATGAATCCTTTCTTATGTGTGCCACAAAATCATAAACCATACATCATAGCGTAACCCATGTAATAAAAATGGGATTCTTAAACAACATAACATCATAAAACAATTCATATAGGATAAAGGAATTCATAAAAATATTTCCATCACAACATAATCAAATCCATGTAATAATAGGGATAAAAACAGAACCCTTTTATTATCTTAGATGGAAAATAATTTTGATAAAATACTTGAACTTCATTCTTGAGGAAAATATCCTTTCTACTTCAAAAACACTTTTCCTTTCTTAACATGTCATAAAATTTTAAACTAAAATAAGTTGATTAAAAATAAACTTGAATACTTGTAAAGGAAGCTTCTTGGAAATAATGTTTTAAAAATCCATTTATGCCGTATACGTTAAAAAAAACATTCTTCGTACTTTTGTCAGAAAAGTCAAAAAGTACCTCGTATGAATAAAAAAACGACAAAAGATTCCTTTCATATTCTTTACTAAAAACTCACCGAAGGTTAAAATTGGCTTTAAACTATTGTAAGTGGATGGAAACAATATTACATGTTGAGGGAACATGGATGTGGATGATAAAATACAACCCAGTAAATACTTACGAATAAACAATCTCGGATAAAAATGAGATTGTGATATTTTCCCTTACCTTAGGTCCAATTTGCTTCGTATGTGTCCGAACCTCCTGTATAATGATTTAAATAATGTCATTGACTTATTACAGAATCATATTCATTGTTATGATATCATATATGGTTCACTTATGACATTATATTACCCGTTCTTTTGTAAATTCCATGTTAAAGAAGCGTTTTGGGTAAAATTGTTTCATTTATCGTAGGTGTTTTGACTTGTTGTTCTTGACATCATTATTACTTATAGCATGATTTACTTACTTCCAGAATATAAAATATGATTTATATATCATATATATTCAGTATATATATATATATAATAGATAGATAAATAAAATGAAAAACACCGTTCATGGAGACGGTAGTCCGTACGTACGCATGAACGCTGTTTTTCTTTCCTTATTGTCTTGAAATGGAAGTAAGTAGATGACATACATATGTATATATATACATAAATCCAGTAGCTTTATAATGTCATATATTTCATTATTATTTCTTATATATACATTATAATCATTCTTAAATGGTTAACATGGAGAATGAATCTCATCGCGTCGTGGAGACGGTAGTCCGTACGTACGCACGAGCGATGATATCATTCCTATAATTATTGAATTGAATTGGAGTGGATTATACAATATATCAGAATCAATATGATGTTGTAATAACTATGTATAGTTATTCTTTACACCATTATACCCATCCATGTAAGGTGGTGGTGGAAAATAGATTACACCACGGCGTGGAGACGGTATTCCGTACGTACGCACGCGCGGTGATTTCTTTTTCCGTAGGATGGATAGATGGTGAAATAGGGTTGTTTCATACTTATAATAACATATCAGTATATGAGTGATACTGATGTTATTACTTCATAATGAAACAACCTAAGAAGAAGAAGTGGAAGAAGAAATAAAGATGAAAGAATTGGTAACGGTAATTACCTCTTCTTTGAAGTGCCTCTTTGAGACCTCCTCTTAGGGCACTAGAATTGGTCTTTGAGGAAGACCAGAACCTCTAGGATGTTTCTAGGGAAGTGGAGAAGAGATTTTGTCAGGGTTTGGCCGAGCTTGAGTGCTCAAATTGGTGTGAGGAGAAGGGGGAGGAGGTATCCTTTTATAGGGAGGAGAGGGGCACCTTAGGAATATCTCAAAATATTATTTTATATTAAAGTCAAAATCGGTTTATAATGGTTCCAAAGGGTCTTATTTCGAAGCTAAAGTGGGGATGGGTCGAAATCCTATCAACCAATAGAATTTATACAAGTTTAGGATATTATTTTAACCTTATCAATTAGATTTAACTCTAAGTTAAATAATTTAACATTTACCGTGTCTTTTTGTTTTCTTTCACTATATGGTTAATACACTTACTATAACATGCCAAACGAACCCCAAATTGTTTATTATTAATATATATATCCTTATCTAAGTCATTTGGCCGAACCTTAGATTTTTAGGAATAAAATAACAATTAATAATATAATATTTGATTTAAAAACTATTTTGTGTCAATTTTGACACTATTTGATATATGATTTTTGTGAAAGTCATAACAGAATTAAATGTTCGAACCAAGTTGATTAAATCAACATTAATATATCATAGTAACCTAGAAAATTAGTGGAATTCATAAAAATTTTCAAATTACATTTATTTTTGTGTTTATAACATCAATTATGTCAATATTTCATTAGTAAGATAATTACTGCATCATCGTTGTGTCATAAATAAATTAAATTATTTGATGTCTAAAAATTACAAATAAAATACCATCATGTAGGAAATCTTTTTAGCTTTCTAATGAATATTTACAATCGAATTTATCTTATGTATAACCCCATATTAAAAATGATTTACTTATTAAACTTTGATTTTAACTATTTTAACATTTCTTTAAATAAATTAATAATAAATGTCCTAATCTAATCCAAGTGGGCCTAAATGGTCATATTTTATTCCTAAGTTTGTTTTTGGTCGAATTACACTTGTCCAATAGAATTAGTACATGTGTTAGGGTAATATTAATATCATATTTACCCTTAGTTACCCTATTTACTATTAACCGCGGTAAAAAACGTAAAAAGTTACTATTCACCAAAAAATTATTTTCATCTCATTGAACCACATTTTAGTCCTTGATATTAACCGTGTCTCTCGGATTTTCGAAATTCCATTCACAGAAGCGGTAAAATTAAGTTTTATACAAAATTCAGTTTTTTAACCTACCACTTAGTAGTTTCACTATTCATCAAAAATTGATGTTTTTCAGAACAATGCCAAAATTTCATCCTAAGCTATATTTCATATTCCGAATTCAAAAATGAAATCTATTTTACCAAATTCATAACATAGAAGTTGCATTAATTAATTTTATAATTAAATCCCGCTGTTAAAATAAATAGCGTGTTTTTAGGAAACAATATATATCAAAAGATTGACACTTGATTATGTCTGGTTTAAATGTGAAATTACAACCAATGACCAACATTGTATTAAATTGTAAAAATATATTCTAAATATACTTTAAAACCACTCAAATTAATAATTTATCACTATTAATTATTTCGATTAAAAAAGTTGTTTTTAATTATAATTTAGTAATTTTCACTATTCATCAGAATGTGAAAGTTATCCGAAAAGTACCAAAATTTCACCTTAGGCTAAATTCGATACTCCGAATCCAAAAATGAAGTTCATTTTGAAAAATAAGATTTACAGAATTTTAAAAAGTGGTTATTACTATTCATAACGGCTAGTTTTAATAATATTTTAATAGCATATCGTTGTTTAGTGAAACTCGGTATTGCGTATTACACACGCTATCGAGGAAGGTCGCGATTGCGTGTAATGCAAGGCAAGTCAAGGATGCGTGTTGTGCAAGCTCCTTTTGGTGTAGCGTACAACACAAGACATTAATAAAATTAAAAAGAATATTTTTTATAAAATCTTGGGCTGTTACATTCCACACATTCGATGTGGGATGCCTCAGGCCTCTGTGCCCTCAAGAATCCCTATAATAAGGAACAGAAGATAAACACGCCAATCCCCCAACATCCAGACATGCCAATGATGCCCCACCATGAATACTCCCCTAACCGAAGGTTGCTGACTTGACCGGACCCCTTGGAATGTCCTGACAGAAGCTACGTAATTAACTGGCATCCATGAAGATATGGCCCCAGGAAGAGTTTCACGAACAACGTATTAAATCTATGAGGGATACCTGGAATAGGTAACGATTTCCGAGGATGAATACATGGAAGGAAGAAATAACATCTCATCATCCCGTTTTGATCAAGGAGCAAACGTCCCTGAATAAGGAATGGATACTGCCCGCCTTTGGAAAGCAGGAATACGGGGTAACAAAGCCGCGCCTGTTACACTCAAGCGGACAGACGCGCGCACCCCATAGAAAGAGTTGGAAACATAAATGGTGAACCCGGTATGAAGATCTTATCCTTAAAATGAATATTAGTAGTGCTCGGGGCATCAATTGATTGACGTTCCATCAAATCCAGCTATCCGGCGCCGGGTCCCGCCAAGAAAATAGCAGGCCTGGTGTAAAAATCACCTAATGTTGGGGTAATATAACATCGGACAGCCCGTTCTGCACTGTTTTCAGTGTGGATCCCTCTTATCGGTCATGGAAGACGGGATGGCGTTGGGGCATTAGTCGTCGATTCCTTTTTTCTTTCAGCACTGGCGAGTTCATCTTCCTGCTTCTCAAGAATCAGGTTGCTGCCACAGAAATGCGATCACTGCCTGTCTTCCTACACAGGGGTAGGGGAAACTCTAGCACAACCACTCCATGTGGCTTAACCTCTTCCGTAACGGCTTCTGCATCCACAACCGTGGGGCGCCCACGCCCCATCTCCCCATCAAAAGTTATCTAACGAAGGGTAATTAATGACCTCATACGTCGTTACGAGGAGGAGGGCATAATCCCAACCTGGTATATGGACCTCCTGGACCTGGAGGCATCTAGGCCCCATTGTCAACACTTCCCCTGAGGGCCGAGCAGGGAGCCGCTACTCCCCACCCCAACATTCAACTGCTTCGGGAGCCTGACCCCGAAGTGCTTTGACGACTCCTTGCCTAACGCTAATGAGGTGGGTGACGTCCGACCCAACCTAGTCAGAGTCCCAATCCAGGGGCTACCAGCAAGGGCTCCCACCCAGCCACATTAGCGTCACTATCCGACCTTTCCAGAGGAGGAGCAGGTAAGCTATACACCTGCACCACCAACCACGGTTCGTCCGACCCGATGCCAGCATCGGGCACGAGCTGAGCAGGATTCCCACCATGGGGCGTCAACTTCGACAACTACTATGGCCCGAACCACTGCCGGCGCATATCATCAAATTCCTGCTCACATTGAGCAGGGGCGCTCATATGCCTAACCAGGATCGAGGCCCCAACCGCCCCACGGGCAGGATGGGTCGACTCTCCTGGTCGCATGCATGAGCAGGGGTCGCCGTGAACCAAATCGCAGCGATGCCACCCCATACAGAGGTCCTCCTCATACCACTACCACATAGAGAGTGGGACTTCCCCAATCTGAGGCTTGGCATGGAGGTCTGCCCCGTGCTACCCCCAATCTGAATGAAGGGCTGCCCCCAAGCGGTGATGTTCGGTACATGAGCCTCTCCCATGCCCATCACACTGGGTATGGAGTCCTCCCTCCTGGCCCTGACCGTCGATGTGGAGATGTTACCCATCTGGTATCTCTCCAATGTGGGGATCCTCCCTACATCTTCTCCATATCTAGCGGAGGTCCTCCTCGCCCCAGCAAACAGAGGGGTGAAGGCCATCCTTGCTCCACCCGCACCAAGCATGGAGGTCCTCCCCATGCTCCCTCCGGTTCTAGCGGAGGTGTTTCCCTCTATGGTGCTGTTCATGGAGGTCCTTCCCATGTCCCCTTATAAATTTTTCCTGGTTCTCCTCGCACCTTGGCTTTATTGGGTGGAAACCCTCTCCTCCCTAGCACCAGTGCGGCCGAAGGACCGCATGTCAGAAATCAACCCTGTCCCGAGGATCCACCCAGGGGAAGGAAGGTGGGACGTTGCCGACATAAGAAGAATCCTAGGAAGTCCCGGACAGAGATCAAACTAGTCCACTTCTCAGACTCTGAAGCGGAGTGTGACTCAGCTCAGGAAACCTCCCCTTGATCATCCGAGTCAAGGGTCGGGGTAGGAACAAGGCGCATCAACCTGGTGCTTTCAGAATGCGAGGTCCACAGGATTATCGCTTCCCTCCGTAGGTATATCTAGGAGGGAAGTTCTGGCCCTTGATTGCCCCACTCACCAACTGGGGGTGGTTGAGCCGAGGATCTTCTGGAGAATCCTTGCAACAGACCAATTCCCTGAGAAGTTCTGGCCCACAACAGCACATGATTTCTACATACTCGAGTCCCTCACCCCAGAGGAAGTTGAGTGTTTCCACTACACTCTCTGGGCGACGCATTTCAGCCTCTTCCATCAGTGTGTGGTTTATCCAAGGAGACAAGCGCATTTTGAAGTCATCGGTGAGCAGTGTCGTCTAGTCGATCTTGTTGAACTCCCTGTGGCCCAGCGCCCCGAGTCACCAGGCTATTGTGAGGCCCTCCACTAGTAATGAGTTCAGAGTATCAAGGTACTTTTCAAAATTATCAATGAGGATCCCCCCCCACATGAAAATCCGTGGCTGGGGGCAGTATGCTACCCTCCTCTTCAGCCCTATCTAGCAACAGCCTGACTCACTATGCGATATTGAGGACATGCCCCCAGGAAGGGTCATGGTCAATATGGCCGATGTAGTGGACAAGGAGGACGAGTTGGAGTTTCTCGGAGACTTACCCCCTGAGGGTGTGCCACCACTGTTGGACCCATCGAGGAGGATTAGTCGTTAGTAGAGTAACCTCCTAAGTCTCCCTGTGCCCATCGAGGCATTGGTACTTAGCCGGAATGCTGGTAAGGGTAAAGAGCATGTTGGAGCTATCAAGTACTCCGACCCATCTGCCTCAGTGCAGAAGATGGAGGAGGACCGCAAGAAGGCCACATTGCACCAACAACTTTCTGGGCAGAAGAGGTTGGTTGAGGAACTTCTGGCTGAACGCATTGTAGAGCGACGACCCGACTATGGCGATCCTAGGTTGGGGCAGCATGGGTAGGAACAACTACTCCTTGGCGAGCGGCCCCAGGAAACCCTGATCATGACGCATTCGTTGACAAGGCAGAAGCTGGAGCTCATGGAAAGAGGGCACGGTATGCCTTGCCAAACCCTCCTAAATAGCGCGACAATCCAAGGAACACCACTCAGGCTCCTCTGGCAGCCCCAAGGTTCGCTCCACCAGCCTCTCCACAAGCTGCTGAGCTTTTCTACCGCATTGAAGAACCCGAAAATGCGCTCGTGGTTAGGGACCCCTTTCAAGACAGGGACCCACGTCAAAATGATCCAATGGCGGCACTCATTGCCTACCTAGAGGCTTTGGAAATGCAGCAGGTGGTGATCCTGCCAGATGTCAAGCCATACCCAGCATGGGTGGATGATATGTCGGTGCCTCCAGGTTTCGAGAATCCCACCTTCTCCCCCTTCAATGGGATAGGGGACCCACCGTAGCATCTGACCCACTTAAACTCAAGGTGTGGGCCCATTTTGGGGACTCTGGCACAGCAGGAGGCCTCCAAGCTCCGTTGTTTCGTTCAAACACTGGAGGGGCCATCATTCGTCTGGTAAAACCAACTCTCCGTCGGATCTGTGACCAGCTGGGAGGACCTTCGCAGGTAGTTCCTCTACCAGTTCGGCTCTACCACCTGGAAGACGAGCATCACAGACCTCTTCAAGTGAAAGAAAATGCCTGATGAGCGAGTCGCATACTTTATCTCTCGGTGGAAGGGGCTCACATACTCTCTCAATATGCCACTGACTCAAGATAAATTATTGAAGATGTGCGTAGGGAATGTCAAGAAGGAACTGGTTCTTTCTCTGATCACCCAGAACTACCCTGGAGGATTCTGAGACTTCTATGATAAGTCCCGGCGCCTTGAGGAATCCCTGCAATAGGCCAGCCAGGCACGTTCGTTGTCCCCTATGATTCCAGCGAGGAGAGCTACCAGGGCCGAGCCCACCATGGTGGCACAAATAGAAGTCCCCAGAAAGCTAGAGTTACTACCAGTGGCACCAGCCCCACAGCCTTGAAAAGTCCCTCCCCCTCAGGCACAACCTCCGGCTACGCAACGTCCTCAGAATTGGCAGGTGCCCCCACATAATACGCTTCCACCACCCAGGCTGGACAATCAGGGTCCACCTCCTCGACAACCCCCTCTGGCCCCTTGTCAGGGCCATGATCCAAGGGCTCCCTATCCAGAAACAAGACACCGGACTTACTTGTTTAGTGAGAATCAGGTCCCTGGTTACTTTCGTAGTGCCCTAGAGCAGGGGATTGCACGCTTTCCTGAGTGCAAAAGGCCGACAGAGGCAAATCTCACTGACCACCCCAACTACTTCCACTATCATCGGATTATGGGGAACACCCTTAGGCAGTGCTATGTGTTTAAGGACTGGCTCCAGGACCAGCTCGATAACAACATATTCAGGCTAAGACCAACCCTGAAACAAGTAACGGGTGTCTTTGTGAGGACGGACAGCGGTAGCGACAGTGAAGGCAAGTGGCAGCAGGTTTCTAACTGCGGGTCCCAGAAGTACGATTACTGGATGGCTCAAAAAATGGTTGCTCATGCCCATGGCATCATTCGGGAATAACTGAATCAACCGGGGCCTTCAGAAGCGGTGACCACCACCTCTGCATCATCATCTTAGACGGCCCCTTCCCAGAATAGCAATCATCGGCAGCACAAGAAAAAGCAACGCGCCCCACCAATATCATTGTCGTCCTGCACTCTCGGTGACTTCATGCCCCCTAAGATGGGGATTCCCCCAGAATCCTCTCAGTGGCGGATGATTCTTCTAGTGACAGTCAAGGGTACGCTTTGGTTAACACTGTCGAGTTGGTAAACCCCTATATGACTTCCGACGAGGGGGAACGCCGGGAGAACCTCCCCAATGTCCCCAGATGATGCCAACGTCAATGAAGCCGCAACTATATGGGTAGTTGAGGTGCATCAGTTGGTACCTCCAGCCAGGCTGTGCATGCCACTAAGACCAGGCAACAGGCTCAGCGTAGAGCTCAACACTCGCATCCTCTTCATCTGGTGTCATCAGGACCGCATCCACCACTATTTGTGCTACTAGATCAGGTAGAGCCACTTCGGCCACACCTTGACCAGCTTCGCCCTACTACAGGCCGATCTCAGTCGTCTGGACCTCATCTGGAAGCTACTATTAAAGCATCGACTAGTGAGCAGCGGGATATGCCTAGCACCAGCCAGTCGCTGGTCCAGCTGACAGGGTTTGTCATGTCTCTAATCATAGAGTGGCCTCTTGTAAGAAGAAGTCCGTGCCTGTCACAGAAGTACGATGTCCTTAAGAAACTTTCCAGTATCCCAGAAAGTCTTTCCATCCTTGAAGCCCTCCGCTTGTCATTATATATGCGTGAGGCCCTCACTGAGGATTTAAGGAGCCCCCTCCAGTTTGAGATGGAGGTGGCAGCTGCAGAAGCCTTTCATGCTGAAGCAGTTGAGAACACTGAATGCCAGGCCATCATTTTTTTCTCTAGAGAAGATGAAGGCTCTCCTATACAGGGGCACATCCTCCCACTGTACATCCCCGACCAATTTAACAGTGTGGAGGTTCACCGCTGTCTCGTTAACACCGGCTCCGGGATCAACCTTATCCCGACATGAACATTGGGAAATCTGGGGTTATCTGAGGATGACCAGACTCCCTCCAATTTAAGAATCTAGGTATATGACAGGATAGAGCAGAACCTGGTTGGCAAGATCCATTTGAAGAACCAGTTCGGTGGCCTAGTTGCTAGTAATGAATTTATGGTCGTCTCTCAGGACATCGCATACAATGCATTGATAGGCAGACCATGGCTCCATCTGCACATGGCGGTCCCCTTGTCATATCACCAGTGCCTCAAGTATTACCTAAATGATTGAGTAAGCATACTCCAAGGTGGTGCATCTCCTTTTGCATCTTGTGAAGCCCGTTATCTGGATGATGACTATTACAAGAGCAAGGATAAGTAGATTCTGGCAAGTGAGGTTGAGCTTGCCCCGGTCACAACTGACCCCTGGGCAGGTCTGGATGACGCCTACGTCTTCCCAATCAATAGATTGGAGGCCACGACCCCCAAAATGGGGCAATGCTTTGTTGTCTCAGGTACAAGATAAAGGCATATTCCCAAGTACAAGCAATGGCGAAAAATCACCTCGTACTCCTACACAAACTAGGCTCAGGTGACCCCGGAACCTCCTACCCCTGTACGATACCGGGATGTACGCCCCATGGCCACAATGATACGTCATACGCGTCTGTTTCGCCAGTATGGGATCAATCGTCTCAAGAAGACGTGCCACTATTGCTTTGATATCATCAAGCATGACCCCTTGGGCCGAAGACCAGATGGGATCAGATCGACTGCCTTCATCGCTATGGTCTCAGTGGTGCATGAATCTCCTGATATGCTGTCTACTGCTATCTAGGATGGTACCAGCCTCCCGTTAGGATCTTCTGACCCAGGGGAAGATCCACCTGCTGGGAATCCCTCATCTTCAAGAGAAGAAGAGGATCTGGAGGATACTCCCCCAACCATTGAAGAAGGAGTCTCTGCCACGGTCGATGAACTGGTACAGGTGAACCTTAGTAGCGAGGCGGATCTGAGACCCACATTGATCAGTGCCTCCATGTCCCTTGAGGAGCAGCAGTGGTATGTGGACTTCCTTAAACAGTACCGTGACATGTTTTCCTGGAGTTACGATGAGATGCTAGGACTAGATCCTCAGGTAGCCATCCACCACCTCGGTCTCCCGATAAACCATCATGGGTTCAAGCAACCTCCTAGAAAGATGCACCCTTATCACAGTACCATGGTCGAGGCTGAAGTTGACAAGCTCATCGGGGTCAACTTCGTCAAGGAGGTTCAATACCCCAAGTGTCTAGCCAACATTGTGCTGGTTAGGAAGAAGAATGGGTAGATCATAGTCTGTATCGACTTCTGAGATCTCAACCATCATTGCCTGAAGGATGATTTTCCCCTTCCAGTGATAGAATTGTTGATCGACGCTATAACTGGATTCCAAGCCCTCTTCTTCATGGATGGTTAATCTGGGTATAATCAAATCCGGATGTCTCATGAGGATGAGGAGTCCACCGCTTTCAGGGCACCCCAAGGTACTTTCTGTTACCAGGGTATTCCCTTCTGCCTGAAGAATGCAGATGCCACCTATCAGCAGGCCATGCACCGCATATTCAAGACAATCCTTGGGACATTGGTGGAATGCTATGTGGATAATATGGTGGTCAAGTCTCGCTAGTTCCAGAACCATCTCAAGGACCTTGAGAAAGTGTTCACCTTCCTCTGCTCCCGCCCCTTGAAAATGAACCTGTTGAAGTGTGCCTTTGGGGTCACCTCCGGGAAGTTTCTTGGCTTTATTGTCAGGTACCGAGGCATCAAGATTGACCCAGAGAAGATCAAGTCAGTTAGCCAGATGCCTCCCCTAAGCAATATATGGGAGCATCGAGGTTTCCAAGGCTACTTGGCTTACATACGCCAATTCATTGCGAATCTAGCTAGCAAGTGTAAGCCCTTTTCTCGGCTAATGAAGAAAGGATCTGCCTACGAATGGGATGAAGAGTGCTAGACCGCGTTCGAGGAAATTAAGCAGTAATTTCTCTAGCCTCCAGTCTTGATGACCCTCGTCTTTGGGAAGCCACTAGTCCTGTACGTGACTACCCTGGAACGATCTCTCGGCACCCTTCTCACCCAGAAGAACAATGAGGGGATGAAAAACAATCTCTACTACCTCAGTCGCATGCTCATAGATATAGAGACCCGAAACTCCCCCATCAAGAAGAGCTACCTTGAATTGGTATTCGTAGTACAGAAATTGCGACACTACCTACAACACCATGAGGTACAACTAGTGTCTCAGGTAGACCCGCTGAAGTACATTATGAACCGCCCCATGTTGACCGACCATCTAGTACGGTGGGCGGTAATCCTACAGCAGTTCAACACCAGGTTCGTGCCCCAGAAGGCTATCAAGGGACATAAATTGGAAGACTTCCTATCTTCCCATATAACCTCTACGGACCAGTCCTTGGACTTGGTTTTTCCCAACAAGGTGATTCTCTCGGTAGATCATGCCATCCCGTGTTGGCAGATGCACTTTGACGGTGCCTCCTGGAGCCCCACCAATAAGAGGCTTAATGATCCTAGACTCAATAGAGTGGGCCTGGGTATTGTCTTCATTACCCCAGTGCAATCCATTCTTCCGTACTCATTCCTGTTATCAGAAGGCTTCACCAACAACGAGGAAGAGTATCAGGCTCTTATCACTGGCCTCGAGCTGGCTTTCGAGATCGATGTACCCCATTTTCATGTGAAAGGGGATTCCGAACTGGTCATCAAGAAAGTCAATGGTGGTTATGTCGTCAGAAATCCAAATCTTGTACCATTGTTGGAATGCACCCTCTAGCTAATGGCCCAGTTCCCTTCTCGACCGAAGGTTACCCATGCCCCTCGATCACAGAATGGTCGAGCGGACACTTTGGCCAGCCTGGCTGCATCACTTGCAGAGCCCAAATAGGATTATCTGATTATACGCGTGGCACACCGGAGAGTCATTTCCCTTGTCACCCCAGAGGATGACGACGACCTGTGGCTAAGCTATCTTACCACCAGATCCTCCATGTCAGGACCACTAGGCTCTTTAGAGGCAGTGGTTGAAGCGACCCTCAATGACTGAAGAGCCCCTTTTTTCAAGTATCTCCAAAATGGTAATCTCCCTCCAGATCGGGCCGAGGACGAGCGAATTTGATGCCGCGTGCTGTAGTTTACCCTCCAGAGTGGTCCTAGTTATGAGAAAATCCTCTATAAGCGTGGATTTGATGGTGTTATCCTCTGTTGCATTCAGGGGGTTGAGATTCTACAGGTTATGCAAGAGGTTCACACCGGTTCCTGTGGTGCCCATCAGGTTGGGCCAAATCTATCCCATCAAATATGGAGACTGAGGTACTTTAGGCCCTCTATAATCCAAGATCGTATCGAGTTTTCCAAGAGACTTCATGTGTTCCAAGTTCATTATAACTTCCTACATCAGCCGCCCGAACCTCTCCACTCCACCAAGTACTCTTGTCCATTTGCGGTGTGGGGACTCGATGTCGTGGGACCGTACCCACTGGCGACAGCTCACCAGTGCAGGTTCATCCTGACCGCAACAGATTTATTTTCCAAGTGGGAAGAGGCAGTTCCTCTCAAGGAGGTCAAGGCCCGTTCCATCATTGACTTCGTGAGCTCCAACATCATCCACCAGTTTTGAGTCCCTCACGCCTTCCTCACCGATAACGACACCAACTTCCGAGCAACCGAACTGAAGAAATTGTACGACAAGTACAATATCCGTTCGAACTAAACCTCCCGCTATTATGCGCAAGTGAATGGGAAGATTGAGGTGTTCAACAAAACCCTCTCGAACATTTTGCAGAAAATGATTGGTTAGAACAAGAAGAGTTGGATGGATAAGCTCCCCAACGCCCTCTGGGTCTATCAGATGATGACTCGTAATTCCACCCAGGTGACCCCATATTCCATGATGTATAGGGCTCAGGTCGTCCTACCCATCGAGATCCATATTCCTTTGTTACGTGCCGCAGTCTATGAACAGCAAGCGCCATATAAGGTGGACGAAATACGTCTCGCTGAATTGGAATCACTTGACGAGAATAGGCTCTGTGACCTGCACAATCTGGAAAGGCATCAAAATAAGATGGCTAGAGTATTCAATAAGAAGGTTCACCTCCACTCTTTTCTACAAGGTGACCTGGTATTGGCCCTCCGAGTGCCAATGAATCCCTGGAAGGAAACCACCCAAGTTGGAGCCCAAATGGGAAGGACCTTACATTGTCTTCAGGGTTTACCCCAATGGAGAATACTCCTTGTTAACCATGTATGGTGAGCGTATAACTCCTCCCACCAATGACAAGTTCCTTAAGAAATACTTTTCCTGAGACTGATAGTTCTACACGACCTTAAACTGGATGGTCCCATATGACCCTAAACTGTATGCTGGTCCCGCATGACCTTAAAATGCACGCCGGTCCTGCACGACTTTAAAATGCGCATCATCTAAAATGACATTAAACTATATTTTAAGAACTATGTATGGCTTGATTACCACCCTTATAAGATATTTAGGAACACTCAGACACCTCATCTTGAGCCCAACCCCGAGCTCTTCTCTTTGACTATCCCCCTGGGTATATTTCTCTCGGAGGATCCTTGCACGATATGGTGAAAGCTTCCTTAGCCCCACTCATAATAGGATTTTAATGGTCACACCATGCGCCCACTCCATGTTCTTTTATCCTCCCACGTCCTCACCGCATGATGTTAAACTGCATGGCCCACAAGAACTACGTATGGCTTGATTCCCATCCTCATGGGATACGCAGAAACACCCAAACATTTCGTCTGTTGGCCCATCCCAAACGCCAGAATCTTCCCCTCAAGTCAAGACATATGGTGGGGTGCAGACTCTTTCCCCAATTCACATCAATCTAACCTCGATCCGACTATACTTCCCACTCCTGGGAGACGTTTGCCTCTTTTAGAGATGGGTACAACTATGCTTCACCCACTCCTTTGATTGAGAGTCCATCACCTTCCCCGTCCGGAAGGTCCCCTGAATGGTATGGATGCTAGGCCTAAGGTAAATCTTACCACATCGGGCTAACGCCCTTGAGGATGTCGATCAACAAGGCGATACAAGTCCTACATTTCAAATATGGTCAGCGGTCGATGCTCATTTTTTGCTCCCATTTCATGTCACTATAGGGACGCTGTGTTTTGAACATCGTCAACAGCTGTCCTAGATCGTTAAGACCACCCCAAGATATCCCAAACATCAAGCGTAGTGGTTCATTCTGACATGTTGTATCTCTAAGCAATGAACTCCCTTCGAGCAATGACAACCTCAAACCCCTTGGCCTTTTCGGGCCCCCGACCCAAGTTCTCTCTTATGGGATTGTATGGCATGGTATGGGATTATGTCCTCATTCATGTCCAGTTTCTCACCATGCCATACACATCCCCGGATGAGAGATCTCATCCCTAGCCCTCGTCCTCATGGAAAGACGTTAAACTATAGATTGGTCGGGCATTTTCGACCGAGGTTCATCCTCAGCCCCCTGGCCTTTTCAGGCCCTCGACCCAAGTTCTCTCTTATGGAATTGTATGGTGTGGTGTGGGATTATGTCCCCATTCACATCGGGTTACTCGACATGCCATACACCCCACTCGGTAGGGCATTTTACCCCTGGGTGACTTCAAGAACTACATGTGGCTTTATTCCCATCCTTGTGGGATACGTAGGACTGCCCGAATGTCTAGAATTTGGGTCCAACCCCATCTCTTAGAAATCTCCCTTTCACCTTGGCCCCTTGGCCTACCCTTCCCCGGGGAGGAAATTATATGGCATGGCATGTGATTATGTCCTCGTTCACATCAGGCTTGTAATGAACACTCCATGTGCCTCTCCCTCTTGATCACCCTTGTCAACCCTTTTCGGCGGTTCATCAATGTGCCTAAGGGTACTCTGGTTTAGTACCTGGAATGCCGAACTCTGCTCAGACATGTTTCCAATCGTTTTTTAGGCTTTTTGTTCCCCTTCATTAGGAATTCTATCACCTTTCACACCCTGAAGGGCCCCTGAATGGTACGGATGCTAGGCCTAAGGGCCCTCCTACCATTACGAGCCAACGTCCTCGAGGTTCACAGACAACAAGCCGATAAAAATCTCGCGTTGCGAATATGGTCAGGGCTCGATGTTCATTTTTTTTCCATTTCAGGCTAATGCGATATGGATACTGTGTTTCGAACACGGTCATTAGTTATCCTCTATCGCCACGCCAACCCCATTAAGCCCAAAATGTCGGTTACATGATTCACATCCTTCTTCAACTCATCATGTCCATGTAGAACATTGAAACTCTTGGTACTATTCCTCAGTGCACATCCGTGTGTTAGGAGGACCAAAGCCGTGATAGGGGTGTCATTCGGGGCTCCGCACTGATTTCCCTTTTGGCGTACGTTCTAGGTATTGTAATAGACATATTTCTCCCTTGTTTCACACACTGAGTTTAACTCATGTGGGATTAGGGATCAGGTTGAGGTTTGTACTTACTTAGAGGGTTTTCACTCCATCCATGGTCTGAGCTCTAAGAACTTAAACTAAGATCTCTTCCAGAACTACATGTTTCTTGATTCCCATACTTATGGGATACATAGGAACACCCGGGCGTCTCGTTTTTGGGTCCAGCTCAGTTGGGTACTTGTTTCTCATGCCCCTCACCTTCTTACCTCTATTCAGGCCCCTTGGACAGAGGGTCTTTTCTAAGAATTTCATACAGTGTGGTGTGGGATTATGTCCTCATTCACGTCGGGTATGTTGTATCATGTCATGAACATTACTTCATGTCCAAGCCATACAACTTTAAACTATTCTGCTTAGTCCTATCACATGACCCTAAACCGTGACATTATTGTCCTGGCCACATGATGAAAAATAGCACTACATCGTGATGTCCTCACTCGAGGGGACACCATGTTTGGTATTGGTCACGTTCCATGCCATTTGTCAATGCTTGCTACAGCTTGAATCTTGTGGTGATTCCAGGGCCTGCTACTCTAGGAATATAACTTCACAAAAAAAAAACACTCACCTTAAAAGGAAAAACAAGATTTATCAAATACCGCTTCTCTTGGTGTGAGGGACATGCCCGGACACCCCTTTTATCCCTAGCATTGGAACCTTAACATGCCGCCGTCTAGAACTTCATGCAGCTTGATCCCCATCCTCATGAGGTATGTAGGAACACCTGTGCACTTTGCCTCAGGCCGAGATCTACTCTCGTTTTCAGTCCCTCGACCTAAAACCTCTCCAAGGAACACATGGTGGTTGGAACCCCCGTTTCCCATTCACATTCAGTTTTTTAATTACCCCACCATGTGTCTCCTGCGTTTCCTACCATCCATGGTCCGAGTTCTACGACCCTAAACTAAGATCTCCCTATGGGAAGGGACTCGACTCCATCTATCTAATATGTCTCGTTGTTGTATTTAGACACGTTTGACAAAGAGCCCGAAATGTAGAATTTTCATGGGGACATTCCCCTCATTCCATGTACAAGATTCATGAGCTCTCTATTTGGATCCTCATACTCTTCCACATCTGAAGAGACCCCCTAACGGCCTTGTCACATGCCGCATCGGCTCACCTACCATCCTGGGCCAATGCCTGTAAGGATCTCAAATGACATTTGCAACAAGTCCCGTGTTTCAAACATGGTCAATGGTCAACCCTCATTTGTCTGTTCCCATTTCAGGCTAACACGATGTGGATGCTACCTTTCCGCCATGGTCAACAGTTATCCTCCATCGTCACGTCGCCATCATTGTGGTCCAGATTTCGAGCTTCATGATTCACACATTTCCACTTCCTCATGTTCAAGTGGAATTCAGACATACTCGGCTTTATCTCTTCACGCGTCTAGGTGCGCTACATGGATGTGTTATCATCATTGGGCCAACATTTACCGAGTGACCCTTTCTCCAAACATGTTCCTTCCTGTGTCGGGAAGTCCCACCACCACTTCTTGTTTCCCACATCGAGCACGACTCACGTGGGATTAGTAGTTTTGGTAGGATGTGCACTGGCATAGCCAGGCTTCTCATCGTCCTGCACGATGTTAAAATGTTCTTCTAGAACTACGTACTTCTTGATTCTCATCCTCATGGGATACGTAGAGACACCCCGGTATTTTTCCAAGGGTCCAGCCCCAGGAATCATAAATCTTATTCCTCCCCATTTCCGGCCCCCTGGCCTGACCCCTTGTGGGGAACCGTGTAACTGCAAATTTTCCCAGAACAAGTTCGGGATGCCCCTAGGTGACATTGGGAAGCGACGACTCCCTCGCCAAAGAGGCACTATCTAAAAAAAGTAATGATCCAAAATCAAACCGATACATCCATCCAGTGTGCTTCCACCACGGTGGTGTAATATCAAGAGTGTTAGATTCTGTTTGAACAAACCCTCACTCCACATTCCACACTTTGCATGCCCCTTATTCAGACCCTCGTCCCTTTTCACATCTGGAGGAACCCCCTAATAGTACGGACGCTCGGCCTACGACCCTCCTATTGTCCTGGGGAAAAGTTACGGAAGACTAATGTATGACACTTTGAGTCCGGTCCCATGTTTCGAACATGGTCAACGGTTGAACCTCATTTTCTATCCCCACTCCAGGCTAATGCAATAAGACTGATGTGTTTTGAATGAGGTCAAAAGTTATTCTTTATTATCATGCCACCCCTAAAATGTTCTGAATCCTGGGTATCATGATTCACGCCTCCAATTCCAATCTATTTGGATCGATTTCAGCGCCCCTAGAGTTACCCCATTTCTGCACAAGAGCACACTAGGAAGACGATAATTTAGCTGTTTTGAGAGCTTAATTCTCCAGTCAGGTCTCTCCCATTTCCTCCTTGAAATCCAAACTGGTTGTCCAAACCCCGGATGCCTGAAGCTTGGTTTTCACTCCTACATTTGGATGGGGTGATAAGGTGGTCATCCCTTGTTTCTCACATCGAGCCTGACCCACGTGAGCTTAGGTAATGATCGATGGACACTCCGTGAACATCATAAGGATGCAGTAAACCAATGTAAACAACATAAATCATTCATGATATGACATTCAAACAATCAAAGCATGAAATTTCATTTAGGGGTTTGTAATCATTACAGTACCCGGGGGTCGACTCCCCCCATGGATGGATTGACCTCGTCAAAGGAACGTTGCAGCTCCACCACCCACTGGCTGGTGGCATCAAGGAGTTACTGCTGCTTGTTTACCTCCTCCTCCTCGACAGCGAGAGGGAGCAGTTCACCGGCCGCGACCCGAGCCCGCTCCACACCAGTCCGAATAACGGTCATCTCTTTAGTGGCTCGCTTCATGCCCTCCTCGGCCTCTACCAGCTGGGATTTTAGCCGCAAGATGACCTCTGAGTGCACATCAAGAGAAGAAGAATGCTCATCTGAATAGGCCTGCGACCGTTCAACCTCGTTTTTGGCCTCTCGGAGCCTTTTGATGTTCACCGCCTTCCTCCACTGTCAGCCTATGCTGAGGCCACAATCATACTCCTGAATCTTTTCCGCCATAAGATCTCGGATGAGCATGTGAGGGCGCTAGGCATCCACTCCCCCAGAACATAGTTCGCATAGCCTTAAGCAAAGTCTATCCATATCATCCAAATATAAAGCTTGTGGGGTGTTATTGATGAAGCGCATGATCAACTTATATGATCGGTGATAGACTATTTTGATGTACTCTTCGCCAGAGGCCGTCTCGTCCCAGTTGGTGAGATTGGAAGGCTCGTATGCAGGGAATGTCCCCAAGAACTCCTCAGCCGGGTCCACATCTAGCATTGGATCAGGCGTGGAGGGGCTGGGACTGTCTGGTTGATCCTCCTCATCAGATCCCACCTCGATAATCTCAGGCACAATCCTTTCAGCATTTCCGCCAGTGATCGGGAGCACTGCAGCCCAGTCAGGTTGGATGTCAACCTCCACAACCATTGGAATGCCCCTAGGAAGGGCGCTACCAGAATCCCTGACCAACTTCGATGCAGTGGCCCATGCCAATTGACAGAATGTACATGCCAAAGGGGTCATGAATATCAGTTAACGTGGTTAAGGGATGGCAATTGTGAATTCGGTAGAGAATACTTACAGAGGTCAAATCCCTGGTCTCTCTCCTGGGATAATGTCGTCGGAACCCTGAGACGTTGTCCCCTGTATATGGTTGGCAGGTCTGAAGACTCTGGGGGAGCCGACTCAAGTGTCCTAGCCCCTCCAGACACGGAAGTTGATGCAGCCATGGGCATGGATCCCAAAGGTTCCACGTCGGCACCCACTGAGGGGTGAGAATGAGGTCTATGCACAAGGTCCTCCTACACAGTGAAGATTCTGATAAGGAATCTAGAGTAACCTAATCATAGACTCTGAAGAAGGAACTTGGGATTTTACCTTGAGGGACCCCACAAAATCTTCGAGATCTGAGGACTGATCGCCGACCTCACCCTCCTCCAGCGGACTCTCTCTACCAGCCTCGTCTCCCCCAGAGGACTCGTCTAATTCTTCCGGTAGAGGGAAGAATTCCCTCAAGTCAACAGCTGACAGTTGCGGAGGGACCGTACGACCAAGAAGCACCCTGAATCGGTCTATCATCTGGTGTAGGGCACCCCAGAGATGGATAAAGTCCTCCAGCTCGGCTATGTATTGCTCCTCCTCTGCCTAGGATACTGAAAAACTGGCTCTAATGGGGCCAATCCCTGGCAAGTCCATCCCGAGGCGGTTAAGGTGCTTCCATAACTCAGATGGGACGAGGAATTGTCAGTTGACGTCCCAGATGTCCCAGGCCTCTGGGAAGACAACGTTCTCCAGCATGTCAATATGGCACAACCTTTTCCACGAAGCCTGAGTAGAAATCCTACGGAATCCCCTCAATGGCCACCCCTTTGGATGACTCTGTTCTCCTAGGACCACTGGATCCACTGCCGCTGCTGGATTTTCCACCACTGCATCCCCCTCAACTAGCGCGGGCATCACCGCTACGGAAACCCCACCACGACAGGATGCCCTTTCCGACTTTCAGCCTTGGCCCCGAGATTGGGGAATCTCATCCTCACTAACCAGGATAGTTTTCCGCTTTAGCATCTCCCCTAGATAGGCCGCCTCCCAGCTCTGGGAATATTCATTTACCAGCCCAATGATGGTAGTCGGCGGAGGCAGTACATTCCGCATCTTCCCATCTTCCTGTGTGAACATGAGCCACATCGGCCTCATCACACACGTGTGGTCCTCATAGCGCACCCCCAGGTAGACCTGCGGGGTCAGCCGCTACAGGCACTGTAATTTCCTTGAAAATCGGTGTGGGGTGTATGGCTCGCAGAGATGCTTGCGGTCCACCCTAGCCACTAGGATTCCACCTTGAAAGGCCAAGAGATAGGCACAATGCTCTTCTGTCCCCTGATCGTCATCAGTGAATGCCCCTGTCGGCAACGAGAATGGGTGGAAATTGAATTCGTCCACCCTCCACACCTGGTTCAGAACCGATGGTGTGGTTAGCTTGGTCAGAAATATCCCTGTGACATTCAAGATCGAGGGATGGAAATTCAACCCTAGAGGCAAGATTGGGTTCATATATTCCTAGATCCCCCTGATGTGCGCCACCATCCACCCATACAGGAGATAGAATGGTGCACAAACCATTTGTGTCCTTTTTCCCTCACTGATGTGCCACAACATTTTATACAACTTGGCGAGAATCAGGATCCCTAGGTTAACCCTCCCTCCTATCTCCAATGAGGACTTCATGATGAAAGTGCTTGGCCACACTCCCATGTTTGTATCCCTCACTAGAAGAATCCAACCACAGATGAGAGCTGCAATGAATGCCGCTATCCTGACTATTGGATATTTTTCAGTACTGACATTGAACTCCAGGTCTTCCACTGGCTATTCTCCAACAGCCACCAGTATGAGTTTTCCTTACTCCGGGCCCCCTTTGGGCAAGTTTGAGGCCTCTCCGGGAAATGACGGTCTAATGGGAAGTTTTGAAACTTCTTAAACCAATTATTGATGTGAACATCCCTCACCGCCTCCTAATCCTCCCTGGGCACGAGCTCCATCAATTCCATCGCTAGATGTGGCATCTACTCCGGATCCTCCCACGCACCCATAGCCGGGAGAAATTTTTCATACATAACCCCCAGTATCGGGACCCCCGAGATATGATGCACATCCCATAGGATGATGCCTACCTCCCCGTGATGCAGGTGGAAGGTATTGGTCCCCGGTGACCACCGACTCAACAGCTCCGACATTAGCTGCTTCGGCTGGTAGATATGGAACTGGGAAGCCCAAGCTGCCCCATACAGGCCCACTCTTCTCAGCTCTGCTCCAAAATACTCACACGAGGCGCCTACCCAGTAAGCCCAGGCCCAATCGTCCATAAAGTTGCCGCCCTGGCACAGGTCCCATTCCTCAGACCACTCCTTCTTCGGGTTCCCCAGCGCCGCCTTGAGGATGGTTCGGTACAAAGGAGGGGACATCTCTGGCTGCAATGACTTCCCATCAACATTGTTAAGATGATTGTATAAGTAGTCGAAAATGACAGGCGTGAAGTCCTCCCGAGTATGACCATCGGGTGCCCTGAACCATCGGTGCTGGCATGGTGTGCTCCAGAACCAGTAAGCTGAATCATCCCTACTTGCTTCAGGGATGAAGACGTCATCCCTCAGCCCGAAGCCATACAAGGGAAACCTTTTACATAGTGGGTCGTTCTTCTGGCTCTCCAAAAGAAGCTCCACCAATGAACTATGGTCCGAGTGGCTCCGGACTAACTCTTGTAGCCCCAGACTATTCGCCATTTCATCCCTCTGGGCAGAATCTGCAAGGAACCCCTAGGCCGCTTCTTTGTGGGCCATTCAATTCTGGAACTTGGACATTTTTTTGGTTGGATTGCGAAGCTCATCCACAGAGCGCATTCACGAAGTCCTCTTGCGAAGACTGTTCGCAGAGCACTGCCTAGACATTCAAAGACAGATCGCGGAGTGAAAACGTGGAGTTGAGGACTCGCTGTGCGCCATGAAGACTCTATTTGCAGAGAACACTCGTGGAGTAGGCAGAACTTCACGAATCGAGAGTGCAAGAAGACAAAATCGAGGAGAAGGGAAAGAAAAAAGGATAGGTTACACCTCCTATTTATAGGTGATGGCCTTCGGAGCTTCATGACACGTCCAATTCACACGGACATTCATGGCGCGCTCGGCCTGTGTGTCCCCTCTCCGCCTCGCGAGCCGTCTTCGCAGGTCAGCACCACGAACGACCAAGGATTTTGGCGATTTTTCTCAGACTTTGACACTTGATCACTCTGAGGGTCCAGGTTTGAGGGGGGACATTTTTTGGCGCCAAAATTATGAACAAAGAAGAGGCCCAAAGAAGGCCCCAAATAACTGCCTCGCAAATCCCCTTCATAGAGTTCCCCCAGCACCGCAGCCGCCGTGAGGCAAGAAGGATAGACGCTCCACAACCACATTTTACGTTCGCGAGCCATCACAAGGAAAAAAGGTGGGAAGCTCCGAGACCACATTTGAAATTCGCGAGCCACCACAAGGCAAGAATGCAAGACCCTCCACGACCGCATTTGACGTTCGCGACCCGCCGCGAAGCAACCTAGTCCCTCTTCGCGCCGCGTGAGCTCCGATCTGCGACGCCTATCGCCTATAAATATTGGGATCCCCCTAAGCCCAAGAGACAGAAAATCGACCTTTCGATTTCCTGGCTCCTGAATCATGAAGCATCTTTCTGCTCTACGAACCATGAGCCGTGCGAGGTACTTCTGCTTCACGGAGTGCCTCCCGTTTGTCTCGTTTTGATCCCCTCTTTTGAGATGGATTCCTTTCACGAAGCCCAAGGGATTTCATGAAGGAAGGGGATCCCCAAGGGGACCTGGGTCTTCACGGAGCATTTATGCTTCGCGAAACACCCTTCATGTACACATGATCCACATGCTAAGGTAGGGTCACTGTACTTCGTGAAGCACATTGCATCCCGACACCTTGATTTGCGAGGCACCTTTGCTTTGCGAGGCGGTGTTGCGCGAATGCCTCCCCATTTCGCGAAGCACCTCCCATATGCACCTCCGCCCCATGCTAAGGCTAAGGCACCCCAATTCACGAAGCACACCCCTTCGCAAGTTCCCTCCACCACGCAAAGCAACAGGGCTTCACAAGGCCCTCGCCTATGGACCCCTCTGCTTGGAAATTCCTTTTTTGTGCGACCCTACAGGTTTGCACGATGTGACTTCAAAGTCCCCTGGATGTTACCACCCATTTCATTGCTTTGCCTAATTCTTCTTCACATAGGAACACTAATGGATATTGCTTCTCTGCATAGCCATGCTAATGTGGACCCCTTGATGGGTCGCTCCATGACACCCCCTCAAAATGGAATTTCCAGTGCCTTCCCTCCCACAAGGAGTAGAGGGTACCGGTTATGTAAGTCCTAGGGTTGTGGAGCACACACACCTCATCTGAGCTACAGGACGTTAAACTGCCAATCACCATTGTCCTCAGGACATGACATTAAATTGTGACCTGGCCCCATGCATTGCACGCGGGGTGCCCCCAACTTGGACATTCTACACCCCCTGGTCTTCAAAAAGGATGATATCATTCTTACGGGAGTGGCGTTTGTTCGTGGGGGAAGGGAAAACACCTTGGTGTAAGCCCCTATCCCTTCTTGTAGGAGGTAACATCCCTACTCCACCTCACTTCCTCGGTGCCAAGGACCAAGAGGGGAGATGGGGATAGGGGTTCTTGTCACCCTTTCCCTCTACTGCTGGGCTTTGTCACCATCGGGCCTCCATCCTGGAGTAAGTCCCAATCATTCTCTCCCTTGGTCGCTCCACACGTAAGCCCCACCCCACTTCCCATGGATGCAACTTTCATGACCTGGTCGTCAGGCCTTTGCTGCCTCTTGTTTCTCACACCGAGCATGACTCATGTGGTCTTAGAGTAAGCATCGACCATGACATCACCCCCTATCCCGCATGATGTTAAACTGTATCCACCTCCCTAACTACAAGGACTTTGATACATGTCAAGGTATGGTACGTAGGAAGCTTCTATGAGGTTCAAGCCCCACCACCTGGTCGTTCCGACCATGCCGGTTCGCCAAACACCTTGGGAAACCTAGAGTGTAAGCCTCATGCCACCTCTTGAACTACGTGGACTTTGATCCAGGTCAAGTCATGGTATGTAGAAAGCCTGCATGAGGTTCAAGACCAACACCTACTAGTTCTAACCATTCGGTTCCACATCCACCTACTGAACTATGGGGACTTTGATCCATGTCAAGGCATGGTACGTAGGAAGACTCCATGAGGTTCAATCCCCACCACCTGGTCATTCCATCCATGTCGGTTCACCAAACACCTTGGGAAGCCTAGAGTGTAAGCCCCATGCCACCTCCCGAACTACGGGGACTTTGATCCATGTCAAGGCATGGTACGTAGGAAGCCTCCACGAGGTTCAAGCCCAAGAACCATTGGTTTGACCATTTGGTTCTACATCCATCCCGAACTACATGAACTTTGATCCATGTCAAGGCATGGTACGTAGGAAGCCTCCACGAGGTTCAAGTCCCACCACCCGATCGTTTCGACCAAGTTGGTTCACCAAACGCCTTGGGCCGCCTCAGAGCATAAGACCTAAATGCCCCCATCCTGCATGACATTAAACTGTATTCCACACTCCACTTGAACTATGTGGTCTTTGATCCTTGCTAAGGCAGGGTACATAGGAAGCCTCCACGAGGTTCAATCCCACCACCTGTGGGACCCCGGGTCCACCTTCACGTCGGTTCTCCCCAATCCTGCATGACATTAAACTATAGACCCCATTCAGCGGTAAGATGTTGTGACTCCATTTAGCAGAAAGCCACAGTTAGATGAACTACGCGGACTTTGATTCCCTGCCACAGGGATATGTAGGAAGCCTCTTCGAGGCTCAAGCCCGAAACCACCATTATATTCATGACGGTCTCATTCCATTCACCATCCCCATCAACCGCTCCATCATCCATCCTGATACTTACCCGGGCTGCCACATCCCGGTGGGATCATGCCACCTCATTCCCCATTCCACTTGACAGCATTCGGGAAGCTACCCACGTGTTCGCCCCAGTATCGGTGTTCCCTCTAGGGGGTTCCTCCATCTGATCCACTTTAGTCAGTGTTCTGATCATCCCGATCTGTCTTCACTGAACATTAAAATTACGACATACCATGTGTTAAACATAGGAATCTAAGGAAAATATCAGACACATGCCCATGGAATATGATTCCCCGCGTTCGATGTGGGATGCCTTGGGCCTATGCGCCCTTGAGAAGCCCTATAATAAGGGACAGAAGATAGACACACTAATCCCTCGACGTCCAGACATGCCAGTGATGCCCCAACGTGACTACTCCCCTAACTGAAGGTTGCTGCCCTAACCGGACCCCTTGGAATGTCCTGACAGAAGCAGTGTAATTAACTGGTGTCCATGAGGATATGGCACCGGGAAGAGTTTCACGAACAATGTATTAAATCCATGAGGGATACTTGGACTAGGTAATGAGTTCTGAGGAGGAATCCATGGAAGGAAGAACCGACATCCCATCATCCCATTTCGATCAAGGAGCAAACGTCCCTGAATAAGGAACAGATGCTGCCCACATTTGGAAAGTGGGAATGCAGGGTAAATAATCCATGCCTGTCGCACTCAAGCGGACGAACGCGCGCCCCCCGGAAAAAGCATCAGAAATAGATAGTATAACCAATCTTCGGCTACACCATCAAGGGAGAATAGGAAAGTTATATAATTTCTGAGGTCCTTAGGCACACATTATAGTTTCATGGTGGAGAAAACTTTATAAAAATACTTGAGATATTTGTGTGAGTATTAATAAATAAGATCATGGACTTTGGGTAGATGGTGGATGAGTCTTGGTCATAACTCAAATTTGGCAGCTAACATAGGGTATTGGATGTACATAGGTTAGTACTCCACATTTGGGGATGGTCAATTATTTTAAGGTTAATTTATTTGTATCCGTGTTATTATGTCCTTGATTTGGTTCACACATTTCTTGGGTCATGAACACTTGGGGTTCTACAATTGGTTTCTCTATAGTTGGTAATTGATCTACACTAGAAGATCAAAGGTGTTCATGAAGTGTTTTTTTATTTTTAGCCTATTTCAATCAGTTTTTATTCTCTCGATTGGAAAATAAAAATAAATAAGATGAGGTAGTAAGTTTTTTTATATTTTTTAGAATTTAATAAATGATATTAAATAATTGGAAAATAAAAAATCATAAAAAACATATATTATAAACTATATATAATGTTTCGAAAGTTTTTTTTTCAACAATACATAATTTTATAAGGGGGGGATTGTTGAGAACAATACTCTATCTCTTTATGATGATTTTGATGCTCACAAATATCCTTATTTGTTATTCTAATGATTTTACTTGAAGTATATTTCATGAAATTTATATTCCTTATATTATTATCTTTGGATAAATATTAAAGTGGTTAATCCATGAGGTATATTTGAAAAATTATTCGGAAATCGTTTTTAGTGTGTTCTGGAAACACTGTTCATACCCTACGTTGATAAGCATTGCATAAGGATGGAATGTGGGGTTTACTCTATGAGATATCAAAAAAGTATGGTTAAACAACCATATGTTATCAACAAAGTATAGAGGAAGGAACCTTACGTTTGGAAGAAACCCTACATTTGGAAGGAACCTCACGTTTGGGAAATCAAAAAAGTATTGAAGAAGATCATTACGTAAGTATGGAATGATAAGTTTGTTTCTTAAAAGTATGGTTCATCAACCTTACTTTTGTAAACAACCATACATTTGAAAGATAAAGATAAATGTATGGTCCATCAACCTTAATTCTATGAAAAACTGTTCATTTGATTAAAAAGTATGGATTTTATACTGTATGTTTGGGAGTTGAAGAGAAACGTTTGAGATCAAACTTAAATTTGAGATCAAACTTATGTTGTGAACCTTATGTTCATAGAATTTATGCTATGCACTTCAACCCTACGTTTGACATTCGATGTTTAAATTACGACTTTATTAAAGCAACAATATTTATACGGATTATCAGGCTGATTTCAGGCTAGATTAAAAGTCTGAATTTAAAGTGAGTATTTGACTGATTCAAGGCTATTTATTTTTGATTCAATGGATAAATTTAAGAGGAGAGTTTCATGCTGAATTTTCAGGGGAGTTACGACTGCTCTACTAGTCATAATTTTGAATATCGTGATTCTAAAGGAGACTTTTGTGGATCTATATTTAAAAGTAGAATGCTTGTCTTTATTCTATATATAAATGTATTATTTTGTTTTACAGATATAGAGGTGAATCATTGAAAAGAATATTTTTAATATATATCAAGATCTTGAAGTTTTTCATGACTACAATTTACAGAGACAATCAAGACTTACAGATCTGCTGTTACAAAGAGCGACACAGCTCTCTTTTCTAAAGAAGAAGAAACACGACTTAAGATTTAATGATCTACATCGAATATCTTTTTGTGAATCAACTAATATTAAAGTTGCGAATGACATTTCAAAATCTACTGCAACCAGATTAGATCAGAACTACTTTTACTCCAATATCATCTTTTCTAAAGATGAAGATCCATCTACTGTCAATTGCATTCTATTTCAATTGTGAAGAACAACTGGGAAAGTATTTTCAACGAACAAAATACTCTTTTTTCTTGAGTGATCAGCTTCTCGTACTAAGCTGTGTATATTCTATGTTTGAACCAGAAGGCTCTGTTTAGCCTTAATATTGTAAAGGTGTCAAATGCCTATACTCAATTGTGGAACAGTCTTTTGATAAGAGGACCAGATAGTGAAAATCACCAAGCTCGTGGAGTAGAACATTGGTGGAGTGGACTAGGGGCCTTCTTTTACCTGAACCACTATACATCGTGCGTCCTATGATATTTATTTTTCGTTTCTAAATCTTTGATATAAAGATAAAAGGACAGATCATGATTATATGAAGAAATTATAAAAGACACAATTCACACCCCTCTTGTGTATATTTGGTATAACCTGATCCAAAAATTGGTATCAAAGGTGGAGCTTTTGTTAAAGCTATAACAAGATAAAAGTTTTAAAGGATTATAATCAGATCAAGATGGATGATACAAGATAAGGAATGTATATGGTCAGAGGTCCATACTTCAATGGTGAGAATTATGTATGCTGAAAATCAATAATGATAATATATTTGAAAAACCTCGGATACAGAGTCTACTCAAAGATACTGACTCCTTATGAAATACCAGAGAAATTTGAAACATGGAGTGCAACTGTAGATGCTGAGTATGATATGAATTATAAGGATATTAATGCAATCATATTTGCTCTATGACTAGAAGTGTTTGATATAGTATCTCAGTGCCCAACATCGTATGAAATGTGGTAGACAATTGCAGTTGCTTATAAAGGAACTGACAATGTCAAATAGATGAGGTATGCTACTACCAAACTGGAATTTGATACATTTAGGATGCTTGAAGGAGAAAGAATCACCCAAATGAATAGAATATTGATAGATATTTTTAGAAATATCACTGACTTGGGAGATCCAATCAAACAAGCTGATCAAGACCTGAAATTACTAAGAGTACTACCACCTAGATGGAAATGGAATTTCTGCTACTATCATACAATCATCTCCTGTCAAAGATTTAACAATGATAGAGTTAATTGGAACTCTTATGATGTATCAGGATAAGATGCAGGATGAAGCAAATGAGCAAAAGGTTTTGATCAAGAGATAAGACACCGCCTTAAAGGTGTCATCTCAAAGCAAAAGTAGAAATACGAAGAAAAAAGAAATAAAGTTGAAATCAGAAAGTTCTAATTCATCCAATTCAGATGTGGAATTGGCTCAAATAGATAGAAAATTCAGTAAGTTTTATAGAAAGAAGAAATGTTTTAAAAAGTATTTCAAAAAGGATGAAAAGGAAGTCAGATGCTATGATTTCAAGAAGATGGGTCATATCAGACTTGACTATCCTCAATTAAAGGAAGAAAAGAAAAATAAATTCTTCCATAGAAATGATTATGAGAAGAAAGAGAAGGAGGAAATGAAAGCTACATGGAGTGTATCTGAAGACTCCAGTAGTTCATCAAAGTCTGATTCATAAAAGGAGGAATCAAATTTAAAGGATAATATGTGATTTATAGCAAAAACTGATGAGGTACAATCCTATTATTCTTCTGACTCTAATTCTGAATCAAGTTATACAAATGATAAACTTGCATCCTACTGCAACATTCTTAAAGAAAAATATGATTCTTTATTTAATAAACACAAGTAATTAAAGAATATTCATAATTCTATTTTAAGAGAGATACTCTACTAAAACAACAATAGGAATTACTGAAAAAATATAACTTAATAAATACAGACAATACAGATCATGAAGCTAAAATAAAAACATTGAAAACTGAAGTAGAAACATATAAAAGTGCAGCTCTTATTTTTACAAAAGGAAAAAATACACTAAATGAAATTCATGAAAAGAATGTGATTAAAAAGGGAAGATATGGAATAGGAAGTAAAGGTGAAAAGCCCAAACTATACAAGAATTAATTTGTGCCAAGTACTAGAAAAGTAATCTGTAACTATTGTGGTGAAAAAGAACATATATCTAGAAATTGTTACTTAAGGAAACACCAGATAAGTGGAATAAAGAAATCCATTGTCTCAAACAATTTATATGATTATGTTGATTTTATAAAAACAAAGCAAGTTTAGATTCCCAGATCTTTGCTAGCTAACACACCTTGACCCAATAGAATATGGGTACCAAAACAATCTATTTAAATGCCTTTGCAGGAAGAAGGTGACAGAAGACAAACTGCCATATGGTATATGGACAGTGGATACTCTAGTAATATGCATATAAACTAATCAAGTTTTAGAACTCTAACTCAAAAGGATGGTGGTCTAGTCACATTTGGTGACAATGCTAAAGGCAAGATAATTGGAATTGGAACTGTTGGAGATCCAGAATCTATCTCAATCAATAAAGTACACTATATACAAGGATTGAAACACAACCTAATAAGTATCTCTCAAATCTATGATGATGGTTATATTTATGATTTTTATAACAACTGCTGTTCTATTTTCAAAGATAAATTTCTTAAATTTAGAGCACCAAGAACTGATAATGTACATACCCTAGATTTAAATTCCTTATGTAAACAACAAGTAAACTACTTAACTTATAAGATAAATGAATCATGGATCTGGAATATGAGACTTGGACATTGCAATGTATATGCTTTACATAAGTTATCTAAGAAACAATTAGTTTCTGATTTTCCTAGTCTCAAGTTTGAAAGTGATAGATTTTGTGATGCATGTCAACTTGGCAAGCAGCAAAAATCATCCTTCAAATCAGTTAACAAGATTCCTATATCTAAACCTCTAGAACTTATCCATATTGATTTGTTTGGACCTTCAAGGGTAGCATGGTTGGATGGTAAATTATATGTATATGTTTTAGTTGATGACTATTCTAGATTTACTTGGATTTTCTTTCTAAAATATAAAAATGAAGCTTTTACAATATTTGAAATTTTTTGAAAATCTGTTCAAAATGAAAAAGGTTTTAAAATAATTTCATTAAGAATTGATCATTGTAGATAATTTGAGAATCTTGAATTCAAATACTTTTTCTCAAATATGGTTATTAAACACAACTTCTCTGCACCAAGAACACTTCAAAAAAATGGAATTGTTGAAAGAAAAAATAGGACTATTCAAGAAATGGCTAGGACTATGCTAAATGAATACAGTCTTCCTACCTATTTTTGGGCAGAATATATAAGTACAACCTAGTATATAATTAATAGAGTTTTAATTAGAACCATTTTAAAAAATACACCCTACAAACTCTGGAATAACAGGAAACCTAAAGTAAATTACTTTAATGTTTTTGGATGTAAGGTCTACACTTTAAACACCAAGGAAAATCTTGGTAAGTTTGATCCAAAATCCGATGAAGGAATTTTCTTAGGATATTCTGATACTTCCAAAACTTATAATATTTTTAGTAAAAAGTCAAATATTTTTAAATAATTAGTTCATGTGAAATTTGATGAACTTGATCACTTTGAGAAAATGAAATACCAAATTGATGAATCTAACTCTAATGATAACATGATACTTGAGAACTTGAAAAATGATTTTGAAAAAGATATAAATGAAATCCATTCCTGTCTAGAAGAACATGAAATTGATGAACCTATATGTGTACTACCAAGACAGTCAATAATCCTAAAAAATCACCCTTTAGAAACTATAATAGGAGACTTAGACACAGGAATAAAAACTAGAAGGAACATAAGAAATGTTGTTGAGTTTTCTGCCTTTCTATCCTAATTATAACCCACAACTATAGAACAAGCCTTAGTTAATGAAAGTTGGATGATAACAATGTAAGAAGAACTAAACTAGTTCAAAAGAAATGAAGTTTGGAATTTAGTTGAAAGACCTCAGAACTACCCAGTTATAGGAACGAAATGGGTCTATAGAAATAAACAAGATGATCAACGAATAATAACTAGGAATAAAGCAAGACTTGTAGTTAAAGGATATAATCAAGAAGAAGGTATATATTATGATGAGACCTTTGCACCTATAACTATATTAGAAGCCATTAAAATCCTTTTATCCTATGCATCTCATATAAACTTTAAATTATTTCAGATGGATGTTAAGTCTTCCTTTTTAAATGGTTATTTATTGGAGGAAGTTTATGTTGAGCAACCTCCGGGTTTTGAAAATTCACAAAAACCAGATTCTGTTTTTAAACTTACTAAAGCTCTTTATGGTCTTAAACAAACCCCTAAATCTTGGTATGAAATATTATGTTCTTTTCTTTTGAAAAATTATTTTACTGTTGGAATGGAAGATCCAACACTATTTAAGAAAAATGTTAATTCTAATATTTTATTAGTTCAAATTTATGTTGATGATGTAATTTTTGGTTCAAAAAATAAAACTCTTTATCACGAGTTTTCAAATTTAATGCAAAAAGAATTTGAAATGAGTATGATGAGAAAATTAAATTTCTTTTTAGGACTTAAAAATTTTCAAAAATATTTTGGAAATGTTTTGAATCAAAGAAAATACATTAATGATTTACTAAAGAAATTTGGACTTGAAAATAACAAGACATATACAACTCCTATGTGTACTAATATAAAACTTGATTTGGATGAAACTGGGAAATCAGTTGAAAACAATTTATATAGAGTTATGATTGGTATTTTATTATATCTCACTACTAGCAGGCCAAATATAATGTATCCAGTATGTCTTTGTGCAAGATTTCAATCAAATCCTAAAGAATCCCATTTAACAGCTATTAAAATAATTTTTAGATATTTAAAAGGAACTTTTTTTCGATCTCTTCTGTATCCAAAAATGTTTGATTTTAATTTAATTTCATATTCAGATGCAGAATTTGGGAGTTTTAGATTAGATAGGAAAAGCACCTCAGGAACTTGTCACTTTTTAGGAAAATCCTTAGTATCATTGTCTATTAAGAAACAACACTCAGTTTCCTTGTCAACAGTCGTGGTAGAATATATATCTACTGGCAGTTGCTGTATACAAGTTTTGTGGATGAAAAACACTCATATAGATTTTGGACTAAATTTTAATAATAAGCTTATTTTATGTGATAATACAAGTGCAATAAATATTTCAAAAAATCATATTAATCATTCTAGGACTAAACATATTGATATTAGACATCACTTTTTAAGAGAATATATTCTTAAAAAATGATATATTTTTAGATTTTGTGAACAAAAAAATTCAATTAGTTGATATTTTTACTAAACCACCTCCCACTGAAAGGTTTGATTTTATTAAGGGGGGAGATAAGTTTATTTAATTTTAATTATTTTTTTTATTTTTTTTACATTTGATTACCCTTTTTTGTTTAAAATAGTTTAGTTATTTGTTTTTTAAATAGTACAATTTCATTTATTTATTTATTTATATTTTTATTTACCGTGTGTGATTTTAATTCATTTTGAAAGTTATGCAATGATTAGTATGTTCATAATGACCTGGGAATTAAGGATGTCGAAAACTGCTTCGAATTCCAAACCCGTTCATTTTCTCAAAACCCTTTGAAACCTCAAAAACTTTTACCACTCTTCTCTCCCAAACCTGATCCTTTGAAACCCTAGTCCTTTTCGAACCTTTAGAGATTTACTAAAGAAATGGAAAAGACTAAGATAACCGATGATCCAGAGACCAGCACTGCGAAGAGGCAGCGCTTGGCTGAGAGAAAGATTTTTCAAGAAAAATTCATAGATCTAGAATGGATCTATTAGACGAACCTGATGCTAAAGAAATCTGTATATTTTTAGAACTTAGAATAGATGTTTAATGGAGATTATAAAGAGTTTCTATATGAGGTAGAACTTCTTCATTTTTTTAAGTTAGTATAGTTTAGTCTAAAGATATTATGTTTTTTCTATTTGGATCAAATAATATCAAGAAGATGCTTGTAAAGGACTTGGAACCGGACCAAAAGATATTGGTTAAGTTTTTGAAAATTGGTATTTCACCTAGAATGTCAAATATGGAAAAGATTATTTACTCAGATATGTATATAATGTTTTTTGATGAGTGATATCAAATTGAACTTTCTTAGATACATGGTGAGGTATCTCAGTTAAAATTTCAAACCAGAGGCAAGAATTACTTTTTATCCTTTTGGAAGGTTCATCTTGAAAATTATTTTTAAGATAGATATGATAAGATTGGTGGATTCTCAAGTGAGATGCCACCATACTAAAATCCTCAATGATGGTACATTGAAAAAAATTAGATATTTCTAGATCACTATCAAAGGCATGCTTCTTCCTGTAGGAGCTGAAGAGGATGAATAAAGTGCTCATGCCCAACCAACAACATCAAAGGAAGGACAAGCTGAATCAAGTGTTACTATTGTATCAAGAAGAATCAGGTTTGAGGATGTGGATGCACCTGAATAAAGAATTTAGGAAGGAATTCAATTCAAAATGACCAGAGATCCTAATCCCGTTGAAAATCATGCTATAAATTTGAATTTTTTAACATATGGTGATATCTTAAGCTATAAGTTTATGAGAGAAGTTACAGTTGAAGAGTTTCTATAGGGAGCATTTGCTCGAAATAAGGTGACTCCTCTAGTCGAGTAAGAAATTTTGGCTTAGGAAGTGACAGAAACAGAGGCTCAAATAGAAAATATAACAGAGATAGTAGTGGAGGCTGAAGTAGAACCAATAATAGAAAAATAAGATGAGACAATTCATAGTGAAGAAGACAAAGTTTCCCGAACTCAAATTGATCAAGTAGAAGTTCATCAAGAGAAAATTATTTTAGAGAATCCAGTGATAGAGGAAGAACATGAAGATGATACTCATGAGGATCAACCTCCAGCCCCCGGAAACTAGAAAGATAATGCTTCTGAGATTCATACTGAGATATTGAATGTAAATTTTTCTGTGGATGATTCTGAGAAAGGCTCAGAGGAAAAATCTGTTGATAAACCAATATAGGGAAGGGATGATGATAAATCAGATGTAGAATCTTTTCCCAATGTATTGTTACATCAAGATGAAACTGAGAATCAATCACAAGGTTCCTCTGATTCAGTAAATGCAGAAGTTGAGGAGCTGTACAGGAAGTTGAACATAGCTGAATCTGAGAATGCTGCTCCAAGGAGAGCATTAGAAAAGGAACATTTGAAATTTCAAAGGCTGAAAGCAAGTACTGTTTATAAACAAGAAGTTGAAAGTTTTAAGAACGAAATGTTAAATGAAGTTGAAAAGTTGAAATTAGAGATGGTTATGAAGACAAATTTAATAGAATTTAAATCATTCATGGAGCAACAGTTTGTGGCTGTCAGAACCAGTGAGGCCAGTAAATCAGGCACTTCACCTAATTTAATTAGAAGATTTCAGGCTATTACAATGGTCATATTGAATATTAATAATAGACTATAGTATTTATAGTGAAACATTTCTCCTTTTTCAATGCTGTTAGATAATCAAAAGTTTCTAGTTGATCAGTTGACTTCAAATGAACTAGGAATTAGAATTGTGTTGAATCAGTTCACTGAAAAGTTGACTCTTTTTATAGAGAAGGAAGAAAGGATTCATGAGTTTTTTAGAGTGAATCTGATTGAATATATTCATTTGAATCAGGAAAGAAGAGATCTAATTATCCAGTTGGGAGATGGATTGATGAGAATATTTATGGAACAATTGGAAGAGATCATGGAAATAGTTCATAGGAGATGAAATCCATCTCATACCCTTACCCAACGTTGATTCCCGTTGTTTTTCATTACTGTACATGTAATTATATTTTCAATGAAATACATTTACATCTCAATTTCTGGTGTTTTAATTTGTTTTACTGTACTATCTATGATATAAATCCCATTAATCCAGATTCAGATATTGATAAACAGTTTATACTAGCATTTACTTAAGTTCAGTGCTATATTAAAATGTGTTATATTCTTTATTCTATCATTCTTTTTGATATGAAAGAAGGGGATAAATTAGGATAAACACAACATTTTATTTTAAGATTTTTAATCTTTTATTGGGGAGAAATTATGATAAAAATGACATTTTATTTTAAGGGAAAATCAAATTTTTTTATGATTTTTAGTCAGTGGGATTTTTTTTAGTTTATAAAAGGGGAGAAAATTTTAAATTTTTGAATGTTTTTTATGACTTTTAATAACACAATGTTTATTTTTGTTAAAATAATTTTTTTAAACATAAGTATTCTTTTTTATCTTAGAAAAATTCGAAACTATATGTAATTAATTTTGTATGTTAATTTCATTGGTTTTTTTATGGGTTTTGTGATCATAAAAAAGGGGGAGATTGTTGAGTAAGTGTTGTTTTCAACAATACATAATTTTATAAAGGGGATATTTTTGAGAACAATACTCTATCTCTTTATGATGATTTTGATGTGCACAAATATCCTTATTTGTTATTATAATGATTTTACTTGAAGTATATTTCAGGAAATTTATATTCCTTATAATACTATCTTTGGAGAAATATTAAAGCACTTAATCCGCGAGGTATATTTGAAAAAGTATTCAGAAATAATTTTTA
Organism: Viscum album; assembly: GCA_963277665.1. Taxonomy (NCBI): domain Eukaryota; kingdom Viridiplantae; phylum Streptophyta; class Magnoliopsida; order Santalales; family Viscaceae; genus Viscum; species Viscum album. Next base: position 960,341,564 of record OY728150.1, read on the forward strand.
GTATGTTCTGGATACACTGTTCATACCCTATATTGAGAAATGTAGCATAAGGATATAAAGTGGTGTTTACTCTATGAGATATCAGAAAAGTATGGTTAAAAAACCATATGTTATCAGAAAAGTATGGAGGAAGGAACCTTACGTGTGGAAGGAACCTTACATTTGTAAGAAACCCTATGTTTGGAATGAACCTTACTTTTGGGAAATTAGAAAATTATGGAAGAAGATCATTATGTAAGTATGGAATGATATGTTTATTTCTTAAAAGTATGGTTCATCAACCTTACTTTTGTAAATAACCATACGTTCAAAATCTAAAGATAAAACTATGGTTTATCAATGGTTATAACTGAGTTTTCCATAGTAGAATGTTCTATAACTTTTATTAGAATACTAAATTTTCATTATAATATTGAGTTGGAATTTTTTATATATGTGAAATTATATTCTTCTTTACAATTCCCCTATAATTATCCCAATTTAACTTTTAGAGCCCATGTTTTTCCCAATTATATAAGGCATGTCCAATCTTTCCCACCCAAAATTACTTATTATTAGGGAAATCCATTAGGTCTCCTATGGTTGGATCCAATCTTTGGCCCAATTGAATACATTGTATAATATTTACCCAATAATATTTTAAAAAGGGAAAATGAATTTTTACGTTTTTATTAGTTTAGAAAATTTAATCATAAAAATAAACAAATGTTGTATATTTGTATCAAAATATAATTTCATCCTTTTGAGAAGGTTTTCAATAAATAAATTCAAATCATATATTGATTACAAAAGGATTTAATAATGTGATACTAAAACAAATAAAAAATGTAAATAAAAAGTATAAGTTTGATATTAAATAATATATCGATGTGTGATCAATAAATATTTACTCTTACATGATTATTAGAATAACAAGTCCTTGTTTGGATCAGTTCAACCACCTATATGAATTCCACTATTCTATATTTAAAATTTTCATAATAAATGGGTAAAAAAACAATAATAATGGTAATATTATATATTAATGATTAATTTATATTATTAGTATAATTTTTAAAAGTTGAAATTAAAATCAATTTTAATTATAAACTATCTCTTTACTGTTGATAAAATCACTCGAAACACTTGCACTGTGAATTCCATTTGCATGAACTGTACCTTTATCTTCTATAAAATGAACATAGGGCTGTATAAATAATTATAATACTATGAATCCACTTGTTTAAATAAATATGAAATGATGAAAGATTTATCAAATAATGTGGATTGACATTTCCATATCAAAACTAGTATGAAATAATAAACACTAAAATAATTTTATTATGGAAATAAACTATAAAACTAATATATACGTAAAAAATGATAATAAATTAATTTTATAAAAATTAATATATATATATATGTAAATTTGTTTAAAATAATTTTTTAATATGTCTATTTTATTATATATGGAGTTAAAGCATGTTCATATGAGTATAAAGTAAAGGTAAGGATTTGTCTTCTAATATCATTTTGAAGATGACATTTTCGATATCAAATTTTCCATTAGAGAATTTATATGTAATTTCTATTTGAATCCCCACATATCTTCAGATATTATGGATTTTTCTAGGTTTTAATTTTATTTACCATTCCCCCTCTTATTGATTCAAAATTCACCAAAAAAATACGTTTATAAGTGGAATTGTCTTTATCAATTATTTTAAATTAGGTATCATTCTACTCCATGCCCATATTAATTAAATTATTTAATAAAAGTAATTATCATTACATAAAATATTTCTTAAGTTCACTTACTAATGTTTTTTACATTTTTTAAAAGATTCTAAAGGAGTATTTTTCTCTAAAATACATTATGTTTTTTGCTTAGTCATATCCTTCTGCCATTTTCTTCAGTATTTATTACAAATCATCAAATATAAGTTTTTATGATTCTTTAGTTTAATTTTTATTTACTATGAAATTATTTTTTTAAAACCATTTATGTTTAAATTATTTTATTTAAAAAATTAAAAATGTATATGATATTTATTTTAATTTTCTAACTTATTTTTTAATGTTATTCTAAATATTTTTTCATATATATCATTAACCTTTATTTTTTTATATTTTACTTGGGATTTTATTTCATGAAATCATCCACTTTTTTTATATTGAAGATTTATTTTTATGAATTGTGATTATTTTTATGAAACTCATTTCATTGTCATTGTTTAATTATTTTACTATATATTTATGCATTTTTTTATGTTCATATATCCTATATATGTATTTTTTTCATTATTTGACCGGTGATTCCAAAATTATATATCCCTCTAATAAATTAGATAAATATTATATATCATGATATATAATTTTATGAGACATGATCAGTTATCCTAGTCCACTATTTCTCTGGACAAAAGTTTCCACTTTGATAATGGTATTAGAAGAAATCTTTAACATAAGATAATATTTTCTATGGTTATGTATGTCCCACAATTCTATGTCATTCCGTATTCATATGCCTCAATTTTTATTCTACGTAAAAATATTTATGCTATAATTTATGATTAATATTTCATTGGGAATAATTTCCTTATGTTTTTATACCTTTATTATGTTCACATACCCATATGTGCATGTTATACTTTCTTAGGATCATCATTATAATCTCTTATGTTATTATGATTGATATATCATATATTTTAACCCTTATTGAGCATCAAATATCACCTATTTATTTCCTTTTCATTATTTATATTTTGAAAAATAATATAACATTATATGTGTCAATAAGTGAGTCAATTCTTTTGAAATTATGGAAGAAGTGTACACTAGGTTGTAAAATAAGTTATTTTAAATAGGTTGAGGGTCAAGCTGTATTTAGTAAATAAAAAAGAAAGAGAACCTCTTTTGAGAACTTGTAAAGTGGAAATACATTATAATCATTGAGGAAACAATTCCTTAAATAAGCCAAACCTGAAGGTTTAAAGATGGTCCCAAGAGTCCAATGTAAAGAAAATGCCAAGATAAGTTTTTTATGTTTCTAATATTCAAAGACAATAAAAATTTGGATTCTGAGGTTGTGATTTATTTTGAGATATAATGGATAATCATGTGTAATGAATTAATATGCATGTATTCTAGGGTTGGTTCATCTCAGGTAGTCACTAAAAAAGGAACTATTCTGAAAGAGAGGTAATTCTCTATATCTATCTCCTCTATTTTTTTTACTTTTTAATTTTTCCTTAAAAATATCATTACTATAGTAATTAATTATTATATTGACATAAAATTTATGTTAATATTATTATAAAAATTTATATAAACCATTTATAGTATATTTATATAGATTCAATACTTTTATAAATATTATTACATTATTTTTAACATAAATATCCAATAAACATAGCCCGAAGACCGAGAGGCCTGCTGTATTTATAAAAAAAGATACAAAAAACATCAAGATAAAACTACATTAAAATGTATTTATTTTAATCTATATAATTAGAACCTAAATACATTTTAGTTACTACAAATTTATAGGATAACTTAGGGAATACATAAACAAAAAAGGGTCAGATAGAAAGCCCAATAAGGGAATAAACATGATAATAAAGCACAAAATATGAGTCAAAAGGAATAAGACGATATCATAAAATAAAAGGATAATAAATAATAATATGAAATAATAACTTAAATAACATGAAATTATTAGATAATGGAAATATAGGAATGTTGAAACAACATAAAACATGATAGAAGTATAAGCCAAAGATAATTTCCAAGACAATATCACATGGTGGATATAGACCCATTATCGTTTAGGTTTACTCAGTAATCCCATAAATATCATATCATGAGACATAAAAATTACCCAATGCATTGTATTTTTATCTAGTAACACCCATAATAACATGTACATTATTTTTTATTCCACAAATGGAAATAATAAGTAAAGAATAAACATAATAATTACCCATGGAAAGAAATGGGTTTCATCAGTATGTCTTATAGCATAACCAGATAGAGTATCATAAAGGATTCCATGAAAGAAAGGGTTAAAACATTATTCAAAATTTATAGGTAAAAATAATCATAGATCATGAAAAATGATGCCTTACTGAAGTGAAGATGTGAAAAGGGGATGAAAGTTAACTTTGGAAATACACCACTTAAGTGGGGTTTTAGGGAAAAGGGCGATGAATCATTAAAGAGGGGGAAAATAATATTAATTTCCATTAAACTAGAAATTGAATAAAAAAAGTTTTCCATAATATAATTATAAATTTAGAATAAAATTATGGATTAAAACATTTTATAGTGTTGTAATTGAAATGGGGTAAGAAACAAAGAAGTTCCCTTTAATCATGTTTTCTTATAGAATGAAATTGAGAAGGGAACCCTTAAAACATATATATACCCATCAAAGAAAATAAAATTTAACAAGGTATATCTGTGTATGAAATGTATAAGTAATAAAAAACAATTAAATAATAATAATAGAGATATAAAGTGGGTAAAATAAAGAGATAGATAAAGCATATCCCAAAGAAAATAGGATTGCTCAGAGAGATCCCTTACCTTAGGTTCCAAATAATTATGCACATGCACTTAACATCCTAAATAATAAAATTATATTCATTAATTACTTTATTCAATTTTTTTCATATATGTTTTAATTAATATTATTATATTATGTTCATTTACAACCATTTTAGTGAGATATAAAGTTTAATTTCACTATTCTGAGGGAATTCGTTTCATGGTTCCAAGGTCGGATCACTTATGGATAATTATTGAAGTTATTTTCAAAATTGACTAAAACTCTAGAATACCTTATAAAAATTAAGTATTACTGAATATCCATATGTGTTTTTTATATGGATGATTCATTTAGTATAAATGTTAATGTTATATATTTAGTTCATTTAGGTAGTTTTATCGACCATCATGAATTAGTTTCAATTTGTTTAATATTACGAATATATATTCATTCCAGAATGTGAAAAAATATATAATATTTATATTTATGTAATTTTATACCATAATTTGTAAATTTAGACTTTACATGAAATAAGTAAATAAAAAAGAAAATACATCATCCATGAAGGTAGTGAACCAACATAATATGGATGATGTTTTTGTTTTTAGAATAATAAGAGAAGAGAAGAGGATGGATGATAGATATTCCATTAACATAATAACATTCTAGAATATATATGGCACTAAAGATATTATTCCATGTTGAATAGAATTATTTTAGAGGATTAGAAATAAGGGGAAAAAATAAAAGACTCTATTGAGGGTATTACAATCTCTTTTGAATTTCTCCTCTTAGGATTACACATAAGGAAACTTGGATTGGTATTTTAATGAGACCAAGGATTATATGGATGTGGGGGAGATATGAGGGGTGTGTTTGGTAGAGTTTGTGTAAGATCAAATGTAACACCAAATCTTCAATTATAGAAATAAAACATTTTATTTTAATAAAAATATAATAAAATGAACATTTTAATATTTCATGGACAAAAATTGTAATTTGATAGTATGAATATAGATTTTGAACTTATTGTGTAAAAATAATACTTGAATGAATTTTTAAAAATTTACATTAGAAATATTATTTTATGAATAATTAAAAATGTAGTATTTCACTATTACTCCTTTTATTTATAATAATGAGTTATAATATATAGAATGAATAATTTATTGATATTTTATTTGATAGATAGAAATATAAGATCATTTAGAGGTAAAAATGAATATTATTCAAAAAACTATTTTTAAATACATAATGTATTTCCTTTTTAATTAATTAAAAAAAATATTTAATAATAAATTATTTAAATGTAATTTAAATATTATATATCTAAATATATTAATTTTAATCCATAAAATTATGATTATTATCCATTTAGTTAATTTAAGATCATACTATTCTTGAAAATGCATTTATTGAAAAATTGTCTTTTATAAAGTTTTCTGGGTTACTTTTTAAATTAAAATTTTTATGTTCTATGACTAGAATTATATAAAATGGTTTAAATATTTTAAATAAACATTTATAAACTTTTTAATTATTAAAATTTCAATTTTTATCATAATAAATATTAAAAATAGTAGAAAAATCACTATGGTTAAGGTTAAAATGGGTTTATCAGGGGATTAACCTAAAAAGATATTGGTAAAAATGACTTAAATAGTTGCTAAAATCCCATTTTTTGGTATTATTTTTGACTTAATCTTATAGAATTCAAATATGATAATTTTTTATCCTTTTTTAAAAGAAATTATCTTAATAGTATATTAAAAACATTGAAAAATTACAAGTGTTCCACTCACCTCAATTATAAAAGGATGCCTACTCCTCTCACTTATTCACACCTATTATTACATTTATATAAAATAAAAACTACCAAAATATCTCTCCAATATCCTTAAACAAATTATTTAGGTTCTATTCTCCCAAAAATACCAACCCTAGGGTCCTTAAAAATAGATCCATTAGATGTTTTTCTTAGAGAATGTAATCGCCTTAATGAAGATCTTTCTTTTTTACATCTTATTTTACCACATTCAATTATATCCCACAAATTAAAATATAATAACACTATTATATTAAATATAATGATATTTTATTATATCCATGACATAATATCTATCCATCTCCTTATCCATCAAATGGGAATCAAAAGCATTGCTTGTGTGTATGATAGACTGCCACCTCGTAGATTAATGTAATTTGTTTTCTATTAAAACCTCATATAACTAGTAATAATAATGGAAATAATAAATATGTATGATAATTATGAAATAATATTGATTCAGTAAATTTAATATATCACATAATTCATTACCTTATAACCCATTAAGAAATGATAACGTCTCTCATGCATAGGTACAACCTACTGTTTCCATGAAGCAATGTGATTCATTTTCCATATAAAAATTTGAAGAATGGTTATCAAAATTTATATAATGAATAAATATGATATATATAACATTAATATAATTATATATATTATGGTAATATAACCTATGAACAAGAACCTAAACTACCATGACAGAACAATCATGGGAAAATGAAGTAGTTAACACCCGAAAAAATAGTAATAATGAACGATTAATAACAAATGGGTGATAAGATATTACAAGAGGATAAAATATGATATTATAAATATGAATATTATTCTAGTATAAATTAATAACATGTTTAAAGCCATTATGTAGGAGGTTAAAGCATGTTCAACTAAGATGAAATGTGATGTAAGAGATTTCATCTCAATTTCCACCCCATTGCGACATAATTGGTATTATTCACCTATTTATTTTTATGTTGTGTATATACTGACCATTTTAGGTGTTTAAAATAGATTTATATTTATTAATAATGATTTAGGTTTTAATTAAAGTTTACTATTTAGAGGAGTTTATATATTTTCTTCTAACTTTTCCTCTAATTGGCACTTGAATCAAGCAAATAAATGTTTAAAAGAAAAGATGATCTTATTTATTTTTTGATCATGTATATTTTTATTACATGTCCATATTTTTAATTTTTTTTAATTTTTTTTATTTACTCAAAGTAAATTTGACATTATCCATGAATTTTTCAAAGGTTTTAAAATAATCTTTCGAATGTTTTCTAAAAGGGTTGTTTTTAACTTTATTTACAAAAATTTAAAAGGAATGTTTTTAACATATATAAAATTAATGTATTTTCCCACTATTATGACCGTTTTATGATATTTAGATTATTCTATAAGTTTTCAAAGTTTTTACAAAGAAAAATATTTTAAGAAATATTTTTTAATATTTATCATCCATTTTATTCTATTATTAAAAAATAGATGAATTTATTTCAAAACCCATATTTCTAATGAATTGAAGGTCATATTTTATCTATTATTAATTTTGTATTCATTAACATAATATTAAAATATTCAATTTCATGTGATAATTTTTTATGGGACATTACATTTATCTTAAATATCCATCATGGAAATGATTATTTATTAAACCATATATCATTTCTACATATGATGTTTTACCATGGAAGTTATTTGACTGATTGAGAAAAACCTTGATAAATCCATATTATTTACTCAATACATATTTTTTTTGATAATTCTTGTTGTTTATGAGTTGAATTGATCATGAAATATATGAGGAATTCATTAGAAATTTAGTGATGGGTGAGGCCTAGAATTATATAGCCTCTCGATGCATAGAAATGTCACATTAGACAAATCAGTTGTCCAAATTAAATAGGTTTCTGGTATATAACTACCCATTAATTAAATTGTGTCGACACAAATATTTGATAATATAGATATTATTATTTCTATGATAATGATGTCTAATATTATTCATTTTCTTCATTGAGAATTTAGTTTTTATTATCCATGAGGTTTGTGAATTGATATTATCCATAGATGCATTCAGTGATCATGTTATTGATTAAATGAAATGTGTTTTTAGTTATTTAACATGCCATATCATGAATTCCTTATTGAGTTATGATATATTCTATTGTATGAAACCCTTACCGAGTATTTTATATCACCTTTATTTTGCTTCTATTCCATAGGATATGAAGAATAATTCTTTTAATGAGTACGAGGATGTCGAATGTTATCTATTACTACATTTTATATTTTATTTCCAATTTAAAAATGGAAATCATGTATGTATCTGGTTCTTCACGACTGATAAATTGATAAATCCTTTACGATGTGATACCTACATCTTATGTCAATGTAATAAATTTGACACCGACTCCACCTAACTATATTTGAGGTTGTTAAAACTGGTATCTGATGAATTTTAGTAGAAACTTTGGGAAGTATATTCAGGGAAACATAGATTGGGGAACATAACCCTATGATAGAAATTGAGGATAAATGTAAGTATATAATAACATCCTAAAGTTTTGGTATGGTAGAGATTATGTGGTTTTACTAGAAATACATCTCTGTCTAGTTACCACAAGTGGACATGGTTTTGTCACATATTCATCTAGGGGTAATAACCATGAAAAGTATTGGTTGAGTATATATTAACGATCATTCTAGTGCACGATGAGTGTGCCCATACTGCACACCTAGTTTGGAACTCCCATGGGATATTATTGGGTTAATTAACATTTTATTTAAAACCCATGAAGAAGGATTTGAAAATATTTTTATTATTTAAATAAATTCCCAAAGAAACCAATTCTATTATTTTGAGATTAAGAATGCATAAATTTTCAATTTATTTTAAGTGTTACTTCAGATTTAGATTTATATATTATGATTTAAAATTCATAATTTTATATTCCATTTTTTAGAAATGGATACTAGAATAAATAATGGTATCAATAGTCACAACTAATGTAGAAATTTCCTTAGTGATCAAGCCAATAAAACTAGTGTTGGAGTTAAGAAAATCATGGATATATTTGTTATGATGACTCAGTTTATGACAAATAACCTTGTGCATATGAAAAAATATGATGTTCCATAGAATTATACACCTACATTGGATCATTTCATCTGACGGAAGCCTCTATATTTTAGTGGAACTACTAATCCAGTGGTAACTAGGCAATGGATTATGTACCTTGAAAAGATATTTCTGGCTTTGGGTGCAATGAAAAGGAAACATTTCATTCTGGCGTTATATTTTCTAAAAGGTGATATTGATCAATGGTGGTTTTTGATCCAGAATACTAGATAGAAATAAGAAATAAAACACATAGAATATAGATCTTCTATATTAACATTCATTGATAAATATTTCCCTCATGAATAATGAACTGAAATGAAGATAAATTTCCTCATCTTAAAGAAAATGGAAGAATAAAGTGTTCTAGAGTATGAGAATAACTTTACAAGACTATCCAGGTATGCTATAGATTATATATGTAATTCAAAAATAAATATTTAACATTTCTTTAAATGTTTAAATACAAGCCTACATGGGGTACAATTTTCTCAAATTATTTCATAATATGATAAAATAGTATTATGTGCCATCAAAATAGATAATTTTTTTTATAGATCCTATATATTCAAGGGGAATTAAGAGAATAATAGGTTACCTGAACACCAAGATAAAAATGAATAGTTCAAATAATAATAAGAGAAAAAATAAATTTCCATGATGTGAAAATTATGGAAAGAAAAATCCTGGAAAATGCATGAAGGGCATGCTATTTTATTACAAGTGTAGAGATAAGGGTCATCTCGATAATGAATGTAAGGGAAATAAATATAAAACTATTATAAAATTATTATACTATAAATAAATGGGGAATTATTCAAACAAATGTACCAAGAATCAAGGGAACTTACCAAAAAAGAGGCTAAGGGGGGGAACATCAAGCTTATGCGATCACTACAACAAAGGTTGAATTTCTTAATGATGTATTGGTAGGTATTTAATTATAGACTAAAAGTTTTATAATGATTTATTTTATTCTGGATCTTCACACTCTTATATATTCCATATTTTTTGATAAAATTTAAGATTTCCCTAACACCTTAAGAAGGGAGTTGTCAGTAAAAACCCATAGAGGAAATATCACCACAATTATTACATGTTAGTTAGTTCCCATTATGACACATAAACATGTTCTATTTTCTGAATTTATTATTATACCTATTTTTGACTTTGATATAATTATTGGTATGGAATGACATTCAAAATATGATGCAAAAAATTTATTACAATTAGCAGTAAATTATGATTCTTGATTAATATGTGGAATTATTTATCTTTATAGGGGAGACTTTGTCATCCGATTCATGTCTAGATCCACCCTAGTAGCTCTTCAGAATGAGATTTTTGGGGAATAAGAGAAGCCACAACCTATTTATTTAAATGATAATATTCTAATTAAGAATATAACTATTTTACATGAATACATTGATGTATTTCTTGAGGAATTACCTAGATATAAACTAGAGCATGAAGTTGATTTTTCTATTTATATAATCCCTGATACAAGACCTATATCACAGACTCCCTATATAATGGACACTATGGAGTTAGTGGAGTTAAAGAAACAACTAGAGGAATTTTGTAATAGGGGATTTATACTCCCTAGTGTTTCACCTTGGGGAGCCCCTGTTATTTTTATTATGAAGAAAGATGGATCTATGAGGCTATGCGTTGATTATATATAAATCAATGTAGTTAAAATAAAGAAAAAGTATCCTCTTACTCATATTGGCGACTTATTTGATCAACTTCATAGAGCTCAATATTTTTCAAAGATTCAACTTCATTCTTGGTATCATCAATTTTAAGTAAATAAAAAAGATATTCTAAAGACAACATTTCAAACAAGGTATGGGCATTATGAGTTTGTAGTAAATTCATATGGGTTTACTAATGTACCCTATATTTTTATCGATCTAATGAATAGAGTATTCAAGGAATATCTTGATAATTTTGTTGTGGTATTTATTAATTATATCTTGGTATATTCTAAAATTTATGAGGACCATGAGAATTACATGCTGACCATTCTTGAGACTCTTATAAAAAAAGTTATATGGGAAATTTAGAAAGTGTGAATTCTAACTTCATAAAGTTTCTTTTCTTGGCCATCTTGTCTCCAAGGATGTAATATCAATTTATCATATGAAGAAAAATCTAGTAAAATTATGGTCTACACCAACAAACATAATATAGGTATGTAGTTACATTGGTTTGAAAGGTTACTAAGAGTGATTTGTTCAATATTTTACCTGATAGCTAACTTGTTAACCAATATTACACATAATTGGGTTAAGTTCACATAGATAAAGTAATGTGAACAATATTTTGAATAATTGAAGAGGATATTGGTCAATGATCTAATTTAGGCTATATTATTAAGAAATAGTATATTTGTGATATATAGTGATGCATTAAAGAATGGACTTGGTTGTATTCATATGTAGATTGATAAATTTATTTCCTATGCATCAAGGTAGTTAAGGACTCATGAAAAAAATTATCAAACTCATGATCTTGAGTAGGAATCCATAATTTTTTATTTGAAGATATGGATACATTATCTTTATGGTGGAACATGTGAGATATACATAGATTATAATAGTATTCAATACATATTTTCACCAAAATATATCAGTATGAAGAAAAGGTGAGGGATCAATCAACTCAAAGATTATGAATTCTCAATATAATGCCACCAACAGAAGGAAAATTAGGAAGTAGATGCATTGTGTAAGAAATGTCATGGAGTTCTATCCAAAATGAGGATTTAAATTGATCCTATGTTCATGGATTTAGTAAAGATAGATATAGAAATTATTAAGGAATGAGAAACATAACTCCTTTTTAAAATTATTTCCGAACCATTTTTATTATAAAAGATAAAAATTTATCAACCATATGATGATAATTTTCAAAATTAAATAAAATTCATAAATGATGGTAAATTGGAAGAATTAGTTTATGAAGATGTCATTTTGAAATTTGGAAAGATGTTATGTGTTTCATCCATACCTAAGATGAAAAGGAAATTAGTAGATTATTCTTATAGATTAAGCTAATCTATACAAAATAGTAGCACCAATATGTTTATGGATTTTAAGGAACATTTTTTGTGAGATAACATGCAGTGGTAAATTTATAATTATGTTTCAAGATGATTGGTTTATAAATAGGTGAAGGTTGAGAGACAATATATGTGAGGATTCAAGAAGAATCTACCTATTTCTATGTGGAAAGAAGAAGAAATTATTATGGAATTTGTCACTGGATCACTGAAGAATCCTAGAAAGAATGATGCAATATGGTTTGTTATTGATCACCTTACCAAATATGATCATTTCATCTTTATAAGATAATATTTAACTCTTGAGTGTATTTAAAGGCTATATATTAATGAAGTTGTGTGTCAAAACCTGACCAAATTGGGTTGACCTGGTTGGTGATAAGCTGGGTGTGACTATCCCAAGACCACATTCCATAGGCTAGGGGATGATGAATAGTGCCAAGTAAGCACATCACACACATGAGAGGCCTTAAACTAAGGTAAATGTGAACACACACACATCTACAATTCCATACAATGTCAAAAAGAAAAAAATTCATACCAATTCTTGCATACATCTAAATACCACAATAGAGTAAAAAAATAAATCTGGAAAGCATAAAGGGCTAAATATAAGCCCACCAAAACCGTAAGGAAGTCCAACCTACTAGAAATAAGGGACTTTAGTCAAATGTGACTCTTGGTACATGACACTATCTTTATATCCCAAACCAAGCTCCATCTTCTCTTGGTCGACCAAGAACCATGGTGAATGCCCTATTCTTTGTATAAGACACAACATATATAGGTAGAGCCCATATAGGGGTGAGTATAATGATACCCTTTATGATACCTTGAAATAACTAAACATAAGCATCAAGATACTAGTCTTCTCATTATAAGAGAATGTCAACAGAATATGAGACATATAATGATAACATCCAAATATACTCATATTATTCACCAAGTCTCAAGGTAAGGTCACAACCACATTTCCAGCCCAGGATTCTTCTTGAGAGTTTGTTGCAAAAATCACCCAGGAGAACTCCCATTGTGAGACTGATAAAACTTATAACATCTATCCAAGATTTCATTCTCATCATGTCTCATCATAATGAAGATACACACTAAAAGTTTTAGGAGATTGATACATTGATGGGGATCACACCTAGAGACATAAAATAATTCCAAATAACCAAATATGGAATAACCTACTAGGTAGGGGATCGCAACCCATGTAGTGTTTGTCCCATAGATACCAGGAACCCCACATAGGATAGAAGACAATAGAGTATCCCACCCTAGGAATCACACGAGGATACTGAAACTCCATCTAAATGAGTCCCATAGAGGTGATCACAATCTTGTGTTTAATATGTAATTCCATACTATAAACTCATGGTAAAGGACTAAGGGAACATACCCTAAGGAAACTATTCCAATCTAAAGAGAGTAAGGGATCCAAGATTTATTTAAAAAAGTACAAAAAATGTAATTAAGGAACACAAAGTGTGCCTTTAACCCCAGAAATGCTTGTGTCTATGCTCGTGTACATCTATATATTCTTGTGTATGCCTGGGCATCATGCCTGTGTACTCTGGACGTGTGATGTAACTAGTTTTTTCTATACTCATGTACCTTCCTAGGAACATGTTGAGCCACTAGTTCATGTCACACAGTGTGTGGAATGAATCATGCTATGAATCACATTGATAAACATGGATCTAGACTGACCGATCCTTGCTGTCACAACTCAATAGAATCCAGCTGTCCAAGTCATACAAAAAAACCATTTGTTGTGCCTATCATCACCTCAGGTCAAATTCCACATGAAGAACTCTGATCCAATCCCAATCTATTTCCAAAAACTTCATAGCTTGATCCCATTGTCACTAAAAACTTGGATATATAGAATCAATACATGGCACTGAATAACATGTTCATAATGATTGATTAATAGGTATTTGTCGAACCACTAGCCAAAAAAATGCAGCAGATGTAAGCATGAATAATTGGGTAAGAAAAGCACAAAAAAAGTAATCGACCGAAAAAACTGTTCATGTTGGACTCAATTCACTTCCATTAAAATGATGAATTAATAGATATAGATTCAACAATAAGAGAAATATTCAAATTACCAGTAAATAATCCCATACCTATAATATAATTGATCCAAAAATCAATCTATTAGTTGATTGAGTAAAATTTTCTATAGGATAATAAAATGGGGATAAATCCATTTAAAAATTAATTTCTTACTTGGGGTTTGGATCAATTTCTAATAAATAATGATCCTACATCATAGTCATTGGCAAGATCCACAAGCTGAGTTATCATTAGCGATCTATGTAGTACTCTGATCAAAGATCCATGATCCCATTATAACAAAAACTCCTCCAAGAGCTCCTATCAATTCTTAGGGTTACATGGCTAAACCTATGAATTGTCTATAATGAGGTTTAAATAGAGTATCCTTGGTTATTGTGTCAAAAAAATAAAATAAAATAAAATAGTAAATTTATTTCTTTATTTACACCCATAATGAATTTTTCACAAAAACCCAATGATGACAAAAATTATGTCCTACCTTGGTTAAAATTGATGCTATAAACTCAAAATTGGTCCCATATTTTTGATCTGAGACTTTTCTAAGAGTCATTCAAATTTATCAGGAAAACAAAATATGCATGATATTAATATATTTAAAATTTTTCAAATATCAATTATAGGTTCATCAGGCCTCATAATATAATGTCATCTCAATGCCTGGATCCAAAAATATTATTATATATATTATAGATATTTATGTGTAGAAAAACAATACATTACATTCTCCTAACCTTAGGGATTTTCATCTTAAAGAGTGAAAAGACTACTAAAAAATATGTGGGTACTGAGCTTGAATCTTGCTCTCCCACTCCCAGGTGCTCTCCTAAAGATTCCCATGATACCAATAGAAACACACCAAATGAATCACTCACCCATGGAGTATCTTATCCTATAAATCCTCGATCTACATTGGGTACTCTACAAAGGTAGCTCCATCCTTGATGTCTATCTCTCCCCAGTCAATAAAATTTTATGAGTCATATGCATACCTCCTCAGATATGACACATGGAATACATCATGTACCCAGTCTAACTATGGGGGTATATCTAAGCAGTATGCCACCTCACCAACTATACACAGTATTTGGAAAGGGACAATTGATCTCAATGATAGATTTCTACCCCATCCAAATATCATCAATCCAGATTGATGTGAGACCTATGGGAACACATGGTCTCCATAATCAAAGTCCAAAGGCCTCCATCGTCGGTCCAAATAGGACTTCTGAAGACTTTGTGAAATCCTCATATAATCCTATATAAATTTTACCTTATATGTCATAGATTTCACCAACTCTGGTCCCATGAGTGATGATTCCCCTGGATCAGTCCAGCAAAGTGGTGACCTATAGGGTCACCTATACCAGGTATCGAATGGTTCCATAATAATGGTGGAATAATATCTGTTATTGTATACAAACTTCACCAAGGGTAGGTGATCCTACCAACTATGGACAAAGTTCAACATTAAATACCACAAAATTTACTTCAAAACTTCAATGGTCTACTATATATGGCCATCAGTCTAGGGGTGAAACACAGTTCTAAAATGTAACTAATCCCCAAAGGCCTCCTCCAATCATATCCATAATCAAGATGTAATGTACGAATTACTGTCTAAAATGATCATCAAGGGAACTCCATGGATTTAGACTATATAATGCATGTAAAGGCATCCTAAAATCTCTAATGAACTATGATATTGAATAGTTATGAATTGAATATACTTTTTGATTTGGTCTACTATCAACCAGAAGGAATCATGTACTCTAAACATCCATGGTAGCCCCATCATAAATTCCATATATATACCATCCGACTTTAAATATTTCACTTCAAGTGGTTAATCTAATCCCATTTAAACTTAGTTATCAGTCTTCACCTACTAACAAGTGAGACATCAAGAGAAAAACTATGCTAATGAATTCTTTATTCATGGACAC
This sequence comes from Viscum album, assembly GCA_963277665.1. Classification (NCBI taxonomy): domain Eukaryota; kingdom Viridiplantae; phylum Streptophyta; class Magnoliopsida; order Santalales; family Viscaceae; genus Viscum; species Viscum album. The sequence continues at coordinate 960,358,136 of OY728150.1, forward strand.
CAGAACTGAAGTCGGAGGTCTTGGTACATCTTGTCTACAACTAGATGTACCACTAAAGGGGATGTATGAAACTCACTAATCACCTCTTCCTATAACTCCAATTGGGACATAAACCACCCTATGAAAAGGATAACATGATCCCCACCTTAAAAAAATCCATCAGGATCACATCCATGGGATATTTGAGAATATAAGGTATCATAGTTAGTATCTACCAGTTAAGACTCATTGATACATTTTAGAAGTTGCAACATCAAAACCATCGACTGAAGATAAGTTGAACAGTCCTTTTCCACAAAGTATAACTGCAATGAGGATAACTTCTTTGACACCTCATCCAAAAAACTAAGAACATTATCTCACATTGAGATAATTTTCCACCATGTTCCACTTCCCATGAGTATATACTATCTAAAATTCATAATCCTGGATGAAATATAGCCATCAACTCTGCCTAAGGTTAAGATCCTTTTGAGATAATATGTACTTGAAACTCTGGTAGTCCTAATAGAAGATAAATCACTCACCTATAAGGTAGTTCCCCCATATATTTAGTGCGAAGACTACCTCTGCCAACTCAAGATTGTGTGTCACATAATTATACTCATGTGGAATCAAATGATGTCAGTCATAGGCAATCACTAATTTCCTTTTCATCATAACATAACCAATTCCGATTCCTAAGTCATCATAAAACATTACATACTCGACACCATCCTATTTAAAAATCACTATGGTGGTTCTCATCAATCTCATATTCAACTCTTGAAAATCTTGCGGGCACATATCCATCCACATGAAAGGATACCCCTTTCAAGTCAAAGTATTCAAGGGAGATGATACTGTAGAGAAATAAGTCATAAATCTATGATAAAAGGTTTCCAACACAAGGAAGCTCTACACCTCTTTCATGCTCTTAGGTGGATCCCAATATGACACCGCCATGATCTTTGTTGGGTCCACTACTATACCATCTACAAAGATGTTGTGTCCCAGAATTTGGAATTCTTGAATCTATAATTGACACTTTGAGAGCTTCTAATATAGTCAGTTATCTCAAAGCACATCTAGAACCATCCTAAAGTGTCTCACATGATCCTCCTTGGATACTAAGTGCACTAGGATATCATCAATTAAAACCACCATAAAATGATAAAAGAAAGGATGAAAGATCCTATTCCTAAGAACCATGAACAGTGTTGAAGAATTCTTCATGATGAAGGGAATTTACAAGTATTCATAGTGACTATAGAGATAATATAATTATTTGGTATAGCCTCACCCCATACTTGAAGCAGGTGATAGCCTGATCTGAGGTCAATCTTTGAGAACTACCACACCACTATAAACCGACTGAAGAGGTGTTTGATCCTCAATAGTGGATAATTATTATTTATGGTCATCTGATTCTTGTGATGATAATCCACACACAGTCTCAAGGTCTCTTCCACCTTCTTGGAAAAAAATACTAGGGATTCCTAGGGTGACACACTGGGTTTAAGAAATCCCTTCCTTTGCAAGTCCTTCGACTATACCCTAAGTTTGAAAATCTCTATATGAGATATCTGATATGTTGACACATATACTGGGTCATCCCTTGGTGAAATTAAATATATAAATCTTTCTCTTGATGGGGTGGTAAACCTAGTACATCCTTTGTAAATATATCTTTGTCTTTTATCAGCACTTTCTTTTTAGCGCTGATAAAAGACCCCTTTTATCAGCGCTTTTTGTTAGCGCTGATAAAAATTTAAAAAATTTAAAAAAATAAAAAATAAAATAAAAAAAATTCTTCCAATCTCGGGGGGGGGGGGGGGGCTTTTTACAGTGCTTGATCCCCCCTTTATCAGCGTTTTCCCGCACCTCCAGCACCCATCCGCACTGCCTACACTCTTTATCAGCGCTAGCCCTCTAAATCACCCTTGCACGCGCGCCCATGCCTCCACCTGGATTTGATCTCGAGACCTCCCCCCTGTGCACCTAAAGCCTTTGCCACTCCTCTATATTTATTTGTTATATTCTTCATGATATATCTATTTATTTATATATATATTTAGTTATATTTATTCATATAGTAATATATATATATATATTAATATATATAGTTATATTAATATATAGTAGTTATATGAATATTCATATATTGGTATTTTAAATAAAATGGATATTAGTTATTATTTATATAAATCTAATATATTGTATATGTAAATTTGTTTAATTATATATTTTAAAAATTTAATTTTTAGGTGTGAATATTTAAAAAATATGTACATATAGTTATATATTTGATTATAAATAGTAGTTCATTATAAAAAACTATAAAATTTCAAAGAAATAATATCAATATTAATGTAATAATTTGGAATAAATTCCATCCCCACCAAAAAAATTCAATAATACCCCCTTAAACGAGGCTGAAAATCCACAAAATGTTAACAAATCGGGGTACCCCGACTAAAAACTCAGTTTTGGAGGACTTATGGGCCTATTTTGGCCTCGAAAATCCCTTTACTAGGGTTCCTCTAGGTCAGAATGACATAGATCTCATCGCAGGCTTCGATTTGATATGTGGTAGAGCTCAAACGGACACCCGGATCAAAAGTTATGGCCGTTTGAAGTTCGAGTTGCGTTTTCAACATATTTTGGATCTTTTTTTAATTTTTTTAATTTTTTTAGTCTTAAAATTGTTATTAAATGACTATTACTCCATAATAATTATCAAATTATTAATTAAAAATATTTTTTAAAATTTTTTATAAGCCATTTTCACTAAATATTATATATATTAAATATATCAAGTGTAAATGTATATTTATACTTATCTAAAATATATTTAAAAATTATATATTATATTTATATCAATATAACTATATTGATATATTTATTTATTAATATATTATTTTTTATTTTTTTTTGAAGTCGAACAATTTATCAGCACTTTTAAAAAAAGCGCTGATAAAGGCCCCCCTTTATCAGTGCTTTTTTTAGCACTGATAATGGTACCCCCCCTTTATCAGCGCTTTTTCGTTAGCACTGATAAAGGGGTGGCACTGGCCTTGCCCAATTTTGTGGTAGTGAGTAAGATCACACTAGTGGTAAAAGTGTGTGATCATTGAGTCACATCCAGTAGGATTCTCTAAGCATAATGGTTAAGCTAAGGGATCAACTGGAATGTCTATGTCTCAAACTAGAGAAGTGGAAAGATAATAATGACTTTAAACTATGTATATCAGTACTATATCTAAGGTATAAAAGAATTATATCATACCTAGTCTCATACCTATATCCTTTGGGTTATAAGCTTCGACCACCTGTAGCTGTCCTCTCCCCTAACCACCAGCTCCCCGAGCCCGAAGAAGACCATCGTGTGGTGGTGGTGGAAACAAGTTGAACCATCTACCACCTCCAGATACTCTCCCTAATCTGCAACCACTTCATCCTCCCTGTGGAACTACCTACTCCTACCATTACCTATATTTAGGATGCCCATACAAAATCTCCCTGTCAATCATATGACGAGTTGGAAAATCTCACACGAGATGTCCCCAACCACCACATGAGTAACATCACCTCTCTCTAGGATTACTATATCCATCCTGTGATAATTTAACCACATGAACTCTATCATGGGATCACCTCTTAAAATGTATTGCACATATATATCCCCGTATCTGTCATTGACTACCTACTACCAAGGACTCATCCCCTGTGTGCTCATTTTCAGCACCAACATTCTATGTTTTATCATCCAAGAATCTATCTATCACTAAGGACCACTCAAGCACTCTATCATAGATAAAAATTCATAGAGATATCAAAATGGATTGGATATCAATATATATACCTCGATCAAAGGTCTGAGCCTAGAAGAATTTATCATGTACCCTATCCATTAAGTACCGCTATAGGTTGGTAAACCTTGATGAATAGTCATCCACTATCGCGTTGCCTTGTTAAATCTGTAAAAGATCTTAAATACTCACAACCTATAACATATATAGAGAAAAATCCTCTATGAAAAAGAGTTCAAACTCTATCTTGGAAAGAGTCACATCACCATAAAACTAAATCAATAATCCCCACCATAGTCCTGCAGAGCCATGGAGAATACTTTCTTCCAGAATCACCATATGGTCTGTTCTTGACGAGATGAAAAATCACATCATTTCGTCAAGCCAGTACTCAAATTACTAGGTTTTTTGGTCACCCAAAACATGAGGGGTTTCTACTGCTAAAACTCATGAAGTGTGTTCAGCCCATGCACCTCATCTTCTGGTACTACTGGTACCATCTACTACTTGATAGGTGGTGGTAAGACTGGTGAACCACCGGGAGGTATCATCTCTTGAGCATGTCCTTGTATCAATGCCTCATCTCTAAGGGGATCATCCTCACAATCTTACTGCTAAATCCAAGATGTAAACCATAATGGAGGTATCCTGAAATAAAAAAGTTACACCACTATCAATGAGTATATTTGGAGAGCTAACTCAAGAAGGACATGAAAACTACAACCCATTCCTATATGATGAATGTACCAATGTTTTCCACCATGAAACAAGTGTATACATGTACTTATTCAATAATAATGTTATCATAGTATGAGTGGATAGATACATCAGTCACCACATCCACACTGGACACCTTGTCTTGAGAGACAAACTCAAAACACTTACCATTATTATCCAAAAACCAAAACTAAACTCACTGATAAACAAAAAAATATATCAATTTCAGTCCTAACAACAACCTTGCAATGATATCACTCTATCACAACCCAACATACCAGGGCCCTCTTGGATAGTGATTATCCAGGTGTGACTACCCCAAGGCTACTTCCAATAGGTCATGGGCTGGAGACTAGTTCCAAGTAGGCATATCACATGAAGGGGAGACTGTAATGTAAGGCACCCATACACACACACACACACACACACACACATATCCAAGAACAAACAATGATAAAAAGTAAAAAAACTAATAACAATGCATGAATACATATAAATCCCACAAAAAATTATGAAAATAAATCTAGATATCATAATGGGACAAATACAAGCCCACCAAAACTATAAATAATTCTAATCTTTTTGAAAGAGGGGAATGTAGTCAAATGTGACTCTCGGCACACACCATAGTCTATCCAGACTAATATAACATCCATAAAATCCTGATATACTAATAACCCCATTAAAGAATCATTCATCTTCATAAGACATGACATGAGTGGTCAGATCCCATATAGGGGTGAGTATAAAAATACCCAATATAACACCCTAAAATAACAAAACATAAGCATCAATTATAGCAGTTAGCTGATCACAAGGGCGTTTCAAGAGAATATAATACATACTATGATAACTTCTATATATACTCATAGTAGACACTCATCCTAAAGGTAAGGTTAAAACTACATTTCCAGCCTAAGATTCTATTCAAGAGTCTATAGAAACACTTTCTCAAGAGAACTCACTCCACAAGTTTGATAATAATGATGAATACCGTCCAAGATGTCATGATTATAAAGTATCATCATAAGGAAGATATTCACTGGGATTTTGAAGAAATCTATACAAATATGGGAATCAAACCTAGGGCCACAGGGTAATACCAACTAAGCAAATCTAGAATAACCTACTAAGTAGGGGATCAATGCCAGTGTAGTGTTGTTCATGCCGATACCAAGAACCCCACCAGGGCTAGAAGATGATAGAGGAACCCATTGTAAGCCTCACATGGGATTACCGATACTCCATGTTAAATTATTCCCATAATGGGATCACAATTTTGTATGTAATACCATACTATACCCTCATGGTAGTGAGCCATGAGAATTTACCCCAAAGAAATCGATCTGGGATAAAGAGATGAAGGGCTCCAATCCCTCTTTGAAAAAGTCCATGATGTGTAAGTAGGGTACATGACGTATACCTCAAACCACAAACCAACCCATTTACATGACCATGTACATATGATTTTGCCCGTGTGAACCTAGTTATAGCCATGTACCAAGCCATATCTGAGTAGATGGATCAGACCATATACTCTGGCCAAGTCATGTACTTAGACATGTCCATGTGCCTCCATGAGTACCTACTGAGCCACATGGTCATGCCCCATGGAATTTGGCATGTATCACATGGCATGTGACACTTTATTCTCCACAAACCCTATTTTTATAGCTAGGGCCCTACACAGAGTTTATTTCTAGATTACACGATGTGCACCGCACAATTTTTTATATTGTGCAGTTCTTTCATGTGTCTTTTTCTGCTTCCCCAATATCTGATCTAGACGTAAATCAAACTTGTATACCTAGATTTGGTATAGTTGAGCCTTTATATCACATCTCACCAAAATATATCCATCTGATTCACATGGAAAATCAACCTCTATGCATCCCATCTCTACATGTCAAAGCCCACATGAAGAACTATAACATGGTCCTGATACATCATTTAAACTATCAAAGATTGATCCCATCATCAACGCATACACATATCTGCATTATCAATCCACTATGCCAAAGAAAAGGTGTGAAATGATTGATTACCAGGTATTTGTCAAACAACCGACCGAAAATGAACACCAACAATGAACGCACGAAGAACAGGGGAAGGAATGCACAAAAACAAAATGAGGAACAAAACTCAAAAAATGTTCATGATGGACTCAATTAATTTCCATTAGAACAATGAATAAAGTGATAAAAATTAACCAAAATAGAAATCAATAAATTCCCAAAAAATAATCTTGTACATATAATATGATTAATCCTTGAATCAATCCATTAGATGATTGAGTCACATTTCTTGTAGGATAATAAAATGAAGATAAATCCACATAAAAAATAAACATACTACATGGGGTTTGGATCAGTTTCTAAAGAATAATGATCTTGAATCTTAGTTGCTAGTGATATACACAAGTTGCATTATCATTGGTGATCCGTGTGGTACTCTGATTGAAGATCAACGATCCCTTTTTCACCACCACCCCTACAAGATCTCCTCTCAATTCTCAAGGTTATCTAAATAACCTTGAGAATTGGTTATAATTAGGTTTAAATAGAAGATCCTAGGTTGTTGCATCAAAACAAACAAACAAACAAAATTAATTAATTTATTTCTTTATTTGTGCTTGTGGTAAATTTGTCACAAACGCCCTATACTCAAAAAATTATTTCATTACTAGAGTGAAAACCACTCTCTAAAATCAACAAAAATATTATATATTTAATTTGAGACTCCATTCTAGATTCATTACAATTTTTAGGAAAAATATGTGTGTGTGATATTAATATATTTAATATTTTTCAAATATCAATTTCAGGCTCACAAGACCTCAGAATCTCATACCGTCTCAACACTTAGATTTGAAAATATTATTAAATATATTCCAAAGATTTAAATGGAAATAAACAGGACATTAAATATTAATACTCCATGGAATACTTCTTTTAATTATGTCCAATTCTGATCCATGAATTACATCAAAATTCGAAAAAATTATTCAGAATGCTCTTGATACTATGCTTTATTTGAGTACTGCCTATCATCCTTAAACTAATGGGCAGTCTGAAAGGACTATTTAGACATTTTAAGACATTTCATGGCCATTTTCACTTGACTTTCAAGGTATGTGGGATCATTATTTACCTTTTGTAGAGTTTTCCTTTAATAATATATTACTTTCAAGTTTCCAAATGGTATTGTATGAAGTATATGAAAAGAGATGTTGTACACCAACTTATTGGGATGAAGTTGGTGAAAGGAAGTTCGTAAGCCCAAAACGTGTTGAGGAGACAATGAAAAAGGTAAATACTATCCATAAACAAATTAAATCAACTCAAATCAAGAAAAAGAGTTATGTCGATAAAAAAGGAAAGATTTTTAATTTCACTTGGGAGATCATATTTTCTTGAAATTATCTCCATAGAAGGGTGTTATAAGGTTCAGTAAGAAGGGAGAATCGAGCCCCATATGCTTTAGAACTTTTAAAATTATAGAAAGAATTTTATCTGTGGATTAACAATTGGAAATTACAAAAATCTTCTTTAAAGTACATGATGTGTTCCATATCTCATTATTAATGAAGTATATTCTAAACCCAATGCATGAACTCACCTATAAATAAATAGAATTATAACATTATCTATCTTACTGTGAAGATCATATCTAGATTATTGAAACAAGGGAGAAAGAATTGAGGAACTAGATAACTCATCTAGTAAAAGTGATTTCTATAAATTATTAAATATAGAAAGAGACATAGGAACCTAAGGATGTAATGAAGAATAACCACCCTCGTTTGTTTAGAAACTAATATCCATGAAAATATTATGGTTGATTTTTTTTGTAGGAGGGAAGAATATAACACTCGAGATTCAATTATAGTTAGTGAACATTTTATTTTAATAAAATTATTATAAAATGTGAATTTTAATATTTCATGTTATAAAAATTCTAATTTTATAGGATGAATATCGATTTTGAACTTACTTGGTAAAAACAATCCTAGAATGAATTTTTGAAAATTTTCATTACAAATAAGATTTTATTTATAATTGAAAATTTATTATTTTACCATTAATCATTTTATTTATAAAATTGTTTTATAATATTCAGAATAAATAATTTATTGACTATAAATTTTATATAGATAAATATAAGATCATTTAGAGGTCTAAAGGTATTTTTTTAGAAAACTGTTTTTAAATGAGTAATGCCTTTTTATTTTAATTCACCAAAATAAAATTTAATATTTAATGGTTTAAATGAAATTTATAAATTATATATCTAAAATACTAATTTAAATAAATATAATGATTATTACAAGTAATATAGTCAATGTAATGTCATCGTATGCTTGAACAATGCATTTCTTTAAAAACAATTTTTCATCAAGTTTTGAGGATTTATTTTTAAATTAAATTATCCCGTATATCAAACATTTAATTTGATAAAATAGATTACATATTTTTAATCGGATTTTAATTTTTTTTAAATGTGACCACTTTCATTTTTTTTTCATAATGAATAGTAAAAATAGTAAAAAGTTGTCATCATGGTTAAGGTTATAATGGGTTTACCATGGGTTAACCTAAAAACATAAGGGTTAAAATGAGATAAAAAAATACTAGAACCCAATTGGATTGTTTTATTTCATCGTTAACCTTATCAACTTCAAACATGAGTCATTTTGATCAGTTTTTCCAATAAAGTGACTTAATATTTTAAAAACTTGGAAAAAGTACAAGTGTGCCACTCACCACAATTATAAAAGGGAGCATCCAACCCTCACTTATCCACACCTCTTGAGACATTTATCTCAACAAAAACCTAGGAAAAACTCTCCCCAACATACATATCCACGTTTTGGATGTGATGGTATTCCCAAAATATCAACCCTAGTGTTCTTAATAAGTGATCTAAATGACATTTCTTTAAGAGAAGGTAATATTCTTAACAGAGATATTTCTTTTCAATTATTCTTTTATCACCTTCAATTATGTACTAAAAATTTATTTTTAATAACAAAAATATCTCCCATATACTGAGATGTTATTATTTTGATCACATAATATTTATCCAGCTCTTTCTCCATCAAATGGGAAACAAAATAATTTCTCATGTTTACGGTGGACTACCGCCTTACGGGTTGTAATTTGTTTTCCATCACTTCCTCACATGGAAAGTCATAATTATAGAACTATTAAATATATATGATAATTGTGAAATATTATTGAATATGTAAATTCAATATATAATCTGCTTTCTTACCCTTTCACCCATTGAGAAATTATAATGTCGCTCATGCATTTGTATGACCTATCGTCTCCACGAAGCAATGTGATTCATTTTCCATATCCAACATTAAAGAATGATTCTAAAAAATTATCTAATAAATAAATATTATATTTATAACATTAATATAATTATATATATGATTTAACTTTACCATATTCATAAGAACTGTAACTCTCACGTCAAAACATCCCTGAGAAAATCAAGTAGTTAATACCCAAAACATTAGTAATAACAAAATATTGTTAACGAACATGTGATAAGATTTTATAAAAGGATCATATATGATATTATAAATATTAAAATTGTTATATTATTAATTAATAACATGTTTAAAACCATTATATAGGAGTTTAAACCACGTTCAACTACGAGGAAATTTGAAGAAATGGATTTCGATTCAATTTCCACTCCTTTGAGACATAATTGGTATGATGCACCTATTTATTTTTATGTGGTGTATATGATGCCCCTTTTAGGTATTTAACATAAGTATTTATTTAATCATTATGATTAAAGTTTCAATAAAAGTTTACTCTTTATATTATTTTCCATAGTTTCTTCCAACTTTTTTCTCCTTGGCACTTAAATCATGAAAGAAATGTTTAAAATAAAAGGGGATCTAATTTCTTTTTTGATCGGGTATTTTTTTCTTCCATGTTTATATTTTTTAAAATTATTTTAAAAAAATTATTTTTTAATTACTCAAAGGACACTTGAATTTATCCTTGAATTTTTATTTTTTTTAAAATTAATATTTCTAATATTTTTTGAAAGGGTTGTTTTTGACTTTCTTTACAAAAAATCAAAAGGAATATTTTTTTAATGTATATGACATTAATGGATTTTCCTACCACCATAACTATTTTACTCTATTTATATTATTCTAAACGTTTTAAATGTATTTTTGAATAAAAATATTTTCTAAATCATATTTTAATGTCTCTCTTTCATTTTCGTTTATTCTCCAAAATACATGATTTTATTTCAAAACCTTTATTCTTGATTAATTGAAGGTCACATTTTATATCTTATTGATTTTTTTCAATAACTTTATCTTGAGACATCCACTTTTTTGTGATAATTTTTTATTAGACATTAAATTTCACTAAAATATCAATCATGAATATTCTTATTTCTTAAAATATATATCATTTCAACATATGTTGTCTTATTATGAAAGTTATTTGATTGACTGAGTAAAACCTTAATAAATCTCTATTCATTACTCAATAAAGATATTTGTAGATAAGGAATATTTTTTATAAATTTAATTGATTAGTAAATATATTAGGAATGAATTTGAAATGGAGTTTTGGGTGGGGCATGAAATTATATATACCCTCATTGCATCGACAGGTCTCATGAGACAAATTAGTTGGCCATATTAAATGGGGTTCTGGTGTATACTTACCCATCAATTAAACCATCTTGGCATAAGGATTTTATAGTATAAATATCATGTTGTATGAGATCCTGTCATAAAATATTATAAATTTAGTTCATTAATAATTTAGTTATTATTATCAATGATATTATTTCTGTGATATTATTCAAGTATGCATTTTGTGCTCAAGTTATCAATAAAATGGATTTTTTTTCCACTTATTTACCTTGACATGTTATTTATTCCTTACTTAATCATGATATATTTCACTGTACAAAATGTGTATTAATAATTTGAGATCACCCTTATTTTTTTTTCTTTCCTTAATATATGAATAATAATTATTTGAATGGGTTTAAGGATGCTGAATGTTTTCTATTACTATGATTTATATTTTATTTCCAATGTAAAAATAGGAATCGGGTTTGTATCTAGTTCTATAAGACCGATAAACTGATCAATCCTTTGCGATGTTATCAGTTATATGTTATTACAATGTAATAAATGAGTCACCAACTCCAGGTTACTGGATTTTAAGTTTTTACATTGAAATATTTTTAATGTGTGGGGAGAAGGGGTGGTATTTATAAGGGGAGGGATGTTTTGAATATTATAGACATTAAATTATTATTTTGGATCAATAGAACCAATAGTGATGAATTGTGTGACTATATACTGTAAATGGTGTATGTGAATTTTAAATAAAGGGTGATTATATCATCCATGAATCATAAATACATATATTTACCTTATAATTCAAATTACCATATTTTTCCATATTTTACTAATAACCAAAATTCCAACTATTTTTAAAAAATATAAAAAAATCACTCTAAAATTTTTTAGATATGTAAATTAAAAAGTTGAAATAAATTTTATGAAAATGATTTTCTATATATGAGTAATTTAATTTTTAAATAAAAACCTTATTTATTTAAAAAATTCTTATTTTAATATTATGATAGATTTTTTGACCTGTTGAAAAATTAATTATGAACTCATAAAATTATATTATCATTATAAAATATCTTAATTTTAATTTATAAACCCATTTTATTAAAATAAAATATATCTTAAATTATTATATTTTCTATAAAAAAGATAAACATTTATATTTTATGAAAATATTATCACTTATTTTATCATTTTTAAAAAATTTATTTACTTGTATCATGATATAAATATGTCATATTCTCATTTTTATAAGATAAATAAATATTATTTTATACTTCCATAAGTGAGAATACTATTCTATTTGTTAAGTAACTATTCTTAAGGGTTAGATTATTATTTTAGTGGTCAAATTACCATTCCAATAGTCAGAATACTTTTCTAATCATCAGATTTGTAATAGCCACATGGGTTCTCTACCTTCTTTAAATACATCATATATCTTTCCTTATTCATTCAATTCTATTTTATTTCAAGTTTTTATATATTTTCAATTTCAAGATGAATATTTCATTACTAATATTCTATTACATTTCTACAGTATTGTTCATGTGTACATTTATTCTAGGGGATCGAACAAATCAAAATTTTCATATTTTAGTTTTCATATTTTCTATTTTTTATCCTATTATAATATTTTAAATTATTATGGTCATTTTTATTACCCAATTTTAATGTTCAAATCAATATAATATAATGTTTTTTGTTATATCATGTAGTGTGTGTGCATTATATAATACTTCATTAATAAATATGAAACATTTATATAAGAATGGAAAATCCATTAATAAAATTCCAGGTCATTATACTATTCACCCCTTAACTTTTTTCCCTTGAAATTTCATTTCACCCACTAGGATTAAAATGGATGAGGTTGATTCTACTTCATCACTTCCTCTAGTTTCCCAGTCACCTCCTCATACTTATTGTTTTACCATAGTACTTTGACTAAGTGAGTAGTATTTTTCATAAAACTTCATCTCTATGGTACAAAATATTCAACAACTACTCCTCACAAGAGAGATCATTTTCTAGCTATACCTCCTCTGAATTCATTACATATGATGGATCTGCTTTGTACTTAGCTAAGAGGGATACCTAAAATATATCATATACTTGAAATATATTTGGTGGTAGTGCTAGTTAGTTGGCCAAGATTTATATGTGATCAATAATCTTATAGGGGATGATGTACCAAGGACGTATCATTCCCTCGTTACCAAATATCACGACTTTCTTCCATGGATATTTGAAAAGGAAAAATTTATCTCCAAATTAAAACTCCATAACCATTGATGTTTGTCAGCATAACTTTTCTATCAACTTTGAGTAGATATGATTTGATACTGAATGGTCATGAACTTTTCAACCATTTCCTCAACAATTTTATATCCTATAATCTCATGTTCACCTACTTAATCCTAGCATACACATGTTCAATATATATTCTTATAAATGGCTTCATATGGATCCATTTGAATTCTTGAGTGAAATATTCTATTTTATGAGAACTCATCCAGAGGAACATGTTGATCCCATCCTCCTTTGAAGTATATTTATCAAGATCTCAACATGAATTACAGTATCTAGATAGTCTGTTCAGATTGACCATCACTTTGGGAGTGATACGTCACACTGAAGTTCAACTCAGTGTTTAGATCATGTTGGATAATCTTCTAGAACTTGGATAGAATCCTTATATCTGGATTAGGTACAATCAATAGTTGAGTTCTATATAGCCTCTCTACTTCACTAATGTATATCATTACAAGTTGATAGAGTGAAAATTCATCTCAAATAGTGATGAAATGTGCAGTATTTATAAGACAATCCAACACAACCCATATGATATTATTAACTTTAGTTTTATTAAGAAGACCAATGATAAAATCCCTAGTGATGTTCTCCCATTTTCATGTGGGTATCAAAAATGGAGAATTAGCGAGTCTAAAGGTGTCACTATGAACACATTGGGTTTGTACCTTGTTTTAAAAGCAATCTTGGGGATATCCTCTTTCTTCACCTTTGATTGGTGATTTCTCAACAAAAGTTCCACCTTAGATAAATAATGGGCCCCACATAGTTGATTTAATAATTCATTAATCCATGGAAGGGAATATGTTTTCTTTATCATGACTTTTTTGAGTTCACGATAATCAATGCAGAGGCACATCAACCCATCCTTATTTTTAATGAAGGGAGATGGAACACCCCAAGGTAAAGCACTCGACTATATAAAACCCGTTTTTAGATTCAATTATAAGTGCTTATTCAGTTATTCAACTCAATGGTGGTTATTCTTTAGTGATTATAGGATATGGGTAGTGATCTATGTATGAGTTCAATTGATAACTCAACCTATTATTTAGGAGAAAGGCAAGACAACTCTTTAGGGAATACATCCATATAATCCCCCACAATGGGCACGTCTTCAAGAATTATATATCATTTGTATTAATAATTTTAGCTAGATATGCTTTCTTTTAAGGAAATAATGTCCACACTTGAGAAAAATATTCCAAAGTAGATTATTCCTCCTCCTTTCACTTGTAAAAAATGAGAGGATGAATCAGGATGTGAAGAATAATATATATCTCCCAATAGTTGATGTTGACTTTATACAAGTACATCCAATACATTCCAATTATAGAATAAAACTCCACTAAAGGAAGTAATAAAATATTCTGGGAGGTTCAGCCCAAAAAAATTGGCTAGAGAGGATTTATATACCAGGGATGCGATAATTGTGTCATTTGTTATTCTTAAAGATAGCTCAAACTCCATGTTTTGAGAAGATTTTTGAATAGTTCTACTAAACTTTAAAGATATGAAAAAATTAATAGGTCAAGAATCAAATAGTATGTTCAATATTTTTTAATGAATAACCATAATACCTATCACCATGTCATTTTTGAGATCCACCTTAGCAATAGTGATACCACATGTCCTTCCTTGATCTCCAGGACTTAGGGGTTTTTGTCATTGATTTTCTTCAACAAACCTTATCTTAGGTAATTTTATTTCATAATGTCAGTGTTTCTTTTAGTTGAAACGCTATATTATAAGTTGATTATTGATCAGAAAATTATTTTCCTCTATCACATTAGTGGGCTTCTTCATCTCACTTCAATATTGATTAACATGATTCTCTTATTTTCTATATTTAAAGCATATTTGAGTTATCTTGAGATAGTTTCTATGATTATTTTCACTATATTTTTGGCTCTTGGGAAATTTTGTTTTATTTCCTTCAATAGATTAATTTTTGGATCCTCCCATATTAAACTCTATTTTCCAAATTTTATCTTCAACCCCATGATACCACTGAGAGTCACAAATTTTTATCTCAACCTAAAGAGCACAAAAAATAACATCTTTACAAATATAAAAATCTTGAATCACAAAATATTTTCATTGAATTAAATTTAATAAAATAAATAATTATTCCATGTTACTTTTAGTGTTGATAAAAAAACCAAAGGCATATTATGCAACCCTTGTGAAGTTTTCCACATACACCCTAAAAGATTCATCTTTCTTTTTATTCAGTATGAGGAACTTCCTCTATATTTTAAGATAGATTTAAGGGAATATATTTATTAAAATTATTTTCTTGAATAATTACCATTCCATGCAATATATTTCCTCATTGGTATTCATATTATTGATCATTTTCCACCATTGATCAGATTACCCTCCATGCGATAAACAACTAGTATAACTTTCTATTATTTTGAGTATTTTAGGATATAATATATCCTCTCAATGGATCCAATTCATTGTTTCATGATGAGGGGATCAGAAGATCCACTAAAGATAAGAAGCTTTTGTCTCTTGAAGGACTCAACCACAACTTTTTATTCCTTAGAAGAAGAAAGGTATTCCATATGATTCAAGTTATTATTCATAACTTGAGTTAGTTGATCCAGTATTGTTAGGAAGTTTATGAATCCTACTCCCATTAGGTTAAACATCTCATTAGGAAAATAATCACATTTTTAATCACATTGGTTGTGGAATGGTTTCCCATATTTCGTGTCATCAAATAAAATATTAGAATTAGGAATGAGAATATTCAAAATAAAAAACATATAAAATGGAAACTATGTTACACCCTAATATTTTATAATGTATTTCTCTTTAAATAAATTTGATATTTTGATAGCTTAAAATACACTCAAGCCTAAGTCTAAATAAATAATAATATAGTATACCATTAGGGACTAGTACTTAAATAATAAAAATTAATAGAAATATTTTTTTTGAAAAATAAATATATAGGTTATAGATAAAGTAAATATATTTTTAGTAAAGTCATTATATTATTTAAAAATATAATCTTCCTCATAAATGTTTTTTATTTGTTTTTGTGAGAAAATAATTTAATTAATTTCTAAAACATTTAAAAAATTTATTTGAAAAAAGAAAATTCATTATTTGAAATAATCATGTCAAATTTAGGTTATATTTCACTTTTGAGAATTTTAAGAAAAAGTTGATTTTTTTAATGAATAGAGAAAAATACTGATTTTTATTGAAAAACGACTTCTCGTTTTAAAAGTTTACATGGTTAACTTTTGTTTTAAAATGATTTTAAAAGTAAAATTGGTTAATTAATAATATAATTAAGTTCATTAGAATTAATCTTGTGATGGATTATTGTATAATTGTTTTATACTTTAAAAAACATTTTTTTGGAAAATTTCTTTTCATTGTGTTTGGCGAGTCTATATTTTAAATTAAATTATGAAAGTTTTGTGAATTAAATATTGAAAAATTGATTTCTTATTATGAATTTGAAATCTTAAATTTGATAAATATTTCCATTTAATTTTTTGTCATTATAAATAGTAACTGAGGTAAATATTTGTCGCTTCGGTAAGGGTAAAATGTGTAAAACATGGTTTAAAGTATGAGATAAGATCTCAAAATCAACTCAAAACTTTCTTATATTAAATTTGATGAGATGAATTAAACCATAACCACTTAAAATTATAAAATATGGAATATTTGAGCCATTTTACTCTGATAATCTTATTTATATTATTTTAAGTAAAAATCCAAAATATCACTCACTTTACTTTAATATCTCTAAATTTTTTACATAAGGTTAAAAAGAAGGTAAGTTAAATTATAATTTTTTATTTTAAAAATTAAATAATTTTTTTTTATCATTGTACATTTTTTAATTTTTAGTGATGGAATAATTACCCTAAATTTTTACACAACACCGACACAATGCTTGTGCAAGTTGTAGAAAAATCATCTAAATGATTTAAAAAAATATTTAATTAATTTTTTGGGTGATTTATAGTTCCAAAATAATTTTATAGATTAATAAAACATATTATATATTTTTATAAGGTCTATATTTTAATTACATTAATATGTTGATGTATTTAAAGTCAAATTAAGTGAATAGTGTAAAAATGGCATTAATAATATTTTATAAAAAATAACATTTTATTAAGTTATTTAAAAATCATAAAAAAATTAAAAGAAGACAATTATGATGGTATATAGTCTAAAATGTCATAAATGTTCCATATATAATCCATTTTTTATCTTATAAGTATATTTATAACCCTTTAAGATCGAAAAGGTCATTATCGCAGTAAAGATTAAGTTAATAGTGGGGTTAAACCCATAGGTAAGGTTTAAAATGAAAAGAAAACCTGTATAAATTTATTTATTTATGATATTTTTACCATAACCACATTTTCTTTTAATTCATGGATATTTGGAATCATTATGTTTGAGAAATAAATTAACTATATTTAAATATTTTAAGTAATTATAAGTGTGTGTTTTCCCTCCTTTATAAAAGGACAAACCTTATATCTTTTATTTAAAACTCATTGAGCTATTTATCTTGACCAAAACCTACCAATTTATCATATACAATACTCCATACCGTAATTAGAGTTTTTTTACTTCTTAAAACACCATTCCTAGTTTCTTTAAGAAGGGATGGAAAGGAGGCGTACCGTAGAAGAGGTAATCATCTTACCTGAAATCTCTTACATTATTTCTTCTTATGCAACCTATAAATATTTATTATTAATCATAAAATAATAAATTAAATATAAAAATATATAGTGAAATTTTATTATGGTAATAGAACCACCATTATCCACCAATTATTTCATCAAATGGGAAGTGAAAGTATTGTTTATGCGTATATGTGGACTACCGCCTCCACGTAGTGATATAATTGATTTTCTATAACCATATTTACTCGATGGTTATTATGATTGATTTAATGTTTATATATTATATTTATAATATAATTATTAATCCATAATTATAGTATCATATCTTTATTCTTACCTTCCCATCCATTGGAAGATGATTACATCGCTTGTGCATACGTGTGGACTACCACCTCCATGAAGCGATGTGATTAAATTTTCATTTCTAGTTTACATAGGTGGTAATACAGATATATTTAACTAATATATATGATATATATGATACAATAATAATTATATAAAGGTGAATTATTATTTAACTTTATTATGTTCCATCCATCGAAAAGTGAAAATGACAATCATGTTTACATATGGCATGACCTCTCCATGAACAGTGTAATTAATGTTTCCATATCTAAATTTTATGGATGAATATAAATATATATATATATATTTGATAAATATATATGATATTTATATTATTATTAAAATTATGGATATTATGGAACCATGATTGAAGTCTAAGGACAAAGACTGTTGAACCAAAACATGAATTAGAACAAAGCAATTATCACCTAGAAGAGTGATTTTAATAACAAATAGTTAATAATAAGGTGATAAAATAATATAAATACATAATATAGGGTATGACATATATATGATTATGGTTATGTAATACATTAAAAATAAACTTATATTCATTTTACATGAGGTTCAAATGCATATAAAGAAATACAAGACTTGAGGTAAGGGGTTTATGCTTCAATATCATTCTAATCAATATTATTTTAAATTGATTTTTTGTTAAAGAAATTAAATGATCCTTATCATATAAATAACTTTAATTTTAATTAGATATTTTTTATTTTGGGAATTTTTTGACACCATTTTCCTATTTTTATCACTCAAAATGGTAAAAAAATATGATTTTAAGAAAAGAGGACCTTTTTTCTACTCTTTTGGTTAGAAATATTTTTTCTTCCATATCCATGTTTTATAAAATGTTTTTAATAATGTTTTGAATATTCTATAATGATTTTTTAATTCCACTTTTACCTATGATTTAATTTTTATTATATAATTTAAAAATATTTTTTTGTCATTTTATGAATTAGGTACTTTTTTACCAAAGGTTTGATTAAATTTTTTATGATTAATGCATGAAAAAAATTTCCCATCATCATGATCGATCAATGGTTTGAAAATTTATTTAAAATTTTACAAGGTTTTTTTCAAAGAAAATATTTCCTTTAATTTTTTATAAATATTTCTATTTTAAATATGTGGTTTTAAAAATAAAATTGTATTTTACTCAATAAATATTCCAATGATATTTTAAATACATTTTCATTCATAATAACATAATGTGATATTACTTACACTTTACCAGGGATATGATCCAATGATACCATATTATTATTTCTCTTGGTGGTTTAGGATTGTGATGATGAGATGTTCACAAAACTTATTCCTTTATAATTGGTTATGATTTGATGAAATGATGAAATATTTATGAAACCTATTTATTTTATTTGGGTTATGAATTTTTTGAAATGATGTACATTTTATGATCTTGTAGAACAAATTTTTATGGTTTTCATTATGTGATAAGTGAGACTGTAATTATATATCCCTAAAATTTATTTGGTAAATCCTTATATCTCTTGAGATAATTATGGTAAATGAGTTTATGTGTTTGATACACTATGAAAAATAGGTAAGGATGACTAATCTACTATGGGAAGTAAGTGGTGATGCCTAAACCATTATGAAATGGGAAGTATGTGTTAATTCATGATCCACTATAATTGATGGTATTATTAGTTCACCTTGCCATATCAAATGGTTTCTTTGTCAATGATACCATCCTTATTATTTATCTTGGTGGTTTATGATTATTATAATGATATGTTTACAAAACACATTCATTTTCCATGGGTTATGCTATGATAAAATGATGAAATGTTTATGAAACCTATTTCTTTTATATGGGTTATTATTTGATGAGATGATAAAAATTTTATGATATTGTGGCACACATATGTATGGTTTTCATTATGTGATGGGTGGTCCTAGATTATACATCCCGCTAATGCATTGGGTAAAGCCTTATAACTCATGAGATAATTATGGGAAATGAGTTTATGTGATTGATACACTAAAGGAAACATGTAAGGATGACTGATCTACTATGGGAAACAAGTAGTGATTACTGAACCATTATAATATGAGAAACATGTGTTGATCTATAATACACTATTATAGTTTGTCTCTATAGTTAACCTTGATATATGAAATGGTTGTTATGACTATGATGGTGTCATAATTATGATGACATGTTCTTATGATTATGATATGAGATTATGGTTATGGATTTATTTATAATGACTCATAACACTTATGACAATTTTCTTTTTAAATGATAAATTTGTATTCCATGACTCATGTTTATGATGTATACAAAATTGGGTATGAACTTTTTTATTTATGGTCATGATTTCATACCCAGATAATTAATTTATGTTTTCATATGATCATCGATTGATATCTCCCATTTTTACCCTTACTGAGAATATGAGCTCACATTTTATTATGTTTCCTTTCCTTAGGTTATAAAGAAATGTTATAATTAGGGCATGTTAATAAGGGTATAAAGTGAGAAGAACATTATGAGATATAATGAATAATAATATGTTTATGTATCTAGTCCCCAAAGTCACTAAATTTTAACTGTTATGTCATGGATCTTAATGTTATGTATTGAATATTTATAGTGACCCATGATTATCATACACATAAATTACATAATTTGTTTGAATACTCATTACATTAAAAAACACACACATGAAGACCATAGTAGTTTAGTGTATTGGGAATCTTTGAAACATAAATAACTAGTCCATAGGTAAACTAAATCATCACCCACTATAATATTCATAACTAGAACCCTTCTTAGACATTTTATACCAAATAAATTTCTTCATAACCTAGGGAAAGGAAATGTAAGAAAGGCTGATCTCATATGCTCAGTAAGGGTAAACAAGGGAGATATGTAAGAATAATTTGAATATAAAGGTATGAGAACATGATAATAAAATTTGAAAACCGTACTCTATATATAAAATATTATAATCCTGGTTCACAGAATAAATATTCAAATTTTATAAGACAAAAATCATAAGGAAATAAAATATCATAATCCTTGATTGTATAACATTGGCATAAGGTAAATAGTTTTGGTGTTCACATAAGCATAAAAATCATTTCCAAAGTAGTTAAGAATCATTGTAAAGACTATCATAGTGGAATTGGTTCAATCCAAAAACCATTATAGTTGTAAAGGTTCACTCCCAAGACCATAATAGTGGGAAAAGACCCTTACTAAAATGATTTAACTTTCCATTCTAGTCCTATCTATCTCATTGGATATAAATAGTTACCCAATGCATTGAAGCGGGATATAGGTCCCACCCATCTCATGAAAAAAACCATATTTATGCATACCCCAAGATTATAAAAAATTGACCATATAATAACCCATGAAATGAAATGGGTTTCATAAACATTTCATAATATCATAGCATATGGAAAAGAGATATGTTTCATAATCATTTCATCATTTCATAATAGCATAACCCATGGAAAAGGAAGTGGGCTTTGTAAGAATTTAATTATAGAATAACCTGTGGAAGAGAAATTGGTTTCATAAACATCATTCCATAATAAAAATAAACTATTCATAGAATGAATAAGAATATCATTCGTGGATAATATCTTCATTAAGGCATAGGTAAAATCAACAGATGTTATCTTAGATGGAAAATTATTTTGAATGATCATTTAAAATTTTTTATCAAGAAAATATACTTTATAATTTGAATAAGTAGTTTTTAAACATAGAACATTTTGAAAATATTTTTTTTTAAAAATAAACATGAAAAATTAAAAAGGAATCTTCAAATAAAATTATTGCGATGATTCTAATAAGTTTTATTTATACCGTACATGTAAAAACAAATATTCCTTTCATATTTTTGGTGAAAACCATGCATTGTTTAGAAAATGATATGAATATTCTTTTACTTTAAAAAAAATTAGAACATGGTTATGATTTTCTTATAAAAATAATTGGATAATAATAATAATATAGTTTTGAAAACATTAATAGGAAACATGGTTTTGGAAGAAAATAGGTTTCCAACCAAAGAGAGAAATAAAGTCCAATTTATCAAAAAAATCTATATTATTTTAAGTTCAAAATAGTGTAAAAATCGTACTATTACATGAAAATATGATGAATAATTAGAGGAGAATAAAATTCATTAGTTTATTGAGATATGTATTATAATATTGTGCCATAAAAACATAATCCCAAACAATTTTGATAAATGATGAGACTATAACATAAAATAATTACCACATTTGTAAATTTGAATCATAACCCATAAAGGAATAACATAAAACATAAATTAAAGAAAAATTATAATAAATAATATTAGGATATTATATGTAAAAGGGATTGTATATAGACATTGTGAAATAATATAGGTGCATAACATAACATACGTCTCAAAAAAGAAAAATCGAGACAAAACTCCATACCTTAAGTCTTGACTTCCATCATACATTTTCAAACCACCTGTATAATAAATATAAATTTATTATACATATATTATAGAAAAATATTTATATATATAATACAATTTATGATTTTTTATGACCTTTTATTACCCTTTTATTAAAAATTCCATGTTGAAGTTAGGTTTTAGTTAATAGCCACTTTGTTTTTTTATATATGTTTTGATTTGTTATTTTTCTTCCTCTTAATTTGATCAGGATTTAATCATTTCTATAATTTTAACCATGATATAAATATTATATATATTTATTATATATTTATTTATATTAATCCATAATATTTAGTGATCGAAAATGAAATACACCATTCATGGAGATGATAGGCCATACATACACATGAACACTGTTACCATTTTCTTGTCAGATTAATAGAAATAAATTTAAATGAAATATTTTCATTAAATAATAATTTTTATGTCATAAATATCAAATATTTTTATTAAAATCATATTTATTACCTTCCATGTAAATCGTGACTAAATCACATCGCTTTATGAGGCGGTAGTCTTCCATACACATGAACGACGTTACCATATTCCCAAAAAATAGAGTGTATGAAGTTATGAGTGTTATAATGATTAAATAAGTATAATAATATCATAAAAATCATATATTAATATTAAATCCATAAATATTTCTAACCCTTATAGGTGGTAATGGAAAAACATATGACATCAGTTCACGAGGCGGAAGTCCTTTGTACACACAAACAATGATCTCATAACCCATTTGATGGAATTGGAGATAGATTTAGGTATTTACCTTAACATAAAAATTTATTAGTGTATGGGATATAATAAGGTTATTATATCATCATCATAAAATAATAATTGAATAATGCGGTGGTGGAAATAAAGAAAGACAGCTTGTTGATGAACATTACCTCTTCTTCAAGTATCCTCCTTAAGTTTGCACCTAAAGCCTTTCTAGGTTGTATTTTTGTCCAAAAAAGGGATTATATGATAAAAGAATGAAATTTTTGAAGTGATTAGGGTAGGTATTTTCATTACAAAAAAGGGTTTAACAGTGTGATGAAGATAGAAGAAGGGGTGGCCTTTTATAATTAAGGTGAGTGGCACACTTATTGTTTTTTGAAAAGAAAAAGTGCACCAACATTTTTTACATGAATAAAGGGTCCAAAATAGATAAAATTAGAACCTTATTACTTATAAGGTTTAAATTTTTTCCATAAAATACATTTAAGACAATTTTAATGGACATTTTAGTCCTTATATTTTTAGTTTAACCCCAGATAAACTCATTTTTTCTTTAACCATGTTAAATATATTTTTTACCATTTTTATTATTCATTTTGGAAAAAAATTATATTACCTTATTAGATAATATAAATTATTCTGATTAAAAATATTTGATTCAGTTTTCCAAATACCATTTACATAATTGTAAATTTTTAACTTAAAATTAATTCCACAAGTGTGACGAGAAAGCGAGTTTTTTAAATAGAAAATGGTCAAAAGTTTACAAAGTTTTTATATCAAAGATCAATATAAAATTGCTTCCAATGACATAAATTGGATTAATTGATGTATAATAGAACTAATTTTACTTTAAAACTAATTTATAATATAATTTAACTTTATAAATAAATTAAATGAAAATATAGTTTTCAATTAAAATGTAGTATTTTTCACTATTCATAAAAAATGAAACCTTTCCTAAAAACCCCAAAAATTCACCATAAGATAATTTTGATAGTAAAATTTAGTAAATAAAGATTATTTAATAAAATTAATTTATAATAGTGTGAAAATTTTATTTTATTAATTAAAAAAACATTTTTTAAGAAAATGATATTTTTGAAAAATATAAAGACTTTACTAAAAATTAATTATTTTTTATCAATATGTTTTATTTATTTATAAAAAATTTAATTAATATTAAAAAATTAGTTATTAATATTCTTATCACTATTTTTAATTGCAAGGTTATAATAGTCATGTTTAAATAACTATATTAATAAAATATTATAGTTTTATTAAAACTTAGTGTCGTGTGTAACACAAGATAACCCAATGTTGGGTGTAGATCAAGATTAAATTTATGTTGATCATAGATCATGCTATCAAATAATTTTAATTTATTTGAAACCAAAATCATAAAAATTAAGGGTGTTAAATTCTACCCCCTCTAAAATGAATTTATCCCTCAAAATTCATTACTTTGATACAAAAAATGAGGTTACTTCTACCTAATCCTATCATAAAGTTCCCACATAGCTTTCTTAAACTAGTGGTTTCATCAAAAAACTATTACCATGTGAGGGTCTTCTGTCATAGAACTTTCTCAGTATGAACCAGAATCTCCAGTAGTTGTTCCTCATAGAAAGATCTTCCTCCAACAGTTTGACCTCTAAGTTCATTACATATGAAGGTTCATGTATATTATTCCTCAGGAGAGATACATGAAACACATTATTATTTTAGGGAGGTTTGGTGGAAGTTCCAATCTATAACCTATCATCCTGATATGATCAATAATTTAAAAGGGACCAATATACCTTGGGCTTAATTTCCTTTTCTTACTAAATCTTATAACCTTCTTCCATGGAGAAATTATTAGAAATAACTTGTCACCAAAATCAAATTATAGATCACACTAGTGATTATCATCACAAATTTTCTACTGAATATGAGTTACCTTGATAGGTTTCTGAAAGGATCTAACCTTATCTTCTGTTTCTTCATCTATATTAGGCCCCAATAGTTTTTTTATATAACTTCATACTAGCACATTGGAGATATAAATTTCCTTCTGTAGAGTGCTTCATATGGATCTATTTGAATAATTTAGTGAAAGCTACTGTTGTAAGAAAACAATACTTGAGTAAGGTGTTGATCCTCACCACATTTAAAATACAAAGAACAATATCTCAACATATCTTCTAGGGTTTGAATTGTTCTCTTTGACTGACTATCTATCTGAGGATGATACAAAATTATAAAACTCAACTCCATATCAAGTACTTGATGGAGACTTCTCTAGAACATTAAGTTAAACCTCAGATCCCAATCGGATACAATAGAATATGGTACTCCATGCGCCATTTCCACTTTCTTACGGTATAACCTAGCAAGATAATCCAAATAGAAGTCTTCTTTGATAGTAATTACATGTGATGAATTTGTAATTCGATAAACTACAACCCATATAACATTATACCCGTCCAATGACAAAATCCATGGTGATTTTTTGCCATTTACACTCTAGTATAGGTAATAGATATAACACCCCCTTATAATTTTTTCTTTCAGCATTAACTTTCTCTAACATTTCAAGCATCGAGATACAAACTATGCGATATCTCTCCTCATTCCATACCACCATAAGTATTCTTTCAAATATCTATAAATCTTCATACTTCTTGGATGAATATAGAATGACGAACTATGAGATTCCTCTAACAATCCTTCTTCAAATCTATCATGGAAATATGAATACATGGTTCCAGAACCTTATCATTATATCATGATCAAGGTTAAACTTAGGAACCATTCTAAACATCTTTTTTGATACTACATCTTTCTTTTGTGCCTCTTTAATCTTTACTTGGATAGATAGTTGAACATTCAATTGAGTAAGATAATATTTTTTCCCTTCCTTCAGGATTTTCAGATCCATCATTTGAAAATATAAAAAATATTGGGCCTTTTGTAATCTTTATCATGGATAAGCTATCATGATCCTTTTTAATCAAAGCATCGACCACCTTGTTCGCTCTCTCAGGATGATTATGTATTGATCATTCATAATCTTTAATCAGATCTAACAATATTATTTAGTGCATATTAAACTACTTATATGTGAATATATACTTTAAACTTTTATGATCTGTATATATATCACACTATTCTTTATAAATACAATGCATCCATATCTTTAATGAAAAAATTACCACATCTTACTCAACATTATGAGTTGGGTAATTTTCTCATAAATATTGAATTTTCATGAGGCATACGCTATAACCATATCATTATTTGTATGAAAACAACCCAATACATTCTTGGATTCATCACTATTGACTACAAACCCTTCTATACTACATGGTAATGTAAGAACCAGTGTGATGACTAGTCTTCTCTTTAGATTCTTGAAATCCTCTTCACATTCATCTTTCTAGAGGAACTTAGTTCCCTTCTGAGTAAATTTAGTCATAATATTTGGTAGTCATGAGAAATCCTCCTCAAACCATCAATAATATATAGCTAAACCAAGATAAATATTGATATTAGTCACCACTTTTGGTCTTATACAATATTAAATATCCTCCATCTTTGATGGATCTAATGATATACCCTCTCTTGAGATTATATAATGAAAAAATGAAACCTTTTGCATCCAAAACTCACACATTGTAAATTTTTCCAATAGTTTATCCTTATTTAGTGTCTTCAGTAAAATTATCAAGTGATATTCATGCTCTTTGTTTCTCTTTAAATATATAATAATGTCATTTATAATGACTAACACAAAGTGATCAAAGTAATCACTAACGAATCTATTAACTAAATCCATGAAGATAACAGGGGCCTTAGTAAGGCTAAATGACATCATTATATATTCATAGTGTCTATACATTATAAAGAATGTTGTCTTGGGTATATCGTACTTCTTTAACCTCAATTGATGGTATCTATAATGAAGGTTAATCTTGGAAATGTATTAAGCTCTGCACAATTGATAAAAATGTCATTAATATAGGGAAGTGGATAAATTTCCTTAATTTTGATCTTGTTCAGATCACTATAACCAATGAAGATTCATATTGATATATCTTTATTTTCAACAAAAAGAATAGGTGCAATCCAATTTGACACACATGTCTGAATGAATCCATTTTAAAGATTTTCCTGGAGTTTCTTCTTTAATTTTTATAACTTAATTGGGGCCATTTGATAGAGAGTGCTTAAAATTGGTATGGCACCAGGTATGAGTTCTACTAAAAACTAAAAATCAATTTTTAGTGGAAGTCTAGGAAAATCTTCTGAAAGTACATTAAAAAATTCCCACACAATAGGCATATCATCGATGCCGAGTTTCTCCCCAACCATTTGAGATAATCACGCCTTTTTAATTGGAATTAAGACCCATAAAATGGATGTTATATCCATCATAATTTCATATTTATTGTCACATTGATATATATTTATAGGTTGGTTTGGAATATCAAACATGAAATATATTCCTCAAAATTTATGTGGTATATAATGTACATAAAGACAATCCATTCCCAAGATAACATCAAATTCAACCGGAGGAAGAAAAACAAGATTTTTAGGAAGCACACTCCCACCAACATCAACACGATAGGAATCATAGAGTTGAGATTCCATCATCATACCTTAAGGATTTTTACTAATAATTCTACATCTAATCATTTGGGTGGAATCTTGATACCCATAGAAAATTATTCAGATATGAAATAATGGGTAGATCCAGAGTCAAGTAAGAAATTAGATGTTCTAGAGTTTATGGTAAGTGTACCTTTCACCACATTTTTAGAACACCCCTTGTCAGAAATAATAATCACATAAGATTTCTCTTTGTCTCCGAGATTAAGAGGTTTTTGATGTCAATAATCATTATTAAACTTTGGATTTGGGCATTGTTTAGCATAATTATTGTACTCTCTGAATTTGAAACAATGGAGTTTTTGTGGTGCATTATATATGGATTTCTATCTATTAAAAACATTAGTTAACTTCTTCCCATTAGTTTTTCAATAAATTTATGGATGACCTTCCCATACACACTTAAAATATTACTAGTCCCCTCAAGAAAACTTCCTCTATGCTTCTTCCTACACTTTGATCATAAAGGAAATATTATCTTCTTCTCTCCATGGTTCTTATATTTTCCTTTGAATTCCATTTTTATCTTCTAATCAAAACAATGGGATTGATACGTAACTCCAACATCCATTTCCACATTGATATAACATCAAGAAATATCTTAATATCTACTAAAGTATCTTATGGATAATTTACTTCATAGACTTGGTTTTAAGCCACCGAATAATCGATCAACCTTAATTTGAGGTTGGATGATAATACCAAAGCATACCTTGCAAGTATGGTAAAAGTTTACTCATAGGTACCAACAAATTAATCATCCTTTTGATTTATATCAGGGAACTAATTCTCCAAATTCATATGAATAATATGAGAAAAGTATTTTTTGAAAAATAAATTATTTAACTCATTCTAATCCATGGAGTCGATTTTATCCTATTGCCTCATATTATTGATAATATTCCACCATTGATTTACTTCACCTTTCTAATAGTAGAAAACCAAAATGACATTTTCATGTTCTAAACACTAGATAATGGAAAATATCTTTTCATTGGTGCTGGTCTATTGTTGAAAAACTAGTGGATCTAAATATCTACTAAAAGAAGGTGGACATTTACTCATGAAGGACTCAGAAAAATAATGGTCCTTCATTTGTTTATTTGGAAGTCCAGCATGATTCATATATTGAGAAAGTTTTTTGAGAATAAAAACAATATTTTTCATTCCATCTCTCAAAATGTTTGGATTCTCAGGAATGAAATTATTTTATTTTCTTTCACACTCAGTATAACATGGTTCTTTCAAGTTCCAACCATTAACTAAATCCAAAAAATATAGGGTAAGAAAAAATAATCATAGTGGAGAACCAAATAATCATGAGAAACCACTTATAGGATGTATAAATCATGAAACCTTCTATAATTTATGATACTTTAGGTTTATCCTAGGTTATTCATAATCATATTTTATTTAAATCCTTCATGATGGTTCATAAAGAGTTTTTGAATTTCTATAGTGTATCCCATGGGAGTGTCAAAAAAGGTGTGAAAGAAGGCATATGGTCATTCACTAGGTAGTGATCAAGTTTATTTGAATATTCTCTTTTTGGAGTTATTACCCCTATATACCTCTTTGCTTAAGCCACATCCAATTTTTGTATCCAGACAGTGATGTAATTGTTTGGAAACCACTTGTTTTATCCTTTACAAAATTCTAGGACATTTTCTTACACTTTGACACATCCTTAAAATTATCCTTAGATATGTCCTTAGGAATATCACTAAGATTTTATCATCCCAATTTCAAAAGGATAACTAAACCTATCATATAATACCAATTATAGTGACCCATGATTATTATACATGGACATGACATCATTTATTCTGAATATTCATTACATTACAGAAAAACATGCATAAGGACCATAATAGTTTAGTGACTTTGGAAACCTGAAAACATAAACAACCTGTACATAGGTAAACTAGATAATCTCTCACTATGATATTTATAACTATCACAATTCTTATATATATCATACATAATAAATTTATTCATAACATGGGGAAAGGAAACATAAGAAAAGGTGAGATCAAATTCTCAGTAAAGGTAAATAAGGGAGATATGTAAGAATAACATGAACATATGGGTATGATAACATGAGAATAAAATTTAAAAACCATGCCTTGAATATAAAAGATCTGAATATTGAGTCATGGAAAAAATATTGGAAGTTCATAAGACATGAATCAAAAGGTAATCAGAGAACAAGAGTCATAAGAGCATAAAATTGGCATAAGAAATAGATTTGTGGAATACATATAAGAATAAAAAATCATTTTCATATTAGTCAAGGATCACTTCCAAAGCTATCATAGTGGAATGGGTTAAATTCCAAAACCATCATAGTAGTCAAGGTTTACTCCCAAGATAATTATAGCTGAAAAGTACCTTATTGGTAGGAAGAATCCACACTAGCTCGGTTCCAAAGCTAGATTCCTTAAGGGAGACGATGGATGTTTCTTCTTACCTGAAGGAGGCAGTGTTTAAAGGCAATGAAAATGGAATATTTTACTCTATCAAAGATAGTGTATTATATAAAATCAATATAATAGGTTAGAAAACTCATATCCTTTATAATACAGATGTGATTGTCGATAAACTCAAGATTTGTATGTTTTCGTTCACTAATAGGGTTATTTTTTCTTCAGGATTAAAACCATGGAGGGTGGTTGATCTTCTCTAGAAACTTTTTAAGTAGTTAGGTTTTAACGATTGGAATATTATTTAAACATTTCAAGGCTAATTTCACATTATCTTTTCATATGTTGATCTAAAGAGGTGAGCTTGGGGGTTTAGATCAATAGCATTGTGGCTATATATGCTATGTATTCAATAGTGGGATGCCAAGTTCAATCATTTTGATGTTATAAATTATAGAACTCGAGTCTAGATTCATTTATTTGGTTTGAACATGATTTTATGGCATCCAAGGATCCTATTAGATAATGCCTCAATGGTTTGTGCTCCCATAAATATTGAAAAAGCCACAAAGGAGACTCATTTCAGACACTTTTCAAGGATACTTTATGAGGTTTATTTCTCTTCCACTCTTACTAAAATGGTAATCCTCTAAACTAAGAATGATGATTTTGATCTCAAGGTAATTTTTTTGAATCCGCATGAATATTTTACTAGAAGCAAGATGGTTCGGTATTCAAAGGAGAAGTTCCATAGGGATTTGTTCTCTTAATTATGATCAACAATAGGGAATACTGTGGATAACTATTAGAAATGTGATAAAGTTAAAAGAACTATTGTGGAACTAGATTGTAGGAATAATGTAAATGGAAATTATAAAGCCAATATTGACAATGGTGGTCACTAATTTACCAATTTAATGGAACTTCAAGGGGAATGGTATGATTATCCTCTAGGTGATGACTTCAACTAGCATGGAGCTGTATCTGAAACTATTCAGAATCATGGAAGTTATAATTTTATTATCAAGAAATTTTTTAGTCAGTATATGTAAAACACTAGTGTGGTGGGAAAATAAAAAAATGAGGCTGTTGGTGTTGAATCTCCTTCACAACTTGACGATAAAGGTTGTATTGTGCAACCACTAGCTACTGAATTCTTAGGATATGTTCCATAGAAATTTGGTTCCGGGAAATATGATGATCAACATGGCGTGGATTATTATCATGATATTTGAAATGTATTTAGTTCTTTAAGATTGTCTAGTAAATGGAAAAATTTCTTGGATGATGGAAGTTATAAGGAGTAATAAATGGTTTTATTAGAAACCACTCATATCCAATCTACAGGAAGCAATGACTCAATTTCTTTTAAGAATGAAGTTTAAATTGGAAAGGGTAAGATGGTCAATTATGGAGGTTTAACTCCATTTCCTCCAAAAATTCAGCCATGAAAATTTATTCCAATCCACTAAGGAACATTTCTACCATATCAATTTAAAGTAATCCAAAATCAAGCTCACTTCAGAGCCGTAGAGGTCTAAGGCAGTGATCCTAGGAACCATCAATCAAGGTAATTCACTGTAAGAGTGGGAAACTTCTAATGATGTTGATGAATATAATTATGATTATGGAAATGATCCTGTATCTTTTGATTAGTAGTTAGATTTTCTGGATGAGTTCATGTCCCTTTGTTTGACCCCATCATTTTTCTAATCTACTTGTTTTATTTTTCATTGAATTTTAATAAAAGGTTAGGAGATGTGAAAAATAGATAGGTTTTGTAATCATTTAACTATTTCATCATATCATAAATAGTGAAAAAATAATTGGGTTTCATAATAATTTCATCATGGAATAACCCATGGAAGAGAAATAGGTTTCATAAAAATCATACCATTATAAACATAAACTATTCAAAGAAACTGTAATAGTGGAATCATTGGATCATATTCCAAGCAAAGAATATGTTACATCAACGGATGTCATCTTGGATGGAAAATGATTCTGTATGATCATTTAAAACATTTATTAATGAAAATAGCCTTTCCACATTGGAAAACAGTTTTTAAAAAATAATTTTTTTTGAAAATATTCTTCTTTGTAAATAAAAATTAAAACTTTTACATTAATATTTAAATAAAATTATGGCCATTATGATGTGAATTTTTATTCACGTTGTACACATTAAAACAAATATTATTGTCTCATTTTCAATAAAAGTCAAAAAGCGATTATTTAGAAAATTACATAAATATTAATTTAAAAATTATTTTAAAATTTTATACATGGGTAAAAATGTCTTTTAAAAATCATCAACTAATAAAAAGACATTTTTTAAAACATTTTAAAAAACACGATTTTAGAAAAAAAATGAATTTCCAAACAAAGAGAGAAATAATGTCATATTTTATTAAAAACATTTTCATAATTATTTGAAGTACCAAATAGTGGAAAATGGTACTATTAAGGGATTGATCATAATATTTTATCATTAGAAACATAATCTTTAACAATTCTAATAAATGATGAGATTGTAACATAAAATAATTTCCAATTTGGAAACTTCAAATCATAAAAACCATGAAATAATAACAAAAACTGAACTTAAAATATCATAAGGATAAATAAATTCATAATACCACATGTTAAATTATATGTATTTACACCTCATTAAATAATATAGGTGCATAACACAACGTATGTATCAACTAAGGAAAATTGGGACATAAATCCCTTACCTTAACTCTTGACTTCCATCATACAAGTTAAAACCTACTATATAGTAAATATAAATTTATTATTCATAATTTATAAAATAATATTTATATATATCATACCATGTGTTGTTTTTGATGACCTTTTATTACTCTTTTATTAACAATTACATGTTAATGTTACGTTTCAGGTAATAACTGATTTATTTTTTGTGTATATTGTGATTTTTTATTTTTGGTCTACCTACTTTGATTGTAATTTCCTAATATATATAATCTTGAGAATTATATTAATATAATATATATTAAATATATATATATTTAGAGTAATCTATAAATTTTAGTGATAGAAAATTAAATACAACGTTCATGGTGATAGTAGGTCATACACACACATGAATGTTCTTTACATTTTATTGTCGGGTTGATAAAAAGAAATTTTAATGATATATTATCATTAAAATATATTTTATATTCCATATATATGAAATATTTTCATTAAAACCATCCTTATTAACTTATATATAAATAAAAAATGAATCACATCGCTTCGTGAGATGATAATCGGTTGTACACGCGAGTGCCGTCATATTACCAAAAAATGAAGAGTATGAAGGTATGTGTGATTTAATGATTCCATAAGTGTAATAATATCATAAATATAATATAATAATAATAAATCAATCATTATATCCAACCTTGATAATTAGTAATTGAAAAATGACTGACATCGGTTCACAAGGCGTTTGTCCGCAGTATATAAGAACGATGATTTCATAACCCATTTGATGGGAGTGGAGATGGTTATAGTTCATGAAC
Organism: Viscum album; assembly: GCA_963277665.1. Taxonomy (NCBI): domain Eukaryota; kingdom Viridiplantae; phylum Streptophyta; class Magnoliopsida; order Santalales; family Viscaceae; genus Viscum; species Viscum album. The sequence continues at coordinate 960,392,437 of OY728150.1, forward strand.
TTAAGATAAACACATATTATTATATTTAATATATTTATTATATTATATCATCATTTTATAATAATAATTGAAATAGGTGGAGTAAAAAATAAAAAAATGCTTGTTGATGAATGTTACCTCTTCTTCTGGTATCCTCCTCAGGTTTGCACCAAAATCCTTCAAAGGTTGGATTTAATTCTAAAATATAAATCATAGTATGAGATAATGGAATTTATGAAGTGATTTGGAAAAGACTTGTCTACAAAAAGGTTTTTAATCTTTGAAGAAGAGAGGAGATCAGGTGGCCTTTATAAGTGAAGTGAGTGACATACTTGTAATTTTTTAAAAGAAAAAGTGTATCCATGTTTTTCACATTCTAAAAAGGTTCCATAATGGATCCAATTAAAACCTTCTAAATTATAAGTTCAAAATATGACCATAAAATATATTTTATACAAGTTTATAATCCATTTTAACCCTTATCTTTTTAGCTTGACCCTCAGTAAATCCATTTTTACCGTTACTGGGGTAAATACTTTTTTACTATTTTTGCTATTAAATTTTCTCAAAAATTAAAATGATATTATTAGACAATATAAATTATAATTATTAAAAATATTTAATCCAATTTTCCAAATTCCATTCACAAAATTTAAAAAATTTAATTTAAAATTAATCCCACAGGTGAATTGGGAAATCAGGTTTTTGAAGAGAAAATGTTCAAAAGATTACCAAGTTTTTATATTGAAAATAAATTAGAAATTAATTAAAATAACCTAAATTAGATTAATTTATGTATAATTGAACTAATATTACTTTAAAAAAAATTTAAAATTTAATTTAACTTTATAAATAAATTATTCAAAAAGGTTGTTTTCAATTAAAATTCAGTATTTTTCACTATTCATCAAAAAATGAAACTTTTTAGAAAAATCCCAAATATTAACCCTAAGATAATTTTGAAATTATTATGTAAGAAATTAAGTATATTTAATAAAATTAATTTTATAAAATTGTGAAAAATTATTTTTTTTAAATTTTCGTGGAAATAAATAAAAATTATTTTTTGAGAAAATGGTGGTTTCAAATCATATAAAGACTTTACCAAAATTAAGTAATTTTTTTATCAATATGTGTCATTTATGTAAAAACACTAAATTAATATTTAAAAATTATTTATTACTATTCATATAACTATTTTTAATGTCTAGGTTATAAAGGTCGTATTTAAATAACTATGTTAATAATATATCTTTGTTTTGTTAATAATCAGTGTTGTGTGTAATGAAAGATAACCTAGTGTTTTTTACTATGAAAGCCTAACTTGGTGTTAAATTTAGTGAAATATATCAAATAAATTTAATTTATTTGGAAAAAGTAATTCATAAAAACTCGACGTGTTACAATATTCATCTAAAAAGATGTAATATTTTTGTATAAAAATTTTGGGTCGCTCTAGTTGGTATCAGATAAGGTTTTAGTTAAATTTATAGATTGGGGTTAGATTTGTTTTTAAACCCCTATAGATATGTTTAGGTCTATGTTCAAATTCTAAATTTTTGGTAATGACCATGGATAACCAAGGTTAAACTTGAGGTTCTGTAGATTGAGAAGAATCTATCATGATTTATAATTCTTATGAGTTATATTTCATGATTATATTATATCTCATGCTAGTTATTGTATCTTGATTATTAATTTTTTTTAGTTTTAGTCAATAGTTGGAACTATAATACATCATGATAATAATGAATGTGATGGACAATTAATTGATTTTCAAAATAATTTGTCCTTTTTTTGGGAGTTGGAATGAAAAATCATGGTGATATACTGACACGACTTTATTTAGTTATGAATCATGATAAGATTCCAAATTATCAATGTAGGGAACAATGTATTAATGAGTCAAACCCGAGGAAAAATACACATTAATTTAGGGGGTCTTCTAATCCATTTTTGGTTGAGTGGTAGATTGATACCATTTAGAAAATATTTTCTATTCCCCAATGGTTGAAATCAGAAAATTTTTTATAACCATTTATTTTTTGGAAGGTGAAGCAGATTAGTGGTGGGATCTTATAAAGAACACAAGTAGAGAGGGGAAAATTATCTACATATAAAGGAATAAGTTTAAGAGGATATTTTTTAGTATGTATTTCCCTCAGATTCTTCATATAATAATGGAGAAGGAATTCCTTGAGCTTATACTAAAGGATGATGAATAAATTTGTACATATAAGGTAAATTTTACAACCCTTTCAAGTAATGTTTATGGTTTATTTATCATATCTGAAAGAAAAATTTATATATTCTTTGGTGGTATAAAACCAGGTCTTCGAATGAAATTAGATATAGAAGACTTTAGCAGCTATAAGGAAATTGTTCTATGTGCTCTCAAGGTGGAAATACAAATTAGAGATTTATATCATTCCCATTGTTTTTATAAGAAAAGGAAGATTAATCCTAATGAAAAATAAAATAAATAACATGGTGGAAATAAATTCTAGTCATTTAATTACCAAAAAAAGGGGAAGAAAAATCAAGGCAATTTCATGAATCTAATAGGGAGGTGCTTTAAATGTGTAATGTCTAGTCATAAAGCCCATGAATATTGAAAGGTGATGAAGAGGCCAGTTGATACAATTGATGAAATGAATATTTCAACCTTTTCACCACCCATGCTCCAATGATTCAAATGAAAGGATTATGGTCATTAAACCAACCAATTCATAAATCGAAAACTTTATAATAATGATCTGCATCAATAGCCTATTAATCCCAAAGGCAAACAGAAATCTCTTGAAATCACAACTTCTAAAGTGGGTTATGAGAATGATGTGGTGAAAGTTATAATTATCATATACTCAAGAACAAGTAACATCTTTTTTAATTTTTTCTATACCCACTCTTTTATATCAAAAGAATTTACAAAGGATATCAAATAACTACCTTAATGATTAGATGTCAAGTTAGTGGTTAAAAATATTAATGGTATGAATTTTACATCTCAATTCTATAGTTCCACTCTGATTAAATTTTGTGGAAATTCACTTCTTGAAAATATTATGATAATACCATTATTTTAATTTGATGTGATTTTAGGCATAGATTGGATTTACTTATATAGATCCATATCAATTATGGAGGAAGGGAATTCTCAATTCATATTCGGAATTAACCTTTGATTATTTATCATTATGAGGATGAAAATGAACTTCCAATGGAAATTACTTCTATATTGTGGGTTTTAATTCCTACAACACTCCTCATTTATCCACTATCTTGGGAAGAGGGAGACATGATAATAGCCTTAGGTGATATACCCAAGTCACCAAAGGCTGGAAATGAATTCTTCGGGCCTCATACAAATTTAGGGGATGATTTTCAATTTTAAGATAAAACAACCAAACCATAAGATAAATATAAAATAATCACTATATGATGCATGAGTATAAGGAAATACAACTCAAAGTATAACAAAAAAAATAACCATATCCAAGTGAAAGAAGAAACCAAACCAACAATACTAAAAGACACCAAAGAAACCCACTCAAAAAATCTGAACCTGCTCCAAGATCCAACTCATCAATCCATTCCAATGGTATCATGATGCATTAATAAATAAATGAGATACCTTGAATTTACTTGTGTCTTGATAGATAGCATCTGCAAATACATAATGTTTCCAAAGCATGGGGTGAGTCTAAAATCAATAGGATTTACCCAATGACTTCCCAACTCACACCACTAGGACAAAACTTACTAGAACATTTATATAAAATAGTTTAAAATCAATTTAAAGTAATTTATATAAAATAAATTATTTTTCCAAACCAAAAAATACATCCATGTAAAGAAACCAAAAAATAAAACAAGCCTTTAAAACCATTTCTCAAATACCATTTGGCATACCCATTCCATGGTTCTACACATCCACACATTCATGCCTTGGTGATAGTTCTATACCCATGAGCAGTCTCTCATTGATCTACCAAGTCATCAAATGGTAAAAAATACTTGGTTCCATAATAGAACACACCCTTTTCATAGGTTCATGCCTAATGCAAATAAACTCACACCAACCATTTATTAAAAATACCATTCCAAAACAATCATTCCAATCCATTTCAATAAAATATTTATTTTATTGAAAATATTTCAAAAATCATTTTCCATACATCAAAACAAAACCATAATTTTAAAACCATCATTTTAAAAACCTAAACCAAAAGAAATTTCCACAAAAGAAAAAAATTTCCAAAATTTCTAATAAAATATCACTAAAGATGTTTCTATAAAATCACATAAGGGTTTAAAAATAATCTCAAGCAATTCAATAAATTTGAAACCAAGCCTTAAAGTTTTAATAAAGAGGATTTGAGAGAGAATCCACCTACCACTAAATCTTTTGTGATAATAAATAACAACATAAAACTTCATAAAACTAGATTAGATATTCTAGATCCGAACTTAGATCTTGTTCCCTTCTACTAAAACATTTTTATCTCATCAAGATTAACAAAAATTACATGTATATTTCTCCAATGTACTAGATCTATGATTCAAATATAGGGAAGACGAAGATATCTAAGAAAAAAATGAAGAATGAGAACTTACCAATAAATCCAGTCCTCCAAAACAATTATATTGGCCAAGTAATCACTCTTGGATTGAAAGAAATTGGATCTATAGCCTTGATAGGAAAATTGAATCTTGATATGGTCTAATTAGGGGGAAAAGTGATTTAGGAGGTAAAATACAATTAGATCCATGATTTTTGGATCAAAATTTTCAAAGTGCATGGTTAGGGTGAATGATTAAGAAAATTGTGTACTAAACATGCATGATTCAATGCCTCGAACCACAACTCACATGATTGGATTGTATGGTTTTAAAAACCGTGTGCCAACTGTATAATTCTTCTATATTCAGCATTTTATGGTTTCTATTTAGAAGATCCATGATCTGGACAAATATTGTGCCTAACCTTGCACCTACCAAGTTCCCACTATTTCAATTGCATAGTTTCTGAGAGGTGTTTTATGGTTTCCACTAACCGTTATCAAACCATATACTGTAACAACCTGAGATTTTATGAAAACTATTCTTTTTAATTTTATTAATGTCTTGTGTTGTACGCTACACCAAAAGGAGCTCGCACAACACGTATCCTTGACTTTCCTTCATTACACGCAATCGCGACCTTCCACGATAGCGTGTGTTGTACGCAACACCGAGTTTCGCTAAACAATGATATGCTATTAAGATATTATTAAAACTAGCCGTTATGAATAGTAATAACCACTTTTTGAAATTTTGTAAATTTTATTTTTCAAAATAGACATCATTTATGGATTCGGAGTATCGAATTTAGCCTAAGGTGAAATTTTGGGTACTTTTCGGATAACTTTCATATTCTAATGAATAGTGAAAATTACTAAATTATAATTAAAAACAACTTTTTTAATCGAAATAATTAATAGTGATAAATTATTAATTTGAGTGGTTTTAAAGTATATTTAGAATATATTTTTACAATTTAATACAATGTTGGTCATTGGTTGTAATTTCACATTTAAACCAGACATAATCAAGTGTCAATCTTTTGATAGATTTTGTTTCTTAAAAAACACGCTATTTGCGGGATTTAATTATAAAATTAATTAATGCAACTTCTATGTTATGAATTTGGTAAAATAGACTTCATTTTTGAATTCGGAATATGAAATATAGCTTAGGATGAAATTTTGGCATTTTTCAAAAAACTTTCAATTTTTGATGAATAGTGAAACCACTAAGTGGTAGGTTAAAAACGGAATTTTGCATAAAACTTAATTTTACCGCTTCTGTGAATGGAATTTCGAAAATCCGAGAGACACGGTTAATATCAAGGACTAAAATGAGGTTCAATGAGATGAAAATAATTTTTGGTGAATAGTAACTTTTTACTTTTTTTTACCGCGGTTAATAGTAAATAGGGTAACTAAGGGTAAATATGATATTAATATTACCCTAACACATGTCCTAATTCTATTGGACAAGTGTAATTCGACCAAAAACAAACTTAGGAATAAAATATGACCATTTAGGCCCACTTGGATTAGATTAGGACATTTATTATTAATTTATTTAAAGAAAGGTTAAAATAGTTAAAATCAAAGTTTAATAAGTAAATCATTTTTAATATGGGGTTATACATAAGATAAATTCGATTGTAAATATTAATTAGAAAGATAAAAAGATTTCCTACACGATGGTATTTTATTTGTAATTTTTAGACATCAAATAATTTAATTTATTTATGACACAACGATGATGCAGTAATTATCTTATTAATGAAATATTGACATAATTGATGTTATAAACACCAAAATAAATGTAATTTGAAACTTTTTATGAATTACACTAATTTTATAGGTTACTATGATATATTAATGTTGATTTAATCAACTTGGTTCGAACATTTAATTATGTTATGACTTTCACAAAAATCATATATCAAATAGTGTCAAAATTGACACAAAATAGTTTTTAAATCAAATATTATATTATTAATTGTTATTTTATTCCTAAAAATCTAAGGTTCGGCCAAATGACTTAGATAAGTATATATATATTAATAATAAACAATTTGGGGTTCGTTTGGCATGTTATAGTAAGTGTATTAACCATATAGTGAAAGAAAACAAAAAGACACGGTAAAAGTTAAATTATTTAACTTAGAGTTAAATCTAATTGATAAGGTTAAAATAATACCCTAAACTTGTCTAAATTCTATTGGTTGATAGGATTTCGACCCATCCCCACTTTAGCTTCGAAATAAGACCCTTTGGAACCATTATAAACCGATTTTGACTTTAATATAAAATAATATTTTGAGATATTCCTAAGGTGCCCCTCTCCTCCCCTATAAAAGGACACCTCCTCCCCCTCCTCCTCACACCAATTTGAGCACTCAATCTCGGCCAACCCCTGCCAAAATCTCTTCTCCACTTCTCTAGAAACATCCTAGAGGTTCTGGTCTTCCTCAAAGACCAATTTTAGTGCCCTAAGAGGAGGTCTCAAAGAGGCGCTTCAAAGAAGAGGTAATTACCGTTACCAATTCTTTCATCTTTATTTCTTCTTCCACTTCTTCTTCTTAGGTTGTTTCATTATGAAGTAATAACATCAGTATCACTCATATACTGATATGTTATTATAAGTATGAAACAACCCTATTTCACCATCTATCCATCCTACGGAAAAAGAAATCACCGCGCGTGCGTACGTACGGAATACCGTCTCCACGCCGTGGTGTAATCTATTTTCCACCACCACCTTACATGGATGGGTATAATGGTGTAAAGAATAACTATACATAGTTATTACAACATCATATTGATTCTGATATATTGTATAATCCACTCCAATTCAATTCAATATTTATAGAAATGATATCATCGCTCGTGCGTACGTACGGACTACCGTCTCCACGACGCGATGAGATTCATTCTCCATGTTAACCATTTAAGAATGATTATAATGTATATATAAGAAATAATAATGAAATATATGACATTATAAAGCTACTGGATTTATGTATATATATAAATATGTATGTCATCTACTTACTTCCATTTCAAGACAATAAGGAAAGGAAAACAGCGTTCATGCGTACGTACGGACTACCGTCTCCATGAACGGTGTTTTTCATTTTATTTATCTACCTATTATATATATATATATACTGAATATATATGATATATAAATCATATTTTATATTCTGGAAGTAAGTAAATCATGATATAAGTAATAATGATGTCAAGAACAACAAGTCAAAACACCTACGATAAATGAAACGATTTTACCCAAAACGCTTCTTTAACATGGAATTTACAAAAGAACGGGTTATATAATGTCATAAGTGAACCATATATGATATCATAACAATGAATATGATTCTGTAATAAGTCAATAACATGATTTAAATCATTATACAGGAGGTTCAGACACTTACAAAGCAAGTCGGACCTAAGGTAAGGGAAATATCACAATCTCATTTTTATCCGAGATTGTTTATTCGTAAGTATTTACTGGGGTGTATTTTATCATCCACATCCATGTTTACTCAATATGTAATATTATTTCCATCCTTCTACAATAGTTTATATCCAATTTTACCCTTCGGTAAGTTTTTTTGTAAAAGATATGAAATGAATCTTTTGTCGTTTTTCATACGAGGTACTTTTTGACTTTCCGACAAAAGTACGAAGAATGTTTTTTTTAGCTTATACGGCATGAATGGATTTTTAAAACATTATTTCCAAGAAGCTTCCTTTACAAGTTTTCAAGTTTATTTTTAATCAACTTCTTTTATTTTAAAGTTGTAGGACATGTTATGAAAGGAAAAATGTTTTTTAAGAAGAAAGGATATTTTCCTCAAGAATGGAGTTCATGTGTTTTATCAAAATGATTTTCCATCTAAGATAATAAAGGGTTCTGTTTTTATTCCTATTATTAAATTGATTTGTTCATGTTGTGATGGAATTATTTTTATGAATTCCTTTATCTTATATGAATTGATTTATGATGTCATGATGTTTCAAGAATCCCATTTTTGTTACATGTGTTATGCGATGATGTATGTTTTATGATTATGTGGCACACATAAGAAAGGATTCATTATAAGATGGGTGGGACCTATATCTCCCTCCAATGCATTGGGTAAAGATTTTATATCTCATGAGATAGACATGGCTGAAATGGTAGGTTATACCGGTTCAGTGAAACAGGACTGAAACGAGGGTTACTCAATTCAGAAAGGGACTTTGTCCACTAAGATAGTCTTGGCATTGAGTCTTGACTAACAAGAAATGATTCTCTATGATTATGTGTGTATGACACAAAGTTTCATGTTTTAAGTTATGATTATTGGGATTACATTTCACTTCTATGATTTATCCCATGTTATGATATTATGAGCTCTTTTGCAGGTTAAGATTTCCAAAAGCTATGTTCTTATATATATGATGTGATTGATATTTCTTTTGTTTACCCTTACTGAGCATTTGAGCTCACCCTTTTATGTTTTCTTTTCCCCAGGATATAAAGAAAGGTTTTAGGTAAAAAAAAGGGATGACCTTTATGGGAGATATTGAAGAACTTTCACCACGATTAGAAGATTACGTTCCGAGTTTCCAAAGACACTAAACTATTACGATCCTTTAGTGTGTGTTTTTGTTATGTACTAAGTATTCCGCAAATGTAATGTAATGTCCATGTACGATAAGCTTCGGGTCTCTACAGTTGGTATCAGAGGAAATGTTTAGTCAACCTTTGGAAACTAGGATGCGAGAACTTTAGTGAGATCCCTAGAGATATTTCTAAGGTATGTCTAGGGATGTCCCTAAGGATAAGTATACGTATAGGATATAGTACTAGAACTATGGTAACGATCTTAGAATTTAACCTAAGATGTTAGATATTGAAGTTACTCTCCCTTTATTATGATTTTTGCCTCTAACACTATTCTTTTTGGGTTTTATAAAAATGGCTGGAAACAAGATGATTCACGATAATGAAGGATATTATGGACAATGGAATGATATTCTTCATGAGAAACCAAATGAAATGGGATTTGGAAGTCCAAACATAATTATTATGCCGAATCAGCAATCTCATAATATGATCAATAAAGTAAAATTTGGTAAGTTTCCTAACTCGGACAATAAGAGAAAGATGGAGTTTCATGATGATCATAGAGGAAAGAAAGTTCAATTTCCCCTATGTAAATCATGTGGGAAGAGGCATCAAGGAGAATGTTTCAAAGGAACTGGAAGATGCTTTGGGTGTGGAAAAGAAGGACACAAAGCAAGTAAGTGCAAAGGAAAAGGTTCAGTTAACACCATGGATGAGGATAATGGTATTGCTACGACATCAACAATGGTTAAATGCTTTAAATGTGGAATGTACGGGCATTATGCAAACCAATGCCCTAAGAGAAAGTCTCATGAAGAGAATCAGTATGGTCGTATGGGTAGTATTTATGTTGACGATGATGATGAGACTACAAATGATATGTGAGATGAAAGAATTGTTGAAGCTCGGTCAATGGTTTAAGAATGTAGTGGAATGATTACATGTTTATCAAGTGTAATGTTGTATAAGTAATCTCATGGTACTATGGGATAAAGAGACATCTAAGGATTGTTACATTGTTGTCTTTCCTTATGTTTTGAAAGTATGTGATGAATGGTACCAGTATTTTTGGAAATAAGATGATATGCACATAATGAAGGGAAAACGAGAAAATGAAATGTTTAATAGTATTCATGAGCTCATGATTGATATAAGGACTAAGTGATATCATGGTTTGAGTATATAGAATTTTGAGGATTTTGGTATGTGGAAAGTGTTAACTTTTAACTGCACTCATGTTTTCACTAAGGTATTCAAGAGAATACACGATTAAGGACTTTGAATGTTTGGAATGTGACCAACAAGACATATCTTATGATATGTGGGGATCAACGACAGTATTAAATCTCTGGTAATCGTTGTCACTATATTATGAGAGTGGACTGCAGTATTATGTATAAGCCTAAAGATTAGACTGGATTATGTTGGACATAAGTTAGTATTGTTTAAGGATAGAAGATTTTCGATATTATTTATGGGATGTTATAGTAACGTAGTTTTAGAAAAAGGGACAACCTGCAGGACGGGCGACAGCCCATCGCGTCGGACAAGGATGTGGGAATCGAACCCACAACCGAAGTGCGACTGGCCTTTATCGCCTACCACTGGCCTACAGGAAGTCCCTGTTTAGTAGAAACTAGTTTTATTATATTAAGCAGTATGATATATGAAGTATAAGTCCATTTTAGGAACCATATATGATTAATCTCACTATAGATCGACTTATGCATATAATTTTTACTAACCTTTTGTTTGAGACAGATGGAATGACTCTTCATTCTATCACATGATCTGCTAACACTTCACGAATAACAAATTCAACTTCATTTATTTAAGAGATGAAGTGGAAATTGTTCAAGGCACGAACAATAGTGAGATTGTACCAAAATAAAGTAAGTATTTATTCTAATTCAAATTTTCAACTTTAGGGAAATGATCTTGAAAACCAAAAATGTTGTCCTAGTGATCTTATACCTGATGAATCAGATGGAACCTTATATCATCACAAATCTATGGATTTGTGATTACTGGCTTTTCCATAGCCATGTTCTCTACCACTCTCCATCAGAACATGATGGTTAGATTTCTCTTCCATATCCATATTTTCACCTATGTGGAAATCCAGTGATTAGTTTATTTGGGTAACCATTACGTTTCATACCTTTGTTTTTAAAGATTGGTTTTGGTATTCCTTTTTACGATGTGAGTTTCTATTAAAGAAACATTCGAATAGTAAACTATTTATAACCCCGACGAATTTCGAGGGCGAAATTCATTTTAAGGGGGGTAGAATGTAACAGCCCGAGATTTTATGAAAACTATTCTTTTTAATTTTATTAATGTCTTGTGTTGTACGCTACACCAAAAGGAGCTCGCACAACACGTATCCTTGACTTTCTTTCATTACACGCAATCGCGACCTTCCACGATAGCGTGTGTTGTACGCAACACCGAGTTTCGCTAAACAATGATATGCTATTAAGATATTATTAAAACTAGCCGTTATGAATAGTAATAACCACTTTTTGAAATTTTTTAAATTTTATTTTTCAAAATAGACATCATTTATGGATTCGGAGTATCGAATTTAGCCTATGGTGAAATTTTGGGTACTTTTCGGATAACTTTCATATTCTAATGAATAGTGAAAATTACTAAATTATAATTAAAAACAACTTTTTTAATCGAAATAATTAATAGTGATAAATTATTAATTTGAGTGGTTTTAAAGTATATTTAGAATATATTTTTACAATTTAATACAATGTTGGTCATTGGTTGTAATTTCACATTTAAACCAGACATAATCAAGTGTCAATCTTTTGATAGATTTTGTTTCTTAAAAAACACGCTATTTGCGGGATTTAATTATAAAATTAATTAATGCAACTTCTATGTTATGAATTTGGTAAAATAGACTTCATTTTTGAATTCGGAATATGAAATATAGCTTAGGATGAAATTTTGGCATTTTTCTAAAAACTTTCAATTTTTGATGAATAGTGAAACCACTAAGTGGTAGGTTAAAAACGGAATTTTGCATAAAACTTAATTTTACCGCTTCTGTGAATGGAATTTCGAAAATCCGAGAGACACGGTTAATATCAAGGACTAAAATGAGGTTCAATGAGATGAAAATAATTTTTGGTGAATAGTAACTTTTTACTTTTTTTTTACCGCGGTTAATAGTAAATAGGGTAACTAAGGGTAAATATGATATTAATATTACCCTAACACATGTCCTAATTCTATTGGACAAGTGTAATTCGACCAAAAACAAACTTAGGAATAAAATATGACCATTTAGGCCCACTTGGATTAGATTAGGACATTTATTATTAATTTATTTAAAGAAAGGTTAAAATAGTTAAAATCAAAGTTTAATAAGTAAATCATTTTTAATATGGGGTTATACATAAGATAAATTCGATTGTAAATATTCATTAGAAAGCTAAAAATATTTCCTACACGATGGTATTTTATTTGTAATTTTTAGACATCAAATAATTTAATTTATTTATGACACAACGATGATGCAGTAATTATCTTATTAATGAAATATTGACATAATTGATGTTATAAACCCCAAAATAAATGTAATTTGAAAATTTTTATGAATTCCACTAATTTTATAGGTTACTATGATATATTAATGTTGATTTAATCAACTTGGTTCGAACATTTAATTATGTTATGACTTTCACAAAAATCATATATCAAATAGTGTCAAAATTGACACAAAATAGTTTTTAAATCAAATATTATATTATTAATTGTTATTTTATTCCTAAAAATCTAAGGTTCGGCCAAATGACTTAGATAAGGATATATATATTAATAATAAACAATTTGGGGTTCGTTTGGCATGTTATAGTAAGTTTATTAACCATATAGTGAAAGAAAACAAAAAGGCACGGTAAAAGTTAAATTATTTAACTTAGAGTTAAATCTAATTGATAAGGTTAAAATAATACCCTAAACTTGTCTAAATTCTATTGGTTGATAGGATTTCGACCCATCCCCACTTTAGCTTCGAAATAAGACCCTTTGGAACCATTATAAACCGATTTTGACTTTAATATAAAATAATATTTTGAGATATTCCTAAGGTGCCCCTCTCCTCCCCTATAAAAGGACACCTCCTCCCCCTCCTCCTCACACCAATTTGAGCACTCAAGCTCGGCCAACCCCTGCCAAAATCTCTTCTCCACTTCTCTAGAAACATCCTAGAGGTTCTGGTATTCCTCAAAAACCAATTTTAGTGCCCTAAGAGGAGGTCTCAAAGAGGCGCTTCAAAGAAGAGGTAATTACCGTTACCAATTCTTTCATCTTTATTTCTTCTTCCACTTCTTCTTATTAGGTTGTTTCATTATGAAGTAATAACATCAGTATCACTCATATACTGATATGTTATTATAAGTATGAAACAACCATATTTCACCATCTATCCATCCTACGGAAAAAGAAATCACCGCGCGTGCGTACGTACGGAATACCGTCTCCACGCCGTGGTGTAATCTATTTTCCACCACCACCTTACATGGATGGGTATAATGGTGTAAAGAATAACTATACATAGTTATTACAACATCATATTGATTCTGATATATTGTATAATCCACTCCAATTCAATTCAATATTTATAGAAATGATATCATCGCTCGTGCGTACGTACGGACTACCGTCTCCACGACGCGATGAGATTCATTCTCCATGTTAACCATTTAAGAATGATTATAATGTATATATAAGAAACAATAATGAAATATATGACATTATAAAGCTACTGGATTTATGTATATATATAAATATGTATTTCATCTACTTACTTCCATTTCAAGACAATAAGGAAAGGAAAACAGCGTTCATGCGTACGTACGGACTACCGTCTCCATGAACGGTGTTTTTCATTTTATTTATCTACCTATTATATATATATATATACTGAATATATATGATATATAAATCATATTTTATATTCTGGAAGTAAGTAAATCATGATATAAGTAATAATGATGTCAAGAACAACAAGTCAAAACACCTACGATAAATGAAACGATTTTACCCAAAACGCTTCTTTAACATGGAATTTACAAAAGAACGGGTTATATAATGTCATAAGTGAACCATATATGATATCATAACAATGAATATGATTCTGTAATAAGTCAATAACATGATTTAAATCATTATACAGGAGGTTCGGACACTTACAAAGCAAGTCGGACCTAAGGTAAGGGAAATATCACAATCTCATTTTTATCCGAGATTGTTTATTCGTAAGTATTTACTGGGGTGTATTTTATCATCCACATCCATGTTTACTCAATATGTAATATTATTTCCATCCTTCTACAATAGTTTATATCCAATTTTACCCTTCGGTAAGTTTTTTTGTAAAAGATATGAAAGGAATCTTTTGTCGTTTTTCATACGAGGTACTTTTTGACTTTCCGACAAAAGTACGAAGAATGTTTTTTTTAACTTATGCGGCATGAATGGATTTTTAAAACATTATTTCCAAGAAGCTTCCTTTACAAGTTTTCAAGTTTATTTTTAATCAACTTCTTTTATTTTAAAGTTGTAGGACATGTTATGAAAGGAAAAATGTTTTTTAAGAAGAAAGGATATTTTCCTCAAGAATGGAGTTCATGTGTTTTATCAAAATGATTTTCCATCTAAGATAATAAAGGGTTATGTTTTTATTCCTATTATTAAATTGATTTGTTCATGTTGTGATGGAATTATTTTTATGAATTCCTTTATCTTATATGAATTGATTTATGATGTCATGATGTTTCAAGAATCCCATTTTTGTTACATGTGTTATGCGATGATGTATGTTTTATGATTATGTGGCACACATAAGAAAGGATTCATTATAAGATGGGTGGGACCTATATCTCCCTCCAATGCATTGGGTAAAGATTTTATATCTCATGAGATAGACATGGCTGAAATGGTAGGTTATACTGGTTCAGTGAAACAGGACTGAAACGAGGGTTACTCAATTCAGAAAGGGACTTTGTCCACTAAGATAGTCTTGGCATTGAGTCTTGACTAACAAGAAATGATTCTCTATGATTATGTGCGTATGCCACAAAGTTTCATGTTTTAAGTTATGATTATTGGGATTACATTTCACTTCTATGATTTATCCCATGTTATGATATTATGAGCTCTTTTGCAGGTTAAGATTTCCAAAAGCTATGTTCTTATATATATGATGTGATTGATATTTCTTTTGTTTACCCTTACTGAGCATTTGAGCTCACCCTTTTATGTTTTCTTTTCCCCAGGATATAAAGAAAGGTTTTAGGTAAAAAAAGGGATGACCTTTATGGGAGATATTGAAGAACTTTCACCACGATTAGAAGATTACGTTCCGAGTTTCCAAAGACACTAAACTATTACGATCCTTTAGTGTGTGTTTTTGTTATGTACTAAGTATTCCGCAAATGTAATGTAATGTCCATGTACGATAAGCTTCGGGTCTCTACATATACCTCTAGAAAACCTTCCAAATTATTCTAAAACACATCTAAATCTCCTAAAACTTAACTTGAACATTATATATAATAAAAAAAATAATGTGTCAAGTACCTCAAACCGATGGTGATAAATTCTCCCCACCATTGGTATTTCTATCCCAATATAGTAGAAAAACCCCATTGGCCTAAAATATTTGGGGCCCTTGCTATAAAATTTACCTATCACACTCCCATGTTTCTTTTTAAATTCAACCATGTTTCCATAAAACCCACACTAGTCAGATGCTTTTCCCATTAAATAATTTCTCTTTCCTATCCACAATCTATACCAACACATGAACCAATATAGAATCCAACTATAGGTCAACATGATCCCATTAAATAAAATGGTCAGAATTATGTTAATAATTATTTAATTTAGATACATGAAACACATTATGCACTGAACTAAACTTTGGTGGAAAATCCAACCGATATTCCACCACACTAACCTATTCAAGTATCTAAAAGGGGACTACATATCAATGAGATAACTTTAACTACTTTCCAAAATGATGATTCCCAAGACTTAGAAAGATTATCAAGAACACATAATCACTCACCTAAAATGATAAACATCATTGACAATGATTCACATAGGATTTTTGATGACTCCAAGCCATCTCCATTCACTTCCTAATCAATTGAATTTACTCCATTGCCTCTTACAAAATGATTGGTCCAATTAGTGAAGTCTCACATATTTCCACCTAATAAAGTGGAGAATGACAAGGATAACCATAAAATTATTCAAAATGATCCATATGTATTGAGGATTGATAACTTTTGCGGTTTAAGAACTCCACTAATGGTGTGTGATCCTCCCATGAGCCACCAAAATCCATCCCACAAGCCCTAATAATGTATTATAAAATTTGGATTGTCCTCTAATATTTTCCATCTATTTGAGGATGATACGTCGTGATCATAGTCAACTAAGTCCCAAGTTATTTCTGTAAGGATTTACAAAAATAATATTTAAACCTTAGATAATGGCCTGATACTATTAGAACTAATACACCATGCCTCTTCACTACTTCTCATATAAGGCCCCAGCCTTAAACCTTACTTAATCTTGAGTTATTAAAAGATTACACCTTGAGGATCTTTTCGGGTTTAGATTTTTAGAGAATTAGATCATAAAACTTGCATTACATTCCACATATAAACAAAGTGGTTACATAAAGATAATATTCTTCTTTCCCATCAATGGAAACATATTTAAAATAAAACATGGATTCTTTCTTGACACTCCCTTGACACTATCATCATATCATGTACCTTTCCCTTGACCTGTGAAAAACATTTCAAAAAAACTTGGGATGAGCATAAAAAGCTTAGTAAGGGATATAAGAATATGGAAATGAAACACGGGTACATATATACATAATAATGAAATCATAATTTACCCATAAAACATAAGCACTTTAACATACCTCATCAAATCATGAATAAATCATAGAAATCATAAGACATAAAGGTAACATGAGGCATTCATAACATTATTACGTAGGGAGTAACCCTCTTGGTTACGTTTGGAATACCCATCATAGTATATTCCCTAAATATCTTCGGAGAAACCTTGATGTTACACTCCTTCGCGTTACCCAATGCATTGGAGAGCTATATCGGGCTCACCCGCCATTAGTTTATCACGAAACCACCCGTCTTCATAATAATGCCCAAGAACCTCAACATAATCATATCACATAAAACATGCATAAAGGAAACGTAAAATTTCCACCTTTCAATCACAAGATATCAATAAAACACATTGATATAAAAACATTATGAAAACCATTTTCAATACCAAAATAAAAGAAAATTAAAATGTGGTATTTATTTTTCTTTTAAAAAAAAGGTATGGCCTGTTGAGGAAGGCGAAACTCAAATAACGGTCACGACAGCAGAGAAGTCGTTGTCGCCACATACGTACGACAAAAACATTCCCTTTTGTCATTTAATAAAACGCTTCATATAAAAAAGATTCCTTTTGGATAAACGTAAAAGTCAAAGGGGTTTATACACCGTATAAAAAAAGGTTGCGTATAAAATAAAATATGCCTCAATGAAAGGAGATTGAGACGAAGTCCCATACCTCGGGTCCGACTTGACTCGGTCGTTCTTTAATCTCCTGAAAAATAAACTTGAGTTAATTTCTACTTGTTTAAGAACCTTTTTCAAGTTCATTATTCCTTTTATATCACTTATTTCCATGTCATGAACACTATGTAATTATTTAAGTTAATAACGGTCGTTTTAACGATCATTGGTACTTGAGTCAAAAATAAAACCTTTATAATTACATGTTGTTCATGTATCCATTATATCAAGAATTATAATAATTATGTATATATCATATATATCCAGTATATACATGCATTTATAATATTACATAATCATTTAGAGGTAAGAAATTAAATGCACTGTTCATGGAGACGGTAAGCCGTACGTACGCATGAACGCTACTTTCATTTCTATTTCATATTTTTATAGAATGGAATCATAATGATATAAAGGTATATTATAATTACAGTATAATATCATATATAATATCATAGTTCCATCCTTTATACGTCCCACATATGGTATTTAACAAATCAAATCACTTTGAGGGGGCGGTAGTCCGCACTTCCTTAAATGAAGATATCGCGTTTACCCATAATGGAAACCATAAAGGTATACCCAAAATGAAAAATACAGAAGGTTAAGGAAAACATAAACATATTATATATCATATATAAATATAGTGACATCTTAATGGCCACCTTTGAAGGTGTTAAAAGAATGTTGAACAATCATCGTTTCGGGAGGCATAAATTCACCATCCACGGAAACAATATGTCCTTTAAACATTAGATGTAGGTGTGTGTAAGTGTAGCTAGAATCATTCTTATAAAAACATCCTATTATATTGAGGATACTGGATTTTTTACAAAAGAAAAGAATAAAAAGATTTTAGGGGGTTGGAGAAGAAAAATCAAACAAAAGGACTCAAAAGAAGACATTACCTTAAAATCGGGTAACTCTCTTAGATTTGAGCTCAAAGGCTTCCTTGGGAAGACTTCTGCCCAAAGTGAGGCTTAAAGGAGTAAGAGAGGGAAGTGGAGAGACAAAATAGGCAGGGGTTGGCTGAGCCAAAGGCTTTGGGAGTGTGGGTAAGGAGGTAGAGGTGGAGGCCTTTTATAAGATGAGAGGAGGGGCACTCTTGGAAGGTAAAGAAAAGTCACTTTATTTTAAAATGGTATTCGGATTTAAGAGGTCCCACATTGATGTGTTTCGAGGATAAGGTGATAAGGGTTCGAAATCCACCCATATAAAAGGTTTTGGCCATGTGTAGGTCTTAGATTTTACATTATCATTCCATTTTATTTAAATCGTTAAATAATGAGGTCATCGCTGCATCATCATGATGTCATAAATAATTTAATTTATTTAAAGTATAAAAATTATAAAAAAACTACTACGATGTAGGAAATCTTTTTATCTTTCCAATTAATATTTATAATCAAAAATATGATCTTTATTACCCCATGTAAAAATTGTTTTAGTAAAACATCTCATGTTTGTATCATTTTTACTTTTACATTAAATAAAAAGTTATTTATGTCATTTCCCAACCAAAGTGGCTCCATGGGGTCCCCAAGTTGACCCATGGATTTTCTTGGTCGGCCATGACACATCCAATGAGGGTAGGACATGTGTCAAGCTCATCTCATTTTATTAAAGCATTATTTTTACCTTAAACTATATTAATTACCTCTAATCACGATTAAGAACTTAAGAGTTACTATTCACCAAAAAATTATTTTAATCTCATTGAACCACATTTTACTTCTTAATTACAACCATGTATGTCGGATTTTTGAAATTCAAAACACAAAAGTGGTAAAATTTCATTTAAATGAAAAATCAGTTTTTATAAGTATCACTTAGTGGTTTCACTATTCATCAAAAATTGAAGTTTTTCAGAAAAATACCAAAAATTCACCCTAAGATATATTTGATATTTCGAATTAAAAAATGAATTCTATTTTACAAAATTCAAAACATATAAGTCACATTAATTAATTTAATAATTAATTCCCGCTATCATGACAAATAGCGTGTTTTTATGAAACAATAAGTATCAAAAGATTGACACCAGTTTAAGTCCAATTTCAAAGTGAAATTGATTACAATGACCACCATTGGATTAAATGGTAAAAATATATTCTAATTTCACTTCAAAACCAATTCAAAAGACAATCTAATCATATAAATAAATTAGATTAAAAATAAGTTTTGATGTAAAATGCATTATTTTTCACTATTCATTAAAAAATGAACATTGTCTGAAAAATACCAAAAATTCACACAAAGTAAATTTTGATGTCCCAATCATAAAGAATAAGTTTGTTTTGACAAACATAGCTTATACAATTGTCAAAAGATAGATTTAAAAATGGTTTTCCATCAAAAGGCAGTAAAACAATCTTTTAAGAATATTAGTGTATTCCATGCTTAAGATTGGATTTATTTTCATTTTAAGCCTCTAAAACACTATCTAATTCATTAATAGACATAGATAAAAATATCTATTACTCATTACTTACTTGGGATGTTACATCCTTCCCCCCTTTTGAAAATTGTTTCCCCGCAATTTATTTACTTATCGAATAAATGGGGGTACTTATCCCTCATTGCATTTTCAGATTCCCATGTTGCCTCTTCCATCATGTGGTTTTTCCACAAAACCTTTACCTGATTAATCACCTTTTTCCGTAACACTTGCTCCCTGTGGTCAAGAATCTGGACTGGTTTTTCCTCATAAGATAGGTTCTCTTCCAGCTGAACTACCTTTGGACTCAAAACATGAGATGGATCTGGCATATACTTTCTCAACATCGAAACGTGAAAAACATTGTGTACCTGAGATAAACTCGGAGGTAAAGCCACCCAGTATGCAACTGATCCAACTCTCTCCAGAATTTCATATGGTCCAATAAACCTTGGACTCAGCTCTCCTTTCTTACCAAATCTCATCACACTTTTCCAAGGAGAAACCCTAAGAAAAACATGATCACCTACCTCAAAAGTTAGATCCTTCCTCCTGTTGTTTGCATAACTCTTCTGCCTACTCTGAGCTGTTCTCATGTGTTTCTGAATCAGCTGAACTTTTTCTTCCATCTCTTCTACCAATTCTGGTCCCATCAACTTCCTTTCACCCACTTCATCCCAGAAAGCTGGAGTTCGACACCGCTTCCCATATAATGCCTGAAATGGTGCCATCTGTATACTGGAATTAAAACTGTTATTATAAGAAAACTCAACCAAAGAAAGATGTTGGTCCCAACTTCCCTGATAATCCATCGAACAAGCTTGTAGCATATCCTCCAAGGTATAAATTGTTCGTTCTGACTGCCCATCTGATTGAGGATGAAAAGCTGTACTAAAATTTAATTTAGTACCCAACGACTTCTGAAGGCCTTTCCAAAAGTTAGAAGTGAACCTGGGATCACGATCAGATACAATGGAGAGGGGAACTCCATGTAACATGACTATCTCTTTAAGATACAAATGGGAAAGTTGATCTAGGGAAAAAAGTATCTCGTATAGCAAGGAAATGAGCAGATTTAGTCAAGCGATCAACAATAACCCAGATTGCATTATTACCTCGAGATGTCTTCGGTAATCCCATAACAAAGTACATGGATATATTCTCCAATTTCCACTCTGGCACTAGTAAAGGCTGAAGCATCCCTTTCGGTAACTACCGCTCTGCTTTAACCTATTGACATGTCAAACACTTCACAGTAAAATCAACAATATCTCTTTTCATTCCATCCCACTAGTAATACTCCTGCAGATCTCTGTACATCTTAGTACTGCCAGGATGAACTGAAAACGGAGAACTATGAGCTTCACATAACAACTCTCTCTTCAACTGTGAATCACAAGGCACACAAAATCTCTTCCCAAATCTCAAAACACAATCATTATCAATGTTGAATTCAGGCAACTTACCTTTATGAACCAGCTCTACCTTTTTCTGCAACTCACTGTCCTGCTTCTGTGCTTTCTTGATTCTATCTGATAGAGATGATCTCACTAATACCTGAAACAAAACAGAATAACTTCCTGCACCAACAAATTCTATGCCAAAGTTCATCAAATCCTTAACCAAAGGATCACGTTCCAAATGCAACATTTCTAATGAAGCATTACTTTTTCGACTCAAAGCATCAACCAATTTATTTTCTTTTCCCGGATGGTAATGAATTGTACAATCATAATCCTTGATTAATTCCAGCCATCTCCTCTGTCTCATGTTTAACTCTTTCGGAGTGAATATATACTTTAGACTTTTGTGATCAGTATATATTTCACACTTTAGTCCATACAAATGATGCCTCCAAATTTTTAAAGTGAAAACAACAACAGCTAATCACAAATCATGTGTAGGGTAATTTACCTCATGAGTTTTCAACTGTCGTGAAGCATAAGCAATTACCTGATCATTCTGCATTAGGACGCAACCAAGTCCTTTCAATGAAGCATCACTGTATATAAAAAACTCATCATTCCTGGAAGGTAGTGCTAAAACTAGAGGATTAACCAATCTTCTTTTCAATTCATGAAAACAATCATCACATTCTTTTGTCCAGATAAACTTAACACCCTTCCGAGTTATCTTAGTCATTAGACTAGATAACCGTGAAAAATTTCTAACAAACCTTCGGTAATAGCCTGCCAAACCAAGGAAGCTACGAATCTCAGTTACATTTGTGGGTCTTGGCCATTCTTCAACAACCTTTGTTTTTATAGGATCAACAGTTATCCCATCTTTAGAAACAATATGACCAAGGAAAGAAATTTGTTGCAACCAAAACTCACACTTGCTGAATTTTCTATACAATTTCTTTTCTTTTAAGGTTTGCAAGATAACTCTTAAATGTCTTTCATGCTCCTCTTTACTTTTAGAAAAAACCAAAATATCATCAATGAAAACCACCACAAACTTATCCAAGAACTCAGGGAAAATTCTATTCATTAAGTCCATGAATACAGCAGGTGCATTGGTTATCCCAAAAGGCATTACTACAAATTCCTAATGGCCATATCTTGTACGAAACGCGGTCTTCGGAACATCTTCTTCCTTTACCTTCAGCTGATGGTACCCCGATCTCAAGTCAATCTTTGAAAAATACTGAGCTCCCTGGAGCTGATCAAACAAATCATCGATATGAGGCAAAGGATATTTGTTCTTAACAGTGATGTTATTCAAGGCTCTATAATCAATGCAAAGTCTCATTGAACCATCTTTCTTTTTAACAAATAAAACAGGAGCACCCCATGGTGATGTGCTAGGTCGAATGAAACCTTTCTCTAATAAATCTTGCAATTGCTCCTTCAACTCTAAAAGTTCAATTTGAGCCATTCGATAAGGGGGTTTTGAAATTGGCTTAGCATCAGGAACTAAGTCAACAGTAAACTCAACTTCCTGTTCTGGTATTATTCTAGGAAACTCATCAGGAAAAACATTAGGATACTCATTTACCACTGGCACATCATTAATATGAACAGTTCCTTTATTTTCAACGATGTGTGCAAGGTAACATTCATTTCCATCTTTTACAAGTTTCTTGGCCTTGATAAGTTATCAACAGTAAGGGTTCATTCTTGTACACAAACTGAAAGTCTTTCTGAAAAGAAACTTCTTTAGCTCTACAGTCAATCTTAGCATGGTAAATAGAGATCCAATCTATACCCAGGATAACATCAAACTCTACTAGAGGTAGAACAATAAGGTTTTCAAGTATGTTCTTTCCACAGATAAGGATAGGAATATTCTTATAAATTCTTTTTGCCTCAACATTTCCCCCAGGTGTTTTTACCAAAAGTTCAGGAGTCATTTCTTGAGATGGTATTCCCATTTTACTAGAAGAGGTTTCAGAGATGAAACAATGTGTAGACCCCGAATCAAACAACACACTGGCATAATCTGAAAAAACAAACAAAGTACCTGATACAACTTCATTTGATGGCCCAACATCTACTGAAGTAGTTGAAAAGGATTTCACCACCCCATTCTGCTTTTAGTCTAACTACTTCCCATCACCCAAGCTCTTTGTCGGACACTCATTTGCATAGTTACCCATCTCATTGCACTTATAGCATTTCACTAATTGTAAATCGAATTTGGTCTTACCATCACCCTGATCTTTTTCCAGTGCAATCATGAGCCTTATGTCCCATCTTACCACATCGGTAGCACTTTCCAGAATTCAGAAGACATTCCCCAGTATGCCTTTTCCCACATTTATCACAAACTGGAAACTTAGTTTTCTTACCGTCAGACTTTTTTGAAGAATTCTTACCTTTCTTCTGCCACCTCAGTCTCTTCTTCTGTTGGTTGTTATAGAACACTTGATCATCGGCAAACTACATTTCCACCTTCTCAGCACATCGAACAAGCTTTTCATAACTTTTAAACTCACGAGAAGCTAATGCCCTTCAATATTTTGGCTTTGATCCTGAGTAAAAACGATTGATTTTACTATCAAGGTCTCAGATAAAATTTGGAGCATACCTTGCCAATCGAGTGAACCTTTCTTCATAGGCAGCCACTGAGTCTTCCTCTTGCCTCAATTCCAAGAATTGCTTTTCCATCCTAAGTCGAACAGCCTTAGGAAAATACTTCTCAAGAAACATACCTTTGAATTCATCCCAATCGAGAGAATCAATCTCATCAGCATCCCTGATATTTTTAACCATCGACCACCACTGATCTGCTTCACCCTCCAAACGATAAATAGAAAGACTAACCTTTTGATTTTCTGAACACCCCATGACATCAAAAATCTTCTCCAGTGATTTAATCCACCCTTCATCTAGCACAGGGTCAGATGATCCTCTGAATGATGGGGGATGTTGCCTCATGAAATGTTCCACCACTGACATGTTCCTCTGCGGTTGATCTAGATGATCTCATGTATGGATACCACCGCCATTTATCGCTTGAGTCAACTGCGTCATTACTGCAACAAACTATTCAGTTCCAATTCTAACCATCTCAGGATGCTAATTTGGAAGGTTATTTCCTTCTACATGCCTTCCTAGCACTGCTTCCCTATTTCCTCTGCGGAAAATCATTCTGAACAAACATGTCTTAGATGAAGAAACATGGTAATCTTCAAATACTATATCACCTCAATTATACCATAAAAAAAATATTTTTGGATAATCATTTAATATAATTCTAACTCCTAAAGTTATCTAAACCGACCTTTGATACCAACTATAAGGCCCCAGCCTTAAACCTTACTTAATCTTGAGTTATTAATAGATTACACGTTGAGGATCTTTTCGGGTTTAGAGTTTTAGAGAATTAGATCATAAAACTTTCATTACATTCCACATATAAACAAAGTGGTTACATAAAGATAATATTCTTCTTTCCCATCAATGGAAACATATTTAAAATAAAACATGGATTCTTTATTGACACTCCCTTGACACTATCATCATTTCATGTACCTTTCCCTTGACCTGTGAAAAACATTTCAAAAAAACTTGGGATGAGCATAAAAAGCTCAGTAAGGGATATAAAAATATGGAAAAGAAACATGGGTACATATATACATAAGAATGAAATCATACTTTACCCATAAAAAATAAGCACTTTAACATACCTCATCAAATCATGAATAAATCATAGAAATCATAAGACATAAAGGTAACTTGAGGCATTCATAACATTCTTACGTAGGGAGTAACCCTCTTGGTTACGTTTGGAATACCCATCACAGTATATTCCCTAAATCTCTTCGGAGAAACCTTAACGTTACACTCCTTCACGTTACCCAATGCATTGGAGAGCTATATCAGGCTCACCTTCCCTTAGTTTATCACAGAACCACCCGTCTTCATAATAATGCCCAATAACCTCAACATAATCGTATCATATAAAACATGCATAAAGGAAACATTACATTTCCACCTTTCAATCACAAGATATCAATACAACACATTGATATAAAAACATTATGAAAACCATTTTCAATACCAAAATAAAAGAAAATTAAAACATGGTATTTATTTTTCTTTTAAAAAAAGGTATGGCTTGTTGAGGAAGCCAAAACTCAAATAACGGTCAGGGCGGCGGAGAAGTCGTTGTCGCCGCATACGTACGACAAAAACATTCCCTTTTGTCATTTAGTAAAACACTTCATATAAAAAAGATTCCTTTTGGATAAACGTAAAAGTCAAAGGGGTTTATACACCGTATAAAAGAAGGTTGTGTATAAAACAAAATATGCCTCAATGAAAGGAGATTGAGACGAAGTCCCATACCTCGGGTCCGACTTGACTCAGTTGTTCTTTAATCAACGGAATAATAAACTTGAGTTAATTTATACTTGTTTAAGAACCCTTTTCAAGTTCATTATTCCTTTTATATCACTTATTTCCATGTCATGAACACTATGTAATTATTTAAGTTAATAACGGTCATTTTAACGATCATTGGTACTTGAGTCAAAAATAAACCCTTTATAATTACATGTTGTTCATGTATCCATTATATCCAGAATTATAATCATTATGTATATATCATATATATCCAGTATATACATGCATTTATAATATTACATAATCATTTAGAGGTAAGAAATGAAATGCACCGTTCATGGAGACGGTAAGCCATACGTACGCATGAACGCTACTTTCATTTCTATTTCGTATTTTTATAGAATGGAATCATAATGATATAAAGGTATATTATAATTCCATTATAATATCATATATAATATCATAGTTCCATCCTTTATACGTCCCACATATGGTATTTAACGAATCAAATCATTTTGAGGGGGCGGTAGTCCGTACATCCTTAAATGAAGATATCACGTTTACCCATAATGGAAACCATAAAGGTATGCCCAAAATGAAAAATACAGAAGCTTAAGGAAAACATAAACATATTATATATCATATATAAAAATAGTGACATCTTAATGTCTACCTTTGAAGGTGTTAAAAGAATGTTGAACAATCATCGTTTCGGGAGGCATAAATTCACCATCCACGGAAACAGTATGTCCTTTAACCATTAGATGTAGGTGTGTGTAAGTGTAGCTAGAATCCTTATTATAACAACATTTTAGTATATTGAGGATACTGGAGTTGTTACAAAAGAAAATAATAAAAAGAGTTTAGGGGGTTGGAGAAGCAAAATCAAACAAAAGGACTCAAAAGAAGACATTACCTTAAAATCGGGTAACTCTCTTAGATTTGAGCTCAAAGGCTTCGTTGGGAAGACTTATGCCCAAAGTGAGGCTTCAAGGAGTAATAGAGGGAAGTTTAGAGACAAAATGGGTAGGGTTTTGCCGAGCCAAAGGCTTTGGGAGTGTGGGTAAGGAGGTAGAGGTGGGGGCCTTTTATAAGAGGAGAGGAGGGGCACTCTTGGAAGGTAAAGAAAAGTCACTTTATTTTAAAATGGTATTCAGATTTAAGAGGTCCCACATTGATGTGTTTAGAGTATAAGGTGATAAGGGTTCGAAATACACCCATCCAATACGTTTTGGCCATGTGTAGGTCTTACATTTTACATTTTCATTCCATTTTATTTAAATCGTTAAATAATGAGGTCATCGCTGCATCAGCATGATGTCATAAATAATTTAATTTATTTAAAGTATAAAAATTATAAAAAAATACTATGATGTGGGAAATATTTTTAGATTTACAATGACTATTTATAATCAAAAATCTGATCTTTATAACCCCATGTAAAAATTGTTTTAGTAAAACATCTCATGTTTGTATCATTTTTACTTTTAAATTAAATAAAAAGTTATTTATGTCATTTCCCAACCAAAGTGGCTCCATGGGGTCCCCAAGTTGACCCATGGATTTTCTTGGTCGGCCATGACACATAAAATTAGGGTAGGACATGTGTCAAGCTTATCTCATTTTATTAAAGCATTATTTTTACCTTAAACTACACTAATTACCTCTAATCGCGATTAAGAACTTAAGAGTTACTATTCACCAAAAAATTATTTTAATCTCATTGAACCACATTTTACTTCTTAATGACAACCATGTATGTCGGATTTTTGAAATTCAAAACACAGAAGTGGTAAAATTTCATTTAAACGAAAAATCAGTTTTTATAAGTACCACTTAGTGGTTTCACTATTCATAAAAAATTGAAGTTTTTCAGAAAAATACCAAAAATTCACCCTAAGCTATATTTGATATTCCAAATTCAAAAATGAAGTCTATTTTACAAAATTAAAAACATATAAGTCACATTAATTAATTTAATAATTAATTCCCGCTGTCATGACAAATAGCGTGTTTTTATGAAACAATAAGTATCAAAAGATGGACACTAGTTTAAGTCCAATTTCAAAGTGAAATTAATTCCAATGAACACCATTGGATTAAATGGTAAAAATATATTCTAATTTCACTTCAAAACCAATTCAAAAGATAATCTAATCACATAAATAAATTAGATTAAAAAGCAGTTTTGATGTAAAATGCAGTATTTTTCACTATTCATTAAAAAATGAACATTGTCTGAAAAATACCAAAAATTCACAAAAAGTAAATTTTGATGTCCCAATAATAAAGAATAAGTTTATTTTGAAAAACATAGCTTATAAAATTTTCAAAAGATAGATTTAAAAATGGTTTGCCATCAAAAGGCCGTAAAACAATCTTTTAAGAATATTAGTGTATTCCATGCTTAAGATTGGATTTATTTTCATTTTAAGCCTCTAAAACACTATCTAATTCATTAATAGACATAGATAAAAATATCTATTACTCATTACTTACTTGGGATGTTACATCTCAGATATAGATTTTGGACAAGTCTTTCACCATATAAGATTCATGAATAGTTATAAAATAAGTTGACATGGTGATTTGATCCACAATTACCCATATGGAATCATGTTTCCTAACTATACATTACAAAATTATCATTAAATCCATATCTATATGCTCCCACTTACACATGGGAATTGGTAAATACTACAACATGCCTTACAGTCATTGGTGTTTTACTTTTACCTAATGACAAGTAAGATATATCAAAATAAACTCTACCACTACCCTTTTCATTCCATCACAACAAAACATTGCTTTCATTGATCTATACATCTTCTGAATGAATGGATTAATAGACCATTTCAAATTGTGGTAAGAATTTAGAAATTGTTCATGAAAAAACAAAGGTACCATGATCCAATCTCTAAACCTGAAAAAATGAACTCCCATAAAACTTCCATCCCTCAGTAGTCTCCCTACCATTTAGTTTTGACCCCATAAAAACAAATTTAGAATCAAATTTTTATGCCTCTTTAACCTTCTCAACCAATTAAGGAACAGAAGAAACTGAAAAGAAAAATGAAACACTACCACAATCTTCACAATCCAAGTGCTTGTCTACTATGACCAACATCATCCAGCAATAATCTAATGCTTCTTTAGACAACTCATTATTCCACTTTTTTCTTAATTAATCCTCCATATAATTTCTTTTAACTAGTTTATACATGATGTTTAAGTTTAACATTGGAAGTTATTCCATCCATATTCATATCCTTATATTAAAATATCATTGTGAGAAAATATGTTTAAAACTTTTATAATATGTAAACACCATAAATTTCTCACAAAAAAGATAATGATGCTAGGTATTCAAAGCATTAACTATAGCATCCAATTCCAGATATTTTTATGGGGTAGTTTTTCTCATGCAATCATAACTGTTGTGAGACATGATCTCCCTATATGAGGAAACACCCCAACCTTGATCCCAATGAATTACAATAGACTACATAACCCTTTCCAAACTATGGATACATGAGAATAGATGAAAATTTTAGTCTAATATTATACTATTGAAAAGTTTTTTGAAATTATTCATTCCATTGTAAAGAAATGGGTTTCCTTTTCAACACTGTCATCATTGACTCCAAATGTGAAAAATCACATACAAAACATTTGTTGTATCCCACCAATCCATGGAAACTACATACCTCAAAGACATTATTTAGAGGTTTCCAAGAGATAAAAACTCTTATCTTTTTTAGATCTATAGAAAAACATTTTTCAAAAAGTGCACACACAATGAAACACACCTGTAACATCTAGAAATAACACTTTGATAACTTTTCATACAGATAATGCTTGCACAAGATAAAAATCCTTATATCCAAGTGTTTCTCATGGTCTGCCTTTTCCACAAATAAATTAGTATATTATCCATGAAAACTATGAAAAAAATAATCTAGATAAATTTGATATATCCAATTTATCAATTATATAAAGATGGATAGTGTATTATTAAGACCAAAAGTCATAATAAAGAACTAATAATGTCTATATATTATTTTGAATTATAATTTTGGAATATCCTCCTCCCGAACCCACAATTGGTGATATCCTAAATTCAAGTCAATTTTAAAGAACTAGTGGGAACCCATAAATTGATCAAATAGGTCATCAATGCATGGAAGAGGATATTGTTTCTTTATTGTAACTTGATTAAGCTTATAATAATACATACAAACTCGAAGAGTTCCATCTGCATTTTTCATAAGAAAAACAAGTGCTTACCACAGAGATGTATTGGTCCGAATAAACCCTTTTCTTTTTTAACTCTTAAAACTAGACCTTCAATTCCCTCAATTCTATTGGTAACATCTGATAAGATAAAATTGAGATAGGACTTGTCCCTATTAGAGATCAATCATAACATCCACTTCTATTTTGGGTGAAAACCCTAAGAAATTGTTAGGAAAGACACTAAGGAATTGATCCACTATGGTTAGAAAATATATATTCTCGATCTCTTCTACTGATGAAAAGGTCAAATCTACTAATTGGTATGAGATTGTTTTAACTGTTGGTGAAAATAATCTTTATCCACTTTATTTTACATTTCTATCTCCTTTCAATATAAGATTAATAACATTTATGGTTGTAAAGCTAACCATTTGGGTATACCAATCAATGTGATATTTGAACAACATCAACCAATCTATACCCTGGATTGAGTAATATAAATAAATCTAAAGCACAAAGAAATCCAAAATCAATTCAACCCCATGAATAGTTATTGAACATGTTTTGAATATAATGTCTTTTCATTCTATTTTTTCAAGAGGAGTTTGAAGTATCAAAATAGAAGGCATCATCTAAACATAAAACCCCAAATATCAACAATAAGAGAATAAATAAAATATGGGATTCACTTATATCAAAAAAAGATTTCATAAGTGTAAAACTCAAAAAAATACAACTCACTTTAAAAGGCCCTGATTGATCATCCATGATCTATTTCTCAGCTCAATGTAATTTCTTACTCACCACACTTTTCTATTTATTACCCCACTGAGATTACACTGGTTGAAGAGCCATGGTATTTTGAGAATCAACATTTATTTCTTGGTTTTTCTAATGATATTTATTATGATGAACTCATCCCATCAAAGCATATAATTCCTGAAAAGCGTGATATGTGTCCCTAGAAGATGACCTTGTAGTAATGTGATAATAGTGCTAAAGATGTACCATATGGTTGTAATTGTTACATGATCTAGGTTAAGTCATACAATATTGCTTCATATGATCAAAAGAAACACACTAAAATAATCCCATCATACTCTATAGTCGAGTAACAAAGTTGATCAATCCCATAATCTAATTCTGAGATATACCACCCCTTGAGAATTGGTGTCCCTCCTCTGATTGTTTCCTTCATTGGAGTTCCCAGAAGTTCCCATAGGAATAAACATGGTTCCTCCCACTATGTTTCCCAAGATGTATCTTTCAACAACTATTTCTCTATTAACCATCTCTATATAATCGGTTATACAAAGAACAACAATCATGGAGTGAATTTCTAGTTTTAACCCCGACTAAAAAATGCGTGCCTTCAAGGACACACTTTTATCAACTTTTGGTGAAAAGAAAACTAAATTCATAAATTTATACACATACACTATTACATAGAGATTCTCCCACTTCAAAATGAATAATTCCATTATTTAAGAAATTATAAACATGTGAGGATAATTTTTTTGATGAATAGATCTAAAAAATACTCCCACGAAATTACTTGGTCTAATCTATCATGAACTGAAAAATCCCACCATCGGTGTGCAATATACTTCAACATATAGGTTTATAACTTCACTTTCAACTCTACTGGGGTTTTACGGAAATTGAATATTTGATTCATCCTATACAACCGGTTTCTTAATTTTTCTGTTTTGAATAACCCTGAAAGATGGGTGAGTTATTCTTTTGGAACTGAATTAGATAACCCACTTTCCTCTGTTCATCATTTATGTTCCCTCTGTCCATGGATTGAAAATCTTAAACAATACTTTGGGCCAACTATTGGTTCAACTATGGATCAGGTGTAACCACATTATCAGCAGCCTCTTCTGGTTGGTTTCTATGGTTTTTACATAGTGTCATTTACTTTAACCAAAAGAAAAATCAATTTTGTATCCCTCTCTAAAAAATTAAGGCTGAACAACTTCAAATTTACCACATCAAACATATCAGAATAAGGATTTTCAAAATTCAACAATCTCTCCTTTAAAACCATATTTAGAAATTCCACCATGGTTTTTGAAAATCAAACCATTTTCAACTATTTTAAAAATCAACACTTTTTGACCAAATCCTAAATCATTTCTCAAATTTAATTACTCACAACAAGTGTGAAGTCATTTATATCAATTCATGTCATGATCCCCCCATTATCTAAACCAATGGCTATGAGGTCATAACTCTTAGAAATGTCTCAAAACTCTTATTTAATTTAACACCCTGGTAACATTAAGTTCAACACAAATAGGTTAGATATAGATTTTTATGCTCTTCATTTCATGTTTCTTTGATCCTAATCCTTGATACCATCCCAAGAGATATAATAACACTAATCCCATACCAAGGATCAAACAAACTAATACCATTTATAACATCCCACCCCTCACCCATTGTCTTGGGAAGATGCAGAGGTGTTAACATCCTTAGGTGACATCAATAAGACACCAATGGTTTGAAATGAATGAAAAGGGCCTCATAAATATTTTGGGGAAGATTTTACCTTTAAAGATAAAACAACCAAACCACGATATGAAAAAGAAAACCACTATATGATGCATGAGTACAAGGAAATACAACTCAAATTATAACTAAAACAATAACCATATCAAAGTAAAGGTAGAAAAAAACCAAAATAAATCAAACACACCAAATAAACCCACTCAAAAACTCCAAACCCACACCTAGATCCAAATCATCAATCTATGCCCATGGTATCATGATGCATCACAAAAGAACTGAGATAACTTTACTCTACCTATTTTTTGATAGATAAAATATACAAATTCATAACAGTTACCAAGAAGGGGGTGAGCATAAACTCATTAGGATTTCTCCAATGACATCCCAACTCACACTACTAGGATAGAACTTGTTATAAAATTAATATAATACAATTAAAAAAATCAATCATTTTATATCAAATCCAACAATTTTCAAAACCAAAACATTTTTCCATAGAAAAAACCCAAAAATAAAACAATCATTTAAAACCATTTCTCAAATACCATTTAGAACACCCATTCCATGATTCCGATTCTCCACACATGCATTCCTAGGTGATATTTACATACTCATGAGTGGTATCTTGTTGATTTACCAAGTCATACCAAGGTCACCAATACCAGGTGAACCAATAGAATATTCCCATTCTAGAAGGTTATGTATAATGAAAGTGAACTCACACCAACCATGTATTCCAAATACCATTACAAACCAATAATTACAAGAAATTTCAATAAAAAATTCCTTTTATTTAAAATATTTCAAAAAATATTTTCAATTCATCAAAACAAAATCATAATTTTAAAAACATCATTTTAAAATCATGAACCAAAATCACTCCCCACCCAACCAACCAATTTCCACAATTTCCATGAAAACATCACTAAAATGGTTTCCATCAAATCAATTTTGGTTTTCAAAAAAAATACCAATTCAATCAATTTTAAAACATGCCTTCAAGGTCAAATTAAGATGAGTCAATAGATAATACATCTACCTCCCAAACATTGGTGAAAATGAAGAATGGCACATCAATTTACAAAAAAATTTGGTTAAATATTCTAGATACAACCTTAGATATTGTTACCTTAAACTAAAACAAGTTAATAACATAAATATTGACATAAAAAGACATATATCTGACCCCAATGGACTGGATCCATGATTTCAAGATAGGGAAGAAGAAGCGAAATGATAAAATTTTTGAAAAATAAGAACTTATTGATGAATCAGGGCCACAAACTCAGTTATATTCACCATGGAATCACTCCCAAATTAAACGTAATTGGATCCACATCCTTGGGAGGGCAAAGAATTAATGATATGTCTTTATTAGTATAAAAATGGGTGGTTCAGGATGTAAATCAGATTAGATCCATGATTTTTAGATCTATTTTTATATAGTGCATGGTTAGGGGCACAGTTAGAAAAAAAATGCACTAACCATGCATGCAAAACTACCTAAAACCACACCTCACATGGTTGGATTACATAGTTAGAAAAACCATGTGCCAAATATGCTATTCCCCTCTTTTCAGCAATACACAATTTCTCTTGGGAAACCTCACAGTTTGGCTAAACCATGCACCTAAAAGTGAACCTACCCAGTGCCGACAATTTTAGTTTCATGGTTTCCTAGAGGTGTTTTATAGTTTCAAATAACTATTCTAAAATATTTTACCTCTAGAGAACCCTTAAAAGTATGAAAAAACACCTCGAAAGCTCTAGAAACATAACCCAAACATTATATATACTAAAAATATTCAAATAAAGTGTCAAATACCTGAGACTGATGGTGGTACAATTTCTATCCATGAAGGGTATCTATCTCAGATGGTTGTGGGGACACCCAGAATTGAGGATATGCCTATTTTACAGGAGTCTATTGATGCCTTTATAGAAGAGTTTCTGAGTCTTCTACCAAATCATGAAGATGAGTTGTTAATAGGACTTATACCCAGTGTTAACCTATTTCAAAACACCATCTAGAATGTCCATAATTGGGTTTCAAGAATTGAAGAAGTAACTCTAGGATAATATTTATAAGGGATTCATATACACTAGTGAATCACTACAGGGTTACCAATTATTTTTGTTAAGAATAAATATGGTTCAATGCATCCTTACATTGATTACCAAGAAACTAAAAAGATAACTATTAAGAACAAGTATCCTCTACCCCATGTA
The DNA here is from genome assembly GCA_963277665.1 of Viscum album. NCBI lineage: Eukaryota > Viridiplantae > Streptophyta > Magnoliopsida > Santalales > Viscaceae > Viscum > Viscum album. The sequence goes on from OY728150.1 coordinate 960,427,437, forward strand.
AAATATTTTTTTGATTAATTATGAAGAGATAAACACTTTTATAAGATTTAACTTCATTCTAGATATCATCATTTGAGTTTTAAGAAAGAGGATATACCCAAGACAACATTCCATATGAGGTATGAGCATTATGAATTTATAGTGATTCCAATTGGAATTAATAATTTCCCTACTATATTTAGTAATTTAATGACTAGAGTCTTTAGAGATTATGTTGATCAATTTGTGGTAGTCATTATATGTTATATTCTTATGTATTCAAAGAGTAATGAAGAGCATCAAGATAATTTGATAATTGTGTTTAAGACCAATATGAAGGAAAATTTTTATGAAAAATTTACCATGTGTGGATCTTGGATTCCTAAATTTTCATTTTTATTTATATAATATCAAGTGAGGGTAAATCAGTGGACCATTCAAAGGTTGAAGTTATTGAGAAATGGATTAAACCAACCATGGTAACCAAAATATGTAGTTTTCTTAGGTTTTGTATATTCTGTTGATGATTTGTGAATGATTTATCATGACTATATAATCTAATAACCATGTTTACTAAGAGGGGGATTAAGTTTTGGTTGATAGATGAATGTGTAGATAATTTCAAGGAGCTAAATATAGGGTTGGTTAGTGCACCTGTGCTCACACTACCCCATAGTGGATAAGGATCTGTGATCTATAGTAACGAATCAAAGAAGGGAATGAGATGTTTACTCATGAACAATGATATGGTCATAACTTATCCCTCATCAAAATTGATGGTTCATGAGAAAAATCACCCAACTCTTGATTTGGATTTAACGATTGTAATATTTTCATTAAAGATATAGAGGAATTATATTTATAGAGAAAGGTGTTATATTTATACTGATAATAAAATTTTAAAGTATATATTCACTCATAAAGGGTTGAATATACAATAGATAATATGGTTGAAATTGATTAAATATTAGGAATTTTCAATACATTATCACCTAGGAAGGTGAAAAAGGTTTATGATGCTCTATATTGGAAGGACCATGCTAGTTTTCCCTGAATAGGACTGAAATAGATCAAATACTTATGGATTTTAAGAAAATGTAACTTTAAATTCCAAGGAAAAGGGATAGATCCTATATTTCTCAATTTAATATTCAACCATCTATCCATGTGAGGATTAAAGAGGAACTAAAGGAAAATTTAGAACTTTAGAATAAAGTGAGGCATGTTCCGGAATTCAAAAATTATTATGATGGAATGATAAGTTTTAGGAACTATTTATGTGCCCCATCAATATCAGACTCGAAAAAGGAGCTATTGTATTAAGATCATAGTTCATCATTATCTATTAATATTGGAAGTATGAAGATTTATTGAGATCTGTAAGAATATTTATGATGAGACAAAATGAAAAGGGATATTCCAAAGTATGTATCTTGATGACTAGTATGTCAGTAATTTAAGTTTGGGAGATAAGAGTTTAAGGGTATGTTATAACCATAACCCATACCTAAATGTAAATGAGAAAACATTACCATGGATTTTGTAGTCAAACTCTCTAAAATATATAAAAAGAACAATGCTATTTGGGTTGTAATCATCTCCCTTATGAATTCAGAACACTTCATGGACATTAAGAATATTTCTATATTGATCATCAATCTAGGTTATACATTAATAAAGTGGTAAGATTTCATGGAGTACCACATTATATTTTATCTAATTGGGATCCAAGGATTTCCTCAAAATTATGGAGAAGACTTTAGTAGGCTATAGATATAGAGTTTATTTTCAGTACTTCATATCATCTTTAGATATATGGTTAATCCAAGAGGACCATTAAAACTATAGAATTCATGTTAAATGTTTTCTCTATATATTTCAAAGGTGGTTGGGATTAACACCTTGATTTGGTGTAATTTTATTATAATAATAGCTTTCACTCAATCATGGAGATGGATCCTTTTGAATCCCTCTATGGAAATAAGTGTAGATATCCAACATCATGGGATAAATTTTCAATATAATGCTATTGGTACATGATTTAGATGAAGAAACTATATAAAAGGTTAAATCTATTTAGTATCACATAAGAGTATCCCAGAGTAGATAGAAAAGTTATGCTGACAATCATCGGTGAGATCTGGAGTTCGAAGATGGTGAAAAGGTATTGTTATGAATATCTACTTAGAATAAGTTTATGAGATTTGGAAATAAGGTGAAGATTAACCATATATATATTGGTGCTTTTGATATTATTGAATTCATCAGGACGGTATCTTATCATTTGTCACTTCCACTAAATCTCCCTCAAGTTCATGATGTGTTCCACATACGTCTCCCAGGGAAGTGCAGACCTGATCCTTCACATATATTAAAATCATATGTCATACCGTTGGAGCAAGATATTTCTTATAGGGAATAAACGATGGAGATTTTGGATCATATCGAGAGAGTTATATGAAAAAAATACCACTCACCTGGTTAATATTTTGTGGGGGAAACCATAAATTAGAGGAAGCTACATGGGAACCTGAGGATGTGAGGAAATAGAGATGTCATCATTTGTTTTATATGATTCTAAATGAACCTTAATATCATATATCATTATAGAATAGCTATTAATTTGGTAGAATGAATAGTATTAATTTTTTTTTTGTAAAAATATGTATAAATGTTATAGATGAATCAAATATTTTTTTAGTAAAATAATTATATACTTTAAAAATGAATTTTTCCTTAAAAATGGTTTTTATTTCTTTTTTTAGAAAATAATAAAATTTATTTCTGCTAATTTTATAAAATTTATTTGAAAAAAGAAACTGCATTTTTTTAATCATCTTCTTAAATTTATCTTAGAGTAAATTTTTGATAATTTAGTTGATTTTTCAATTAAAAGTGAAAAAAAATGTTTTTTATTGAAACATATCTTTTCTTTTCAAGCATTCACAAAGTTTCATTTTGTTTTAAAATAGTTTTAAAAGTAACAATAGTTAAATAATAATCCAATTAAGTTTATTATTATTAATTTAATATTTTATTTTAGTATGAAAACATTTTATACTATAGGAAACATTTTTATAGAAAACATTTTTTCGTCGTGTTTTGCGGGTTTAATTTTAAAATTAAATTCTATCACTCCTATGAATTGAATATTGGAAATTTTATTCCATATTTGTAATAAAGAGGTTAATATTTGAAAAATATGACCCTTTTCTTTTTGGTAATTGTGAATAACAACTGTGGTAAATATTTATGACCAGAGTAAGGGTAAATGGGTAAATCTTGGATAAAACCATGACATAGGGTCTTAAAATAAACCAAAAACTTGCCTTTATTTAATTTTATATGATAAATTCGTCCATAACCATCCCAAATTTAAATATACCAAATTTTGGTCCCATTGTTTCTTGATAATTACATTTATAGTTTTTTAAGAAAAGAAAATTCCAAATTGTCACTCTTTTGACTTTAATATCTCTAAAATTTGTACATAAGGATGAAATAGGATAAGTATATTTATAAATGTTTATTTTAAAGACTAATTATTATTTTTATTATGGTAATTTATTTTTAATTTATATTGATGGAATAATTATATTAAATGCTTACACAATGATGATACAGTGCTTCTGTAAGCAATAGAAAAATCGTGTAAATGATTTTAAAAAATCTTTAAGTAAACTTATTTGGGTGATTTATAGTTACACAAGAATTTTATAGAAGAATAAAACATATTCATGATGTTTTAAATGTTTATATTTAAATTATATTACCATCTTTGTTTCATTAAAGTGAAATCAAATGAATAGTGTAAAAATGACATTAATAATATTTTATGAAAAGTATGATTTTATTAAATTATTTTAAAATCCTAAAATCTTTAGAGACTGAAATTATGATGGTAAATGATATAAAATTTCAACAATTTTCCATATAAGATCTTATTTTTACCTTTTAAGTAATTTCATAACACTTAAAGATCAAAAGATCCATTTATGCGGTTAAGGTTAAAATTGGTTAACAAAGGGGTTAAGCCAAAAGATAAGGTTTAAAATGATATCAAAACTTATATAAATTTATTTTCATAATGTTATTTATACCATATACTATTTGTATTTGAATTAATGTCTATTTCGAAGCATTATACTTGAGAAATACATTAATTATATTAAAATTCCTTTTAATTAATTTTAAGTGTATCTTTTCCATGATTTATAAAAGGACACCCCTTCTCTCATTCCTTCAATCCTCATTGAGCCATATATCTCGACCAAAACCTTCCAATTTTTCTTCTAAACTTCTATATCCATGTATTAGAGTTTTCTTCTTCTTAAAATACCATTTAAACGGTCCTTAAGAAGGGGTCTAAAGGAGGCATACTGAAGAAGAGATAATCATCTTACCCAAACTCATTCAAATTATTTATTCTTCTACCTCATATAAATATTTATTATTCGTCAAAAAATATTATATTTAGTATTCTCAGTATAATTAAATTTTATTATTTTTATGGATCCACCATTATCCACCCGATATTCAATCAATTGAGATGTAAAAGTATCGCTTGTGTGTACATGTGGTATATCACCTCCATGTAGTGATACAATTAATTTTCCATATCCATATTTCATAGAGAGTTATGATTATGTGTTTAATGTTTATATATGATATTTAAAATATAATTATTATTTTATAATTATAATATCATATCTTCTTTCTTACCTTCCTATCTGTAGGAAAATGATAATATCGCTTGTGCGTATGTATGGACTTCCACCTCTAAAAAGTGATATGATTCATTTTTTATTTACTCTTTAAATGGATGGTAATAAATAAATATTTAATATATATATATAATATATATTGTAACAACCTGGCCCACCAGGGACCGCTTGGCCAGTGGTAAACTGTTTGTCACTACCCCAAACTCGCCTCCAATAAGCCAGGGGCTTGCGACTAGGACTGAGTAGACATATCACACACATGGGGTAAATTATCCTAATATACCTATACACATGAACACATATCCAATACCATAAAATAATGAAACATAAAACAAAAAATTGATACAAATGAATGCATAACATATATTCCACAATTAGTGGACAAAAAAGTACTTAAAATGATAAAGGGGCAAAATATAAAACTATGAAAAAATTAAAAACAAGTCTAACCTACATAGAAGGAGGGGAATACTATCAAATGAAACAAATAGTAATAAAATCTATCTATATATCCCAATATAAGCACCGTTTACTATCGATCATCCTTGGACACTGTCAAATATACTGTCATCTTCATAAGACATGACATGTGCGGGTAGAGCCTATGCAGGGGTGAGCATAACAATACCCAGTATAACACCCCAAAATGACCAAACATAAAGCATTAAGAGTAGTCATCTCAACACAATTTATGTAAAAATAGATAAGATACATAATGACAATAAACCCATATATGCTCATAACAAACAACTAGTCTTAAGAGGTCTCAATAAATACTGTCAGATACATTATTATGCTCGACATTTCAAGGTAATGCTCATCTAGGAGAGATCAATGCAGGAGCCATGTTGTCACTAATGACACCCATATGAGAGGCTGTTATCTCCTGGCCTTACCGATGTGTATTCACTAGTCTTATAAGGTCACATTTTCTAATTTGTGGACCACACCCAAGACCTATATGGGGAACCACCAACCCTACTAGACCAATATTCTAGATAGGGGATCAACACCTAGTTCGTAGTGGTCATTTTGATATCACAAAACCCACCTTAGAAGGAAAAGATAGAGAATCACACACTAAGCCTCATAGGGGGATACCATAAACAATATTTGAATTAGAATTGATAGAGGGGATCACAATTCAATCCCAAGGAGGTAATGTTGTGTTGTACCTTCACAGGGAAGGACCAAGGGACAATACTCAACTAAACCTGGTCAATAATGAGGAAACAACAGTTCCCAAGCTATCACGAAGGAAGTTTACAATGTGTATAGAGGCTACCTGATGTGTGATTCTAATCCTAAACTTACCTATGTCTATGCTGCTGTTCATTTCCCATGATTTTTACACCTAGTTCTGACTATGAACCTCTGGTCATGCCTGTGTACACTTAGTTGTTCCCACACACCTAGCCATGCATGAGTACTGGGTGAGGCCCATGTATTCTACATGTTCATGTGTGTCTATCTATGTTAATTCCCATATATTCTCCTAGATACATATGGAAGGGTCACATGACACATGAAATGTGTCACATGACATGTGATACTTTTCTTCATGCATAAACCCTAGTGCCGCAGCTAGGGCCTTACACGACCTATGTTTTCTTGGGCACACACCTGGTTACTTGCTATTTACAGCTACATGAAATTCCTTCAAATTTATTTTTATTCCACTATTACCTTCAAATCTGTGAAAAATATCACCCAAATACTATATATCTCATCCATCTGAGCCTCACCGTCACTGTTGGCTGGAATCCGGCCATTATGTCTGATCATAAAAATGCCCTGTCACTCCCCTTCATCACCATATGCCAACCAAGAAAATGGGGATGTCAAATATAGTCCTGGTATATCTTTAAACATCTATTTTGTTCCATTTTCAATCCATCAATATCCATCCCAAATCCATGACAATGATCTGTTGTGCCAAATATCGTTCATAGAACAATCACCCATCCAGTATTTATTAAACCACTGGCCAAAAAAAATGCTAACAGTGATCACACGTAGAATGGGGAGAGGAAAACATAAACCATTAAGTGATTAATGAACGTTTTTCTTGTTTTTTACTCTTATATTCATTTTATTTTAGATAATGAACAAATATTCATATCAATCAAAAAATTCAAATCCCCTAAATCCCAAGAAGAATAAACCTGAACTTAGAAGCATGATCAAATTGTGAATCAAACTATTATAATAATTGATTTGTGTTTATCATGGGATGAATAAATGGGAAACAATTCACCTAAAACAATTTCCTAACTCAGTTTGGATCGATCAATAATGAAGAACCATCGAACGTCAACGTCACTGGTGAGATTCACAATCTCTATTGGTAAAATGATTCTCAAGCATGCTCTTGATCCATTATCGTTAACTGATATCTCATATAATAACTATAGCAATAATTTTAGGGTTATATTTTTAGAGAATTCTAGGCCCCTACATCAAAATATAAAAAAATAGATTAATAAATTAATAAAAAAATAATTTTTTCCTCCCATGATTTTTTAACAAACATCTGATACCGATAAAAATTATATCATGAAAATGGTAAATCCTATATTCCCTTATCAATGGTAGTCTTAGATTTCCGATTCAAGAATTATTTTGGGAGTTATTATACTTTTTAGGAAAATTGAGCTCACGCGGTATTAATATATTAATTTTATTTATAATATCAATACCGGGCACACCAGGCCTTGGGATATCATGTCAAATCAGTTCCTAGATCCTAAAATATTACTGATATATTTCAAATATTTTCATTGGAAAAAAATATACCTTACATTTTCACCACCTTAAAAATTTTCATCGTGAGAAGCTAATAAGATTAATCAAAATTATGTGGATACTGATCTCACATATGGTTCTCCCACTCTCATGCACTCTCCATAAGATTATCATGTTACCAATGGACATGCACCAAGATAATTTCCCACTTATAAGGGATCTTCTCTTATTGATCCTCTATCTATACTAGGTACTCCACATAGGTATCTCCATCCTTAATGCCTAACTTTCACTAGTTAATAACATGCTATGGGTCATACACATCCCTCCTTAGCTACAACACATGGAAGATTTCATGTACCTAGAATAAATGTGGTGGTAGGGCCAAGAAGTATGCCACCTCACTAGACCTATATATTATCTAGAAGTGTAAAATGAATCTCAAAGATAATTTGTAGTCCCAACCAAATCTCTATAATTTATGTCAAGGTGAGACCTTTATGAACACATGGACTCCCTCCTCGAGCTCCAAAGGTCTTCATTTTTGGTCTGGATTGGACTTAGATAGATCTATGAATTCCTCATCTACTATTGGATGATCTACACCTTATATTTCACACCTATTACCAACTCTAGGTCCATGAGTGTTAAATTATCTAGATTATTATAGAATAGTGGTGACCTGTATGGTTTCTAATACAATGCTTTGAATGGTGTCACACTGATGGAGTAATGGAGGCTGTTGTTGTATGCAAACTCCACCATGGGTAGGTGATCCTATAACTACTGTCAACATTCAACATGAAAGCTCAAAGAATGTCCTCAAGAAACTTAATAGTATGCTCAGTCTATCCACTATTCTAGGGGTGAAACGTCATGCTCAAATGCAACTGAGTCCCAAAGGCCTCCTACAATCCTCTCCATAATCATGATGTAAAGTGAGAATTGTGGTCTAAAAAAATTGATGAGGTAACTCCATGGATACATAATGTCTTCTTCCCATAAAGGTGTCCCAATATATCTAATGAACTCTTCTCTTAGATATCTTATAAGTGGGATGACTTGGTGAGGCTGTCTACGATCACCTAATGGAATCATGTCCTCTAGATTTTCATGTAATCCTTGTTAATAAATTCATAGATATCACATTCCAATTCCACTCTGGAACCTCAAGGGGTCGAGCTAAACCCATCAGAACCTAGTGATTAACCTTTACTTACTAAAAAGTGAGGCATAGAGGCCCAAAAACTACTACAAATATATTCAAACCTAGCCACAAAAACTATCATTAGAGGTCCTAATACATCATTTCCACACATGGATGTACCACCAAAGGGGATATATGAAACTGTTTCTGAAACTTTCGTTAGGGCGCGTGCATCCGTCTGTTCAAGGACGACGATGTTGTTTGTTGCCATGCATTCCCATTTTCAAAAGGTAGGTGACATCCGTTCCTTGTTCAGGGATGTTTGGTCCTTGATCGAAATGGGATGATGAGTTTTTTGTTCTTCCTTCCATGGATTCCTCCTCCGAACTCATCACATAGTCTGGGTCTCCCTTATTGACTTAAGATGTTGTTCTTGAAACTCTTCCCAGTGCCATATCTTCATGGACACCAGTTAATTACACTGCTTCTGTCGGGATATTCCAAGGGGTCCGGTCAGGGCAGTAACCTTCGGTCGGGGGAGTAGTCACGTTGAACATCACTGGCAGGTCTGGATGCTGGAACACTAGCGCATTTATGTTTCTTTCCATTATTATAGGGATTATAAAGGGTGTGGAAGAAAGAGACATCCCACATAGAATGCGGGGAATTATATTCCATAGGCATGTATCTGAGGTTTTTCTCACCTTCCCATGTCTAACACAGGGTATGTTGTAGGTTTAACGTCTATCAGATACAGATCCGACTAATTGGAACACTGACTAGAGTATATCAGATGGGTGTGACCCCTGGGAGAAATACTGATGCTAGGAGGTGAATTGGAATGATCTCACCGGGATGTGGCAGCCTGGGTAAGAATCAAGATGGATGATGGAGAGGTGAATAAAGTTGATGGATAATGGGATGGAACCGATGTGAGGACGACAATGATGTTGGGATTGAGTCTTAAAGATACCTCCTACATGTCCCCATGGTAGGGAATCAAAGTATGTGTAGTTCTTAAGGTGATGTGACACATAATGTGGTGACCAGTACAGATGGGACCTGAAGGAAGTGGAACCTCTAAGTTCGGGCATGAAATTGGGGTGCGTGTAAAGGAAAAAGACCCTATGACATCCTATGGATTACGCGTGATTAGTGGCCCGAGATTTGGTCTGATGCCTCTGGGATGGACCGGCGATATGGGTCCCAATAGAAGGGACAACATCGACTTAATTTTGTGCTCATACTCACAACGTCTTACCGCTGGATGAGGCCACAATGTCCTACCGCTGGATGGAGTCACAACGGCTTACCACTGGATGAGGACACAACGACATACCATTGGATGGGGTCACAATGTCTTACCACTGGATTGGGTCACAACGGGTTACCGCTGGATGGGGTTGAACCTCATGGAGGCTTCCTACATACCCTGTATAGGAGACAAGGATCAAAGCCCACGTAGTTTTGGATGGTAGATGCAGTTTAACGTCGTGTAAGATGAAAAGAGGGCATGCAGTTTAACATCATACGGGACAAAGGTGGTCCGACATGAAGGGGGTCGGAACCAATGGGTGTTGGTCTTGAACCTTAGTGAGGCTTCCTATACACCTTACCTTGGCAAGGATCAAAGTCCACATAGTTCGGGTAGGAGTGGGAACCGAGGTGAAGATGGTTAGTGATAATGGGTTTTGGGATTGAACCTTATGGAGGCTTCCTACATACCTTTCCTTGGAAAGGATTAAAGTCCACATAGCTCGGGTAGGAGTGGGAACCGACGTGAAGATGGTCGGTACCAATGGGTGTTGGTCTTGAACATCAGGAAGGATTCCCACGTACCTTTCCTTGGCAAGGATCAAAGTCCACATCGTTCGAGTAGGAGTGGGAACCAACGTAAAGATGGTCAGTAACAATGGGTGTTGGGCTTGAACTTCAGGGAGGTTTCCTATGTACCTTGACTTGGCAAGGATCAAAGTCCACGTAGTTCGGGTAGGAGTGGGAACCGACATGAAGATGTTTGGTACTAATGGGTGTTGGACTTGAACTTCAGAAAGGCTTTCTACATACCTTGCCTTAGAAAGGATCAAAGTCCACGTAGTTCGGGTAGGAGTATGAGGATTACACTCTAGGATTCCCAGAGAGGATTTCATGGTCGATGGCCACTTTAGGCCCATGTGAGTCATGCTCGGTGTGAGAAACAAGAGGAAGCAAAGGATTGATGATCACGTCATAGAAGGTGTGTCCGTGAGAAGTGGAGTGGTGCGTACACATGGTTAGCATCCGAAAGAGGAAACAAGGGCTTACGCGTGGTCAGTAGCCCAGGGTTATGGATATTGGGACTTAATTCTAGGGTGGAGGCCCATTGCTGACATAGCCCAGTGGGAGAGGGATTTGTAACCAATGAAAGAAAGAGTTCGGTGTCCATCCCCCCTTCTATGGTCCTTGGGACCGAAGAAGAAAAAAGGAGCCGGGATGCTGCCTCCTGCAAGAAAGGCTAGGGGCTTACACCAAGGTGGTTTCCCTTTCCCCGTGGACAGATGTCGCTCCGATAAATAAGATCTCATTCCATGTGAGAAATGATTTCACTCTCATGAAGACCAGTGGGCGTGCAGAATGTCCAAGGTGGGGCACCCCGCGTATGATGCATGGGGCAGGGTCATAGTTTAATGTCATGTACTGAGGACAATGGTTCTTGGCAGTTTACCATCCTACAGCTCGGATGAGGTGGGTGTGCTCCGCACCCCTAGGACTTACATAACTGATACCTACCCACCCTTGAAGGAAGGAATGAATCAACAATGTCGTGTTGAGGGGGTGTTATGGAGAAATCCATTAAGGGGTCCACATTAGTGTGACTATGAAAAGAATCAATAGCCGTTAGTGTGCCTTTTTGAAGAAGAATGAGGTGAATCAACAGAATGGGAAGAATCGCCCAGGGGACCTTGAAATTACTTCGTGCAAACCCAAAGGGACACATGAGAAAAGGAGTTACATATCAAAGTGGTTCATAGGTAGAAGCCTTGTGAAGCTCTGGTGCTCCATGAAGTAAAGTGGATTTTTGAAGGGATGTTCTTTGCGAAGTGAAGTTTCCTATCCTAGGAATATGGCATAGGTGCATATGGAAGGTGATTCACGAAGTTGAAAGGTATTCGTGTAGCAATACCTCATGAAGCAAGGGTGCCTTGCGAAGAATAACATTATGAATCAATGTGCTTCGTGAAGACCAGTGACCATGCCTTAGCATGCGGGTCACATGTGTATAAAGGGTACTTCACGAAGCATAAACACTCCATGATGACCCGAGTCCCCTTGGGGATCTCCTTCATTTGCAGAGGCCCGTGGGCTACGTGAAAGGAATCCCTCTTTGAATAGGGGTAGAATTCATGCAAAGGGGAAGGCACTTCACGATGTAAAAGTACCTTGAAAGGATCATGGTTCACATAGAAGAAATTTCTTCGCGATGTGGGAACTCAAAAGGTGAAATGTCAGAGGATCTGTCCTTTGGGCTTGTGGGGGATCCTAGAATTTATAGGCAAGAGGTGCCACGAAGTAGATCTCTCTCGGCATGAAGACAGAGCTTGCTCCGTGGTGGGTTCACGAACATCAAATGGGTTCACAGAGCATCTCGCCTCCTTTCTTCATGGTGGATTTGCGAACGTCAACTCAGTTTGTGGAAAATCCCACCTCAGTGCTCTGCTCCGGGTTCGAAAATGTCAAATCTGTTTGCAGAGCATCCCACCTCTTTACTTTATGGCGGGTTTGCGAACTTCAAATCAGTTTGCGGAGCATCCCACATTTTTTCTCTATGGCGGGTTCATGAAGGGGGAGCTCTGTGCCGGTCGCGGGGCTATGGGGGCTTCGCAAGCAGTATTCGGGAGGTATCCCCTAATACTTTCCCTTTTTTATATATTTTCCTTGATTTTGGCTTCAATAAATTCCCCCCTCAGACTTTGAGTTGAGCAGAAAATGAGGGTCAAATTCAAAGGGTTAATCACCAAAATTCCTCAGCCAATCGTGAAGGTGACTCATGAAGGGGGATTGTGAGGCAAAGCAGCATGCGTGGGTTGGTGCATCGTAAAGATCATTGCAGATCGGACACGCTGAGAAGAACCTGAGGGCATCACTTATAAATAGGGGAGATGAAATCTCTTTTTTCCTTTCTCTTCTCAGCATTTTTAGCTTGTATCGCTCTTAATTCATGAAGCTCCACGTAATATGTGATTTCTCTCCGCGAATCGGGCCTTCTGCTTCACAGCACACAACGAGTCTTTGACTTCTTGGTAGAGTGATTTGCAATTTGTGTTTGAAGGTTGGGGCAGGGCTCCATGAACAACCTTCGCAAACGGTCTCCAGGAACTTACTCCACTAAAGAGCTTAAAAAACCAAACCAAATAAATCCCATACTTTAAAAACTGAATGGATTTCTAGGAGGCTGCTAGGGGGTCCTTGCAGATGCTGCCCAAAGGGAGAAGATGGTGAATAACTTTGGTCACAGGGAGCTGATACAGAGCCACTCAAACCAGAATTCACTGGTGGAGCTGCTGTCAGAAATCCAGAGAAACTATCTTCCATTTAAGAGGATACCGTTGTATGGATTTGGGCTGAGGTATGACATCTTCATCCCTGAAGAAAATAGGGATGCTCCAGATTACTAGTTTAGGAGCACGCCGGGCCAGCGCCAGTGGTTCAGGGCGGCTGACGACCATGCCTTGAAGGACTTCACACCTGTTAGTGCTGATTGCCTATAAAACCATATGAAAAATGTTGATGGGAAGAAATTACAGCCGGAGACATCCCCCCCCCTCTGTACCAGACAATCTTGAAGGTGGACCTGATGAACCCAGGGAAGGGATCGTCCGATGAGTGGGATTTATGCCAGGGTGGCAACATCACTGATAACTGGGCCTGGGCCTACTATGTAGGTGCCTCATGTAAAGAGTTCGGGGCAGAGTTGAGGAGAGTAGGCCTGTACAAGGTAGCTTGGGCCTCCCAATTTCATATCTACCAACCGAAGTAGCTGATGTCGGAGTTGTTGAGAATGTGGTCATCGAGGACCAATACCTTCCACTTGCACCACAGGGAAGTTTGCATCAGTTTATGGGATGTGCACCAGATCTCAAGGGTCCCGATACTGGGGGTGATGTATAATTAATTCCTTTCCTTTATGGGTGTGTGGAAGGATCTGTTGCAAATTCCATGGATGGAAATGGCACTGATGGAGATGGTGCTGGTAGATGACAAGGAAGTAGTGAGGGACATCCACTTCAGACGGTGATTTAAACAATTTCTGAACTTCCCAAAAAATAGAAAGTTTCTGGTGAGGCCTCGTACTTTCCTGAAGGGGGCTCAAAGGGGAAAGGAGCACTCATACTAGTGGCTCCTGGAGGACAACCAGTGGAAAACCTGGTGGTTCAGTGTCATCACTGAGCAACAACCAATAGTCAGGCTGGTGGCATTCATCGTTGCTCTCATCTGTAGCTGGATCTTGCCGGTGAGGGATACGAACATGGGCATATGACCAAGCACATTTATCATGGCATCCATGTTGGTGATAGGAGGGTGGGTGAACCTCGGAATCTCGATTATTTCCAAGATATAAAAGATGTTGTGGCATATCAGCGAGGGGAAGAGGCCACAGATGATATGTGGACCATTCCATCTCTTGTATGGGTGGATAGCAGCACACATCAGAGGGTTTTATGAATATCCTAACCCCATTTCCCCTCCAGTATCAAACTTCCACCCATCCATTCTGAATGCCATGGGGAGCTTTCCAGCCAAACTGACTGTGTAAGATGTATTGAACTATTTCTGGAAGATAGAGGAATTCAACTTTCATCTGTTCCCACTAGGAATAGGTGATTTTACTGATGATGGACAAGGAAAGAACAAGAATCAGTCCTATCTATTGGCCTTTCAAGGTGGAGTCATGGTGGAAGGAGTGGACCGTGAGCCTCTTTGTGAGCTGTAAACCCCGCACTGATTTTCCAGACAATTTTGGTGTATGCAGTGATTGACCCCACAGTTCTATTTATGGGTGTGCCACGAGGAACATCCATGTGTGATGAGGCAGATGTGGATCATGTTCACATGGAAGAATAGAAATATGTAGAACGATCTACCTCCTCCCATGACCATCTTCGGGTTGGTGAAGGAGTATACAAAAATCTGGGTGGCAGCCTACCTAGGGGAGATTCTGAAGTAGCCAACCATTCATGCTGGTGATGGCGTGCCTCCCCAAACTCAAGGCCAAGGTCAGAAGGTGGCAAGGTCATCTCATGGTGTCAGGGCTGTCATGGTGGTGAGGCCCGTACCGGTTGAGGGGGAGATAGTAGTAGTGGATCCAACAACGACAGTGGACCCAGTGGTCCCAGAAGAATAGAGTTATCCAGAGGGGAGGCCACCGAGAGGATTCCATAGAATAACCACCCAGGCTCCAGGGAAGCGGTTGTGCTATATAGACATGCCAAAGAACACTACCTTCCCGGAGGCCTGGGACATATGGAATGTCAACAGGTAATTCCTTAGCCCGTTTGAGATGTGGAAACACTTGAACTGTGTCGGGATGGACTTGCTAGGAATTGGCACTGTCAAGTCCGACTTCCCAGGAGGAGGTGGAGCAATACCTGACCTATTTGAAGGATTTTGTCTACTCCCAGGGTTCCCCACGTCCAATGAAAGACCAGGTGAAGGTGTTGTTGGATCAAAGGACCCCTTCATAGTTATTGGGTTCCGAACTGAGAGATCACTTTCCTCTACCGGAAAAATCAGATGAGTCCTTCTGGGGGGACGAGGCTGGTAGAGGGATCCCATTGGAGGAGGGTTAAGTTAGCGATCAAGGCTCGGATCTTGAAGAATTCGCAGAGCCCCTTGAGGTATCATCCTAAGACCCTTCCTCAGGGTCTGTTTCTAGGTCACTGTGAATTCCTTACCAATTTTTGAACTGTACATGAGAACCTCAAACACTGAACCTGCTCTTGACCTACAACAGACATAGATGTAGGACCTTCGGGATCCGTTCCCACTGCAATGGCAATTAGTACACCTAGTGGGGCCAGGGCACCTGATATGGCTCCCCCGGAGTTTTCAGACTTTCTTAAAATATATGGAGGGCCACATCTTGAGGTCCCCACAGTAACAGACCAAGAATGAGATTGAGAGTTTGACCTCTGTATGTTTCTTTCGCACAATTCATGACTGCCACTCATCGACTAGGATAATGAAATTTGTAACCTTTTTGGTATGAACAGTTCTTTAAATGGAATGGGCCACCTTGGTGAGGTTGGTTGGGACTTCTGGAGGTGCCTTTCCTAGGGGAATGCCGGTGATTGTGGAGGTGGAGATCCAAACAGACCAAGCGACAGTGCTACCGATCACTGGTGGGACCATTAACAGGGTTGAACCTAAGATCATTGAGGTGGGATCTGACGATGATGATTGATCGGATAGCCTAGGCCCCTCCATACACGATCAAACACTAGATTTGGACCCTACTGATGAGTTCTTGGGGGCATTCCCTGCATATGAGCCTACCAACTGCGCCAAATGGGATGAGATGACCTCTGATGAAGAGGATAGAAAAATAGTCCGTCGCTGATTGTGGAAGCTGATCAAGCGCTTCATTTATGACACCCCCCAAGTGAAATGGATAGATGTGATGGATATAATTCATTCATAGTTGCATGAACTGTGTGTTGGGGGAGTGGATGCACAATGTACCCACATGCTCATCTGAGATTTTATGGCGGAGAAGCTTCGGGAGTATGACCGTGGCCTCGATGTGGGCTGAAAGTAGAGGAATGAGGTGAACATCAAGAGGTTCTGGGAGGCTGAAAATGAGGTTCAGTTGCTGCAAGTCTTGGAGGATGGGCACTAATCCTCTATCAATGTGCAATCAGATAAAATATTGTGATTGAAGGCCTAGCTGGAAGAGGCCAAAGAGCGCATGATGCAAGACGCTACAAAAAAGACCGTCATCCGGACCGGCGTAGAGTGGGCCCAGATTGTGGCTGATGAATTTCTCCCCATTGTTGTTGAGGAGGAGCAGGATCTTAATAGGCGAAAAAAAATCATGGATGCCACAAGCCAGAGGGTGGCAGAGTTACAATGCTCTTTTGACGGGGTTATCCCGTCCATGGTAGGGATCAACCCTCAGGAACTGTAATGATTACAAAACCTTGAACGTACTTTCATGCTTTTATTGTTTTATTCTAGATGCTTGCATGACTTCTGTTAATTGTGTTGGTTTATTTCATTCCCATCATATTCATGGAGCGTCCAACGATCAATCCATAAACTCACATGGGTTGGGCCTGGTGTAAGAAATAAGGGATGAACACCTTATTATTCCACTAAAATGTAATAGTGAAAACCATGAATTGGGCATACAAAGGTTTTTAAAAACCAATTCAGATTTTTGGGAAGAAAGGGAGAGGCCCAACTGGAGGATGAGGACCTCAAAATAGTCAAATCATCATTTTCCCAGTGTGTACTAGTGCATGAGCGGGGTAATTCCAGGGGCGTTGGAATTAATCCGAACATAGGGGAGTGGAATGCGTGAATCACAATACCCAAAATTTGGAACACTGTAGGATGGTGTGACAATGAAGAATAAATGTTGACTCTGTTCAAGACAAAGTTTCACTATTGCATTAGCCTGAAATGGGGATAACAAATGAGGGTTGACCACTGACCATGTTCGAAACATAGGGCCTGACTCGAAATATCATCCATTTGTATTCTAGAACATTGGCCCCGGATAGTAGGAGATCCATAGTCTGAGCATCCATACTATTAGGGGGTTACCTTAGACATGGAAGAGGATGAGGGTCTGAATGAAGGGCACCAAAACTATGGAGTTGGAGTGATGGGTTGTTCGAATGGAGTCCAAAACTCTTGAAATAACACCACCGTGATGAAGGGACATTAGGTGAGCCTATCTGTCTGATCATGGATCCAACATACTTCTGAGAAGGACCTATTTGGTAAGGGATCCGGTGCATCCCATGATTAATATGGGTCATCCTGAACTTGTTCAGGGTAGAATTTCAGTTTAGTATTATGTGTTGAGGACATATGAACTCATGCAGTTTAACGTCATATAATAGGACAAAGAGTGAAAGGGAAGCTCCCAGGAAGGGAGTATGTGGTGCGGTAGCTATAAAATTGACGTGAATGAGGACATAAGGAGTTTTCACCACACCACATATCCCTGAAGAAAGTTCTTTAGGTCAAGGGATCAAAAGTGAAAGTTAGGTTGGGCCTGAATCAAATGTCCTGGTGTTCCTATGTATGCTATTAGGACGGGAATCAATCCCCATGTAGTTCTATGGGCATAGTTTAACATCATATGGGATGGAGGAAGGCATGTGCGACATGGATGCACCATTACACGTCCTACCAGGACTACTAAGCCCAAGTGAGTCATGCTCAATGTTGGAAAAAATAAGTAGTGATGGAAATTTCTTGACACAGGAAGGAACATGTTAGGGGAATTGAGACACTAGGTGAACGACCTCTCAATGATGCTTACCCACCTATATAATGCACCTAGATGCGTGGAGGGGCAAAGCCGAGTATGTTGGAATTCCACTTAAATATAAGAAGTTGAAATATGTGAATCATGATGCTTGAGATCTAGACCAGAATGATGGTGGCGTGACGATAGGGGACAACTGTTTACCATCTTTGAAACACAGCATCCATATCATGTTAGCCTTGATGGGGAAAAACAAATGAGGGTCAACCATTGACCATGTTCAAAACACAGGACCTGTCACCAATGTTGTCTGAGGTCTTCAAGGATGTTGTCCTAAGACGGTAGGTAAGACATTATGGCATGAGACCGGGCTATAAAGGGGGTCCCTTCAGGCATGTAAGAGGATGAGGATCCAATTGATGGGATCATGATGCCTGGAAATGGAATGAGGGAATGTCCCTATGAAAATTCCACACTTCGAGCACAGACATAACAAATCTGAGTACTATAATAAGACGTATCATATAGAGGGAGTCAAGCCCCCCTCCAAGGACAAGGGTCCTGAGGTTACACAGTTCCAGCTTAATGGTCGTAGGATGTGCCATTGAGAGGGATTGATTTAATGGATTGGGCAGAGGGCGGTGAAGTAGCCGAACCCAATGCATAGTTCCCATAGGGATATCTTAGTTTAGGGTCATATAACTTGGACCAGGTTGGAAAAAGACATGGGGGCACATGGTATGACTATTGAAAAAAAACCGTCGTGAATGAGGACCCATGAGGTAATCACTACACCACATGTTCCCAAGAGAGTTTGGGTTGAGGGGCCGAAAGAGAGGACATGATTTTAGATTCCTGGGGATGGACTTAGAGAAAATGTGTATGTGCAGTCCTACATATATCATAAGGTTGATAATCAAGCCATACATAGTTCTAGGAGTGTCTTGTAGTTTAACACCTTGCGGAAAGGACACCAAGAGATCTTAGTTTATGGTCATAGAACTCAAACCAGAGATAGTAGATAATGCGGGAGACACACGGTGAGGTAATTTTGAAACCTGGTTTGAATGAGGACTTTGAGTCCAGATCACTATGTGTTCCTTGGGGAGGTTTTCTGTTGAGGGACCGAAAACGAAAGTTAGGCTGGGCCTGAGGCAAAGTGCATGGGTGTTCCTACATATCCCATGAGGATGGGAATCAAGCCACAAATAGTTCTCAAGATGAAACAGTAGGATGCCAGTGCTAGAGATAATAAGGTTGTGCGGGTCTTGCCCTTGCACCGAAAGAAGCTATATTTGATAGATCTTGTTTTTCCTTTAGGATGAATGAGTGTTTTTTTGTGAAGCGATGGATCTAAGATAGAAAATCCAAGCATCAACACAAGAATCAAGCCATAAGCAAGAATTGAAAAATGGTATGGTGTGTGACCGATACCAAACATGATTCCACCTCGAGTGAGGATATCACTATACAGTGCCGTCTTTTGTCGTGCGGACATGACGATAATGTCATAGTTTTAGGGTCATGTGATAGGAAGAACCATGCACTTTAACGCTGTACAATATAGAAGTAATAGTTTAAAGTCATGTGGGACCAGGTATCATAGTTTAAAGTCATATGGATCAGAAATATACAGGAGAGATGAGGTTCTAGATGGAATGTTCATGGTGTGATAAAGCATACCCGACGTGAATGAGGACGAGGTCCACATCATACTGTGTGTGATTCCAAGGAAGAATCCTTGGGACGAGAGGGCCAGAAAAGGTTATAGGATATGGGGCAGGAGAGGCTATCCCTTAGTTGAGCTGGAACCGAAGACGAGATGTTTGAGTGTTCTTACGTATCCCATGGGAATGGGAATAAAGCCATACTTAGTTCTAGAAGGTTACTTTTAACGTCATGCGGGACAACATACAGTTTAATGTCATGTGGGATAGGAAGTAGGGGAACTGACTCCTAGAAAGGGGCGTATATGGTGCAGCTTTTGCAAACTTGACATGAATGAGGGCATAATCCCACATGCGCCATGCCATGTGGTCCTATAAGAGTTAGATCCCAGAAGTCAAAACAAAAGAGATAAATTAGTAGAACTCGAGATGGACCCAAAGACGAGATGTCTAGGAATTCCTACATATCCCATGGGAATGGGAATCAAGACGTACGCAGTTCTAAAATAGACCTTTGTTTAAGGTCTTAGAGCTCAGACCATGGAGAGGTGGAACCATCCAAGTAGGCACATAACTCAATCCAATTCCTTATCCCATGTGAGACAAACTTGGTATGGGAAACAAGGGCGGAAGAGGTTTTTTGCAATGCCTAGAACACATGCCAAAGGGAAGTCAGTGCAGAGCCCCGAATGATGCCTTACCATGGCTTTTGTCCTCCTAATGTGAAAATGCGCACTGATGGATAGTTCTAAGAGTGTTGAAATTTTATCTGGACATGATGGGGGTGGAAAATAATGTGAATCATGTAACAAACATTCAAGGCATGAATGGGTTGGCATGATGATGGAGGATAACTATTGACCATGTTCAAAACACAACATCCATATCGTGTGGCTTGAAATGGGAACACCAAATGAGCATCCACCACTGACTATATTTGCAACATTGGACATGTATCAATTTGTTGTCTAAAACCCTCGAGGACATTGGATTGTAATAGTAGAAGGGCATTTAGTCCTATCATCCATGCCATTTGGGGGTCCCTTCATATGTGAAAGATAATGGAAGCCCAAATGAAGGGGAACACGAAGTCTGAAAAAATTGGTGAAAGCATGTCCAGGTAGAATCTTACACTCTAGGTTCTAGACCAGAGTACTCATGGGCTAATTGGTGAATCACCAAAGAGGGCCGAGGGACCCATCTTAAGAGCATCCAACTCAAAGAGATAAGAGAAGTTAAAATGATAGAAGGTCACTCCAGAGAGAGAGGTATGCGACATAGTTGTTATAAACCCAACGTGATTGAGAACATAATCTTGTACCACACCATATACCACTATTCTAGAAGAACATGGGATAAGTGGCCAAAATGATAGGGTGGTTTCTAATATATGGGGTAATACCCCAAGATAAAATGTATGAGCATTCCTACGTATCCCATGAGGATGGGAATCAAGCCATACATAGTTCTGGGGGTGACGTGCAGGTTAATATCATGAAGATAAGGACAAAGATAGGGGAAAGGTATCTCATCCAGGGAAGTGTACGACATGATGAGTAACCCGGTGTGAATGAGGGAAAAAGCCTACACCACATTGTACATCCCTAAGTGAGAACTTAGGCTAGGGGCCTAAGAAGGTCAAGGGGCCTGAGGCTGGGCCACATAAAAAATTTCCTGACCAGCTTGCAGTTTAACGTTTTACAGTGAGGACGAGGGTGATCTTAGTTTAGGGTCATATAGCTCGGACCGTACATGCCTAGTTTAATGTCATATGTGTGTGACAAAAAAGGTGAATCATCGTGCCTATGGGAGACCAAAAAGTGGCAATGATGATAGAGGACAACTATTGACTAGATTTACAACACAGTATCCACCCTTATGTGACCAGAATTTAGGGAAAAAAATTGAGCATAGACTGTTGACCATACTCGCAACATGATACTTGTATCAATTTTCTGCCTGCAATCCTCGATGACGTTAGCCCGTAATGGTAGGTGGGCCTCGGGCCGAGAATCCATACCATTCGGGGGCACTTTTGGATATGTAATGTGATGGAAACCCAAATGATGGGGATTTTGAAGCATGATGGGGCATGTTCTCATGGGAAGAACAATAAAAGAAGGGAGGTATGTCTCGAAGGGAAATGTGTGGCGTGGTGAAATAGCCTGACATGAATGAGGACATGAGTCCATACCAGACCACAAATTCCTAAATGAGAACTTGGGCCAGAGGATGGCCATCCTGACCAACTATATCCATATGACCTCTCATGCGGGCATTGCCTTCATAGCTCCTAAGCCCACATGAGCAATGCTCGGTGTGGGAAACAAGGAGTAGGACTAGGCTCTCCCCATCACGTAAGGGTCCGACAACTGAAATTACACTCCCACTCATGGCAGACCAAGATTTGGAGAGATAGAGGGGTAGAATGAACCACTACACTCCATGTTTGGGATATATGGGGGTGATGAAAATGAAAAATTATGGCTGTTTACCAGATTTGAAACACGTTTAGACTAGTAACCATATTCTCAACGTGAGACTCATATCTATTTTTTGTCTAAAACCCTTGGGGGAATTGGCCCGAAATGATTGGAGAGCCCTTAGGCTAAGTATCCTTATCATTCGAGGGGCCCTTTAGATTTGAAAGATAATGGGAACCCAAATGATGGGGTGTGTGGATCATAAATGCGCCTGTGAAATTTAAAATAAAGTTTAGACATCATAAGAGATAGGGAACTTTAGGGGAGAGGGATACATGGTACGGTCATGATGAACTTGACGTGAATGAGGGGAAAATCCTGCACCACACCATGTGTTTCGTCCCAATGGGAGGTCCCGAAGTTTGGGGTTGGGCCTTTAGATAAAATGTTCGGGTGGTCCTACATATCCCATGAGTATGGGAATAAAGCCACACGTAGTTATGGAAGGGCCACACTGTTTAACATCATGTGGTAAGGACGTGGGAGGAATAGAAGAATGGAGGAGGGCACATGTTGCAATCATCGTAACCCTAACATGGGTGGGGCCAAAAAAGCCTATACGATGCCATGTGGGATCCTCCAAAAGAACTATTCCCATGAGGGGATAGTCAAAGAGGAAACTGAGGGTTGGGCTCAAGATGGGGCACCTGAGCGTTTCTACATATCCCATAAGGATGGGAATCAAGCCATACATAGTTCTTGAGATGCAATTTAACATCTTGCAGCACGACACACAGTTTAATGTCATGCGAGACATTTCACAGATTATGGTCATGCAGTACCAGACAGTTTATGGTCATGCAGGACCGTAATGCAGTTTAGGGTCATGCGAGACCATCACATAGTTTTGGGTCGTGTAGGACCGTATAGTTTAAGGTCATGCAGGATCATTGTGACCTATGAAAAGTATTTCTTGAGGAACTTGGCATTGGTGGGAGGAGTTATATGCTCACCATCTGTTGTAACCAGTGATTATGCGCCATTGGAGTAAACCTTGTGAATGATGTAATGTCCTTCCCATTTGCGTTCCAACTTGGGTGGTTTCCTTCCATGTATTATTGGTGCCGTCAGGGACAATACCAAGTCACCTTGCAAGTAGCGGAGGTGAAATTTCTTGTTGAAATCTCTAGTTATCTTGTTATGGTGCCTTTCTAGATTGTACAGGGAATGAATCCTATTCTCATAAAGCACTTCTAACTCAACCAGATGGATTTCAGATACTTTATCTGGTGCTTGCTGATCATAGATGGCTATGCGCAATGACGGAAATTGAATCTCTATGGGCAGGATGACCTCCATCCCATACACTAGGGAATATGGGGTCACCTGGGTGGAATTACGAGTTGTCATCCAGTATGCCTATAGGGCATTGAAGAGCTTGTCTGTCCAACTCTTCTTATTCTGACCAACCATTTTCTGAAGAATGTTAGAGAGGGTTTTTTTGAACACCTTGATCTGTCCATTTTCTTGCACATGATAGAGGGAGGTGTGGTTAGAACAGATGTTGTACTTAGCATACAATTTCTTCAACATGGTTTCCTAGAAGTTTTGTACTGTTATCAGTGAGGACAGCGTGAGGGACTCCAAATCGATAGATGATGTTGGAGCTCACAAAGTCAATGATGGAGCAAGCCTTGACCTCCCTGAGTGGGACTGAATTTTCCCACTTGGAGAAGAAATCTATAGCAGTCAAGATGAATCGGTATTGGTGAGCTATCACTCATGGATATGGTCCCACGACATCAAGTCCCCATACTGCAAATAGCCAAGAGTACTTGGTGGAGTCGAGAGGCTCTGGCAGCCGATGCATAAAGATAGCACGAATTTGGAATCCATGGAATCTCTTGGTGAAATCGATGTAGTCATGGATCATAGAGGGCCAAAAGTACCCCAGTCTCTATATCTGGTGGGATAGTCTCGGCCCGGTCTGATGAGCCCTGTAGGAACCAGTGTGAACCTCATGCATGACCGGAGAAATCTCGACTCCTTGAATGTAACGGAGGAGAACCCCATCAAACCTGTGCTTGTAGAGGATCTTCTCAAGTATATGACCATCCTGGAGGGTAAACTGTAATGCGCAGCATCAGATTCACTCGCGCTCGGCCTGATCTGCTGGGAGCTAACCGTTTTAGAGATACTCGACAAAGGGGGCTCTCCAGTTAGGAGTCACATCAATCATTGCATCCAACGGACCTGGGGGTCCTAACATGGAGGCTCCGGTGGTAAGGTGGATCACCTGAAATCCATCATCGTCATCTGGGGTGATAGGAGAAATGAATCTTTAGTGTGCCACATGGTCAATCAGATCATCCTATTCAAGCTCTGGGAGTGATGCAGCTAGGATGGCTAGGGCATCAGCCCAACCTTTCTAAGATTGGGGGACATGAGTAACTTCTGACCGAGACGGGAACTAGGCCATTAGCTAGAGAGTTTCTTAAAACAATGGTATGAGTTCTGGATTTCTAATGACATTTCCACTGTTGATATACTTGATGACTAGTTCAAAGTCCCCCTTCACATGAAAATGGGGCACATCAAACCCAAGGCCCAACTCGAGGCTGGTGATGAGAGCCTGATACTCTGCCTCATTGTTGGTGAATACTTTTGATAATAGGAATGATTATGGTAGAATGGATTGTGTCGGGGTAATGAAGATGATACCCAGGCCTACTCTGTTGAGCCTAGGGTCATTGAGCCTTCTACTGGTGGGGCTCTGGGAGGCACCATTGAAGTGCATTTTCCAACATGGGATGACTTGGTCTACCGAGAGGATCGCCTCATCAGGGAAATCAATGTCCAAGGACTGGTTCGCAGGAGCTGGATGGGCGGCAAGAAAGAATGCCAATGATTTCCCCTTAATAACCTTATAAGGGAAAAACTTGATGTTGAACTGCTAGAGGATTACCACCAACCGAGCTAGTCGGCCTGTTATCATGGGGCAGTTTAGGATATACTTCAGTGGGTCTACTTGGGACACCAGCTATACCTCATGCTGAATCAAGTAATGTCGCCATTTCTGTATTGCGAATACTAGCGTAAGGCATATATTCTGGATGGGGGATTATTTGGTCTTCGTATCGAGGAGCATGCAGATGAGGTTGTAAAGGTTATTCTCTATCCCCTCATTGTTCTTTTGGGGGAGAAGGGCACCGAGAGACCGTTCCAGGGTGGTAACATAAATGACCAGTGGCTTTCTATAGACAGGTGGCATTAAAACCGAAGGTTGAAGTAGATACAGCTTGATCTCCTCAAAATTAGTCTGACACACATCTTCCCACTCATAGAGTGTGCCTTTCTTCATGAACAGAGAAAAGGGCTTACACTTGCCAGCCAAATTCACGATGAATCAACGTATACAATCTAAGTTGCCTTGGAATCCTCAGAGTTCCCGAATATTGCTTAGAGGAGACATCTGGATAATGACCTTGATCTTCTCTGGGTCAATCTCAATGCCCATGTATCTGACAACGAATCTGAGAAACTTTCTAGAGGTGACACCGAAGGCACACTTCAATGGGTTCATATTCAGGTGATAGAAACAGAGGAAGCTGAACACTTTCTAAAGGTCTTTGAGATGGTCCTGACACTGGCGATATTTGACCACCAGATCATCCACATAGTATTCCACTAACATTCCGAGTATCGGCTTAAATATGCAATGCATAGCTCGCTGGTAGGTGGCACCTGCATTCTTTAAACTGAATGGCATGACTCGGTAACAAAAAGTACCTTGTGGTTCCCTAAAGGGTGTATACACTCATCCTCTAGGGACATTCAGATCTGGTTATACCCGGAGTACCCATCCATGAAGGAGAGGGCTTGGCATATAGCTATAGAGTCAATCAACAATTCCGTTATAGGAAAGGGAAAATCATCTTTCGGACAGTGTCAGTTGAGATCTCAAAAGTTGATGCAGACCCTGATCTGTCCATTTTTCTTCCTGACTGGTACAATATTGGCCAACCATTTAGGGTACTGGACCTCCATAAAAAAATTGGCTATGATGAGCATGTCAACTTCAACCTCGACCATGACACCATGGGAAGGGTTCATCTTATTGGGAGGCTACTTGAACCCTTAGTGATTTACCGGGAGACCGAGGCGGTGGACGACTAGTTGAGGATCTAGCCCTAGAATCTCATCGTAACTCCAGGTGAATACATCACAGTGTTGTTTAAGGAAGTCTATGTACTTAATTTTCATCTCAAGGGGCATGGCGACACTGATCAATGTGGGTTTCTGGTTTGCCTCGCTACCAAGGATCACCTGTAACAACTCGTCGACTGTGGTAGAGACTCCCTCCTAAAAGGAGGGGGGAGCATCCTCTAAATACTATTCTTCACTTATGGATAGGGAATCCTTAGTGGGAGGAGTCACTTTTGAGTTGGTATATCCAGACGGGAGGCTAGTACTAGCCTAAGAGGTAGTGGACACTACATTGGAAGACTACCATGCTACCGCAACCATAGAGATGAAAGTTATCTATCCGATCCCATATGGCCTTCAGCCCAAGGGGCCACGCTTGATGATATCAAAGAAATAGTTGCACGTCGGCTTGAGTTGGTTAATTCCATCCCAGCATAACATGGAAGTATGACGTATTGTCGTCTCCATGGGGTGGACATCCTGATACCTTATGGGAGTAGGAGGCTATGGGATCACCTGAGCCTGATTTTTATTGGTGTACGAGGTGATCTTCTGGCGTCACTTAGGCCTGGGAACATGTTCCCCCTTGTTTCAGAAACAAAATAGAATTTTCCCATGTCTGGGGTCATGGACTCCAATCTATTGATTTAAAATATGTAGTCATAATATCGATATTTCCATGGGTCGGTCGTAGCAGTGGTATGCTCAACCTCATTAGCTTGAATTTTATTGTCTTTTCTCTTGTAGTAGTCGACATCCAGATTGTGGGCTTTACAAGAGGAAAAGGGAGATGCTTCACCTTGGAGCATGCCTAATAAACCATTAAGGGAGTACTTGAGGCACAAGCGATATGATGAGGGAACCACCACATGTAGGTGGAGCCATGGCCTTCCCATCAACGCATTGTAGGCGGTGTCCTGGGAGACTACCATAAATTCGGTGTTGGCAACTAGGCCACCAAACTGGGTCTTCAAGCGGATCTTGTCGACCGATGTCTGTTCCATCCTGTCAAAACCTTGGATTCTTAGGTTAGAGGGACTCAAATCATCTTCATATGATCCCAGTTTTTACAGTGTCCAAGTCGGGATTAGGTTAATTCGAGAGCCAGTGTCGACAAGACAGTTAAGAACTCGCACACCATTGAACTGGCTGGTGATGTACAATGGGAGAATGTGCCCCTGTATGGGAGAGCCTTAATCTTCTATAGATAATGAGATAATAGCATGGCATTCAGAATTCTTGACCACCTCATCATGAAAGGCTTATGCGGCTGCTACATCCGTCTCGAACTGGAGGGGGCTTTTTAAAGCCTTAGTGAGGTCCTGATGCATATATGATGATAGGTGAAGGGATTAAAGGATTGAGAGCCTTTATAGAATGATGGAAAGATTCTTGAGAACATCATACTTCTGCACGAGGCATAAACTTATACTTACAAGTGGTAGATCTATGATCGGAGGTATGGTGGGCCCTGCTGACTGGACCAGCGACTGACTGGTACTAGGAATATCCCTATGCTCACT
Source organism: Viscum album (assembly GCA_963277665.1). Lineage (NCBI taxonomy): Eukaryota > Viridiplantae > Streptophyta > Magnoliopsida > Santalales > Viscaceae > Viscum > Viscum album. The sequence goes on from OY728150.1 coordinate 960,455,329, forward strand.
AGTTAAAGCCTACAGAGTGACTACTGGCTGAGATCATCCCGTAGAAGGGCATGAATGGTCACGATGTGGTCGGGGTGGCTCTGCTTGATCCCACAATTTGAGCAGCGGTGAAGGCGGGCCTGATGCCACCAGATGAGAAGGCTCCACATGTTGAGCTCTATGCTGAGCCTCTTGCCTGGTTTTGGTAGCATGCATAACCTAGCTATAATTACTAACCGAGGCACTCTAACACCCCATATAGTCACGATGCTGTCGACGCTGAAAATGACTGGGGATGTTGGGAGGATCCACCTGGCACTCCTCATCATCAGGAATCATGTAGGGATTCACTAGCTCTACGATGTTAACCGAGGCGTACACTTGACCGTCGCTCGAAGAGTCGTCCACTACTGGACGAATCCTAGGATGGATCGCTATCTACAGGGGCATGAAGTCACTGAGAGTACGAGAAGACTATGGAATCTTCGGGTGACTTTTTTTCCCTTATGCCACCAGTGTTTTCTCTTCTGGGAAGAGGCCAGCTGAGATGACGATGCAAAAGTGGTGGCTGCAGATTCTGAAGGCTCTAGTAGATTCAAGCACACCTGGATGACACCATGGGAATGGGAGACTATTTTACGAGCCATCTAGTCATCATACTTCTAGGACCTGTGATTGGAAACCTGATGCCACTCGCCCTCATTGTTGCTGCTGCTGTCTAGTTTCACGAAGACTCATGCCACCTATGCTAGAGCTGGGCCTAAATATACTATGTTGTTATATACATAGTCTTGAATCCAATCTTTGAACACATATCACTTATTGAGAGTGTGCCCCAAGATATGGTGATTGGGGCAGTAATTAGGGAAATCAGTGAGGTTTGTCTCTTTGAGCCTTCTGCACATAGGAAAACATAGAATCCCTTGCTCCAAGGCACTGCAAAATTAACCAGGGACCTGTGTCTCGTTGAACGATTATGTATAGTTTATTCTACCCGGAAAGGGGGCCATTAGAGTTTGAACCTGACGAGGGACTGGAGGAGCCTTCTGAGGAGGTGAAGCTTGGTTATCTCACCTGGGCAGTGGTGACACATTGCGTGGGGGCACCTTCCAATTCTAAGGTGGGCGTTGCTAGGCTGAAGGTTGTGCTTGCGGTGGAGGGCCTATATGAGGTTGTTGAGGTGGACCCACTGATCACAACTCTAGTCGCCTGGGGGCCTCTATTTGGGCCACTGCAATGAGCTTGGCTTTGTCGGCCCTTCTCGTAGGGATTTCAAGAGGAAAAAAACGTGTCTGCTTAGCTTGTTTTAAGGTATCCTCTAGGAATTGGGCCTTATCATAGAAGTCTCAGAATCCATTGGGATAGTTCTGGGTGATCAGAGAGGGTATCAGTTTCGTCTTGACATTCCCTATGGACATTGTCAGTAGTTTCTCCTGAGTTAGTGGCATGTCAAGAGAGTATGTGAGCTATTTCCATTGGGTGAAAAAGTCGGCAACACACTCATCATGCCTCTGCTTTCACTTGAAGAGGTCTGGGATACTCGTCTTCCGAGTGGTAGAATTGAACTGGTAGAGAAATTTCATACCGAGGTCTTCCCAGCTGGCTACTGATCCTATGGGGAGTAGTTTGTACTTGAAAAATGCAGGCCCTTACAATTTCTACACAAAACACCAGAGTTTGGAAGCCTCCTTCTGTGATGGAGTTCCTAACATGGGGACACATCTTGAGATAAAGTGGGCCATGTGCTTTGGTGTGTCCCCCGTCCCATTAAAGGTGGAAAATGTGGGATTCCCAAAACCTGAGGGTGATGGAATATCGTCCACCCACACTAGATGTGGCTTGCCATCAGGTGAGATTTCCACCTGTCGAGTCTCTAATGCCTAGAGGCGGGCAATGAGTGCCACCATCAGATCATCTGGGTGGGGGTTCCTATCTTGATGGGGATCCCTAGCTACCAGTGTATTGGAGGGTTCTTCAATATGATTAGGCGGCCCAACAGCTCATAGAGTGGCTGGTGGAATAATTTGTGGGGCAGGTGGGGGAATCTGAGATGGGTCTCGAGGATTGTCACGCTGTTCAGGAGGATTGGGTGAGACATACCACACCCTATTGCCATAGGTTCCATCCTCAACCCTGTCTATGTGGGCTGGATGGTTAGGGTCAACTAGAGGCAATTCGCCATGGGGAAGCTGTGCCTGCCCTTGCTGCCTCGTCCTAGGATCATCATAGTCCGACCGTCACTCCATAGCATATTCAGTAAAGAGTTTGTCAACCACCTTCTTCAGTTCAGCGAGTTTCTGATGCAACACGTTTTTTTCAAGGTCGTCTTCGACATTTTTCACTGAGCCAGATGGGTCAGTGGGATTGGCAGCTCCAAGGGGTTCCTTGACCTTGTTGGAATTCCGGTTAAGGACTAGTGCCTCAATGGGCACGGGAAGACCCAATAGATTTCTCTATTGGTGAGGAATTCTTCCTGATAGATCTAATAAGTGTGAAACTCCCTTGAGGGGTAGGTACTCTCCAAGAAGATCTAGCTCGTTCTTGCCATCTAGCTGGTCATCCATATTAACCGCCACTCTACCCAGAGGCATATCCTTTATGTCTCCTAGCCAATTGGGTTATCGCTGGATAGGACTGAAGAGGAGGGAATTATACTGCCCTCAACAATGGATCTGTGCATGGGGGGAAGCCTCTTTGATAATCTTATGGGGTACCCTGAAACTTTGAATGCACCATTGCTGGAGGGCCCTATGACGACCTGGTGACTCAGGGTGCTGGGCCACAAGGAGTGCGACCAAATCATCCAGACAACATTGTATGCTAATATCCTCGAAATGTGATTGGATCTTAGGATAAGACACTCATTGATGACGAAGATGGAATTGAGTCACCCAGCGGGTCTGGCGAAAACACTCAACTTCCTCTTGGTTGAGAAATTCTAGCGCACAAAAATTCGATGCTACAATCAGCCAAAAAATCTCAGGGAAGTGGTCTTCTATGAGGATATCCCACAAGCTTCTAGGCTCAGATTCAGGGTCTAGCCCTTCATTTCCCCACTCATCAACTAGAGGTGGTTGAGGGAACATGTAGCGGTACTGAAGAAGACCATCGGAACAGTAAGCTGGCAGTGGAGAATACGGCGAGCGAGCTGACAAACCATCTCATCTCAAGCTATCCTCCAAAGAGTGAAGTGACTTAGCCACAACATAGTAGTAAGATGGGTTAACTACTGCAGTTTCCGGTGTAGGGAATCTAGCTGCTGGTAGTGGACCACACTACTGTTCGCCCGCCATTGGTCCACAAAATAGCTCTCTGTGATCTCTAGACGAGGTAGAGAGTGCTTCTGGTGAGGATGGTGGTGATTGCACGAGCGTAAACTATGGAGCTTCCAAATTTTTGTCTTCCTGGATATACTTGCAGAGGGAGGGGGGATCTGATGGACCTCACATTCTGGAAGTATAAGGCTAATGTGCCTTGTTCCTTCCCTAGCCCTTGACACGAAGGATCTTGAGGACATGATAGATTTCCGGCATGAGGTGGACCTTCAGCCGTACTGGTGCTGGGGCAGAGAGGACTTCTGCCTGAGTAAGACGGGGTGCGAGGATCACTAGGACATAAATCAAAAGGGACATGGGGAGGACCTCCATGTAAAGTTATGGAGAGGGTAGGACCTCTTCTTGATCCGATAGGAGCATGGTTAGGACCTCCATGCTTGTTTCCCTTGGCATCATCAGTGCACGGAACGTCCTAGTATTGGTTAAGCCGAACACGGGTAGGACCTCTGTGATGGGTGCTGGTGAAGCGAAGATGTCCTTCACCCCTCTGGTTGTTAAGGCAAGGAGGACCTTCCCTAGCTATTTTAATGACATGGGGAGGCCCCCCATTCTAGAGATTGACCAGGTGTGAGACGTCCCCACCCTGGAAGTCTGTACCAGGAGGAATGAATCCATACCCGATGTAATGAGTACAGGAGAGGCTTCCGTGATAGGTGCCACCATCGTGGGGAGGTCCCTCATCTAGGATGAGGGTAACATGAGGCAGAACTCCATGAAAATATTGGAAGTGGGGAAGACTTTTGTTCTTCATGGTGGTGGTACTGAGAGGCCCTCTGTACTGGAGGCGGCCACTACCTACAACAGAGTCCAAGAGAGTCGACCCAGCCTACCCGTGGGGTAGTTGGGGCCTCGATCCGGGCTGAGTATAAAAATTCCTCTACTTATAATACACAATGGGTTGATGATATATGTCAGTAGTGTCCTGATCCATAGTAGTTACTGACGTTGACGCCCCTTAGCAGGCGTCCTCCACAGCCTATGCCCGACGCTGGCGTCGGGTTAACCAGATTGGGGCCAACGGTGCAGGTGCATGGATTACCTGATCCTCAACTCATGTGACTGGATGGAGGCACTAACATGGCCTAGTTGGAGCCCTCCTCAGGGGCCACTAAAACGGGATCCCGACCAGGCTGGCCCAAACATCCCCTACCTCGTCAGCGCAGGGGAGAGAGTCTCGAGGCATTCTAGGGATATGCTCCCAAAATGATTGTACGTTGGAGTGGGGAGCAGTGGATCTCTACGTGTCCTTTGGGGGCAGCGGTGGTGATGAGGCGTAGATTCCTATAGATCCTAGAGGTCCATATCCCGAGTTAGGATAATCCCCTCCTCCTCGTACCGGTGTACGAGGTCATTGATCACCCTACGATGAATGAATTCAGACGGGGAGACAGGTCGTGGGTGACCAGCATTTATAGATGTGGAGATTGTTGCAAAAGTGGTGGAGCTGCGCGAGACTGCCGCATTGGAATTTCCCCTTCCCTTGAGTTAGTGGGTGGGAAGTGATTGAATTTCTATAACAACTTGGTTATTGAAAAGTAGAGAGATTAACACATTAGTGATGAAAGGAAAGGAATTGAAGGCCAGTGCCCCAACGCTATTCCTTCTTCCATGGATTGTAAGATGGATCCACGCTGACAATGTCACAGATCGGGATGTCCAACATTTTGACTGCCCTAACTTCTGGTGAGTTTCACGCCAGGCCAACTATTTTCTTGGCGGTACCCAGTGTCGGATAGCTGGATCCTATGATATGCTAATCCACTGATGTCTCGAACGCTACTAATCTCCATATTGAGGAGAATAAACTCACATTGGGTTCACCATTTCTATTTTTTATACTTTCACTATGGTGTGCACATCCGTCTGTTTGAGGACGATGATACTATTTTTTGCCCCAAATTCATGCTTTCCAAAGGTGGGAGACATCCATTCCTTGTCTAGGGACATTTTATTCTGGATCAAAATGGGATGATGGGATGTCGGTTCTTCCTTCCATGGATTCCTCCCCGGAACTCGTCACCTAGTCCGGGTCTCCCTTATAGACTTGAGATGTTGTTCGTGAAACTCTTCCCAGTGCCATATATTCATGGACACCAGTTAATTACACTGCTTCTGTCAGGACATTCCAAGGGGTCCAATAAGGGAAGTAACCTTCAGTCGGGGGAGTATTCATGTTGGACATCACTGGAATGTATGGATGTTAGAACACTAGCACATCTGGGTTTCTTCCCCTTATTATAGGGCTTCTTGAGGGCACGGAAGCCCGAGGCATACCACGTCGAATGCAGTGAATTATATGCCACAAGCATGTATCAAAGGTTTTCCTCAGCTTCCCATGTTTAACACATGGTATGTCATAGGTTTAACGTCTAGCAGAGACGAACTAGATTGATCGGAACACTGACTAGATTGGATCAGATGGGTGTGACCCCTGGGGTAAATATTGATGCTCGGAAGTGAATTGGCATGATCTCATCGGGATGTGGTGGCCCGTGTAAGAATCAAGATGGATTATGGAGAGTTGAATGAAGTTGAGGGATAATGATATGGAACCAACATGAGGACGGCAATGTTGTTGGGATTGAGTCTTGAAGAGACCTTCTACGTGTCCCTGTGGCAGGGAATCAAGGTCTGTGTAGTTCGTGAGGCGATGAGACACCTAAGGAGGTGACCCTTATGAATGGGACCTAAAGGAAGTGGAACCTTCAGGTTATGGTATGAAACTGGGGTGCATGTGAAAGACAACGACCTGATGACATACTGGGGCGTACATGTGATTATAGTCTTGAGAGTTGGTCTGACGCCACTGGGACGGACCAGCGATATGAGTCCCAACAGAATGGACAAAAGCGGTTTACCACTAGGCTCGGACTGAAAATGTCTTAACTGGATGAGGTCATGATGCCTTACTGCTGGATGGAGTCACAATGGCTTACCGTTGGATGAGGTTACACTGGATTACCAGTGGATGGGGTCACAACGGCTTATTGCTAGATTGGGTCACAACAACTTACCGTTGGATGGGGTTGAACCCCATGGAGGCTTCCTACATACCCTGTATATGAGAAAGGGATAAAAGCGCATGTCGTTCAGGATGGTTGATGTAGTTTAACATCGTGCAGGATAAAAAGGGTGCATACAGTTTAACGTCATGCCGGATGAAGGTGGTCTGGCGTGAAGGGGGGTCGGAACCAATGGGTGTTGGTCTTAAACCTTAGGAAGGGTTCCTACGTACCTTTCCGTGGCATGGATCAAAGTCCACATAGTTTTACCTTGCCTTGACAAGGATCAAAGTCCACGTAGTTCGAGTAGGAGTGGGAACCGATGTGAAGATGGTTGGTACCAATGGGTGTTGGGCTTGAACCTCAGGGAGGATTCCTACATACCTTTCCTTGGAAAGGATCAAAGTCCACATAGTTTGGGTAGAAGTGGGAATAGATGTGAAGATGGTCAGAACCAATGGGTGTTGGGCTTGAACCTCAGGGAGGCTTCCTACGTACCTATCATTGGCAAGGATCAAAGTCCACGTAGTTCAGGTAGGAGTGGGAACTGATGTAAAGATGGTCGGCACCAATGAGTGTTGGGCTTGAACCTCAGGGAGGCTTCTTATGTACCTTGCCTTGGCAAGGATCAAAGTCCACGTAGTTTGGGTTGGAGTATGGGGATTACACTCTAAGATACCTAGAGAGGATTTCATGGTCGATGCTTACTTTAAGCCCATGTGAGTCATTCTTGGTGTGAGAAATGAGAGGCAGAAAAGGCCCGACAATCACGTCGCGGAAGGTGCGTCCGTGGGAAGTGGAGTAGGGCTTACACGTGGTTAGAAACCCAAAGAGGAAATAGGGGCTTACACATGGTTAGATTCACATAGTGATGGAGATTGGGACTTAATATAGGGTGGAGGCCCATTAGCGACAAAGCCTAGCGGGAGAGGGATTTGGCATTGAAGAAAGGAGGAGTTCGGTGTCCATCCCTCCCTCTATGGTCCTTGGGACCGAAGAAGAAAGGAGGGACAGGGATTCTACCTCCTGCAAGAAGGTCTAGGGTTTTACACCAAGTTGGTTTCCCTTTATCTGTAGATAGATTCCACTCTGATAAAGAGGATCTCATTCCATGTGAGGAATGATTTCACTCTCGTGGAGACCAGTGGGTGGGCAGAATTTCCAAGGTGGGGCACCCCATGTATGATGCATGGGGTGGGGTCACAGTTTAACCTCATGTGCTAAGGGCTATGGGGCTTGGCAGTTTAATGTCCTTCAGCTCAGATGAGGTGGGTGTGCTCCACACCCCTAGGACTTACATAATTGATACCTTCCCTCCCTTGAGGGAAGGAAGGCATCAACAATGCCGTGGTGAGGGGGTGTTATGGAGCGATCCATTGAGGGGTCTACGTTAGCGTGGCTATGCGAAGAAGCAAGCCGTTAGTGTGCCTATGAGAAGAAGCATGAGGTGAAGCAATTCAATGGGAAGTATCGCCTAAGGGCCTTGAAATTTATTCATGCAAACCTAAAGGGCCACATGGTAAAAGGAGTTTCATAGGAAAGGGGTTCATTGGTAGAATCCTTGTGAAGCTCTGGTGCTCCTTGAAGTGGAGGGGCTTCGTGAAGGGATGTGCTTCGTGAAGTGAAGTCACCTAGCCTAGGAATAGGGAATAGGTGCATATGGAAGGTTCTTTGTGAAGTGGAAAAGTATTCGCAGAGTAATGCCTCATGAAGTAAGGGTGACTTATGAAGCATAACATTGTGAAGAAATGTGTTTGCGAAACACAATGACCACACCTTAGCATACGAGTCACATATTTATGAAGGGTACTTCACGAAGCATAAATTATCTACGATAACCCGAGTCCCCTTGGGGATCTCCTTCCTTTGTGGAGGCCCATGGGCTCCGCAAAGGGCATTCCTATTTGAAGAGTGGAAAAATTCATGAAAAGGGGAAAGCACTTTGCGATGAAAAAGTACCTTGAAAAGCTCATGGTTTGCAGAGCAGAAATTGATTCTCGATGTTGGAGATCAAAAGGAAAAAGGTCAGAGGATCCGTCCTTTGGGATCAAGGGGAGCCTAGTATTTATAGGCAAGAGGTTCTGTGAAGTAGAGATCGCTCGGCGTGAAGACAGATCTTGCTCTGCAGTGGATTCGTTAACATCAAAGGGGTTCACGGATCATCCTGCCTCCTTTCTCCAGGGCGGATTCACGAACATCAAAATCAGTTCACGGAGCATCCTGCCTCGGTGCTTCACACCAGGTTCGCAAATGCCAAATCGGTTCATGGGGAATATCGCCACTTTTCTCCATGGTGGGTTCGCAAATGTCAAATCAGTTCATAGAGCATCCTGCCTATTTGCTCCTGGCGAGTTTGCAAAGGGGGAGATCTGTGCTGACCACGGGGTTATGGGGGCTCCACGAGCGGTCATCACAAGGCAACCCCTAATGCTTTCCCTTTGTTCTTTCTTTTCCTTGATTTTGTCATCAACATAAAGTCTCTCATCACCTCCTACTGAAAAATAATTGACACCATCATCTTCCCTCTAAAAAGGATGACATGATCCCCACATTTATAAAATTTATCAGGAACACATCTAGTGGATATATAATCATTTAAGGTCTCACAATATGTATCTCCATGTTGAGATTCCCCAACATGATTTAAAATCAGCGGGGTAACAACCATCAATCATATATATGTTTCACAATCATTTTACAATAAGCACAACTAAAATAAGGCTAAATACTCTAAACAAGACCTCCAATTGAGATAATCTACCACTACGTTCTTCTTCCCTGGAGTATTGAGTATATCAAAATCCTAATCTTGAATGAACTCTAGTAATCAACTATGTCTCAAGTTAAATATTATTATAAGATAAGATATAATTGAGGCTCTTATGGTTAGGGTAGATGATAGACCGCTCACACATAAGGTAGTTTAGCTACATATTAAAGGTAAAGGCTACCACAACCACTCAAGATCATGGGAAGCGTTGTTTTTATATTGTGATATTAACTATCGAGACCAATAAGTGATCATAGCATGACTTTTAATTAGAAAAAATCAAAGTCCAGTATTTGAGGCATTATAAAACATTATATACTCAACACCCTCCTCTAGAAATCTCAATATGGGGGCACTCTTCAATCTCTATAGAAACTCCTAAAAACATTGTTGGAACCTATACATCCACATGAATGTATAACCTTTATTGGTTAAATAAGTAAAGGGTTGTGATATTCTAGATAAATAATAAATGAATCACCTATATCAGCCTACCAACCCAGGGAATCTCTACACCTTTGTCACAATATTAGGTGGATACGAATCTAACACTACGTTGACCTTGATTGGATCCACTGATACATCATCCAATGAGATGACGTGTCCTAAAAATTGGTCCTCCTAAATATTAAACTAACACTTCAAGAGCTTTCCATAAAGTCAGTGCTCCCAAGGTATGTTCAGGTTCATCCTCATGTGCCTCATGTGCTTCTCCTTAGATGATGAGTACACTAAGATGTCATAAATGAAGACCAACTTTAACTGGTCTAATAAATATTGAAAGATTCAATTCATGAGTCCCATAAACACTACTGGGTGTTCATCATGACAAAAGAAAATACCAAGTACCCATAGTGACCACAATGACATTGAAATGTCATATTTGGTATGTCCTCATCTCACACTTGAAGACGGTGATAACCTGATTGGTGGTCAATCTTTGAGAATGATGATGCCCATATCAACTGATCAAAGAGTTTGTTGATCCTTGGTAGTGGATATTTATTCTTATTATTCACCTAGTTTAGGCACCGATAATCCATACACAACCTCAAACTCCCATCCATTTTCTGGGTGAACAAAACTAGGGATTTTTTTGAGGGAAACACTAGGACTCATGAACCGCTTCTTCTGAAGTCATCCAACTACACCCTTATCTTGAAAAGCTCTATGAGAGCTATCTGATATGATGGAACATATATCATGGAAATATAAAGGTGTAAGTAAATTCATAATTCTATCTCTAAGTAGTTAGGTAAGCCCAAAACATCCTCAAGAAAGATGCCCTCATACTCCACCACCACTATAAGAAATTAGTTACTCATAGAACCAATTACTCCAAGAGTCATCCTAATAAATCGATGAGTAATTGGATGCACTCACCTATGTTGTAGGGACCCGAAGCTTGACGTACATGGACATTACATTACTTTTGCGAAATACTTAGTATATAACAAAAACACACACACAAGGATCATAATAGTTTAGTGTCTTTGGAAACTCAGAATATAATCTTCTAATCGTGGTGAAAGATCTTCAACATCTCCCATAAAGATCTTCCTTTTTTTTATACCTAAAACCTTTCTTTATATCCTAGGGAAAAGAAAACATAAAAGTGTGAGCTAAAATGCTTAGTAAGGGTAAACAAAATAAATATCAATCACATCATATTCATAAGAACATAACATTTTGGAAATCTTAACCTGCAAAAGAGAGCATAATTTCATAACATGGGATAAATCATAGTAGTGAAATGAAATCCCAATAATCATAACTTAAAACATGAAACATTGTGGCATACACACATAATCATAGAGAATCATATCTTATTAGTCAAGACTCATTGCCAAGACTATCTTAGTGGACAAAGTCCATTTCTGAACCGAGTCACCCTCGTTTCTGTCCTGTTTCACTGAACCGGTATAACCTACCATTCCAGCCATGTCTATCTCATGAGATATATAATCTTTACCCAATGAATTGGAGGGAGATATAGGTCCCACCCATCTCATAATGATACCATTCTTATGTGTGTCACAAAATCAGAAAATCATACATCATAGCATAACCCATGTAATAAAAATGGGAATCTTAAACATCGTGACATCATAGGACACTTCATATAAGATAAAGGAATTCATAAAAATAATTCCATCACAACATTATCAAATCAATGTAATAATAGGGATAGAAATAGAACCCTATTTTATCTTATATGGAAAATAATTTTGATAAAACACTTGAACTCCATTCTTGAGGAAAATATCCTTTCTACTTCAAAAACATTTTTCCTTTCTTAACATGTCATAAAATTTTAAACTAAAAGAAGTTGATTAAAAATAAACTTGAAAACTTGTAAAGGAAGATTCTTGGAAATAATGTTTTAAAAATCCATTCACGCCGTATAATTTAAAAAAAACATTCTTCATACTTTTGTCGGAAAAGTCAAAAAAAGTACCTCGTATGAAAAACGACAAAATATTCCTTTCATATCTTTTACTAAAAACTCACCGAAGGGTAAAATATGATTTAAAAAATTGTAGTTGAATGTAAATAATATTACATATTGAGGAAACATGGATGTGGATGATAAAATACACCCCAGTAAATACTTACGAATAAACAATCTCGGATAAAAATGAGATTGTGATATTTCCCTTACCTTAGGTCCGATTTGCTTCGTAAGTGTCCGAACCTCCTGTATAATGATTTAAATAATGTCATTGACTTATTACAGAATCATATTCATTGTTATTATATCATATATGGTTCACTTATGACTTTATATTATCCGTTCTTTTGTAAATTCATGTTAAAGAAGCGTTTTGGGTAAAATCGTTTCATTTATCGTAGGTGTTTGGACTTGTTGTTATTGACATTATTATTACTTATATCATGATTTAAATACTTCAAGAATATAAAACATGATTTATATATCATATATATTTAATATATATATATAATAAATAGATAAATGAAATGAAACACACCGTTCATAGAGACGGTAGTCCGTACGTACGCATGAACGCTGTTTTCCTTTCCTTATTGTATTGAATGGAAGTAAGTAGATGACATACATATATATATACATAAATCTAGTAGATTTACCATTTCATATATTTCATTATTATTCATTATATATATTTTATAATCATTCTGGAATGGTTAACATGGATAATGAATCTCATTGCGTCGTGGAGACGGTAGTCCGTACGTATGCACGAGCGATGATATCGTTCCCATGGTCGTGGAATTGTGTTGAAGTGTATGTATACTGTTTCAGTATCAATATAAATTTATAATAATAATATATAGTTACTCATTACACCATTATACCCATCCAATTATGGTGGTGGTGGAAAATAGATTATACCACGGCGTGGAGACGGTATTCTGTACGTACGCACGCGCGGTGATTTCCTTTTTCCGTAAGATGGAGAGAAGGTTAATTAGAGTTGTTTCATATTTATAATAACATATCAGTATATAATAAATACTGATGTTATTACTTTACCATGAAACAACTAAATAAGAAGAAGTTGAAGAAGAAAGAAATTGAAAAAGATCGGTAATGGATATTATCTCTTTTTGACGCGCCTGCACTTAACCTCCACTTAAAGAACTAAGGATGGTCTTTGAAGAAGAACAGGACCTATAGGATGATACTAGGGAAGTGGAGAAGAGATTTTGGCAGGGGTTGGCCGAGCTTGAATGCTCAAATTGGTGTGAGGAGGAGAGGGAGGAGGTGCCCTTTTATAAGGGAGGAGAGGGGCACCTTAGGAAAATCTCAAAATATTATTTTATATTAAGGTCAAATTCGGTTTATAATGGTTCCAAAGGGTCTTATTTAGATAATAAAGTGGGGATGGGTTGAAATCCTCTCATCCAATAGGATTTAGACAAGTTTAGGTTATTATTTTAACCTTATCAATTAGATTTAACTGTAAGTTAAATAATTTAACTTTTACCGTGTCTTTTTGTTTTCTTACACTATATGGTTAATAAACTTACCATAACAAGACAAACGAACCCCAAGTTGTTTATTATTAATATATCTATCCTTATCTAAGTCATTTGGCCGAACGTTAGATTTTTAGGAATTAAATAACAATTAATAATATAATATTTGTTTTAAAAACTAATTTATGTCAATTTTGACACTATTTGGTACATGATTTTTATGAAATTTATAACATAATGATAAGTTAGAAAAAAGTTACTTAAATAAACAATAACATGTCATATTAACCTAGAAAATTCTTTTAAGTCAAAAAAAGTCTCAAATTACATTTATTTGGGCATTTATAACATCAATTATGTATATATTTCATTAATAAGACAATTACTACATCATCTTTGTGTCATAATAAATGATAATTATTTAATCCCTAAAAATTATAAATAAATTCCTATTATGTATGTAATTGTATTAGTTTTCTGGAGACTATTCGTGTTCGAAGTTTCATGAAGTTTATCACTAACTTAAAATTATTATACTTATAAGATTTAAGAAAGTGACATGTTGTCACATTCTTTGGTTTTAATAATAATTAAATTATTTTCATGGACAAAAGTCCATAAAATGAATCTAATCCGACCCTTAGGTGATATGGGTCGACTTTTAGTCATCCAATAGGATTTTTACATGTGTTAGGGTAATTTTATAATATTATATTTACCCTTAATTACCCGATTTACCTTTAACTATGGTAAATAAAATTTACCGTAGTTACTATTTATAATTCCCAAAAATAAAAAGTAGCTTATTAACATAATTTGGATCCACTGATTCCAAATATGGAATCCATTTTTCCAAATTCAACACACAAAAGTAGCATAAATTGAATTAAAATTAATCCCGTTGTCGAAAGAAAACTGGTTTTTCTTTAAAACATTGCAAAAGATTGAATTGATTTAACCTACGAATTCAAGGTAAAATCAATGCTAATGACATACATTATATTAAATGGTAAAAATATATTATATTTATACTTTAAAACCATTCAATATTATTATTTAACCACATAAGATATTACGATGAAAAAAGTTGTTTTTAATTAAAATATAGCGTGTTTTTACTATTCATTAAAATATGAAAGTTATCGGAAAAATATCAAAACGTTATCTAATGTGAATATTTATATCCTGATTCAAAAGAAGAATTTTATTTTGTCAAATTGAACTTATAAACATGTCAAAAACTAGATTTAAAGTGGGTGCGCCATCAAAAGGTGGCAAAACTGTATTTTTAGAAAAATACTTATTTTACCCGAAAAATTTATTTTGTTCTTATACCATGTTCTAGAAATGTGTAAGATGAATAATAATGTTATAAAATTAAAAATTTATTTAACACTATTCATAACGGCTAGTTCATAACAATATTATAATAATATATCATTGTTTAGTAAAACCCGGTATTGTGTACAACACACGCTATCGAGGAAGGTCGTGATTGCATGTAATGCAAGCCAAGTTTGGGTTGCATGTAGTGCAAAACTCCTTTGTTGTTGCGTATAACAGAATCCAATCATATTTTATTTAAACATTGAATATATATATATATACACTCAATGTTGCGTAGAATGACTTCTATCAAACGAACTTGAAATTGTGTGTAACAAGAGCCAAGAAAAGTGTTGTGTATACTACAAGATAATACAGTGTTGCGTATAGCACAAGATTATCTTGGTGTGTCGTACAATAGAAGATATGAATGAAATTAAAAAGAATGCATATTATAAAATCTCGGGTTGTTACATTCTACCCCCCTTAAAATGAATTTTGCCCTTGAAATTCGTCGGGGTTATAAATGGTTTACTATTCGAAAGTTTCTTTAATAGAAACCCACATCGTAAAAAGGAATACCAAAACCATTCTTTTAAAACAAAAGTTTGAAATATAACGGTTACCCAAATAAACTAATCACTGGGTTTCCCCATAGGTGAAAATATGGATATGGAAGAGGAATCTAACCATCATGTTCTGATGGAGAGTGGTAGAGAACATGGATATGAAAAAGCCAACAATCACAAAGCCATATATTTTTGATTATCTAAGGTAACATCTAATTCATCGGATATAAGGGCAATAGGACAAAATATTTGGTTTTTCAAGATCATTTCCCTAATGTTGATGAAATTGGAATTATAAGAAATACTTTCATGATTTTGGTATAGTCTCACCATTTGTCATTCTTTGGACAATTTCCACTTCATCTCTTAAAGAAATGAAGTTGAATTTGTCATTCGTGATGTGTTAGTAGATCATGTGATATAATGATGGGTCATTCCATCTGTCTCAAACAAAAGGTTAGAAAAGTTATCAAAAAATACATAAGTCCATCTATAGTGAGATTAATCATATATGGTTCCTAAAATGGACTTATACTTCATATATCATACTGATTAATATAATAAAACTAGTTTATACTAAACAAGGACTTCCTGTAGGCCAGTGGTAGGCGATAAAGGCCAGTCGCACTTTGGTTGTGGGTTCGATTCCCACAGCCTTGTCCGACGCGATGGGCTGTCACTCGTCCTTCAGGTTTTCCTTTTTCTAAAACTATATTACTATAACATCCCATCAATAATATCGAAAAAACTTCTATCCTTAAACAATACTAACTTATGTCCAACATAATCCATTCCAATCTTTAGGCTTATCCATAATACTTCAGTCCACTCTCATAATATAGTGAAAACGATTACCAGAGATTTAATACCATCGTTGATCCCCATATATCATAAGATATGTCTTGTTGGTCACATTCTAAACATTCAAAGGCCTTAATCATGTATTCTCTTGAATACCCATTGAACCTTAGTGAAAACATGAATGCAGTTAAACGTTAACACTTTCCACATACCAAAATCCTCAAAATTCTATATACTCAAACCCTGATATAACCTTCTCCTTATATCAGTCATGAGCTCATGAATACTATCAAACATTTAAGTTTCTCCTTATCCCTTCATTATGTGCATATCATCTACATTCCAAAAATATCTAAATAACCTTTCATGGATACTGGTAACATTAATCATACACTTTCAAAACTCAAGGAAAAACAATAGTGTAACAATCCTTAGATGTCTCTTTATTACATAGTACCATGAGATTACTTATACAACATTACACATGATAAACATGTAATCATTCCACCACATTCTTAAACCATTGACCGAGCTTCAACAATTCTTTCATCTCACATATCATTTTTAGTCTCTTCATCATCATCCACATAAATACTACCCATACGACCATACTGATTCTCTTCATGAGACTTTCCCTTAGGGCATTGGTTTGCATAATGCCCATACATTCCACATTTAAAACATTTAACCATTGTTGATGTCATAGCAATACCATTATCCTCATCCCTGGTGTTAACTGAACATTTTCCTTTACACTTACTGGCTTTGTGTCCTTCTTTTCCACAACCAAAGCATCTTCCAGTTCCTTTGAAACATTCTCCTTGATGCCTCTTCCCACATGATTTACATAGGGGAAATTGAACTTTCTTTCCTCTATGATCATCATGAAACTTCATCTTTCTCTTATTAGCTGAGTCAGGAAACTTACCAAATTTTACTTTATTGATCATATTATGAGATTGCTGATTCGGCATAACAATGATGTTTAGACTTCCAAATCCCATTTCATTTGGTTTCTCATGAAGAATATCATTCCATTGTCTATCATATCCTCCATTATCGTGAATTATCTTGTTTCCAGCCATTTTCTAAAAACCAAAAAGAATAGTGTGAGAGGCAAAAATCATAATAAAGGGGGAGTAACTTCAATATCTAACATCTTTGGTTTAATCTAATATCGTTACCATAGTTCTAGGACTATATCCTATACGTATACTTATCCTTAGGGACATCCCTAGACATACCTTAGAAACATTTCTAGGGATCTCACTAACGTTTTCGCATCCTAGTTTCCAAAGGTTGACTAAACCTTTCCTCTGATACCAACTGTAGAGACCCGAAGCTTGACGTACATGGACATTACATTACTTTTGCGGAATACTTAGTACATAACAAAAACACACACACAAGGATCGTAATAGTTTAGTGTCTTTGGAAACTCGGAATATAATCTTCTAATCGTGGTGAAAGATCTTAAACATCTCTCATAAAGATCTTCCTTTTTTTTATACCTAAAACCTTTCTTTATATCCTGGGGAAAAGAAAACATAAAAGGGTGAGCTCAAATGCTCATTAAGGGTAAACAAAAGAAATATCAATCACATCATATTCATAAGAACATAACATTTTGGAAATCTTAACCTGCAAAAGAGAGCATAATTTCATAACATGGGATAAATCATAGTAGTGAAATGAAATCCCAATAATCATAACTTAAAACATGAAAATTTGTGGCATACACACATAATCATAGAGAATAATATCTTATTAGTCAAGACTCATTGCCAAGACTATCTTAGTGGACAAAGTCCATTTCTGAACCGAGTCACCCTCGTTTCAGTCCTGTTTCACTGAACCGGTATAGCCTACCATTCCAGCCATGTCTATCTCATGAGATATAAAATCTTTACCCAATGCATTGGAGGGAGATATAGGTCCCACCCATCTCATAATGATACCATTCTTATGTGTGTCACAAAATCAGAAAACCATACATCATAGCATAACCCATGTAATAAAAATGGGAATCTTAAACATCGTGACATCATAGAACAATTCATATAAGATAAAGGAATTCATAAAAATAATTCCATCATAGCATTATCAAATCAATGTAATAATAGGGAAAGAAACAGAACCCTATTTTATCTTAGATGGAAAATAATTTTGATAAAACACTTGAACTCCACTCTTGAGGAAAATATCCTTTCTACTTCAAAAACATTTTCCCTTTCTTAACATGTCATAAAATTTTAAACTAAAAGAAGTTGATTAAAAATAAACTTGAAAACTTGTAAAGGAAGATTCATGGAAATAATGTTTTAGAAATCCATTCACGCCGTATAAGTTAAAAAAAACATTCTTCGTACTTTTGTCGAAAAAGTCAAAAAAAGTACCTCGTATTAAAAATGACAAAAGATTCCTTTCATATATTTTACTAAAAACTCACCGAAGGGTAAAATAAGATTTAAAAATTGTAGTTGAATGTAAATAATATTACATATTGAGGAAACATGGATGTGAATGATAAAATACACCCTAGTAAATACTTATGAATAAACAATCTCGGATAAAAATGAGATTGTGATATTTCCCTTACCTTAGGTCCGATTTGCTTCGTAAGTGTCCGAACCTCCTGTATAATGATTTAAATAATTTCATTGACTTATTACAGAATCATATTAATTGTTATTATATCATATATGGTTCACTTATGACTTTATATTATCCGTTCTTTTTTTAATTCATGTTAAAGAAGCGTTTTGGGTAAAATCGTTTCATTTATCGTAGGTGTTTGGACTTGTTGTTATTGACATTATTATTACTTATATCATGATTTACTTACTTCTAGAATATAAAAGATGATTTATATATCATATATATTCAATATATATATATATATAATAAATATATAAATGAAATGAAACACACCGTTCATGGAGACGGTAGTCCGTACGTACGCATGAACGCTGTTTTCCTTTCCTTATTGTATTGAATAGAAGTAAGTAGATGAAATACATATATATATACATAAATCCAGTAGATTTACCATGTCATATATTTCATTATTATTCATTATATATATCTTATAATCATTCTGGAATGGTTAACATGGATAATGAATCTCATCGCGTTGTGGAGACGGTAGTCCGTACGTACGCACGAGCGATGATATCGTTCCCATGGTTGTGGAATTGTGTTGAAGTGTATGTATACTATTTCAGTATCAATATCACTTTATAATAATAATATATAGTTACTCATTACACCATTATACCAATCCAATTATGGTGGTGGCGGAAAATATATTACACCACGGCGTGGAGATGGTATTCCGTACGTACGCACGCGCGGTGATTTCCTTTTTCCGTAGGATGGATAGAAGGTTAATTAGAGTTGTTTCATATTTATAATAACATATCAGTATATAATAAATACTGATGTTATTACTTTACCATGAAACAACTAAATAAGAAGAAGTTGAAGAAGAAAGAAATTGAAAAAGATCGGTAATGGATATTACCTCTTTTTGACGCGCCTTCACTTAACCTCCACTTAAAGAACTAAGGATGGTCTTTGAAGAAGACCAGGACCTCTAAGATGATACTAGGGAAGTGGAGAAGAGATTTTGGTAGGGGTTTGATGAGCTTGAATGCTCAAATTTGTGTGAGGAGGAGAGGGAGGAGGTGTCCTTTTATAAGGGAGGAGAGGGGCACCTTAGGAAAAGCTCAAAATAGTATTTTATATTAAGGTCAAATTCGGTTTATAATGGTTCCAAAGGTTATTATTTCGAAGTTAAAGTGGGGATGGGTCGAAAGCCTCTCATCCAATAGGATTTAGACAAGTTTAGGTTATTATTTTAACCTTATAAATTAAATATAACTCTAAGTTAAATAATTTAACTTTTACTGTGTCTTTTTGTTTTCTTACACTATATGGTTAATAAACTTACCATAACAAGCCAAACGAACCCCAAGTTGTTTATTATTAATATATCTATCCTTATCTAAGTCATTTGGATGAACCTTAGATTTTTAGGAATTAAATAACAATTAATAATATAATATTTGTTTTAAAAACTAATTTATGTCAATTTTGACACTATTTGGTACATGATTTTTATGAAATTCATAACATAATTATACGTTCGAACAAAGTTACTTAAATAAACAATAACATGTCATATTAACCTATAAAATTAGTTTAAGTCATAAAAAGTCTCAAATTACATTTATTTGGGCATTTATAACATCAATTATGTCAATATTTCATTAATAAGACAATTACTGCATCATCTTTGTGTCATAATAAATAATAATTATTTAATCCCTAAAAATTCTAAATAAATTCCTATGATGTAGATAATTGTATTAGATTTCTGGATACTATTCATGTTCGAAGTTTCATGAATGTTATCACTAAATTAAAATTATTATACTTATAAGATTTAAGAAAGTGACATGTTGTCACATTCTTTGGTTTTAATAATAATTAAATTATTTTCATGGAAAAAAGTCCATAAAATGAATCAAATCCGACCCTTAGGTGATATGGGTCGACTTTTAGTCATCCAATAGGATTTTTACATGTGTTAGGGTAATTTTATAATATTATATTTACCCTTAATTACCTGATTTACCTTTAACTATGGTAAATAAAATTTACCGTAGTTACTATTCATAATTCCCAAAAATAAAAAGTAGCTTATTAACATAATTTGGATCCACTTATTCCAAATATGGAATCCATTTTTCCAAATTCAATACACAAAAGTTGCAGAAATTGAATTAAAATTAATCCCGTTGTCGAAAGAAAACGAGTTTTTCTTTAAAACATTGCAAAAGATTGAATTGATTTAACCTACGAATTCAAGGTAAAATCAATGATAATGACATAAATTATATTAAATGGTAAAAATATATTCTATTTATACTTTAAAACCATTCAATATTATAATTTAACCACATAAGATATTACGATGAAAAAAGTTGTTTTTAATTAAAATATAGCGTGTTTTTACTATTCATTAAAATATGAAAGTTATCGAAAAAATATCAAAACTTTATCTAATGTAAATTTTTATATCCTGATTTAAAAGAAGAATTTTATTTTGACAAATTGAACTTATAAAAATGTCAAAAACTAGATTTAAAGTGGGTGCGCCATCAAAAGGCGGCAAAACTACATTTTTTGAAAAATACTTATTTTACCCGAAAAATTTATTTTGTTCTTATACCATGTTCTAGAAATGCGTAAGATGAATAATAATGTTATAAAATTCAAAATTTAGTTAAAACTATTCATAAAGTCTAGTTCATAACAATATTATAATAATATATCGTTGTTTAGTAAAACCCAGTATTGCGTACAACACACGCTATCGAGGAAGGTCGTGATTGCCTGTAATGCAAGCCAAGTTAGGGTTGTGTGTAGTGCACAACACCTTTGTTGTTGCGTATAACAGAATCCAATCATATTTTATTTATACATTGAATATATATATATATATATATACACTCAATGTTGCGTAGAATGACTTCTATCAAACGAACTTGAAATTGTGTGTAACAAGAGCCAAGAAAAGTGTTGCGTATACTGCAAGCTAATACAGTGTTGCATATAGAGCAATATAATCTTGGTGTGTCGTACAATAGAAGATATGAATGAAATTAAAAAGAATGTATCTTATAAAATCTCGGGTTGTTACATATGTATAATCCCATATTACTATGCCTAGGTTTATTTCTCTTCCAAGAAGGAAAACCCTATCCCATCACCACAGATACACTGGATCCTCTAATTGAAGTTGTCTATCTGGGCATGAAGAGTGGATACCCATACCATACCTAAGATGATGTCATAAGGCCTCATCACTGGTATAAAGAGATCTTATTAGAATATCTCACATCCAAAAGTTATATAACACTATTGGAAGAAGTTTGTGATCATTGAGTCACCTCTAATAGAAGTATACAAGTGCAAGGTTCGAGCCAAAGGCTCAATAATAATTTATATGTATTGATTCAGAGAAGTGGTAAGAAAAGAGTGGATCACACCCATGTATATCAAGACTGTTGCTAAATTAAATAAGAAAAATATCATACTTATAATTATTACAGGAGCCTTGGTGTAGTATGATTTCACAACCTATAGTTTTCCTCTCCCCTGACTATGATATCATTGATCATGGAATAGACCACTTGGGGGTGGTGGTAGAAATAGGTCGAACTTCCTTCCACCTCCAACTACTCTAAATGCTCCTCTACCACCTTTGATACCCTGAGGCCCTCCCTGCTTCTACCTCTATATCTATCTGGTTGGTCAATCAAACACCTCCTTGTTATTTGTACAATGGGTCAAACAACCCCAAGCATGATGTCCCCATCTGTCATAAGAGAAGTATAAAAACTCTATAGGATGAATTGAGCCATCCTAAGAGCCCTAAATCACTGATCCTCTTTTTTAAGATCGTCTCTTGAAGTTTCTTTCATGCCCATATCCCTATTACTACCATCATCTACCTTTAACCAACTTCTTAGATCCTATGTTCCCACTACCATCACCCACTGTTGACATCTTTTCTACTATGAAGATCTCCACTAATAAGGATCGCTCATGTAATACAACATATATGGGAATAAAAAGAGATATTAATCTATCCATTATATATAAGTGTAATACCCTCTCAAAGTTTCATGATCTAAAGAATGAATCCTTAGCTATATTGAGAGAGTACCGTGAGATGCCAATGAACCTCACTAAATACTCTCCCACAATCATACTACCAAGATGAAGCAGAAAAAGCTTCTAAAAATGAATTAATCAAAATTTATATGAAAAAACTCATCCCTAAAGAGAAGCTCTAATTATAATTAAGATAGAGTTGTATCATCATGTGACTAAGTCACCAGACTCCATCAGAACCCTATGGAGCCCTCAAGAATACTCATTAGAAAGACCAATATTTATACTATAGGTGTCCTCACATAGAGGAAAACTTCAGTGACTGCCTCTAACCAGTCCTCAAATACCTGGGGGTTTGTGTCACCCTAAAACCTGTGAGGTTTCTAGCTCTATAACTCATGAAGTGAGCTCAAAATAAGCACATCCTAAGCCAATAATATCAACATAATTTTCTTCTTAACAGGTGGTGGAATCACTAGAAAACCACCAAGAGGTACCACCTCATGTACAAGCACCTATAATGAAGCCTCATCACTTGGTATATCATCCTCATGATCATGCATAGGAATCCTGGATGGTTGTATTTGATGAGGAATCTTGAAATAAACAAGACACACCATGGTCAATGAGTATATCTGAGGAGCTGACTCAACAAGGACTTGGAAACCAAAACCCATTTCTATATAATGCATGTAGTAATGTTTTTCCCACAACCAATTACTATATATTCTGAGTTAACAAGTAGGTTATCATAATCATGGTGTAATTCCCAGCCTTAAACATTACGTAATATTGAGTTTTAATCAAGAATTCACATTGAGGATCTTTTGAGGTTTGGAGTTTTAGAGAATTAGGCCCTACCTTACATAACAAAACCATAAAAATACAAAGTGGGAACTTTCAACAGTATCCATTTCTTCAATAAAAAATAAACTTTTAAAAATTAATGTGGTTTATTTTCATATTAAATAATAACTTTTCCTTATCCCGTCCTTGACTCTATTCTTCTCTAAAACCTACGAAAAATGTTTCAAAACATGGGATGAGCATAAAAATCTCATTAAGGGATACATAAATAAGAAAACTTGTTAGTCTTTAGAAAACATGTAAACCATTAATACTTCATCATAAATTAATACTTTTCACCTTTAAGAAGTAATAAAATACACTTTATTGAATATAAGTTCCTTTCTTACCCTTTTTTGTAATAAAAAATTACCATAAAACCCATATAATGTAACATATAACATATAAGGGTAACATGGGACATAAAAATACTTAAATGGAATAACCATATGGTTGAATTACACACATATCACTACATGGAATAGCCATACGACCGAATTCCATACCCAATTCATTGGATGTTATAATGTAACCACCTGTCCTTGGTTTATCACGGAACCACCTGTCTTTGGTTTATCACATAACCACCCATCTTTGGTCTATCACGTAACCACCCATAAAATATCCAAGTACCATTATATAATAATAACACATAAAATATTTAAATTTTTGAACATTTTACTCATGAAATTTCATTTTCAATCATAAGAAATCATTTCAAGATATTGAAATATTAAATTCATTTCCAAAAATATTAAAACATTTAATAAAGAGACTTTTAAATCAAAGTGTCCCATACCAAATTGAAAATTTTAAAATAAATTAAAAATTTAAAACATCTATGTACATATAAATAAATTCATAAAAATCATTTTTAAATAATGGACATGAAATAAAAGGTTTTAGAAGAATAAATCATTAAAAAATTTATAACGATGTTTTAGTTAAAGAGTCTCTTACCACTTGAGAAACACATGAATAAAATAATTACGGAATAAAATTAAACAAAACTTTAAATATCACGATAATATACTAATTTTTTATATAACTTTTTAAAATGGTTTTATATACACTATATAAGATAATAAAGGTACATAACAACAAGACATGCCTCAATGAAATGAGATTGAGATGAAGTCCCCTACAAAGATTGTATCATTAGATTATGGATAAATCAATGACATAATTATGTGTGAAAAATATAAATACACCTAGTATAAGTGGATATTAATTGTAAAAAAATCAGAGGTCATTGACACATATTCTTGAAAAAACAAAACAAAATGACATGGATATTTAACTCAATGAATGGAAATTGAGTTAGGATTTCCCTTACCTTGAGTCCGACTTGTCTCGTTCATCCTTTATCTTCCTAGATAATAAACATAGTTTAATTACTTCTTTCCTCATAAACTTTTTCAATTTTTTTATTCCCTTTATATCACTTATTACCATGTTATATAAATTAGTTAATTCTTTGAGTTCATGTCGGACGTTTTGTTGATATTCGGTACTTGAGTCGAAAATGAACATGGTATGATTTAAATTGTCCATGTGGTCATAAGTACATAATTTCCAAAATAGTATTCATGACATAGTCATACCATTTATACATTAATCAGACTTTTTAAATGAAACTATTAATTGTGGTTATGAAAAATGAGCAACATTATAGTCACGGAGATGGTAGGCTGTTCGTACGCATGAGTAACATTTCCATTTTTCATTGATCATTTTTGGAAATAAGGTGATTATAATTTTAACTTTACATAATTATAATGATATTATTAACATAATAATAATAATTTACATATACTTCTATATATCATACATGTTATATAATGAATTAAAATGAGTCACACCACTTCGTGGAGGTGATAGTTCCCACGTACACACGAACACCATTATCATTTTTATGCACATGGAAGTAAGAAAATAATTGATATATTATTATAATATAATGGTTAATATATCAATAATGTCACATATTAACATTAATTATATTATTATAATCAGTCATGAGAGATAGTTATGAAAAAAATTAGATCGGTTCATGCAGGTGATAGTTCACACGTACGTACAGACGATTAACTCTTTTCTCATTTAATGGAAGTGGAGATGGATTTATGTGATGATATTAACAAAATAACATATAAGTATATAAATTATATTGGAGTTGTTATCTCATCATGATTGGAGTATATTTTAAGGAAGTGGAAGAATAAATAAAATAGAAACACTTCAAGAAAATGATACCTCTTATTCGGTTGATCACCTTTAAAGAACACCATAAAACCTATAAGAAGGGTGTTATTCATAAAATAAGGCTTTAAGAATATGGTTAAGGATTTTAGGAAGAGGTTTGGATAGATATAGGATGAGAAAAAATTCTTTGGAAGTGTGAATAAAAGAGCAGAAGAAGTTCCCTTGTACAGGAGAGATGAGGGGTACTTAAGGAAAGTCTTGAAATATTAATCTATTATAAATTTATTTTCGGTTTCTAATGGTCCCAAAATCATTTATTTCAAATATAATATTATTTTGGGTAGTATAAATATTATAAAATTAATATTAGGCAAATTTTTAATATTTTCAATCATTATCTTTTTGGATTAATCCTTATTTTACTTTTTTTAATCTTACCACGATAATTTGTTATTTACACTTTGTGTGTTAATGTAATTACCATAACATGTAAAATGGAGAAAAAGAGTGCAATTTATGAAATATTATGACTTATCCTAACCATTTAGTTTATTATTATATTTTTTTTATATTTTATAACATTCAATAAACTATTTTATATTTTAAGTTATGAATTAGGGGAATTTTTGACACAATTGATACTTGACTTTTTCAAAAATTAATAACAAATTGATTTCATAAAAAGAGACATTAAATAATTCCTAATATGTTATATTAATCCATAAAATTAATTTATGACATCAATTATTTCAAATAATATTTATTTTAACATTGATAATATCATTTATTTGAATCTTTTATTAATGAAGTAATCACTACATCTCCATTATTTCATAATTAACATTATTTATTTAATTTATCAAAATTATAAATAAAATACCATGATCTAGGAATTTTTTCTATTTATAATGAATATTCATATTTGGGGAGATAATTTATATAAACCCATACTAAAATTGTTTCAATAAGAAGATTCATGTTTATAACATATTTTCCTTTACTTTAAATTAAAAGTTATAAGTGTCATAATCACACCCAAGAGGATTCCAAATGCCAAATTTTCGTCCCAAGGGTTGTATTGGTCGGTGATATGTCATAAAATAAGATTATGACACATGTTAGTGTAGTTTAATATTATTATAATATTATTATTAACCTTATTTACCTGATTTACCCTTTGACCATGGTAAATAAAAATAATAATTAAACTTAATATTCATAATGTCCAAAAATAAAAGGGAACTATTTAAAAAAATTGTACATTATAATTAAAAATACAGAATCCATTTTTTCAATTTCAAAACATATAACTTGCAGTAATTAATTTAAAATTAATTTCTGTCGTTAAAATTAAAAAATGGGTTTTTAAAAGTAAAAATCATTAAAAGATTGACATGTATTTATATCAAAATTCAATGTGAAATTACTTCCAATGAACAAAAAAAGATTAAATAAAAAAAATTAATCCAATTACACATTAAATCCAATTAAAAGAAAAATATAACTATATAAAAAAGTTAGATGAAAAGACAATTTTGAATTAAAATGCAGTATTTTTCACTATTCATTAAAATATAAATTTTGTCCTAAAGATACCAAAATTTCAAAAAATGTAAATTTTGATTTCACAATTTCAAATAGGAAGTTAAGTTTTTCAAATATAACTTATAAAAGTGTCAAAAAATATATTTAAAATGGGTTCTCCATCAAAAGGCGGTAAAATGTCTTTTTTTTGAAAAATACTTCTTTTATGATTAAAATTGATTTTGTTCTTATATCTTGTGTTTAAAACATATAATATGATTTTTAAACATCACATTGAGTTTATATTTTATTAATATAATCAAAAAAAATATGATATGATTTTATAAATAAAAGTATTCTCATTTAAATAGGTTTTCAAAAAAACACATCCTTTATATTCAATTGGTTTTTATTTCTATTTCTAATAAATTTATTGACCAATGAATCATTATATAAACATGTGTAAAACATATTTTAATAATTAAGTTAATACTATTCATTTTAACCATTCCAACAACTAGTTTATAATGGTAAAATTTATATAATACTATTTAGTTGTTTGTTTAAGCTCAAAATTGCATATCATGTACGCTATTGAATATAATGTTTCTTTATTTAAACTTAAGATGTTACATCCTCCACCCTTTAATAAATTGAATCCACAAAATTTGAATTTGGGGTTGTTAACTAGGGTATGAATTTTCAAAATACCTTTATTGCAAACCCACATCGGAAAAAGGGTTAATAAAACTACAACTTTAAAAGAAAGAAAGAGAAGTAAAAAGTCACCTGAGATAACAAATACTAGGATTACATATAAGAAATAATGGATATTGAAGAAAAAATAACCATATTTTTCTAATGGAGAGTGATAGAAAACATGATCCGTAGAATGATAACAATTAGAAAACCACAAACTTTTAATGGGTTAAACCATCTTTTATTTCATAGTAGGAAAATTAAATGGAAAATGTTTTTGTTTTAATATCATTTTCATAAAGTTGAGGAATTTATTTATGATCTTGACTAAGGAAATAAGTATAAATACTTACTTTTCAAGTAGAGTTTCATCTTTTAATAAATTTATACAAAAAACTCTTATTTTCTCCAAACAATGAGTATTCAAGATGACTTGGTAACACCAGAAGCACTAGAATAAACTTCTAGAGAATCACATAATCTGCAAATGATTAACTATATATTCATCCTGTCTTGCAATATTAACCAAAAAAAGCTTAAGATAAATTCAGATAATTCCCCCAAACAATAAACCATTCTATGAAGGAAAACTACTTTTAAATCTCAAAAATTCAATAGTAATATCCATAGTTCAAAAAAGACCATTTGATAAATAATTGTCCTTAAAATTCATCAAAATAATCAAAACTAAGATTGAAACCCAAAATTTATAAGGATTTCATAGCATAGTTTTCCAAGATAAATTGTAACATTTATCTTCAAATAACATCAATCACTCTTAATGTCTTATACCAATAAGTAATTAACCTAATAAATTTTTTTACAAGATAGGTTAATCACTTCCATAAATAACCCAAATCACTATAAGTCTATAATTAAATAAAATATTTTTCAAAAAATAAATCATCTTTTATTCCTAAAATAAAATCTAATAGTATATTATTTACGTTAATTATATAAAGTCCCAAAAATAGTGAACGTCTTCCAAAATTTCATTTATCACTTAATCCCAAAATCATTTTCCAATCCCATGTTTATCTATTCGATAAAATATATATCTCAAAAATTAAATTATATTTAATCCATAAAATAATTTAACTAGAAAGAATAAGTCATACTAAGCATGGGATTCACATAGGACAGTGGTAGGTGATAAAGACCTGTCACACTCTGGTTGTGGGTTCGATTCCCATAGCCTTTTCTAACATGACTAGTTGTCACAAGGTCTGCATGTTGTCCTTTTTCAAAAACTATATAATTCTTATAAAATTACCAAAATGAGATAAAATCCTAAAAAATAACCATAATTTTTTTAACCTCAAAGTTTATTTTATACCTTTCATTTTTCATCACCAAGAGTACTAACCCATAACTACCTAAAACAATGCCTCCAGTAAAACCATTAATTACCTTGAAATTTCATAACATAAGTGTCAAAAGGTATTTCTAAGATATTTATCTTATGATCAACCTAAAAATTATAAACTTATATGATATCCTTATCAATTAATAAGACATTCCAATATTAAAAGTTGTCTAAACCATGCTTTGATACAAACTGTAAGGCCCCAACCTTAAACATTACATAATCATGAGTTTTAATTAAGAATTAACATTGATGATCTTTTCATTTTTCGAATTTTAGAGAATTTACCCATAATTAATACATAAAAATCCATATTAATAAAATGTGGAAACTTCTATTAGTATTCATTTCTTCCATAAAAAAACTTTTAAAAAGAAATTTTGTTTCTTTTCATGTTAAGTCATAACTTTCCCTTGATCCCATCCTTGACTCTATTCTTATTTAAAACCTATGAAAAAAATTTAAAAACTTGGGATGACAATAAAAATATCAATAATTGATACATAAATAAGAAATACTATTAGTATTATGAAAATATTTAAACCATTAATACTTTAACATAAAGTAATAATTTCCACCTTTAAGAAGTTGTAAAATACACTTCACTGAATATAAGTTCATTGCTTACATTTTTTTTGTAATAAAAATATTACCATAAAACCCATAAAACGTGACATATAAAATATAAATTTAACTTGGTTAATTAATCAGAATTAAATGAAATAACCATATGTTCAACTTCTATACATATCACTAAATGGAATAGCAATACAATTGACTTCCAAACCTAATGCATTGGAGGTTATAATGTAACCAACTGTTCTTGGTTTATCACAGAACCACCCGTGTTTGGTTTATCACGTAACCAATCATATTTGGTTTATCAAGTAACAAACTTTAAAATGTCCAAGTACATTTATATAATCAAAACACATAAAATATTTTAATTTTCAACATTTTACACATCAAATTTCATTTTCAATCACAAGAAATCATTTCAAGATATTGAAGTATTTAATCTGTTTCTAAAACAATTTAAAAAATTAATAAAGGGACTTTTGAATCACTGTGTCCTATACCACATTGAAAATTTTGAAATAAATTGAAATTTTAAAGAATTCATTTCCATATAAAATAAATTCATAAAAACCATTTTTAAAATAGGAACATGAAATAGAATGTTTTAGAATAATAGATCTTTAAAACATTTAGAATGATTTTTTAGTTGAAGAGTCTCTTAAAACTTGAGAAACAATTGAATAAAAATATTTAAGAAATAAAAGGAAAAAAAACTTTAAATATAATTATAATATACTAATTCATGATATAATGTGTCAAAATGGTTTTATATACACCATATAGGGTAATAAAGGTGCATAACATAAAGATATTCCTTAATGAAAGGAGATTGAGACGAAGTCACTTACAAAGATATTATCATTAGATTAAGGACAAATCAATGACATAATTATGTGTGAAAAATATAAATATACCCAATATAATTGGATATGCAGTGTAAAACAGTCAGAGTTCATTCAAACATATTCTTAGAAAAACAAAACAAATGACATGGATATTTAACTCAATGAATGGAAATTGAGTTAAGATTTCCTTTACCTAGAGTCCGAATTGTCTCTTTCATTACTTATCTTCATGAATAATAATATTAGTTTAATTAATACTTTATTAAGAACTTTTTGATGTTTTTATTCCTTTTTATCACTTATTTCCATGTTATATAAATTAGTTAATTCTTTGAGTTCATGTCGAATGTTTTTTTTTCATATTCGGTACTTGAGTAAAAAATGAACATGGTATGATTTAAATTGTCCATGTGGTCATAAGTTCATCATATATAGAATAGTATTCATAAAATATTAATAAATTTTATACATTAATAATACTTTTTAAATCAAACCATTAATTGTGGTTATGATAAATGAACAACGTTGTAATCATTGAGATGGTAAGCCGTATGTATGCATGAATAACGTTTCCATTTTTCAGTGATAATAATGGAAATAAGGTAATTATAATTTTATCTTTATAGAATTATAATGATATTATTAACATCATAATAACAATTTATATATACTTATATATATCATACAAGTTAATAATGAATCAAAATGAGTCACACTGCTTCGTAGAGGTGATAGTTCATACATACGCACGAACGATGTTATCATTTTTATGCACATGGAATTAAGAATGTAATTGATTTATTATTATATTATAATGATTAATATGTCATTAATATCAAATATTAATATTAATTCCATTATTTTATCTATTCATGATATACGGTTATAGAAAACAAATTAGGTCAGTTCATGGAGGTGATAGTTCACACGTACGCATGAATGATTAATTCATTTCCAATTTAATTAATGTGGAGTTGGATTTAGGTGATGATATTAACATATTAAAATATCAATATATTAAGGATACTGGAGTTATTATTTCATCATGGTCAGAGGGGATTTGAGGGAATTGGAAGAAAAAATAAATTAGAAACACTTATAGAAAATGATACCTCTTCTTCAGTTGATAGCCTTTGAAGAATCTGTTAACTAATAAAAGAAGGGTGTTATGACTAAAATAAGGATTTAATAATGTGTTCAGGGATTATAGTAATAGGTTCTGACAGATATTTTTTGAACTGAAAGGCTTTGGAAGTGTGAATAAAATAGAAGGTAAAGTTCCATTTTATTGGAGAGATGAGGTGCACTTTAAGAAAGTCTTGAAATATTAATTTATATAAATTTATTTTCGGTTTTTAATGGTATAAAAATAATTTATTTCAAATATGAGTTGATTTTGGGTTTTATAAAAACTATCCAATTAAAATTAGAAATGTTTTCAATATTTTTTAATCCTTATGTGTTTGGTTTAACCCTTATTTTACCTTTTTTTAATCTTACCATGATGCCTTGTTATTTAAACTTTGTGTGTTAATGTAAATACCATAACATGTCAAACGTAAAAAAGTGTAATTTATGATATATTAGGACCTATAAAAACCATTTTTTTGAATATTATATTTTTAATAATTTTATAACATTTAATAAACTATTTTATATTTTTAGTTGTGATTTAGGAAAATTTTTGACATTATTCATACTTGAATTTTTAAAAAATTCATTACAACTTGATTCCTTTGAAAAAATATATTAACACAATAATAAAATATCACAGGAAACCAAAAAAATCATGATGACAACAAATATTTCAATTAATACTTATTGTAACATTTATAATATCATTTATTTGAATATTTTATTAATGAACTAATCACTACATCACCATTGTGTTATGATTAAATTTATTAATTTAATGTATAAAAATTATAAATAAAATACAATTATGTATGGAATATTTCTAGATTTATAATTAATATTTATATTCAAATAGATCATTTATATAAACCCATATTAAAATTGTTTTAGTAAGAAGATTCATGTTTATAACATATTTTCATTTACTTTAAATTGAAAGTTATAAGTGTCATAATCACACCCAAGTGGATTCAAAATGAAAAATTTTCATCCCAAGGGTAGTCATGGTCATAAATATGTCATAAAAGGGTTTAATATACATGTTAGGGTAGTTTTATATTACTATAATATTATTTTTACCCTTATTTACCTGATTTATCTTTAACCATGGTAAATAAAAATAATTACTAAAGTTACTATTACTAATGCCTAAAAATAAAGGGGACCAATTTAAAAAATTTGGACATTATAAATAAAAATATGGAATCTATTTTTCCAAATTCAAATTACATAACTTGCAGTAATTAATTTAAAATTAATTCCCATTGTCAAAACGAAAAGATGAGCTTTTTAAAAGTAAAAACCATCAAAAGATTGATATTTTTTATATCAAATTTCAATATGAAATAACTTAAAATTACCATATTGTATTAAATGGTAAAAAATTAATCCAATTACACTTTAAAACCAATTAAAAGTACAATCTAACTATATAAAAAAATTAGACGAAAAAGAAGTATTGAATTAAAATGAAATATTTTTCACTATTCATTAAAATATGAAGTTTATCAGAAAAATAAAAAAATTTCAACCAAAGTAAATTTTTATTTCCCTATTCTAAATAAGAATTTTATTTTGTCAAATATAACTTATGAAAGTGTGAAAAAAGAGATTTCAAATGGGTTATCCACTAAAAGGCAGTAAAAATGTTTTTTTTTGAAAAATACTTATTTTATGCTTAAAATTGATTTTGTTCGTATATCTTGTCTAGAAAAAATATAACATAAATTTTAAACATCGCATTGAGTTTATATTTCCTTAATATAATCTATAATAGTGATATGATTTTATAAACACAATTATTACCATTTATATAAGTTTTCAAAAAAAAAACACATTCTTTATATTCAATTGGTTTTTATTTTTGTTTCTAATAAATTTGGTAACCAATGAATCATTATATAGAAATGTGTAAATAATATTTCCATAATTCAGTAAATACTATTCATTCCCACCATTCCAATGACTAGGTTATAATAGTAACATTTAAATAATACTATATAGTTGTTTGTTTAAGCTTAATGTAGTGTATCATATACGCTATTGAAAATAGTGTTTCTTTCTTAAAAATTGGGATGTTGCACATGGTGAATAGATACGTCAGCCACTATACCAAAACTGGAGTCCCTGACCTGAAATTCAAACTCTAAACACTTTAACACCATTTCCATAAATCCCATACCAAGCCCCACAACTAGAAAAATATTAACACTAGTCCTATGGTAGAAACGTGATCTGATACCACTCTATCATGACCTGAACCACTAGAGCCCACTTGTTCAGTGGTAAGCCTCATGTGACTACCCTAATCCTATATCTAATAGGATAAGGGCTGGTGACCAACATTGAGTAGGCATATCACACACATGGGAGAAATTATCCTAATGTACCGATACACACACACACACACTTATCAAATCCCATAAAATAATGAAATATAAGACAAAACAACCAATATCAATTCATTAATAACATATATCCCACAATCATAGTATGAAAAAATGTTCTAAAAGTGATAAAGTGATTAAATATAATCCAAAAAAAATGGAAAGAAGTCCAATTTTTTCATAAGGAGGGATTACTGTGAAATGCAACACCCAATAAACACATCGGTCTTTATAGATCATTCAAAGTTCTACATACTCCCAATCCTAATAGGACACCATCAAATATCCTATCATTTTCGTAAGACATGATATGTGTGAGCTGAGCCTATGCAGGGGTGAGTATAATCTTACCCAGTAGAACACCCTAAAATAACCATACCTAAAACATCAAGAGTAGTTAGCTCAATACTAGGTATGTTGACAAGATAAGAGACATAGTGATAATAAACCCATATATTCACCTAATAGACAATTGGTATCAAGATTTCTCAACCAATACTACCATCCACATGATTTTTCTTAAGCATTTAAGGAAATTATCATTTGGGATACCTCAATCCACGAGCCATGTTGTCATTGATGACACTTGTCTAAGAGGCCATTCATGTTTTTCCTCACTAAGGTGTACTCACTAGATCATAGAATATCACACTTTAGAGATAGTGGATCACGCCTAAGACCTCTTGGGGATACAATGAAACCTCCTAGATCATTCTTTAATATAGGAGATCAACACGCTATTCATGGTGGCCATGTCGATACCACAAAATGCACCTAAAAAGGATATAATAGAGGATCCAAACCTAGGCCTCACAGGGGGATAATACATACTCTATCTGAATTATAACCCATAGATGGGATCAAAATATTTCTTTGAGGATGTAATGTCACATTATACCCTCATAGTGATGGTCCAAGTAACCATACTCAATTGAACATAGTTTATACAGATGAAACAAAGGCGTCTAAGTCATCTTAAAGGAAGTAAACAACATGTATATTAGCTTCATGGAATGTACCACTTATCTTGGAACTACCCATGAACATGATAATGTTCCTATTCTCATTCCTATATAGACATGGTCATTCTTGTATAACTCTATCTATTCTCATTTACACCTAGTTGTACCCATGAAACCGTCCATTTCCAAGTACTAGGTTGTTCCCGTGTACTGTACCCATGACCGTGTGCCTAGACATGTCTGTTCCTGTTTACCCTGTGAGAAATATGTTGAGACTCTAGGGAAGGTTCATACAACATGTTACACATTTCTCAAAGTGTGTGAAACTTTTTTTCATTTTCAAATCATAGCATTACACCCAGGTCCCTACATGGTGTATGTTCTTCAGGTACATGTTGTGTAATTTGTGATTTCCAGAAACCTATGGTTCCTTCATGCATATGATCAGACCATAATTTCCTCTATATAACCCAACAATATTTACTAGATATTATTAATCATGTTCGTCCAAGCCTCGCCATCATCATTGGTTGGAATCCACCCATCAGATCTGATAAAAAACTCTCATGTCACTCCTTGCCATTGCAACTCGCCATCCTATAAAACAAGGATCTAAAATATAGTCTCGATCCATATAAAATCATCCTAAAAAAACCTATGTGATGCTTTCAATCTCTATCCCAAATCCCTAACAATGATATTTTGAGAGAAAGATAGTTTTCACAATGATCGTCTACTAGGAATTTTTGGAATCACCTGCCAAACATAAATCCAACAATGATAGCATATTGAATTGGAAGACTAAATAATAAACCACAAAATGGGGAATGAAACTTGGACATGCTTGGGT
The DNA here is from genome assembly GCA_963277665.1 of Viscum album. Taxonomy (NCBI): domain Eukaryota; kingdom Viridiplantae; phylum Streptophyta; class Magnoliopsida; order Santalales; family Viscaceae; genus Viscum; species Viscum album. Next base: position 960,491,152 of record OY728150.1, read on the forward strand.
TGTACTTGATTATTTGTTTTTATGACAATTAAAGGAGTTTCATATCAATAAAAAAATTCAAATCCCTTAAATCCCTGTAATAATAAACACGAACTCACAAGAAAGATCAACCAACGAATCAAAATGTTATAATTATTTATTTCCATTCATAATGGGATGAACAAAAAGGGATAAATCCACATAAAATATGTACTACATTAGGTTTAATCAATCAATGATAAATAAAAATAACACATCAATGTCACTGGTGAGAATCACAACCTATTTTGGTGAAACAATCATTGACCATGATCTTGATCTGTTGCTATTTGCTAAGATCTCCTCCAATGAATCCTCTCATAATATCAGGGTTATGAGAATAACCCTAAATGTTTTTGTAATGTTTATTTAAAGTGGTTTCTATAATTATGCATAAAAAATAAAAAAATAAAAAAATAAATAAAAAATTATTATTATTTCCCATGATAACTTTTTAACAAACGCCTTATGCTGAAACAAAGTATTTTGTGCCTAGGGTAAATGCCACATTTTGGTCTCATACTTAAAATATGAGACTCCCTTTGGTATTTATTACACTTTTTAGGAGAATTTTTCATGCATTATGTTAATATATTTAATATTTTTTATAATATCAATACTTGGCACACCATGCCTGAGAATATCGCATCATCTCAGTGCCTGGTTCCAAAAATATTACTAAATGAATTTCAAATATTTACTTAAAAAAACAGAGATTTAAAATTTATGACATAATAATAATTTAATAAAGGTGAATTATTATTTAATTTTCTTTCTTTACATCCATCAAAAAATGAAAACAACGTTTATGCGTACATATGACCTATCATCTCCATGAATGATGTATTTCATTTTTCTATCTCTAAATTTTTTTGAATATATATATATATATAATGTATATATATGATAATTTTATCATGATTAATATTATAGATATGATGGTCTATGATTAAAGTACAAGGATAAGGAATGCTGAACCAAAACATGCAAGAGAAATGAAATATTTATCACTTAGAACAGTGATTTTAATAAAAAAATGTTTAATAAGAATGTGATAAGATGTTATAATTAAATCATAAATGGTATGATATATATTTGATTATAGTTCTGGAATACATGTATAATAAATCTATATTTATTATACGATAGGTTTGAACATGTACAGAGAAAGAAAAGACTTGAGGGGTATATGTTTCAATCCCATTTTAATCAGGATTGTTTATACTTGAATTTACAATAAAGAAATTATATGATCCTTATCTGAAAAATACATTTCATTTTTCTTATCGTATGGTTATTTTATGAATTTTCATGTTTTTTGGGTACTCAAAATGGGTTTAAAAAATATTTTTATGAAAGTTCATCTTTATTTCTCCTCTTATGATTGGTAATTTTTTCTTTCATATCTATAATTTTTAAAATGTTTTTATGATTTTCTTTGATACTCACCAATTATTGTTCAAATTCACTTTTACCCATGTTTTAATTTTTACAAAAAGTTTTAAAAATAATTTTTTTAAATTACTAAACGAGGTACTTTTTATGAGAGGTGTGGAAAAAATATTTTTTTATGATTACAACATGAATATAATTTATCACCATCATGACTACTCAATTATTTGAATATTACTTTAAAATTGTCCAAGGTTATTTAAAAACAATATTTTCCATAATATTTTAGATATGTTTTTATTTTAAATATTTGATTTCAAAATGAAAATGGTAATTTTCCCAAAAAATATTCCAGTAATCTTTGAAATACATTTTTCATATACTATAACATTCTAGGACATTACTTATTCTTTAATATGAATAAAATATAATGATACCATTTTTTTCATTTCTATAGATGGTTTTTGATTATGATGATGCTAAATTTATGAAACCTATTCATTTATCACTAGTTATACTATGTTTAATTGATGAAATGTTTATAAAGCTTGTTTCTTTTCAAAGGTTTATGCTTTGATGAAATAATTAATATTTTATGATATTGTGACACACATAAGAATGATTTTGCTTATATTATAGGTGGTAATAAAATTATATATTTTTATAATGAATTGGGTAAATACTTATATATCATGAGATAATTATGGGAAATGAGTTGATGTGATCGATCCACAATGGGAAACAAGTAAGGATGCTTGATGTACTAGAGGAAAAAGGTGGTGTCCATTATGATATGAAAAAAATGTGTTTATGTCTAATACACTATGATTTATGATCTTTTTAGTTAACCATGACATATTAAATGGTTTCTATTCCTATTATGGTGACAATTTTTTAGTATGTTCTTATGATTAATATTCGAACTTATGGTTCATGATTAATTTATGACGATTCATCACTCTTATGATTCATTTCTTTTGAAATTATAATGTTCTATACTATGAATCATGTTTATGATATATGATATATTGGGTATAAAATTTATGAGTTATGTTCATGATCGCATACCTTTATGATTATCTTATGTTTTCATATGATCATAAATTGATATCTCCCATGTTTACTCTTACATGGTATCTAAGCTCACCCTTTCCCATGTTTCCTTTCCTCGGGTTATAAAGAAGCATATTAAGTAGGTAATGTCAAGAAGGGTAAAAAGTGATAAGAACATTATGAGTGATTATGGAGAATAATATGATTATATATCTAGTCTCCAAAGACACTACACCTTTTTTGTTCTAGAATATATCATAATGTTATGTAATGACTATTCATCTAAAAATATGTAATATTTATGTATGAAGATTTTGGGTTTCTTCAAACTATGAACATAAAATGAATAAATTATGAATGACATTTAAATACTAACTTATGATTATTTATGTTTCAATCTAGGTAATATCAGGTAAATTACATATTGGGTTTTCTAACCTAACAATTTATTCAAGTCCATTATATTTATTTGTAAAGAGTTTGTGAATTTTCAAAAGCATGTCCCCCGAGAGTGTCAAAATAGTTTTGTAGAAACATATATATGCCTTACACTAGGGGAAAAACAAGTTAATACCTAATCATCAATTTTCAAGATTATTACCCCTAGGTCAAACTATTTCAGAGCCACATCTACTTATAATATCTAGATAGGGATGAAATTTCTTGGAAACCACTCATTATATACCTCATCAAAATTTAAATAAATTCTCATATACTTAGACTTATCCCTAGGGTTATTTATTAATATATTATTATACTAATACCCAAAAATAACTTTGCCTCACTATGATATCAAATATAGTTCCCCAATATTTTTACACATATTATTACATGATTTTTAACATAAATATTCAATAAACACAACCTAAGGATCTATATTCATAGTGTTTATGAAAGACTAGGTACATAAAATATTAACATGAAAATAAAATAAAATGTATTTATTTTAATTACCATAATGAGATCTTAAATTTAATTTATTGCCTAAAATTGCACAGGATAACTTAGGGAACACTTAAATAAAAGGAGTGACATAAAAAGATCATCAAGGGGATAAAATTAGTAATAAATAATAACATAACAGTAAAAATTCATAAGATGATATAATAAAAGATAAAGATCATGGATAATAATATATAAGAATAACATAAATAACATAAAATCATAAGATCACCGAAACATATGGAAGGTTTTCGGTGTAGTGGAAGTTCTTGTTGTGGAAATAAACATTAAAGTTCTAATTGGATTCGATGGATCATTCAAAAATTATTCAAGACGTAAAAAACATGACCAATGATATTTTTCCATCAAATATTGACATAGAAAAAACTAGAACTCAGAGAGGATCTTTTTCATGATAAATTTATTATTAATTTAATAAAATCTAAATAAATATTACCTCATCTTATAATATTTCTTTGATGAGGATTTTTATCATCGAAAACCCTTTTATATTACCATAGTCACATAGGGAGGACCCAAAGTAGACCCCCTCTAGAAGTGATCAACATGTCTTCCATTGATCTCCAAACAACACAGATTAAATTTTGGGTGATGGAATGGTAGATCGATCATCTTTTGTTGTTCACCTTGATTGCTTCATGGTACTTTCATATTTAAGGACACTCTCTTGTTCTTTTTATTATTAGAAGGATGAGAGAAGGAGGAATCTAGATAGAAGTTTTTCATGTGTAATGATTCTCAATTCTCTATGGACCCTATACAATAGAGAAAGAAATCTATTTATAGAGTTACAGTTTATTATTAAAATATTATTTATTGCACAATGACTGTTAAAAATATAATAAACCTTAACTAACCTCATTCTATATAATAGTAATATTATTATTATTTTACATCTTTTACTATCAGGTGCAATGATAAATATTATTTGACCTACATGAAAATTAATATTTATCACCCAACATGATCTTTCTCCACTCATCAACCTCAACATTTATCTAAAATCCAATTAAATATTTATTAAATATATATCTATAAATAAATATTATAATCAAAATATGAAAGATAAAGATTTATTAAATATTTATTAAATAAAATAAATATTCTATTAAAAGTTTAATGAATAAATATTTATTAATTATTCACATAAATAAATAAATTATATATTAATTATTAAAAAATTATTTATTACCATGAAAATATTTTCGATCAATAAATCATGAATATAATTATTCCCCAGTCTTGTGAATAATATTTATTCTAATAATTAAAATCTAATAGAATTTAATTGAGATTAACAAAAACACTTATTAAATGACCCACTAGGCTTCTTTATCATTATAACTAGATGAGATTACCTAAAGTCCAATATTATTGTCTAGCAATGGGTCAAGTCACCAAAGTGAAATAAATTAATGTCGCAATGTCAACAACCAAATAAGATCATTCATAGTGTAATATAATCCCTTTTTCATAATATCTCATCAATGAGGTTTCACATATGTTTCATAAACCTATATTTTCAATACATTTTTTTAACTATATGAAATAAACTCATCATTACACCATGACCATGGAATTTAAGGTCATGGTTCCATTTAAATAAACAATATGAGTTATCAACTTCCATAAATATGGAATGGAAATATCCTTGATTTTTTAATAACATATCATTCATGATGCACCTAACACAACCTACATCCCATGTACACATGGAATCACAATTTTGGTTAGTAAATCTAAGTGCATGAGTCATGGCTTGGATTAATAATAATCATAAATTCTAAGGACCATTACAAACACTATCAGATAGGAATACCCAATGACACATAAACATAAAAAATTTATACTAGTGTCCTTGTTCTCATAATATTTGGTGTTAGAGATTACCAAGTGTGAACTTCATGAGAAGAATTATTGTTTTATTATGATTACTCACACCTGATAGTAAAAATTCTATGTTTCCCAACATAACATGTTATCCAACTATAGAACTATATTTAATAATATCATCATTGAATTTAAAGTTTCTTATCAAAAATGGGAACTAAAATGACCTTATTAATGTGAAATATACTCTAGAAAATTATTACACTAAATTAATGAAGAATAATTAACAATATGTAATATAATTTTTTATTAATATTCAAATATTATAATATACATGCAAAAAAACTTATAAAAAATTAGTTCTAGAACAAAAACTCTAAGGTACCTCCGCTTGTAATAGAGCCAGCTGAATTTGACTTTCAATCCACTAGACCACACATTATGATAAAATTTATACTGAGTTATGGTTTTAGTCAAGGGGTATACCACATTGTCTTTCATGGATATTCTAATAATTTAAAATTAACCTTTTTGAGAAAAAATGCCTCAAGATATGATACTTAAAATGTATGTTATTTTTTCATTTATGTAACCTTGGATCCTTGTAAAGGGATACTGGTGATATATTATCACAATTGAGTGTGATAGGTCTCTATTTCTAGGCACCATGTCAAGCTCTTGGAAAAATTTGTGTATCTAAACTGCTAATTTATTTTCCTCAAAATCTATAATAGTCTCAGATGCTGCTATATAAAATACAACCAATGATTTATTTGAGATATTCCAGTCCACTACACCTCCATAGAGAGTTAATATGTATCCCATATATAATTTTAGATCATATTGATATGTTTGGAAACTAGCATCTACATATCCTAGGATGAAAAGTTACCCATATCCTTGATAGACCAAGAACATTCCCTTAGTATGCCTCAAATTCTAAAAGATATTCTGGACTATTATCCCATGGTGGTCAACTAGGTTATCTTGATATCTTCCTAAAACACTTAATGTGTGTTAGAAATATATCCTATTACATAAAATAACACACATGATTGATCCAATCATAGATGTGTATGGGATCCTTATCATCCTCTTTCTTTCCTCATTTTTTTGAGAACACATTTTCTTAGAAAGATAAATCCATGTGACATTGGAAATAATACACTATTGGATGGTTCCATACTAGATCTCTTCAATGTATTGTCAATATATGTACCTTGACTTAGATTGGCCAACCTCTTGGATCTATCACAATGGATCTTGATCCCAAGAACATATACATCTTAGCCTAATTCATCCATAGAGAAGTATTTATTTAACTAGGGTTTAACAGAATATAAGACTGGTATTTCTTTTTCTATAAGTAATATTTCATTGATATAAACTATTAAGAAAAAGACTTCACTCCCACTAAATCGCTTATATAAATTTGAATCACATTAATTCTTTATTAAACCAAATTATTTTATGGATTTTTCAAACTTAATATTCCATGATCTGGATGCTTTCTTTAATTCATAAATTGATCTGTTTAATTTTCACAGGTTTTTGGCATCCTTTGGAGTCACAAACCCTTGGGGTCATGTCATATAGTCATCTTAATAAAGGTTTTTGTTAAGGAAGGATGTTTTGAAATACATTTTTCAAATCTCATAGTCATGGTAATCTACAATAACAAGAATAATTCTGATGGATTTCAGTATAGAAACAGGTGAAAAGGTTTCATCATTGTCTATTCCTTGATGTTGTTTGAACCCTTTTAAAACCAATCCTTATAAGTATAGAATTGAACATCCATGTCCATATTATTCTTGAATACCCATTTAAAACCAATGAGATTTACATCCTATAGAGAATATACCAAAATCCAAACATTGTTTTTGTAAATGGAATCCATTTCAGAATTAATAGCTTAGTTCAACTAAGAAACAATTATTCCACTTACTACTTACTTTTAAGTTATAAGATCATTACTATCAACTGATAATGTGTCACCATACTCAATGGCTATAGAAAATATATTTCATGTTCTCTAACCTCTCTTATAATCTTACATGGTATTTGTGTCTTTAGAACATCTTATTCCATGGGTCTTTGTGGAACTAGTTCCTTTTCCAACTCTTGTGTACCTTGAGCCTAGAATTCATCAATGTCTATCTTGCTCCCACTATCACTTTTAGATATGTTCCCCATATTAAGTAATATGGAATTTTTTTCCACTATTAACTTTTTATAGAGAATTTGTATATGTAACATCTTATTTTTTCCTTGCGGTATCCTATAAAGGCACACATTGTTTCTCAAAGTGAACGTTTTTTGCTCAAAGAGGCCTTATAAAATGATTCAAAACCCCACACATGTAAATTTTCTATCATGAATTTTCTTCCACTTCATATTTTATGTGGAAATATATTTATTTATTTAGTTGACATTTGGTTTATTATATATGTTGTTTTATATAAAACCTATCCCTCTAAAAGACAATGGAATAATTGCATGCCTCATCATTGTTAATACCATTTCTAATAAGTTGTGGTTACTCCTTTTTCTTACACCATTCCATTGAGGTGTTTAAGGTGGAGTGAGTTGAGATAGAGTCCCTAAAACCCCTAAATAATCAATGAAGTCTTGATTATGGTATTATCCACCACAGTTTGAGTGTAGTTTTTTAATATTCTTACCAATCTGGTTCTCAACTTCATTCTTTTATTTTTTGAATATGTTAAAAGAGTCTAACTTATACCTCATTAATTAGGCATATTCATATCTACTAAAAAAATCATTAAAAGTAATAAATCATGAGTATCCACCCATTACTTCAACTGGGAAAGATATACACACATCAATATAAAATAATTCAAGAAGATCTTTAGACCTTCCATCTTTTCTACTAAATGTAGATTTTGTCATTTTTTTCATTTAAACACGTGATACATAAACCAAGTGGTTTCGGTTAAAAAAATCTAAATATCTATCTTGGTGTATTTATTTTAAAATTATTTTCATTTATATGACCTAGATGGTGATTCCATAGTTGGGTGTGTTATGATTCATGTGATATATTTTAATTATTGATTTTCATTACTTTTTATTATTAATCCAACACATAAATACCATTATTTAAATATGCCTTACAATAAAAATGATATTTTTATAAAATAAGAACCATTTGTTCCTAAAATTGAAAATATATCCATCTATATCAAGTATGAATACTAAAATAATTTTATTTGGTAAAAAATGGAATATAATAGCAGTATTTTAAAATCAATATCATTCCCATCAACAATGTGAGGTGGTAGTCCCCAATAGCTTCAACAACTAGTATGGCTCTATTGGTTTCTCATAGGTCTACCTCACCTTTTTCAATCTTCTAAAATGAACATGGTTTATATATTTTAATACATATGTGATAACTACATGATGTATATAATACCTAATTTTTATAAATAGATAAATTTAACTTAATGAAAAACACATCGGGAGCTTCTCCTTGATTCTCTATTTGGGTGTAGTTCATCTTCCACTATCCCTTCTTGCCACATGAAAAATTGAAAAAAATCGTATTCCCTTGTATATCTGTCGATACTTATCTCCTTGTAAGGTCATTGTGAATAAGTTTTGGACATATATATTTTTTCTTGTCCTTTACTTTTACTCTTCATAAGGATTTAATTCTTATCATTCTTCATCTCCTTATCAACTTGGAAAAGCAATGTGATTAAATCTGAAAGATACTTCTTTATGTTTTTCATATTGAAATTTAAAAAAAATCTAGAGAATATCTGAGGAAGTGATGAAAGAATGATATAAGTGCATTGTTATTTAGGTAATTTAAAACCTAAAACATCTAGGTGCTTAATGTAGCCAATGAATTTGACTAAGTGATTTCCAACTAGCACACCTTATCTAAGCTTACTCTAAAAGAGTTTCATGGATATCTCAAGTTGTTCCAGTCTTGATATCTCTTGGTAAAGACTATTAAGATGTTGGAGAATGCTATATAAATACATGAATTTATTTGATTTCATGAATTAATTTGAAAAGGATGAAAGAATGAAAAATTTAGTGTCGACTGCATCACTTATATGTATATTATATACAATGAACTCCTCATCACCCATCTCTATTACTGGTGGATCAAGCACTGATGATTCTAGCACGTAATATTCCCATTAATGGTGTAACACTACCTATAGGAATATAAACCATTATTGTAATATAAAGATAATAAGAAGATGGTCGTTCTCCAAAATTGATCATAGGGATAATTTGGTTGACCAATAATCCATTTATTCTACAATTATTAAAATAATATTATTACTACTTTGATTGATTACAAATTATGTGAGACATAATAATAATATTTATTTTATCAATTCACCCATTATTTTATCAAGTCACAAAATCCCTCACCATTGGACTTAAAATGTCTATTTTCTCAGTCATTCTAGTGGAATGGAGTTATATAGACCTTCTCATAACTCAAGCAAGGGATCATCCAATTACTCAAAGATATTTAGGTGGGGAATTCTTTTCCAACTGTGATTTTAAAACTCCTTAATACATTGAGTGGATTCCACAATCCTAAAATAGTAACTACAATTTCCTCAACAATTTCCTCCAAGTTACACCAAGTCTAGAAAGGTTTACTCTTCTTGGTGTTAAGTTTGCCCAAAACATTCATATGAATTCCCCTTATAAAAGTAAGTGTCTTAGTAAGGGTTAGTCAAACACTTAGTTCTATTGGTTTCATTCTTAATTAAGTAATATAAAGCTTAATATGACTTAATATTAAGTTGATGGATTTTATTTCTACACATAAATATTTTTTTTATTTTATCATTTACATTTCCTTTTAATATCAAGTGGATTTTACTTAAGTGATTAACCATCTTTTGATAAACAATTAGCACATGATCAATTTATTTAAATTCTATATTTTAATATTATTCTATTTATTTATGTGATCTAGGTATTGAATCTATAAAATAGATATTTCATAAGATATAAATAAATAAATAAATAAATAAATAAATTGATCACGATCTTATAAATGATTGATTTATTGAGCATACAATAAACCCACCTATAAACCTATGAGAAAACTCTTTGTTCAGGTATTATCATGAGTTACATCATTACAACTATGCACTTATGTATCACTTAGGTTGGTTTCATATCAGTTTTGACATGAAAAAACTCCATGCACCTTGGGATACTTCTTTTATTACATATGATTATAACTCACATACATGTGATAGGATCTAAAATATTGGTTAAGGGAGATTACATAAACAAACTTGGACACAAAATTCCTACATAATAAAAGAGGAGGGATAAATTTTAGGCCATAAAACTTTAATTTAAAAATTAATAATTTCAAAACCATTCAATAAAATTAAATCAAATAAAACCAACACATACATAGGTCTAGTCAAAGCTTATGAACGACCATACACATGTAACGAATATGCAATAATACAATGGCAGGAATTCACTTCAATTAATTAATTTTTTATTAAGATAAAAGTTATTTTTTATTTAATTGATTAATTACCTTTATCTTAATGACCATATAAAGTCTATAGGAGATACTCATCATAAATTCATTCATGGTTAATAAAATTCATGATCAATACTTATTGATAATTGTAATAAATTAATTAAGAAATTGTTAATTCTTCAAAACCTTTATTACAAAATCAAACACATATGATTCAAATAATGTAAATCAGTTTTAACGATACAAATAGTTGTTTTAATGTAATTTTTAATTATTTTATTTATTGGGAGACTGCACAACATTTACTAATGATAAATATGTTGTGTACCTCAATTATCATGTATCTGAGATAAGAGCCTAGGAATTTAGCATGTATCTTGGCCGACATGTACTAGTGAGTTACATGATATATCGTCAAGTTGATGGGTGTCCAGAATTAACATGTGGGATTTAATGTATACCTCGGTTGGGTTACATGAAATGTACTAATGAGTTACATGCCATGTGATTTGCCTATCTTTTATCCATATAAAATGCCAACTAACTCAACATGTACTTCAGACACAATGATTAATGTGTTACATGAAATATATTCTAACTAAACATTATTTGTACCATTAATTATCCATTTTGTCTTTCTCATGTGGTGTAAAAATGTGTATTTGACCACACATATAGCACAAATCATTCCTCTATACCATGCAGACTACACGATGTCTATTCTAGATACATGTCGTGTAATCCAAAAAATCATGTGCAAATTGGTCATGTATATATGTGATGTGTAATAAATACAATCCCTATAAAAACTACTCAATGTGTCGTGTATCTAGCGACATTTCTAGGTGAATTAAACTTGGGTACATGGTGTGTACTTCGGCTACAAATCGTATATTACAATATACCGACCATAAACTTTGGAAACTTCTTATGGAATTTCTGATCATTCTTCATATATTCTTGAGACTTAAGAATATATGATTAATCTACAATGAATATAAAAATGTCTAACTCATGTAAATTAAACTTCACATTAAAGGTAGAATAATTTTTAAATGAAATATCTAACCACTATTCCACATAATCTATCAATAATCAAATAGATAATTATAAATTTAAAAATGGCCGCTCTCATACCACTTGAAGGTTTTAGGCATAACAGAAGTGCATGGGGAGAATATAACCATTAAGGTTTTTTTTCCGAATTCGATGGATCATTATCCAATTGTGAAATGTTTAAACATGATGACCAATTAAATTTTTCCATTAGATATTGACATGGGAAAACCCAAAACTCATAGGGGATCTTTTGCATGTTAAATTTATAATTAATTTAATCAGATATTAAGAAATATTACCTCGTCTTAGAATATTCCATTGATAAATATTTTGATTGTACAAAATCTATTTTTTATTACCATAGTGGTGTAGGGAGGACCTAAAGTAGATCCCATATAGCAATGATCCACACATGGTGATTGGATCTTCGAACAACACCAATTGAATGTTGGTTGTCAGTCATCTTGTGTTGTCCATCTTTAATGCATCAAGATCATCAAAACTTGAAGGATTATCTCCTTTTAATTATCATTATTAATATGATGAGAGAATTATGAATCTAGAGAGAAGTTTTCTGTGCACAATGATTCTGAATTTTCTATTAACCCTGTATAATAAAGATGATAATCTATTTATAGAGTTAGGGTTTAATTTAAAATATTGTTCAATTGAAAAAAAACCGTAAATAATATAACAAACCTTATATAATCCCAGGGAATATATTAGTATTATTATTATTATTATTATTATTATTATTATTATTTTATGGTTAGAACTATTTGTCATAATGATAAATAATATTTTACCGATTTTCAAATTAATATTACTTACCAAACATGATCTAGGTCTGCTCAACCTTCTTGAAATTTATTGAATATCTAAGTAAATATTTATTAAATATTTGTCCATAAATAAATATTCTATTCACAGTATTGTGAAAAAAATATTTATTAATTATTTACATAATTAAATAAATTATTTATTAATGAATAAATTATTATTTATTACCTTGTGAATATTCATGACAAATAAATCCTGAATAAATTTATTCCTCGATCTTAAGAATAATATTTATTTCAATAATTAAATTCAAATATAATTTAATTGAGATCAATAGAATCACTTAGTGTGTGACCATATAGGATTCTTTCACATTCATTAGGTGGGATTGCCTAAAGTCTAGGATTACTATTTAGAAACAGGTCAATACACCTAAGAGAAATAAGTTAATGTTACAACATCAACAACCACATACGATATATTTATGTGTAATATAATCCATTTACCAGAATATCACATCAAGTGGGTTTCACATATGTGTTATAAACCTATATTCTTGATACGTCTTTCATTGAAAATCTGATAGAAACTCATCATTACACCATGAACATGGAATTTTTGGAAATAGTTCCATTTAATTAAAAGGTTTTATATATCAAATTCCATAAATATAGAAGGGTAAAATACTTTATTTACTTGTTATTAATAACATTTTCCTGATGCACCCAATATACACTACTTCCCGTGAACATATAGGAGCACTATTTTGGTCAGTAAATCTAGTTATGTGAGTCATGACATGAATTAATGATAATATTAAAGTCTAAGGAACATTACACAGACTAAAAATATGAATATTTATAGAAGGGTAAAATACATTATTGACTTGTTATTAATAACATTTTCTTGATGCACCCAATATACACTACATCCCGTGAACATATAGTAGCACCATTTTGGTCAATAAATCTAGTTATGTGAGTCATGACATGAATTAATGATAATATTAAAGTCTAAGGAACATTACACAGACTAAAAAATATGAATATATGATGACACATATATATGAGGAATTTCTACTAGTGGGTATGTTATCATAATCTTCTATCTTGAAGGTTACCAAGTGTGAACTTCATGAGAAGATGTATCATCTGATTACGAGTATTCACACATGACAATAAACATTTTATGTGTCCCATAATAGTATGTTATCAAACTATATAACTATATTTAATAAATCATCATTTCATTTCAAGGTTCCTATCATAGAGGTTAACTTCTATGACCATATCAATGTGACAAATACAATAGGGTATTATTATATCAAAGTCCTACAGATTAATGAAAAATATGTAATAAGATGTTTTATTGATATTCACATCTTAAAATATACATGTAAACCAAAGTAAAAACAATTGGTTCTAGAACACAAAATCTAAAACATATGAACTCGACAACAACATAAAACCTAAAATAAGCATAAGTCTAGTCTAATTACGAAGATAACATAAGATGGAGGACAAATTTCCATCACTGATTTGGTTTAATACCTAATCCCATACATATCATTTAATGAGACATAAAAATTATCCAATGAATTGGAAATCTATCTGGGAACATTTATCATAACATGTACATGCCTATATGTTCCACATATGTAAATTACATGTAAAACATAAATATAAGACTTACTCATGGAAAGAAATGGGCTTCATAATCATGTCTTATAGCATAACCAGATGTCGTATCATAAATTATTCCATGAAATAAGGGATTAAGTAGTTATTAAACATTCATGGGTAAAAATAATAATAGATCATGAAAAATAATGTACAACTAAAGTAAAGATATGGAAAAGGGTTGATAGGTAACCTTTGAAATGTAACACTTAAGCGGGGTTTTAGGGAAAAGGAAGAAGAATATTTAAAGTGGGAGGATATATAAATTTAAATAAAACCAAAAAATGGAATAAAAAATGTGTTCCATAATATAATTGTAAATTTAAGAATTAAAATAACATTTAAATAATTTTACGGAGTGTTACTTGAAATTAGGTAAGAAAAAATAAGTTCCCTTTAATCATGTTTTCTTATCAAATGAAATTGAGAGTGAAACCTTTAAAAAATATAGATCACCATCATGAAAAAGTGAATTTAACTAGATATATATGTGTAGAAAATATATAATAAATACATAATGATAATATCTAGATAAAGTGGGGAAAATAGAGACAATTGTTATCCTAAAGAGAATAGGGTTTCTCGGATAGATCCCTTACCTTAGTTTCTAGAATCATTTTGAATTTTCACTTAATTTCATAAATAATAAAATTGTATTAATTAATTAATTAATTCATGACATTTTAAATATAAAATTTATTTACTATAATTATATTATAATAATTTATAGCTATTTAAACTATATATAATGTTTATTTTTTTGTTCTGATGGTATTTGTTTCATGGTTCCATGGTAGATTGCTTTAGGAAAATTATTAAGGTTCTTGTCAAATGAGACTAAAATACTAGAAGTTAAATGAAATGGTATTAATGAAAATAAATAAATGTAAATGGTCCCAAATATCTATATGTGTTCTATCATAGGGATGATTCCTTTAATAGAAACACTAATGTTATACAATCAGTTCATTTAGGCGGTTTTAATTACCATCATGAACTAGTTTCATTTTATTTATTATTATGACTATATATTCATTACATAATATGAAACAATATATAATGTACATATTTTTTTATTCATACTAGTATAATTGAATTTAAACCTACCATGAAAAAGGTAATGAAAAACAAAAACTCATCATCCATAGAGGTGGAGAACCAACATAATATGGATTATGTTTTCATTTTTAGAGTAAAAGGAGAAGAGTGGCACACGAATGATAAATATTTCATTAAAATAATAACATTACCACATATATATGGTAATGGAGTTAATATGAAATGTTTAAATGAATTTATTTTTAGGATGAGGAGGAAGAAAATATAAGAGGCTTGGTTGAGTATTACCTTCTTATTTGGATGTCTCCTCTTGGAATTACACTTAAGGCACCTTGTATTGATATTTTGATGAGAACAATAAATCTAGATACATTTGGGAGGTTTTATTAGGGAGTTTTGTAGAGTTCATTTAAACTCCAATCCTTATTAGGCATGAGTAGAAGAGGTGGCGAGGGGTGATATTTGTAAGGGGATGAGAGATATTTTTTTAATATTATATTCATTAGTTTATTATTCTGGATCTAGACTACAAATAATGATGAATCATGTGACTATATAAAGTAAAATCTTTATTTTATTTTGAATTAATGGGTTATTACATCATTCATGGACCATAAATTCATGTATTTATCTTATAAGGCAAATTACTGTATTTTTAGGTATCTTACTATTCACAAAAAATTCAATTATTCTAGAAAAACACAAAAAATCATCCCTAACCATTTTTGATGTTTAGATTAAAAAAATTAAATCCATTTTATGAAATCAAATTTATAAATATGATAAATATAAATTTTAAATATAATTCTTATTTATTTGAAATATTATAATTTTATTATTATGATCAATTTTATAACCCTTTTAAAAATTATTTACAGTCTCATAAAATTATATTATCATTATAACACATATTAATATAAATTTATAAACTATTTTTATAAAAATAAAGTTTATTTTATATTACTATATTTTTTATAAAAATGAAAATACATTATTTATGTTTTACAAAAATATAAACACTTAATTTATCATTTTTAAAAAATTTATTTACTTGTATCATTATATAAATATGTCATATTCTCATTTTATAAGACAACTAAATATTAATTTATGCTTCCATAAGTGAAGATATCATTCTAATGTCCAGGTTACTTTTCCTAATGATCATATTACTATTTCAGTGGTCATATTTTTAATAGTCATATGGGTTCCCTACCTTCTATAAATACCTCATATTTTATTCATTCATCATTAAATTCTATTTTATTTCAAGGATATATGTATACACACACACACATATATTCAATTTAAACATGAATATTACATTACTAATTTTCTGATACATTTGTATAGTTTTGTTTATGAGTGCAGTTATTCTGGTTGACCAATCATATCCAAATTTTCATATTTTTGTTATTTTTTTTCTATTTTTTATCTCATTGTAATATTTTCAATCTCTATGTTCATTTTTGTTATATAAATGTAATGTTAAAATTAATATAATGATTTTTTTTGTTTTCTTATGTAGTGCATGTGCATTATATAATACTATATTACACAATATGACACATTTATAGAAGAATATAAACTCCTTTTATAAAATTCTTAGTTGTTACAATATGTATATATTATCTCTTATTTCTCTTGACCAGTCTATACATGGTTAGTATTACCACAAACTATCATGATGTATTTTATTTATTGATCATCACCTCCATGATTGTTTAATAATATATATATATATATACTATATAAATATAATTTTTTATTTATTTTTATCCGTATAGAGATACTGAAATTATTCTATAATTAAAATATGATCAATACCATAATATTTAAATAATTATTAATTTATTTTAATAAACAAGACCTGTTAGATTTTTTCATAAATGAAATGTCAATAGATAATTACCAATTTAAATAAATGATAAAAAATAACATAAATAAATTTATAGTGATTATAGAGTGACTTTTTAATAAATAATTGTTCATTATGTAGGAATTTTAAGCACTTCAAAGAGACATGCAATGAATAATAAGTTGATTTTTATCAACCTTTCTCTAATTATGTATTTATCGTTATATAACTTAATTTCAAAAATCATTATATATATTTTATAATATATTTCTCATATTCATTTTCTTACTATCCTTTTCTATGGATTTACATACCTATTTAAATTTAAATTTTTTACTCCTAAGTCATATCATATGAAGTTTGTAAGGTATTCTCTCTCTATTGTCTCACATTTTTTATTTAATTTATATATTATCTTATATCTTGTTTAATTTATATCACTCTATCCTACATATTCCAGCACCTAAATTTGATATCATTTGTGGAAAAATATTCCTTTTGTTATTATCATATTTTTATTAACTATGTTGTTGTTTAAAACATTCCTCCTTTCTCTTTGAAAATACCACTTTCATTAAATCTTCTTTTATAAGTATTGTGTGAAATATTATATTTGAATTCTCATATTATTTTTTTATTGATTTTATATGGGGATTTATATGACATTTTCTATTAAATCCTTAGTTGTTTATTCCACATACTTTAAGTGGTTTTTAGTACAATATATTCTCAATTACCTTCTTGATTATATATCAATTCTGATTTAAGGTATCTTTATCTTATCAATGGGTTCTCTTCACCATAAAGTTCTAATTAAATATTTCTCTACATTAAAAGCATCATATCATCTCTATGCATATACTTATATATATTTTTCACTATTTACATAGATTATATCTTGATTGATGATATTCTATGATGTATGAGAATTTTATACAACCCATTTCAATTTAATTAGAGTTTATTAATACTATTATTTCATATTTATATATAACCATGATAATTTTTTTATATTTATAGAACACATGATGTTTTAATATATTTTCATGGGTGGTCCTAAAATTATAAATATCTCCAATGTATTAGGTACTATATATATCTCATGATATTCTTTATATGGTGCATGAGCATTGAGCCTATCACTCTATGTTATTAGGAATTGGCAAAAAACCAAGCCCAAGAATGTTATATTTTCTTATAAATAATCCTTGAATTATTCTTTTCCTATTTTATTATTATTTTTATGTCAAATTTTAATTATTTTATTACTTATATTCAATGATCCTTTATTTTCACTATATGTTACTCACATTTAAATATTTTGGGAACATATAATGTTTATATAGATGAGTAACTAGGTCAAAAATAGTGATATAGTGATCAATTCACTAATTCATTTATATTTGAAAGTTTAAAAACAATAATGAATAAGTATTGTTGTGTGTGTTGATCATGAATGATATAAAAAGTGTTTTTTAGCATTTTTCATTTAGAGAGAGTTTGTGTGTGTGTTAAGTAGTGTGAAGGAATAGGTAAAAGAACCTGAGGGGTTTCAATTCAATAATAGAAGTGTTGGAGGATTTAGGTTAATGACTATTATTATATTTTATACCAAGTGAATTTCCAATGGGAATGAATGAAAAACATCACCTCTCCCTAGGTTCAACTCTCATGATAACTTAGGACTTAATCACAAGGACAAGAGTATATGTAAGATTTTTCACATCCCTTATGAATACTTATTTTGGTTTTATTTCTACTATTATGTTTCCACTACACCCCTAGGACTCTTATCCATCAAGTTTTGTTGATTGTAACTTAGGTTCTCGGTTTGGTATTCAACTCTCATTACGTGACCCTCACAATCACATCACTAAAATAATGGACTTCCAATTGCAATCATTATAAAATATGTAAGAATAATAAAAAAATCCAGGTTTAAAATGGATTATATTATAAAAAAGTCACAAGAGCTTCATCCCCAACAAAAACATTATCCTAGTATGCTAAATTAGTGAAGAATAAGTGAAGAAAATAATATCTCCATCATCAAGGGATACTCAACCTCATATCTTCCCTCGAATGATGCTACCAACCTTATCCTATGGTGTATGGATAAACTAGATTGACAGAGATTGAAAAATGGTAGAGGAATAAAAAAATGTAATTAATAGAAAGTACTGTATAAGTTAGAAACCCCCTCATCAAATAGAGAGTGATAGATTATATATGACTGAATAGTAAGTGAAGAGAGAATGAGAATGCATAGTGGAATGAAGGTGTTATAAAAAGTCTGAATTTTTGATTGAATGGGTTCAGTGGGAATATATGGTGGAAGAGATGGATGTGTCCATGAAAAATGGAGGGGGGGTGATATGTATGGGTAATTATGTATGGTTTCAAGTAATATAAAAAAGGGATGAGAACATGGGGAAATTGTTTGAAGAATGTGGTGTGGCTAAATAGATGGTATGGAATGATGACCATGGAAGCATGTATTGATTTGATACCATATCCATAATAAGAATTAACACTCTGGAATTGAGTATTAAAACTCAAATTTTCTCCCCAAATAATTCTCATGTAACAGATATGTTCCAAAAGTAATTTTCTAAAATACTTTCACAATATATCCAAGAAAAATTAAATAATATATTTTAATCTTATGAATGATGTCCACATGTATCATGGATTGAGTCAAAGGGAAAATGGTAAATTTAGGGCTATGAGTTAAAAGGTTCTGAGAGATCCATTGATTGGAACATAGTTCTGAGAAACTCAATCATTATATTATTCTTCCTAGATTTAAGGTTTCATAACAACAATCATCCTATGATTGGGATAGATCTTGAGAACATTAGTGATATTATTAGTGGAGAGGGCATTCAAATTTCTAGTAGTGAATCCCAGTATGATTTTTAGTGGAGTATCATCTTGGGGGAGTATTTTTAATGTTGTTGATCTTTTGTTGACTAGATTTAATGATGGAAAGATTCCTAGTAATGATGTATGACCTCCAATTTTTTTTCATGTTTTCTATTTTTTATAAAAAAAATCCATTTCTAGCATTATAAAGTCCCACAATTTCATCTTTATATCCTTCAAAATAAAATCATTAAAAATTAATATTTTATTTCAACAATTACAAGTCCCTAAAATCAAGTCTCAAACAAGAGAACTATGTTTTTAAGTATAAAATGAGTAAAATTGAATTATGGTTCTAAAAAATAATAATAACTCTAAAACTAAGTATATTTAGTTTTAAAAAATCTAAAACCTAAAACAAGTTATTCAAATAATTATATAAAAAATATAAAAATAATTAGAAATCAATATTCTACCACAAATGATTATTACTTATCCTTAAGTAATTCCTCTAAATAATAAATCTCAACAAGAATACACATCCTCTCATTCTCTATCCTTAATCATTTAATTTTCATTTCCATAGATTTAAAGGTATCAAAATATTGACATGAAAAACTATTTCAATTTCCCCTCACTCAAGTTCATCATACCATTTTACAATTTCACCTAATCAATGATACATCGCCATGAATTAACCAAATAACCTCATTTTCCTCTTGTTCACATGAGTTAAACATTTAACTTTCCCTTCACCCCTCTCAATTACTTGGCACATTTTCACACTTAATTCAACCATGATACGTTCAATGAAATTATTAAATAATTGATATTTCTAATCCAAAACTAAGAAATACTAAGTAGATAGTATCCCCTAAGACTAAATGGATAAGTTTAGGCCTGAAAGCAAGGTCAAGGTGCTGAAATTGAAATTTTAATTTACTATTAGTGATGATTTTTTAATAGACACACACTTGTACCAAGAAATTTTATGATAATCTAGCGTGGATTGAAATTTGTAACACTACTCCAAGTATAATGATTTATCTTATTTAAATTTAGGGTAACCCATTGAATTGTTACTTTTTTTTAGAAAAAATAAAGAATTCATAGTTAGGTTCATCAAGCCAATGAAAACATGTAATATTATGACGCACCTAAGTGATATATTATTAACCCTAAATAATAAAGTGAATAAAATAAAAGATTCAATGTTTTAAAAGTAGATATGTCTCCTTGATAATTGAAAGATAGATTCCACTCAATGTTTTATTTCTCAATCACATGACACACTACCACTTTTATATCCCCCTAAACATGGTTTTTGATATGTAATAAATGAATACAAAACCATGAAATGAAATTTAATAACTTAAAAAAAATATTGGTAAAATTTTCACATGAATGTAAGGGAAAGGAGATAACTCCCCCATCTGTTGTATATTCTTCCTTATAGTGTATGAGTCCCATTTTCTACAAATGTTCATATCCTAATTTTCTAATAATTATCTACCAAATTTCAATAAATAAATCTATGTGGTTTATTTTTATTTATTCATAACAAAAATAGAAACAAAAGAATGAAAATAAATATTTAAAGCTTTGGTTGCCTCTAAAGAAGCACTTGTTTTATATTCCCATCCCATCTTCTTCTTTTGGTTATTTTTCAATATAAACATAGGTGGTTCCTCTATAACTAATTTTATATTGATATTTAAGGTTTCAAAATATGAAATAGATTCTTTGAATTCATTTTAGAGTAATTCCATTTCAAGAATGTATTGTTTTCCCTTAATCTTATCAAAATCCTCTTTGGGAAGTGTAAGAACCCATGTTTTCATATATGGTATGAATCTCCTATTTTTTTTGTTTTAATGTTTAAATAAATCCTAATGTGAATGTCATTCGAGGCCATGGAAGTGTCAAGGGTGTCCAAGTATTTTTCAGAGCCTGGAACCCAAGTTTTTGGGTAATTTTAACTTGGGTAATGGTTAATGTAAACCATGAGGGGCGGGCTGCATAGTTTAACAAACCATGATAGTTGTGGGTAGTGAGCAAGTGAAGGCTGCATAGTTAGACCAATCTATGAGAAACGGGGTTCATAACCATAAAGCTAAGTCTAAAACATTTATAAAGGCTACTTTGAATAATTTTCTCATGGCTAGTCAAACAGTGCGAGGAAACTGTGTAGGTTCCCATTCTCCTACACTTAACCGTGCAGTTTGGTGCATAGTTTGTGAAACCATGAGCCTAAACCATGATACCCATTTTAATTATGGTAATTGTTTATAATTTAAAATTAAATTAAAATATTTTATAAAACAAAATTATTTTTCTTTAATGGACAGAAAATGAACCCTTTTGAAGCTCTCAAAGGTGGGTATCCTTGGATTTGATGTAGTTTCTCTGTCCGATTATAAATTCAAGGGAGGAACATATAATTGAATATGTAATGATTTCCCTAAATTTGAGTTGAATCAGATGTTGATAATGGATGATCACTCCAATACCAAGATAAGATAGGTTTTCTATACCTTATACTTGAGTTTTAGTGCTTTATTGGGCTACTTGTCTTTATGCCACCTGCCGAAATTTCTGGTGTGGCCCTAAAATTTAATTGGTAAATTGAATTAGATGTGACCAGACCTATTAGGGATTCCCTTAGTTTTAGTTATGATTCTTTGGTAGTTTTTTATAAGCCATGGCCACCCATGGGGTGTGCCTTATGCTTTTACCTTGTTTTGACCATGTAAAAAACACATGGGGTAGATTGATGATTTCCAAGATATTGGGAGCCCTTTAATAAATGAATTGAGTTAAATGAGATTTTTATAAGATTGGTTACCTCCATTTCCATATGTGAACATGTTGATGTTGAACCATTTAATTAGTAAGTTGTTTAAATTTTTTAAATAGTTAAATTTGGTTATATTAAATGGGTGGGTATACTCATTATTTGATTGAATTTGAATGAATTTGGTAAAATGGGAAGACGTAATCTTGTTTCTATTGAATGTGAATGGTTCCAAGAGTGGGTAGACTCATGTGGTATGAATAATAAATGGTATGAATGGTATATGTAAGAATATATTCCTTGGACATGTTTCATTGGATCTGGAACATGGTAATGGATGACTTAGATAGATTATTATCCTGGGTTATTTATTCTTTGGGATGCCTTGGGTGTAACAGCCCGAGATTTTATGAAAAATATTCTTTTTTATTTCACTAATGTCTTGTGTTGTACGCTACACCAAAAGGAGCTTGCACAACACGCATCCTTGACTTGCCTTGCATTACACGCAATCGCAACCTTCCTCGATAGCGTGTGTGGTACGTAATACAGAGTTTCACGAAACAATGATATGCTATTAAAATATTATTAAAACTAGCCGTTATGAATAGTAATAACCACTTTTTAAAATTCTGTAAATCTTATTTTTCAAAATGAACTTCATTCTTGGATTCGGAGTATCGAATTTAGCCTAAGGTGAAATTTTGGTACTTTTCGGATAACTTTCACATTCTGATGAATAGTGAAAATTACTAAATTATAATTAAAAACAACTTTTTTAATCGAAATAATTAATAGTGATAAATTATTAATTTGAGTGGTTTTAAAGTATATTTAGAATATATTTTTACAATTTAATACAATGTTGGTCATTGGTTGTAATTTCACATTTAAACCAGACATAATCAAGTGTCAATCTTTTGATATATATTGTTTCCTAAAAACACGCTATTTATTTTAACAGCGGGATTTAATTATAAAATTAATTAATGCAAATTCTATGTTATGAATTTGGTAAAATAGATTTCATTTTTGAATTCGGAATATGAAATATAGCTTAGGATGAAATTTTGGCATTGTTCTGAAAAACATCAATTTTTGATGAATAGTGAAACTACTAAGTGGTAGGTTAAAAAAACTGAATTTTGCATAAAACTTAATTTTACCGCTTCTGTGAATAGAATTTTGAAAATCCGACAGACACGGTTAATATCAAGGACTAAAATGTGGTTCAATGAGATGAAAATAATTTTTGGTGAATAGTAACTTTTTACTTTTTTTTACCGCGGTTAATAGTAAATAGGGTAACTCAGGGTAAATATGATATTACTATTACCCTAACACATGTCCTAATTCTATTGGACAAGTGTAATTCGACCAAAAACAAACTTAGGAATAAAATATGACCATTTAGGCCCACTTGGATTAGATTAGGACATTTATTATTAATTTATTTAAAGAAAGGTTAAAATAGTTAAAATCAATGTTTAATAAGTAAATCATTTTTAATATGGGGTTATACATAAGATAAATTCGATTGTAAATATTCATTAGAAAGATAAAAAGATTTCCTACATGATGGTATTTTATTTGTAATTTTTATACATCAAATAATTTAATTTATTTATGACACAACGATGATGCAGTAATTATCTTATTAATGAAATATTGACATAATTGATGTTATAAACACCAAAATAAATGTAATTTGAAAATTTTTATGAATTCCACTAATTTTCTAGGTTACTATGATATATTAATGTTGATTTAATCAACTTGTTTCGAACATTTAATTCTGTTATGACTTTCACAAAAATCATATATCAAATAGTGTCAAAATTGACACAAAATAGTTTTTAAATCAAATATTATATTATTAATTGTTATTTTATTTCTAAAAATATAAGGTTCGGCCAAATGACTTAGATAAGGATATAAATATTAATAATAAACAATTTGG
The DNA here is from genome assembly GCA_963277665.1 of Viscum album. Classification (NCBI taxonomy): domain Eukaryota; kingdom Viridiplantae; phylum Streptophyta; class Magnoliopsida; order Santalales; family Viscaceae; genus Viscum; species Viscum album. Next base: position 960,515,971 of record OY728150.1, read on the forward strand.
GGTTCGTTTGGCATGTTATAGTAAGTGTATTAACCATATAGTGAAAGAAAACAAAAAGACATGGTAAAAGTTAAATTATTTAACTTAGAGTTAAATCTAATTGATAAGGCTAAAATAATATCCTAAACTTGTCTAAATTCTATTGGTTGATAGGATTTCGACCCATCCCCACTTTAGCTTCGAAATAAGACCCTTTGGAACCATTATAAACCGATTTTGACTTTAATATAAAATAATATTTTGAGATATTCCTAAGGTGCCCCTCTCCTCCCCTATAAAAGGACACCTCCTCCCCCTCCTCCTCACACCAATTTGAGCACTCAAGATCGGCCAACCCCTGCCAAAATCTCTTCTCCACTTCCCTAGAAACATCCTAGAGGTTCTGGTCTTCCTCAAAGACCAATTTTAGTGCCCTAAGAGGAGGTCTCAAAGAGGCGCTTCAAAGAAGAGGTAATTACCGTTACCAATTCTTTCATCTTTATTTCTTCTTCCACTTCTTCTTCTTAGGTTGTTTCATTATGAAGTAATAACATCAGTATCACTCATATACTGATATGTTATTATAAGTATGAAACAAACCTATTTCACCATCTATCCATCCTACGGGAAAAGAAATCACCGCGCGTGCGTACGTACGGAATATCGTCTCCACGCCGTGGTGTAATCTATTTTCCACCACCACCTTACATGGATGGGTATAATGGTGTAAAGAATAACTATACATAGTTATTACAACATCATATTGATTCTGATATATTGTATAATCCACTCCAATTCAATTCAGTATTTATGGAAATGATATCATCGCTCGTGCGTACGTACGGACTACCGTCTCCACGACGCGATGAGATTCATTCTCCATGATAACCATTTAAGAATGATTATAAAGTATATATAAGAAATAATAATTAAATATATGACATTATAAAGTTACTGGATTTATGTATATATATATATGTATGTCATCAACTTACTTCCATTCAAGACAATAAGGAAAGAAAAACAGCGTTCATGCGTACGTACGGACTACCGTCTCCATGAACGGTGTTTTTCATTTTATTTATCTACCTATTATATATATATATATACTGAATATATATGATATATAAATCATATTTTATATTCTGGAAGTGAGTAAATCATGATATAAGTAATAATGATGTCAAGAACAACAAGTCAAAACACCTACGATAAATGAAACGATTTTACCCAAAACGCTTCTTTAACATGGAATTTACAAAAGAACGGGTAATATAATGTCATAAGTGAACCATATATGATATCATAACAATGAATATGATTCTGTAATAAGTCAATAACATGATTTAAATCATTATACAGGAGGTTCGGACACTTACAAAGCAAGTCGGACCTAAGGTAAGGGAAATATCACAATCTCATTTTTATCCGAGATTGTTTATTCGTAAGTATTTACTGGGGTGTATTTTATCATCCACATCCATGTTCCATCAATATGTAATATTGTTTCCATCCACTTGCAATGGTTTAAATCCAATTTTACCCTTCGGTGAGTGTTTAGTAAAGAATATGAAAGGAATCTTTTGTCGTTTTTCCGTACGAGGTACTTTTTGACTTTTCCGACAAAAGTACGAAGAATGTTTTTTTTAACTTATACGGCATGAATGGATTTTTAAAACATTATTTTCAAGAAGATTCCTTTACAAGTTTTCAAGTATATTTTTAATCAACTTCTTTTATTTTAAATTCGTATGACATGTTATGAAAGGAAAAATGTTTTTGAAGAAGAAAGGATATTTTCCTCAAGAATGGAGTTCAAGTGTTTTATCAAAATTATTTTCCATCTAAGATAATAAAGGGTTCTGTTTTTATCCCTATTATTACATTGATTTGATCATGTTGTGATGGAATTATTTTTATGAATTCCTTTATCTTATATGAATTGTTCTATGATGTCATGTTGTTTAAGAATCCCATTTTTGTTACATGTGTTATGCGATGATGTATGATTTATGATTATGTGGCACACATAAGAAAGGATTCATTATAAGATGGGTGGGACCTATATCTCCCTCCAATGCATTGGGTAAAGATTTTATATCTCATGAGATAGACATGGCTGGAATGGTAGGTTATACCGGTTCAGTGAAACAGGACTGAAACGAGGGTTACTCGATTCAGAAAGGGACTTTGTCCACTAAGATAGTCTTGGCAATGAGTCTTGACTAACAAGAAATGATTATCTATGATTATGTGTGTATGCCACAAAGTTTCATGTTTTAAGTTATGATTATTGGGATTACATTTTCACTTCTATGATTTATCCCATGTTATGATATTATGATGTTCTTTTGCAGGTTAAGATTTCCAAAAGCTATGTTCTTATGTATATGATGTGATTGATATTTCTTTTGTTTACCCTTACTGAGCATTTGAGCTCACCCTTTTATGTTTTCTTTTCCCCAGGATATAAAGAAAGGTTTTTAGGTAAAAAAAAGGGGAAGATCTTTATGGGAGATATTGAAGATCTTTCACCACGATTAGAAGATTACGTTCCGAGTTTCCAAAGACACTAAACCATTACGATCCTTGTGTGTGTGTTTTTGTTATGTACTAAGTATTCCGCAAATGTAATGTAATGTCCATGTACGTCAGGCTTCGGGTCTCTACAGTTGGTATCAGAGGAAAGGTTTAGTCAACCTTTGGAAACTAGGATGCGAGAACTTTAGTGAGATCCCTAGAGATATTTCTAAGGTATGTCTAGGGATGTCCCTAAGGTTAAGTATACGTATAGGTTATAGTACTAGAACTACGCTAACGATCATAGAATTAAACCTAAGATGTTAGATATTGAAGGTACTCCCCCTTTATAATGTTGTTTTCCCTAGCATGATTTTTGCCTCTCACACTATTCTTTTTGGGTTTTAGAAAATGGATGGAAACAAGGTGATTCATGATAATGGAGGATATGCTGGACAATGGAATGATATTTTTTATGAGCAACCAAATGAAATGGGATTTGGAAGTCCAAAGATCATTATTATTCCGAATCAGCAATCTCATAATATGATCAATAAAGTAAAATTTGGTAAGTTTCCAGACTCGGCTAATAAGAGAAAGATGGAGTTTCATGATGATCATAGAGGAAAGAAAGTTCAATTTCCCCTATGTAAATCATGTGGGAAGAGGCATCAAGGAGAATGTTTCAAGGGAACTGGAAGATGCTTTGGGTGTGGAAAAGAAGGACACAAAGCAAGTAAGTGCAAAGGAAAAGATTCCGTTAACACCATGGATGAGGATAATGGTATTGCTACGACATCAAAAATGGTTAAGTGTTTTAAATGTGGAATGTATGGGCATTATGCAAACCAATGTCCTAAGGGAAAGACTCATGAAGAGAATCAGTATGGCCGTATGGGTAGTATTTATGTTGATGATGATGATGAGACTACAAATGATATGTGAGATGAAAGAATTGTTGAAGCTCGGTCAATGGTTTAAGAATTTAGTGGAATGATTACATGTTTATCATGTGTAATGTTGTATAAGAAATCTCATGGTACTATGGAATAAAGAGACATCTAAGGATTGTTACACTGTTGTCTTTCCTTGAGTTATGAAAGTGTATGATTAATGGTACCACTATCCATGAAAGGTTATTCAGATATTTTTGGAATTTAGATGATATGCGCATAATGAAGGGATAAGGAGAAAATTAAATGTTTAACAGTATTCATGAGCTCATGATTGATATAAGGACTAAGTGATATCATGGTTTGAGTATATAGAATTTTGAGGATTTTGGTATGTGGAAAGTGTTAACATTTAACTGAATTCATTTTTTCACTAAGGTTCAATGGGTATTCAAGAGAGTACAAGATTAAGGCCTTTGAATGTTTGGAATGTGACCAACAAAACATATCTTATGATATATGGGGATCGACGATGGTGTTAAATCTCTGGTAATCGTTTTCACTATGTTGTGAGAGTGGACTGCAGTATTATGGATAAGCCTAAAGATTAGAATGGATTATGTTGGACATAAGTTAGTATTGTTTAAGGATAGAAGATTTTCGATATTATTGATGGGATGTTATAGTAACGTAGTTTTAGAAAAAGGACAACCTGCAGGACGGGCGACAGCCCATCGCTTCGGACAAGGCTGTAGGAATCGAACCCACAACCGAAGTGCGACTGGCCTTTATCGCCTACCACTGACCTACAGGAAGTCCCTGTTTAGTAGAAACTAGTGTTACTATATTAAGCAGTATGATATATGAAGTATAAGCCCATTTTAGGAACCATATATGATTAATCCCACTATAGATCGACTTATGTATATAAATTTTGCTAACCTTTTGAGACAGATGGAATGACCCGTCATTCTATCACATGATCTGCTAACACTTCACGAATAACAAATTCAACTTCATTTATTTAAGAGATGAAGTGGAAATTGTTAAAGGCACGAACAACAGTGAGATTGTACCAAAATAAAGTAAGTATTTATTCTAATTCAAATTCTTTAACTTTAGGGAAATGATCTTGAAAACCAAAAATGTTGTCCTAGTTCTCTTATACCTGATGAATCAGATGGTACCTTAGATCGTCACAAATTTATGGATTTGTGGTTACTGGCTTTTCCATAGCCATGTTCTCTACCACTCTCCATCAGAACATGATGGTTAGATTTCTCTTCCATATCCATATTTTCACCTATGTGGAAACCCAATGATTAGTTTATTTGGGTAACCGTTACGTTTCATACTTTTGTTTTTAAAGATTGGTTTTGACTTTCCTTTTTACGATGTGGGTTTCTATTAAAGAAACTTTCGAATAGTAAACCATTTATAACCCCGACGAATTTCGAGGGCGAAATTCATTTTAAGGGGGGTAGAATGTAACAGCCCGAGATTTTATGAAAAATATTCTTTTTTATTTCACTAATGTCTTGTGTTGTACGCTACACCAAAAGGAGCTTGCACAACACACATCCTTGACTTGCCTTGCATTACACGCAATCGCAACCTTCCTCGATAGCGTGTGTGGTACGTAATACAGAGTTTCACGAAACAATGATATGCTATTAAAATATTATTAAAACTAGCCGTTATGAATAGTAATAACCACTTTTTAAAATTCTGTAAATATTATTTTTCAAAATGAACTTCATTCTTGGATTCGGAGTATCGAATTTAGCCTAAGGTGAAATTTTGGTACTTTTCGGATAACTTTCACATTCTGATGAATAGTGAAAATTACTAAATTATAATTAAAAACAACTTTTTTAATCGAAATAATTAATAGTGATAAATTATTAATTTGAGTGGTTTTAAAGTATATTTAGAATATATTTTTACAATTTAATACAATGTTGGTCATTGGTTGTAATTTCACATTTAAACCAGACATAATCAAGTGTCAATCTTTTGATATATATTGTTTCCTAAAAACACGCTATTTATTTTAACAGCGGGATTTAATTATAAAATTAATTAATGCAAATTCTATGTTATGAATTTGGTAAAATAGATTTCATTTTTGAATTCGGAATATGAAATATAGCTTAGGATGAAATTTTGGCATTGTTCTGAAAAACATCAATTTTTGATGAATAGTGAAACTACTAAGTGGTAGGTTAAAAAAACTGAATTTTGCATAAAACTTAATTTTACCGCTTCTGTGAATAGAATTTTGAAAATCCGACAGACACGGTTAATATCAAGGACTAAAATGTGGTTCAATGAGATGAAAATAATTTTTGGTGAATAGTAACTTTTTACTTTTTTTTACCGCGGTTAATAGTAAATAGGGTAACTAAGGGTAAATATGATATTAATATTACCCTAACACATGTCCTAATTCTATTGGACAAGTGTAATTCGACCAAAAACAAACTTTGGAATAAAATATGACCATTTAGGCCCACTTGGATTAGATTAGGACATTTATTATTAATTTATTTAAAGAAAGGTTAAAATAGTTAAAATCAATGTTTAATAAGTAAAGCATTTTTAATATGGGGTTATACATAAGATAAATTCGATTGTAAATATTCATTAGAAAGCTAAAAAGATTTCCTACATGATGGTATTTTATTTGTAATTTTTATACATCAAATAATTTAATTTATTTATGACACAACGATGATGCAGTAATTATCTTATTAATGAAATATTGACATAATTGATTTTATAAACACCAAAATAAATGTAATTTGAAAATTTTTATGAATTCCACTAATTTTCTAGGTTACTATGATATATTAATGTTGATTTAATCAACTTGGTTCGAACATTTAATTCTGTTATGACTTTCACAAAAATCATATATCAAATAGTGTCAAAATTGACACAAAATAGTTTTTAAATCAAATATTATATTATTAATTGTTATTTTATTCCTAAAAATATAAGGTTCGGCCAAATGACTTAGATAAGGATATACATATTAATAATAAACAATTTGGGGTTCGTTTGGCATGTTATAGTAAGTGTATTAACCATATAGTGAAAGAAAACAAAAAGACATGGTAAAAGTTAAATTATTTAACTTAGAGTTAAATCTAATTGATAAGGTTAAAATAATATCCTAAACTTGTCTAAATTCTATTGGTTGAAAGGATTTCGACCCATCCCCACTTTAGCTTCGAAATAAGACCCTTTGGAACCATTATAAACCGATTTTGACTTTAATATAAAATAATATTTTGAGATATTCCTAAGGTGCCCCTCTCCTCCCCTATAAAAGGACACCTCCTCCCCCTCCTCCTCACACCAATTTGAGCACTCAAGCTCGGCCAACCCCTGCCAAAATCTCTTCTCCACTTCCCTAGAAACATCCTAGAGGTTCTGGTCTTCCTCAAAGACCAATTTTAGTGCCCTAAGAGGAGGTCTCAAAGAGGCGCTTCAAAGAAGAGGTAATTACCGTTACCAATTCTTTCATCTTTATTTCTTCTTCCACTTCTTCTTCTTAGGTTGTTTCATTATGAAGTAATAACATCAGTATCACTCATATAATGATATGTTATTATAAGTATGAAACAACCCTATTTCACCATCTATCCATCCTACGGGAATAGAAATCACCGCGCGTGCGTACGTACGGAATACCGTCTCCACGCCGTGGTGTAATCTATTTTCCACCACCACCTTACATGGATGGGTATAATGGTGTAAAGAATAACTATACATAGTTATTACAACATCATATTGATTCTGATATATTGTATAATCCACTCCAATTCAATTCAGTATTTATGGAAATGATATCATCGCTCGTGCGTACGTACGGACTACCGTCTCCACGACGCGATGAGATTCAATCTCCATGATAACCATTTAAGAATGATTATAAAGTATATATAAGAAATAATAATGAAATATATGACATTATAAAGTTACTGGATTTATGTATATATATATATGTATGTCATCAACTTACTTCCATTCAAGACAATAAGGAAAGAAAAACAGCGTTCATCCGTACGTACGGACTACCGTCTCCATGAACGGTGTTTTTCATTTTATTTATCTACCTATTATATATATATATATATACTGAATATATATGATATATAAATCATATTTTATATTCTGGAAGTGAGTAAATCATGATATAAGTAATAATGATGTCAAGAACAACAAGTCAAAACACCTACGATAAATGAAACGATTTTACCCAAAACGCTTCTTTAACATGGAATTTACAAAAGAACGGGTAATATAATGTCATAAGTGAACCATATATGATATCATAACAATGAATATGATTCTGTAATAAGTCAATAACATGATTTAAATCATTATACAGGAGGTTCGGAAACTTACAAAGCAAGTCGGACCTAAGGTAAGGGAAATATCACAATCTCATTTTTATCCGAGATTGTTTATTCGTAAGTATTTACTGGGGTGTATTTTATCATCCACATCCATGTTCCCTCAATATGTAATATTGTTTCCATCCACTTGCAATGGTTTAAATCCAATTTTACCCTTCGGTGAGTGTTTAGTAAAGAATATGAAAGGAATCTTTTGTCGTTTTTCCGTACGAGGTACTTTTTGACTTTTCCGACAAAAGTACGAAGAATGTTTTTTTTAACTTATACGGCATGAATGGATTTTTAAAACATTATTTTCAAGAAGATTCCTTTACAAGTTTTCAAGTATATTTTTAATCAACTTCTTTTATTTTAAATTCGTATGACATGTTATGAAAGGAAAAATGTTTTTGAAGAAGAAAGGATATTTTCCTCAAGAATGGAGTTCAAGTGTTTTATCAAAATTATTTTCCATCTAAGATAATAAAGGGTTCTGTTTTTATCCCTATTATTACATTGATTTGATCATGTTGTGATGGAATTATTTTTATGAATTCCTTTATCTTATATGAATTGTTCTATGATGTCATGTTGTTTAAGAATCCCATTTTTGTTACATGTGTTATGCGATGATGTATGATTTATGATTATGTGGCACACATAAGAAAGGATTCATTATAAGATGGGTGGGACCTATATCTCCCTCCAATGCATTGGGTAAAGATTTTATATCTCATGAGATATACATGGCTGGAATGGTAGGTTATACCGGTTCAGTGAAACAGGACTGAAACGAGGGTTACTCGATTCAGAAAGGGACTTTGTCCACTAAGATAGTCTTGGCAATGAGTCTTGACTAACAAGAAATGATTATCTATGATTATGTGTGTATGCCACAAAGTTTCATGTTTTAAGTTATGATTATTGGGATTACATTTTCACTTCTATGATTTATCCCATGTTATGATATTATGATGTTCTTTTGCAGGTTAAGATTTCCAAAAGCTATGTTCTTATGTATATGATGTGATTGATATTTCTTTTGTTTACCCTTACTGAGCATTTGAGCTCACCCTTTTATGTTTTCTTTTCCCCAGGATATAAAGAAAGGTTTTTAGGTAAAAAAAAAGGGGAAGATCTTTATGGGAGATATTGAAGATCTTTCACCACGATTAGAAGATTACGTTCCGAGTTTCCAAAGACACTAAACCATTACGATCCTTGTGTGTGTGTTTTTGTTATGTACTAAGTATTCCGCAAATGTAATGTAATGTCCATGTACGTCAGGCTTCGGGTCTCTACAGTTGGTATCAGAGGAAAGGTTTAGTCAACCTTTGGAAACTAGGATGCGAGAACTTTAGTGAGATCCCTAGAGATATTTCTAAGGTATGTCTAGGGATGTCCCTAAGGTTAAGTATACGTATAGGTTATAGTACTAGAACTACGCTAACGATCATAGAATTAAACCTAAGATGTTAGATATTGAAGGTACTCCCCCTTTATAATGTTGTTTTCCCTAGCATGATTTTTGCCTCTCACACTATTCTTTTTGGGTTTTAGAAAATGGATGGAAACAAGGTGATTCATGATAATGGAGGATATGCTGGACAATGGAATGATATTTTTTATGAGCAACCAAATGAAATGGGATTTGGAAGTCCAAAGATCATTATTATGCCGAATCAGCAATCTCATAATATGATCAATAAAGTAAAATTTGGTAAGTTTCCAGACTCGGCTAATAAGAGAAAGATGGAGTTTCATGATGATCATAGAGGAAAGAAAGTTCAATTTCCCCTATGTAAATCATGTGGGAAGAGGCATCAAGGAGAATGTTTCAAGGGAACTGGAAGATGCTTTGGGTGTGGAAAAGAAGGACACAAAGCAAGTAAGTGCAAAGGAAAAGATTCCGTTAACACCATGGATGAGGATAATGGTATTGCTACGACATCAAAAATGGTTAAGTGTTTTAAATGTGGAATGTATGGGCATTATGCAAACCAATGTCCTAAGGGAAAGACTCATGAAGAGAATCAGTATGGCCGTATGGGTAGTATTTATGTTGATGATGATGATGAGACTACAAATGATATGTGAGATGAAAGAATTGTTGAAGCTCGGTCAATGGTTTAAGAATTTAGTGGAATGATTACATGTTTATCATGTGTAATGTTGTATAAGAAATCTCATGGTACTATGGAATAAAGAGACATCTAAGGATTGTTACACTGTTGTCTTTCCTTGAGTTATGAAAGTGTATGATTAATGGTACCACTATCCATGAAAGGTTATTCAGATATTTTTGGAATTTAGATGATATGCGCATAATGAAGGGATAAGGAGAAAATTAAATGTTTAACAGTATTCATGAGCTCATGATTGATATAAGGACTAAGTGATATCATGGTTTGAGTATATAGAATTTTGAGGATTTTGGTATGTGGAAAGTGTTAACATTTAACTGAATTCATTTTTTCACTAAGGTTCAATGGGTATTCAAGAGAGTACAAGATTAAGGCCTTTGAATGTTTGGAATGTGACCAACAAAACATATCTTATGATATATGGGGATCGACGATGGTGTTAAATCTCTGGTAATCGTTTTCACTATGTTGTGAGAGTGGACTGCAGTATTATGGATAAGACTAAAGATTAGAATGGATTATGTTGGACATAAGTTAGTATTGTTTAAGGATAGAAGATTTTCGATATTATTGATGGGATGTTATAGTAACGTAGTTTTAGAAAAAGGACAACCTGCAGGATGGGCGACAGCCCATCGCTTCGGACAAGGCTGTAGGAATCGAACCCACAACCGAAGTGCGACTGGCCTTTATCGCCTACCACTGACCTACAAGAAGTCCCTGTTTAGTAGAAACTAGTGTTACTATATTAAGCAGTATGATATATGAAGTATAAGCCCATTTTAGGAACCATATATGATTAATCCCACTATAGATCGACTTATGTATATAAATTTTGCTAACCTTTTGAGACAGATGGAATGACCCGTCATTCTATCACATGATCTGCTAACACTTCACGAATAACAAATTCAACTTCATTTATTTAAGAGATGAAGTGGAAATTGTTAAAGGCACGAACAACAGTGAGATTGTACCAAAATAAAGTAAGTATTTATTCTAATTCAAATTCTTTAACTTTAGGGAAATGATCTTGAAAACCAAAAATGTTGTCCTAGTTCTCTTATACCTGATGAATCAGATGGTACCTTAGATCGTCACAAATTTATGGATTTGTGGTTACTGGCTTTTCCATAGCCATGTTCTCTACCACTCTCCATCAGAACATGATGGTTAGATTTCTCTTCCATATCCATATTTTCACCTATGTGGAAACCCAATGATTAGTTTATTTGGGTAACCGTTACGTTTCATACTTTTGTTTTTAAAGATTGGTTTTGACTTTCCTTTTTACGATGTGGGTTTCTATTAAAGAAACTTTCGAATAGTAAACCATTTATAACCCCGACGAATTTCGAGGGCGAAATTCATTTTAAGGGGGGTAGAATGTAACAGCCCGAGATTTTATGAAAAATATTCTTTTTTATTTCACTAATGTCTTGTGTTGTACGCTACACCAAAAGGAGCTTGCACAACACGCATCCTTGACTTGCCTTGCATTACACGCAATCGCAACCTTCCTCGATAGTGTGTGTGGTACGTAATACAGAGTTTCACAAAACAATGATATGCTATTAAAATATTATTAAAACTAGCCGTTATGAATAGTAATAACCACTTTTTAAAATTCTGTAAATCTTATTTTTCAAAATGAACTTCATTCTTGGATTCGGAGTATCGAATTTAGCCTAAGGTGAAATTTTGGTACTTTTCGGATAACTTTCACATTCTGATGAATAGTGAAAATTACTAAATTATAATTAAAAACAACTTTTTTAATCGAAATAATTAATAGTGATAAATTATTAATTTGAGTGGTTTTAAAGTATATTTAGAATATATTTTTACAATTTAATACAATGTTGGTCATTGGTTGTAATTTCACATTTAAACCAGACATAATCAAGTGTCAATCTTTTGATATATATTGTTTCCTAAAAACACGCTATTTATTTTAACAGCGGGATTTAATTATAAAATTAATTAATGCAAATTATATGTTATGAATTTGGTAAAATAGATTTCATTTTTGAATTCGGAATATTAAATATAGCTTAGGATGAAATTTTGGCATTGTTCTGAAAAACATCAATTTTTGATGAATAGTGAAACTACTAAGTGGTAGGTTAAAAAAACTGAATTTTGCATAAAACTTAATTTTACCGCTTCTGTGAATAGAATTTTGAAAATCCGACAGACACGGTTAATATCAAGGACTAAAATGTGGTTCAATGAGATGAAAATAATTTTTGGTGAATAGTAACTTTTTACTTTTTTTTACCGCGGTTAATAGTAAATAGGGTAACTAAGGGTAAATATGATATTACTATTACCCTAACACATGTCCTAATTCTATTGGACAAGTGTAATTCGACCAAAAACAAACTTAGGAATAACATATGACCATTTAGGCCCACTTGGATTAGATTAGGACATTTATTATTAATTTATTTAAAGAAAGGTTAAAATAGTTAAAATCAATGTTTAATAAGTAAATCATTTTTAATATGGGGTTATACAGAAGATAAATTCGATTGTAAATATTCATTAGAAATCTAAAAAGATTTCCTACATGATGGTATTTTATTTGTAATTTTTATACATCAAATAATTTAATTTATTTATGACACAACGATGATGCAGTAATTATCTTATTAATGAAATATTGACATAATTGATGTTATAAACACCAAAATAAATGTAATTTGAAGATTTTTATGAATTCCACTAATTTTCTAGGTTACTATGATATATTAATGTTGATTTAATCAACTTTGTTCGAACATTTAATTCTGTTATGACTTTCACAAAAATCATATATCAAATAGTGTCAAAATTGACACAAAATAGTTTTTAAATCAAATATTATATTATTAATTGTTATTTTATTTCTAAAAATTTAAGGTTCGGCCAAATGACTTAGATAAGGATATACATATTAATAATAAACAATTTGGGGTTCGTTTGGCATGTTATAGTAAGTGTATTAACCATATAGTGAAAGAAAACAAAAAGACATGGTAAAAGTTAAATTATTTAACTTAGAGTTAAATCTAATTGATAAGGTTAAAATAATATCCTAAACTTGTCTAAATTCTATTGGTTGATAGGATTTCGACCCATCCCCACTTTAGCTTCGAAATAAGACCCTTTGGAACCATTATAAACCGATTTTGACTTTAATATAAAATAATATTTTGAGATATTCCTAAGGTGCCCCTCTCCTCCCCTATAAAAGGACACCTCCTCCCCCTCCTCCTCACACCAATTTGAGCACTCAAGCTCGGCCAACCCCTGCCAAAATCTCTTCTCCACTTCCCTAGAAACATCCTAGAGGTTCTGGTCTTCCTCAAAGACCAATTTTAGTGCCCTAAGAGGAGGTCTCAAAGAGGCGCTTCAAAGAAGAGGTAATTACCGTTACCAATTCTTTCATCTTTATTTCTTCTTCCACTTCTTCTTCTTAGGTTGTTTCATTATGAAGTAATAACATCAGTATCACTCATATACTGATATGTTATTATAAGTATGAAACAACCCTATTTCACCATCTATCCATCCTACGGGAAAAGAAATCACCGCGCGTGCGTACGTACGTAATACCGTCTCCACGCCGTGGTGTAATCTATTTTCCACCACCACCTTACATGGTGGGTATAATGGTGTAAAGAATAACTATACATAGTTATTACAACATCATATTGATTCTGATATATTGTATAATCCACTCCAATTCAATTCATTATTTATGGAAATGATATCATCGCTCGTGCGTACGTACGGACTACCGTCTCCACGACGCGATGAGATTCATTCTCCATGATAACCATTTAAGAATGATTATAAAGTATATATAAGAAATAATAATGAAATATATGACATTATAAAGTTACTGGATTTATGTATATATATATATATGTATGTCATCAACTTACTTCCATTCAAGACAATAAGGAAAGAAAAACAGCGTTCATGCGTACGTACGGACTACCGTCTCCATGAACGGTGTTTTTCATTTTATTTATCTACCTATTATATATATATATATACTGAATATATATGATATATAAATCATATTTTATATTCTGGAAGTGAGTAAATCATGATATAAGTAATAATGATGTCAAGAACAACAAGTCAAAACACCTACGATAAATGAAACGATTTTACCCAAAACGCTTCTTTAACATGGAATTTACAAAAGAACGGGTAATATAATGTCATAAGTGAACCATATATGATATCATAACAATGAATATGATTCTGTAATAAGTCAATAACATGATTTAAATCATTATACAGGAGGTTCGGACACTTACAAAGCAAGTCGGACCTAAGGTAAGGGAAATATCACAATCTCATTTTTATCCGAGATTGTTTATTCGTAAGTATTTACTGGGGTGTATTTTATCATCCACATCCATGTTCCCTCAATATGTAATATTGTTTCCATCCACTTGCAATGGTTTAAATCCAATTTTACCCTTCGGTGAGTTTTTAGTAAAGAATATGAAATGAATCTTTTGTCGTTTTTCCGTACGAGGTACTTTTTGACTTTTCCGACAAAAGTACGAGGAATGTTTTTTTTAACTTATACGGCATGAATGGATTTTTAAAACATTATTTTCAAGAAGATTCCTTTACAAGTTTTCAAGTATATTTTTAATCAACTTCTTTTATTTTAAATTCGTATGACATGTTATGAAAGGAAAAATGTTTTTGAAGAAGAAAGGATATTTTCCTCAAGAATGGAGTTCAAGTGTTTTATCAAAATTATTTTCCATCTAAGATAATAAAGGGTTCTGTTTTTATCCCTATTATTACATTGATTTGATCATGTTGTGATGGAATTATTTTTATGAATTCCTTTATCTTATATGAATTGTTCTATGATGTCATGTTGTTTAAGAATCCCATTTTTGTTACATGTGTTATGCGATGATGTATGATTTATGATTATGTGGCACACATAAGAAAGGATTCATTATAAGATGGGTGGGACATATATCTCCCTCTAATGCATTGGGTAAAGATTTTATATCTCATGAGATAGACATGGCTGGAATGGTAGGTTATACCGGTTCAGTGAAACAGGACTGAAACGAGGGTTACTCGATTCAGAAAGGGACTTTGTCCACTAAGATAGTCTTGGCAATGAGTCTTGACTAACAAGAAATGATTATCTATGATTATGTGTGTATTCCACAAAGTTTCATGTTTTAAGTTATGATTATTGGGATTACATTTTCACTTCTATGATTTATCCCATGTTATGATATTATGATGTTCTTTTGCAGGTTAAGATTTCCAAAAGCTATGTTCTTATGTATATGATGTGATTGATATTTCTTTTGTTTACCCTTACTGAGCATTTGAGCTCACCCTTTTATGTTTTCTTTTCCCCAGGATATAAAGAAAGGTTTTTAGGTAAAAAAAAAGGGGAAGATCTTTATGGGAGATATTGAAGATCTTTCACCACGATTAGAAGATTACGTTCCGAGTTTCCAAAGACACTAAACTATTACGATCCTTGTGTGTGTGTTTTTGTTATGTACTAAGTATTCCGCAAATGTAATGTAATGTCCATGTACGTCAGGCTTCGGGTCTCTACATTGGGCTTTCCCACCCCTTAGATTTGGCTTTCCTAGAATCACATAGGATATGTCTGGTATGATGTGCCCCTAGTAATCCAACCAATTCCTAACTGACTTTCCATCAAAATTCTCCTAGGACTGGATGAGGATGCCTTGGTCTTCAACACCTTGGTTCTGACCCTTGAGGTCTGACACATTGACATATAAAATGACAGTGAGAATAATGACATTATTGGTTGAAAAACATGGCCATGTATTTTTCTAGAACTTTTGGCTATATGGAAAGGCCTTGATTGATTTAGGGATATGGTTAAACGGTGAGGTTGTGGTGTTTCCTCTTTTGTACTAGTGGATGCCTTGTTAGGATCTTGACACTTGTTTTTCAAGGATCATGGAGGGGATAATCAGTTTTACTTGGATAGCTGTAGACATTCCATGTACACTTTGAACTTACTTATTAATTTCTTGCTTTATTTTCACACTATATAGATTGTTATACTACACAGCCTATACTCTATATATCATTGTGTGGTTTCCTACCAGGATATTATCTCACACCCTATTTAGGACACCCTTGGGGACCCAAAATGATTATATAGTTGTAGGTATAAATAGGGGAAAGCACCCTTATAAAGGTTTTTGATTTATGCATAAGAGATGGGGAGTATGGGACCAAGTCGAGGCTTGTGATTCTATTTGGATTCTTTTGTTATTTTTTGGAATTTGGATACTTGTGTTGTATTTTACTTCTATATACCCAATTTTGATGTTTTTACTGGCATGCATCAACATAATTTTATATGAGACACTTTTGTATATTAATTAATTAATTAATGCCTTTTTTATCATCATTTATTTGTTTGTTATATCTGCTTCTCTTATTGATAGTTTTTTTACTTCCATTACTGTTTTGCTGTGTTACATACTGGTAATGAGAGAATAGTCTCCCCACAAACACACCCAATTCCCTCACTATTAGTTATAGGACTCTGATGTTTGGGGAGATGTGCTTGAGGCCACGTGACCCACCAGTACCAGATCACTATTGAGTGGCATCCGAGTCTTATATGTTACAAAGTGGTATTAGAGAGGTATTTTCTAGTTTTTTTACTATTTGGAGATAATAGACTAGGATATGAATGGAATTGAGTTTGGTAATGAGCTGTTCCAATAAGTAGCTCTCCCATGTATAGGTAAAATCCAAATTTCCTTGAATTAAATTATTATTTTATGGATTTTTTCTATTATAGTTGATTTGATTCCACCATTTGGTGATAAAAATTGTGATGTTATTATTGATATGACTATGGGTTCTATTTCATTACAGCCCAATGAGATGAGGTTATGTCATCTCATGAATCATATTAGGAACATGTTATAAATCAAATGTCATGCATTATTCCATGCCATTTAGGATGCATTACTCATTGCATGTTGTTGTGATTGGTTCTATGATAGATATTCCTGATATTGTGATATATTTCATGTAATGGATAAAGGATAGTGACCCCATATTTTAGTTCCGAAGTAGTGTGGGCCCTTATAGACTAAGAAGTAACACAAATTTTTATCCAATTATTCAAAGTGAATTTAATAGGTCATTAAATATATGGGAACTATATTTTGGCCTATGAGGTGTTATGGGCCCTCATGGATTGGAACATGGTAAACCATTGGTTAATATTTGAAATCAATGAAAGATGGAAAATTAAAAGTGATCTGAATGTGATTTGAGATGGAAACTTGAAATGAAAAATATAGACTCGACCTTGAACCAACTTTTGAGTGGTAAATAGGTAGTATCTCCAGTGGTTTTTGGTGACTCTTCTTTTACAGTACTAGCTTTAGGAGTAGGCTCTGGGTTATGAATTAGTTTTAGGAAGTTTTTGATATATACCATGCTTTCAAGATATGAATCTTGATATCTTTATTTTATGAGGTGTGTGTTTGGTATTGTAGATGCATGGAACCATGATGAAATCTAGTCATATGTCATAAGGGAAGAAAAAACCAAACTGTAGAGGTAGTTGGTCATGGGCTACTAGAGGATCCTCTTTTGGTGCCAGAAGAGGAACTAGATTCTATTCAGGATAGAGCTGCTGAGTTATAGTTCTACAATGGATTCTTTCTCTTCATGTAGAATTATTAGGGAGAATCGTAGCCTAAATTGTCTATATCTGAGCAGATGTAGGTATTCCAGTAGTAGAATTATTCTACATTTATGGGGGATAGTGGTCCATTGGATACTGAGTAATGGTTTGATACTATGCTAGAAATATTCAAGAATCTTGGGAGACCTTATAAGAGGAGGGTCAAGATCTCCACATATATTCTTCAAGGGGAATAAAAATCTCTCCTGGGATGAACTAAACCATATTTAAAATCTATGAGATATGGGTTAGGCTAACTTCCAAAACCGATTCTATGATTATTTATACTTCTAGGCTCTGTGGGAAGAGCAGGTTGATGAATTCATGCATCTAGAGAAGGGTTCAATGACAATTATGGAGTAATCGACACAATTTATAGATCTATAATGTTATGCATCGACCTACCTTACTAATGAGATATCAAGGGAGAGATACTTCAAGGAAGGTCTCCGACATGATATCAGATCTTGCGGCAATGTGCTCTGGTCGACCTCTATCCATAAAATTGTGAATCAAGAACTGATTACAGAGCAACACTTGGGAAAATATGGGGGTGTAGAGAGGTGAAGTACTATTTCTCAAACTAGTGGTTCATCATCTTCTGGCAGGAAGCACCAGTTTTAGGGTTCCCAGCCAGGCTCTAAGTACTAGTAGATCAGTGTTCTATCATCAGTGTGGCAGGTAAGGACACAAGAGGAATCAGTGTGATTGCGACCCAGTCGAGTGCCGAGATTGTATTAGGATGGTCCACATACCACTTTTCTGTAAGAACTTACCTCTTACTATGATTGGTAGGGGTAATCTCTGAAAAATTGGTTCAAGAGCAGGTTTCTCATCTCCATGTCATGTAGAATGATAGATCAGTGCTGGTTGATCAAGTTGAGGCAGTAGTGGTCATGGTTAAAGCATCCAGACACCGATTACATCGAGACATTAGAGTGGGCCTACTCTGGGCAGTGATGTTGTGTCACAGGGCCATGGTTCAGTAAAAATATGTTCTGTATAGGCTACCCATGAGGAGCAAGGCATCAGACTATCTACAATGATAGGTATGATCTTAGCACCTTCAACTATTACATATACTATTTTTGATACAGTTTCATCTCATAGTTTCATATGTGAACCTATGGTGAAAAGACTTAGGTTAATTGTTTTGTCTTCAGAGAGCATTATGACACTAGACACTCCATTGGAAATAAAAATAGAGGGTGTATTCTAGTAAAGGGAGTGTCATCTTGAGGTTGGTAGGTGTATCTTTATTTGGAATATGTATATCCTCAAGATGAAAGGGTTTGACGCCATACTCGTGATGAAATGGCTAGTAGATTATCGATCTTATATTGACTTCTTTCATCAAAGGGTGACTTTCACATCACCATAGGCTGCATTTTTTACACACAAGGGTGAATGGGATGTCTAGGTGAGCTGATCTAGACCAAAACACAATGGGATGGGTGGGATGATATCCCAAATATCTTGTTTGTAAATGGATGATTAGGGATCTTATTAGAAAAATTTCCTCTAGTGGTTGATCACTTTAAGGATGTGTTCAAGGATGAGTTTTCTAGTTTACCTACTATGAGAGAGGTAGAAATATATATCTTGTTAGTGCTATGAGATGAACCTATATCCTTTCCTCCTTACAATATAGCTACAATGGATTTACAGAATCTCAAGAGGTAGTAAGGAGATTTGGAGGAAGAGGGGTTCATTAGACCCATTACTTCTTCATGGGGTTATCCAGTCCTTTTTTCAAAAAAGGAAGATGAAAATATTAGGCTATGCGTGGATTATCGGAAGCTAAACCAGCCAATGGTTAAGAACCAATATCCCTTTACATAGATAGATGACCTGTTTGAGAAAATTCAGGGAGATTAGGTGTTCTATAAAATTTATTTGAGGTCAAGATATCACCAGCTATGTTTTTGAACTGCATACATACCTTGTATAGATTTTCATAATAGGTATAGTCTATATGAGTATCTGGTCATGTCGTTCGATCTCATGAATGCGCCAACAGTTTTCATGGCACTAATAAAACAAGTCTTCTATCTTTATTTACATTCATTTATGGTAGTTTTTGTGGATTATATCTTAGTTTATTATCATAATCAAAATGACCATGCAAAAAAACTTGAGATTATATTAGATACACTGAGAGAGAATCAATTATATACTGATCTCACAAAGTTCCTCTTCTAGATGTATCAAATTCACTTCATGGTTCACATAATCTTAGAGACAAGAGTATCAATTAACCTAGAGAAGGTGAGAGGTATAATTTCCTAAGAGAAACCCATGAGTGCCTTTGACATATGGAGTTTCTTGGGGATATCTTGATATTAAAGTCATTTCATAAAGGAATTATCATACTTAGTAGTTTTGTTGATGAGTTTAACTATGAACGGTGTGATTTTTTTATGGTTAGATTCCTATGAGACATCCTTCCAAGAGTTAAAAGGGGGATTAAATTCCTCACCAGTCCTGATAGTACAAGGTCAGGGCAAGAGATGCACTATGTATTGCGACACATCAAGTGTCTATCATGGAGTAGTGCTGATGCAAGTGGAAAGAGTTGTAGCATATGAGTCTCAATATCTGAGGCCACATGAGAAGAACAACCCGACTCATGATATTGAGTTAAAAATAGTCATCATGCTTTCTTCTGTTAGAGACATTTTTTACTGGGAGATCATTTTGTGGTGTACATGGACCACAAAAGCCTCAAATATATATTTACATAGCATGATCTAAATCCAAGGTACTGAAGGCAAGTGGAGTACCTACAGTCCTTTGACTTTGAGCTTACCCACACCCCTAGTAAATGAAATGCAATAGCCGATGCACTGAGTACGTGGACTCAGATAAAGGCAGTTCAATAGATCATTAGTGAGTGGTAGCTCATGAATTTTTTCTCTAAGATTCCCTTGTATATGCACAATAGGAAGGGGTAGATCTATCTATCATCCTTATCAGGGATTTCAACCACAATGGATAGAGTGAGGATGAGGCAACTATCAGATTTAGAGGGCTTAGTCCTACGTGAGAGTGTGGTAGGTGAGGATACAACTCATAGTTATACTATAGGAAAGGACAAGATTCTAAATATCCATGGTCACATTTTGTTTCCATTGGACATATGCGAGGAGTTGATGTGGGAGTTTCATACCTCATCTTTGGTAGTGCACCTCAGAGTCACTAAGATGTACCTAGACATACACTGTAATTATTGGTGGCTAGGTATGAAGCGTGTGGTATCTGATTTTGTTATGAGGTCTCCAACTGTCAGTAGGTGAAGGGGGAACATCAACAACTGGATGTACTTTTACAGTAGTTACTTATTCCAGAGTGGAAATGAGATGATGTCACGTTGTATTTCATTATAAGTTTACCATGTTCACCACGAGGTAATGATGAAATGTGGGTTTTTATTGACAATATCATGAAGGATGATCATTTCATGCTGATAAAATAGGCCTTCGGTGTTGATGTGCTTGGAAGTTTGATATCCCTGAGATACTAAGACTCTAAGGGTTCCATGCACTATCATTTCTGATAGGGATTCTTGCTTTAGTATTATTTCTAGAAGAGTTTGTAGTGGGTGCTGGGTACTTAGGTTTTTATGAGCACCACATACCACCCTCAGATTGATGAACAGTTAGAGCATATGATGCATGCTCTTTAGGAAATGTTTTTATCATGAATCCTTGATTTTGGGGGCTCTTGGGAGAATCATATAATCCTGGTTGAGTTTTCTTACAACAATAGAATCCAGGTGACTATTCAGATGAAACCTTATGAGGATTTGTATGGTAGGCCATTCCAATCACCCCTATGATAGTTAGAGGTAGGCGATGAAGCTTTACTAGGACAACATCTCATGTAGAATACTTCTGATCTAGTCCAGTTGATTTAGGAATGGATGGATACTACATAGTCTCAATAGAATTCTTACAATGATCGCCACATATGACATCTAGAGTTTAAGGTTTGGGAATGAGTATTCCTATATATTTCACTGAGGTTGGGACATAGAAGGATTAGAATACAAGGAAAGGTTTCACCACAACATTGAAGGATTTTTAAGATTTTGTAAAGACTCGGGTCAGTAGCCTATCAGTTGAAGTTACCTTAGAAGTAGAAAGACATTCACGACATATTCTAAGCTACACTGTTATTATTCTAACCCATATCATATTTTTTATCCTAAGGAGGTTGAGATTTAGGTTGATGTGTCCTTTGAGTAGCCTAAGATTCATATAATTTATACGAGCATGAAGTTTCTCCATGCCTGGTTAGTTACTCTAATACAAGTGCTATAGAATCACAACCGTTTATAGGAAGATACTTGGGAGTGGGAGGCTGACGTACATGTTGAGTGTCTAGATTTGTTCTGAGACGAATATTGACCACATTTTAGAGAACAATTCATGGGTAAATTATTTTATGGGGGGTGGGGGAGATTATAAGAACCTGGGTTTTCATATGGGGTATAGATCCCTTCTTTTTCAGTTTCAATTTTTAAACACAGCCAAATGTGAATGCCCTTTATGGTGATGGAAGAGTCATGGGGTGTCCTAGACTTGTTTGAAGCCTGAAACCCATGTTTTGGGGTAATTTAAGCCTGATGCATGGTTAGTATAAACTATACAGGGAATGATGCATGATTTAAAAAATCATGTATTTTTTGGGATGTGAGAAGGGGAAGGCCACATGATTAGAAAAAATTGTGTGAAATCAGCCACATGGTCATGAAACTAGGTAAGTAAATTTGACATATTCTTTTTTCATAGTTTCTGCATGGATATTTAAACCGTGCAAGAAAACCATATAGGCCCCCCTTATTTTCTAGCTAACCATGTGATTTTGTGTACTTTTTTTCAAGCCGTGTGCCTAAATCATGAAACCCATTTTAATTTGGGTATTTTTTATAATTTTAAATTAAATTAAAATATTTTATAAAACTAAATTTCTTTTCTTCAATGGATTGTAAATGAACCCTTTTGAAGCTCTCAAATGTGACTATCCTTAGATTTAAGTTGGTTTCTCCATTAGATATCTGATTCAAGTGCAAAACATCTCATTGAATCAATAACTATTTCTCCCAATCTGAGTTGAATTAGGATTTAATATTGGATGATCACTTCACAACTGAGCTAATGTAGGTGGTCTATACCTTTTCCCTTGAGTTATGGTGCTTTATTGGGCTACCTTCCATTGTGTTTCGTGCCAAACATTCCATAACGACCCTGAAATTGAATAGGTTTATTAAATTAGATGTAATCACACCTACTAGGGATTTTCTTAGGTTGAGTTATGATGTGGTGGTAGTTTTTACCCCAACCATGGACACCCATGGGTTGTAACTTATGAGTTTTAAAATATTTAGACCATGTACACCACCCACGGGGTGGATTGATTATTTCCTAGATATAGAGAGCCTATTAGTAAATGAATTGAGTTAAATGATATGTTTATTAGATGGTTTACCTCTATTTACATATGTTAACATGTTTATGTTGAACCATTTAATCAATAAATTGTTTAAATTGATCAAATATCTAAATATGGTTTTATTGAATGGGTGGGTATTGTCATTATTTTGTTGTCTTTGAAGGAATTTTGTAAAATTGGTAGATGTAGTCTTGTTTTTATTGAATGTGAATGGTTTTATGAGTGGGTTGACTCATGTTGTATGAATGAAAAATTTTATCAATGATAAATATAATAATAGATTCCATGTACATGTTTCCTTGGATCTGGAATGTGGTAGTCGATTCCTTGGATAAATCATGGTCCTTGGGTCTTGATTCCATGGGATGGATTAAAATTTTCTTCCCCTTGGATCTATCTTGCTTAGAATTGCACATAACATGTATGGTATGACATGCCTCTGGTAATCCACAATTTCATAACCATGTTTCGATTGATATGCTTCTAGGAATCAATGAGGATGGGTTGGTCTTCAAAACCATGGATCCAACCCTTCATGGTTTGAAACTATGACACATGGAATGACCATGATAATTATGATAGGCTTGGTTGAAAGTCTTTTCGAAGGATTTTTTTACACTTCTGGTTATACGGAAAGGCTATGATTGATTTGGTGCTATGGTTATACAATGAGGTTGTGGTGTTTCCTCCTTTGTAATTGTGACTTACTTGTTTGGAGCTTGGAACTTGTTTTACATGGATTCTTGAGGGGATAGTCTATTTCACTTGCTTCATAGTGGAAGGTATATGGGAACATTTCACTTCCTTATTGCTTTACTAATTTACTTGAACATCACTTAACTTGTTATATTTCACATCTTGGATTATATAGAACTCTGGGTGGTTGCCAATTGGGGTGTCATCTCGAACTCTGTTTCGGCCACGCTTGGAGATCCAAATAGATTATATGGTTATAGTTATGGATAGGTTCAAGTTCCCTTCTAAATTTTCTTTATTGCTACATATGAGTATGGGTGTATGGGACCAAGTAGAGACTTGTGATGATACTGTGAAATTTTTGTTCTTTTTGGATTTTGGATACTTGTATTGTATTGTAATATTGTGTACCTATTTTGAATATTTTGTAGAGACATGCATCATCATCATTGTATATGATATACTTATGGTATTTTTATTACTTTATTTATTTCTTGTTTATCATCAATTGTTTGGTTTTTATATCTTCTTCCGCTATTGACTGTTTTGGACTACCATTATGGTTTTGTAATGTTAAACTCTGGTAATGAGGGAACATTATCGCAACTAACACAACAAAGTCCATTTCTACTAGTCTTAAGACTCTATAATTTGGGGATATGTGCTTGAGGCCATGTGATTCACCTAGCTCGAAGCACTATTGAGTGGAATTCGGGTCTGAGAAATTAAATGCAGCTTATTTAAAGAAATTTCTACATAATTTTAAATGGTATATTTTTTCTCTTTTATTTTGAAATATTATTACATAAAATTTGGTCTCTTCAACTAATGAAAAAATATTTACTACACCTTGTTTCCCTCTTCATGGCCAATTCCCAATTATGGACATTAATATTCTCTATTTTAGTATTTGAGAATTTGAATATTGGACTAGTGGGTGCTTCTGGATTCAATTTCAATATCATTTGTGGTGTTAGTATAAGTGGTACAAATTATTTCATATCTTACTTAATTTTTGCCACATCATCCAAAACTCTCTTACCATTATTCAAGGGTTGTTTATCCTATTTAATTTTATATTCACTAGGGTTTATCAAATACGAGTTTCTAGTTGGTTCTTTATCCTTATTTTCTTTATTAGAACCTTTCCATAGGTCTGAAATTTCTTCCTCTTTTTTTCAATAAATTTTTCAAATTATGATTCAAGTTGATTACCTTCTTTAATGAATTCGTAAATTGTATGTTGAATCCCATCTGAATTTTCAATGTGTTATTCCCCTATTAAAAAAATTATAAAAGGGATTCATTTGGATTGATCTTTCCATGATTCTTCCCATTTTATATAGAAATTTCTAGGGGACATTCTACGAGTATGTACTAATTATTAATTTTTATTATTTATTGATATCTCTAATTTATTTATTGAACCATAATTTCCTCTTGAGATTCAAATCCTTGGAGGCCATGTTGAGTCTTTTCTGTAACCTTGTTGATTATTTCATTTATCATTGAGAAGTGTTTTTGAATTATTTTTTTCTCCTTAAGAAAATATTAATGTTGCTGATAATTTTCCACTTTTAATATAGAATAAAACTACATATTTAATCCAAAATTTTCACTATTGTGTATTTTATCTTGATTTATTCAAGGTAATTTAACTTTATCTCTCTAATTTGGGCGTTAAGGATAAAAAATGAAAAATCCTACTCCTAATCCCTATATCAGAATTTAAATTCAACTTGATCTCTCCATGAAATTACCTTATTATTTTTATGCATTTAATCATCTATTTATGTGTAAAGGGTGAATGAGTTTTTGTAATTTAAGAAGTTCAACACTATTTTGAGATTTCCCAAGCATTCTATATAAAAAACCTTTTAATTACTTCTTTCATAGTGTGCTTGAGATCAAATTTTATAATCGAACATTCATATAGGAAATATGGAATTGATAATCACTAGTGGTAGTGGTTTTCTTGATATTACCTCTTCTTACTCTCAATTCCTCTTCTAAATTTAAATCCAACTTGCTGAAAATTTCCTTGATTTCCATGGATGAATTATTTTCATAACATCATCACATAACTGTGTCAACAAAGACTTGTCCATCAAGTATGAGCCTTTCATAGAAAATATTTTTGAGTAATGGGGGTGGGATTTGATTATTTAGGAATTAATGATTGTAGTTTTAGTACCTATTCCAAGAGCCCTGTAGTTTATCATGGTCTCCTTGACTAATGTTTGAAATATTTCTATAAAAATATTTGGTTTTATTAATTTTATAGTATATCCTTAATAATTTATAGTCATTGAGCTCATATTATTTTTCTATTAAAGATAAATTTATTCTATTTTGGATCCTTATCACTTGGGGTATCTCTGCCTACTTAAAGTTTGGTGGGGAATGAATGAAATTATACAAGTAGAAATTATAGTGGTGTTTTCCACCTAGTTTTATCCATAATATAGATTGAATTTTTTCTCTCCCTTTTTATTGAGTATGTCAAAAAATTGCTCCTAATAATGCATCATTTAATTCCGCATATTAGTGTCTCAAAAGTAATTCAACAGGTCTTTAAATTTAATCAATATTTATCTGAAAATAGAATTAGAAAATTGAGTATACAAGTATATGAATCTATTTTGAAATAAAAATTTCTGATTGAAGAATATTTGGTGTAATTTTAAATTTTTCAATAAATAGTTCAAAATAAGTTATTTGAATTCTAAATATCACTGATAATAGATTTTTTTTCTCATTTAAATATTTTAGGTAGATATAATATTTTTACTAGTGTGTAGCCAGGTGGAACATAAGGATAGGGTAATTAATTCATTAATTAATTTATGTGTGAAAGATGAGAAATAATGATGTTTACAATGTTTTGTGTGTGTGGATTTTTTAATAAATTAAAAATATTTTTTTATTTTTCATTTCACGTGTGTGTTTATGGTTTAGGTGGTGTGAAGAAACAAACAACACTATGTCCAAGGGGTTTCAATTCTATAATAGAATGGTGGGAGGATATAGGTAAGTGACATTCATGTATTTGACAACAAGTTAATTTACAATGTAAGTGAAATGATATCATCTCATCCCTCTCAGGGTCCAATTTCATGGTAACATATGTTTTATTAATAATGGAAAGATTCCTAGTAGTACTACTCTTATCCATCATGGGTAGTGGGTTTTTTATGCTTCATTTATTATTTGTACAGTACACCCTTAGTACTCTCATCAATACTGATGAAAAGATCCTAACATAGGTGATTGGTTTAGAATTAAAATCTTGTTACCTCAACCTCACCCTCAAATCATCCAACTAATGGCCATTCATTCAGAAGAATTAGAAACTATGCCTGAATAATACAAAATAAAAGTTTTGCATAGCATGAAAAATGTAATAATCCCTTAATCCCCCTCAAACACCCTAGACTAGAATTCCAATACATTTAAGAACCATAAAATAAATGAAGATACCCTTCATTAAGGGAAGTATGCCTGCCTGTGCTCCCTATAATGCTAATTCCTCCCTTATTAATTGGTGTATAGATGAAGTGGATTGATAATAAATAGAGAATGGTAGATGAATAAAAAATGGTGTAGGATTGGATTATGTTGGATCACTAATATAGTATCCCAACTTCATGTAAGTGAATAACTATCCTCTTTACCTAGTGATCTTGTATGAATGCAATGAGCACCCCCCTCAAAATCAATACTGGTCAACTATAATGTCATGTTGTTTCCCCTTCCATGAGATGATCAATCCATAGGCTGATCTTGGTTTTCCTTAGATCAAGGCAGTTTGAAATCTATATTTTGCAGTGAGGGTTTCGAAGTGTAGGGAGGTCGAGATCTCTATTGCTAGCATTAGTTTATTCTTGGAAATTGGGTTCGACAACAAAAACCAACCCAATATGAGGATAAATATAGATAATCCTAGTGACATGCATTGGTAGAGAGGAAATTCAAGGTTTTTTCATAAAATATTTTTTAAAAAAATAATAAAATAATCACATGTTAATTTTTTTAAAGAATATGTCAGAAATCCATGAACACTTTTCACCCCTTTGGAATTTTTCACCCAGGCCAAAGACCATAATCACACCTTTTTTAAAGTTTGGACAAATGCATTAAGGGTGATAACATCTTTTACCAAATACATATAAAAAACCAAAAAAATCAACTAATAAATTTCATATATATGTGTGTATTTAAAATATTTATTTTGTTTTGTTTATAAGAATATATATATACATACACACAAATAAACTTGATTATTATGATTATTATAAATTATTATTAATTTTATAATACCACTATTACTAATAATTAAATTTTCTATGTTACAGATTTTTTTAAAATTTAATCTATAATTATGTTATTTACATCATTATTAATATTTTTTTAATTTTTTAAATATTTAATCATAGAATAATTATTTATTAATAATTTAATTAATGACATTTAATTATAATAACACACTTTATAATACTTAATAATATTATAATTAATAATATAATATTTATTAAGAATTATTACCATTGATTTCTAATGTGTAAATGTTATATTTTTAAGAAATAATTTTTGTGACATTTAAATTAGATTTTGTTTATTATATTCATGATTTTATTATTTGAAATTATATTTTACATGTTTAGTCAGTTTTTAAAAAAAATTAAATTATATTTAAAATTTAAAATTTATATTCTTTCAAATTCACCTACATGAAACATAATAATTTATCAAGTTGGTGACTTTGAATGCATTTAAATTATAAAGTATCAATATAATATAAATTAAATTTGACACACTTACTAAAAATATAAAAAATAATTGAAAATAAAAAGAATTTTATAAAAATATTTAATGGAAATTAATTTCAATAGAACAAAATATTTTTGTTTTAAAACATTACATTTGTATTAACTATTATTTTTACATTCATTTTATTTTAATTTATTTTTTATATATTTATTCAATGTTATATATTTCATTTAGATTTTAGTGATACTGTATTTAATGGGCATATATTTTTTAATGTGTAAATATTATATTTTTAAACAATAATGTTTGTGTCATCTAAATTAATTTTGGTTTATTATATTGATGAAATTGTTTTCATTTTTTAATATTTTTTAAATGTTTAGACTATGTTTAATGTTTTAATTATATTTTTTCTATAGTTTATATTTTATTGTATTTTAAAGTTACCTTCCTTAAATTTAATAAGTTTTTCAATGTTTCATGTAGTCAAATTTGAAAACTTATAAAATTTAAACTATAGGTACAATATAAATGAAAATTTAAAAGTAATTTAAAAGTATAAAAAATATTGTCGAAAGTAAAAAATAATTTCCTCAATATAATAGATAGAAAATAATATAGATGATAGAAGAGATTTCTGTTTCAAATAATTTATGTCAATGGAAAATATATAAATAAATGAGAATAGGCACTGTATATGATGAGGTCCCATTTCAAAATCTGGTGTACAAATTGGAAGATCATATCAATATTGAAGACCTCTTTGCTGGGGTGGACAGTGATTTGTTGGAGGGGGATTCTGACCAGGTGCTAGGAGCTCAAGTGTATGATTCTCTTCCTATGAATCATTGGGAAGATGTATCATAAGGCTATTATGATGTGCACCTAATCTTTCACCCACTATGTAAATGTAAGGATATTCCACCAATTGAGGGGGTAACCATAAAACCTATGAAGGGTCAATTACAAAAAATGGAGGCATGAGAGATGGATCCTAATAAAAGATCATACCAGTTATACCCAGAAAAAAAATATGGATATGATGACAATATAAATGGATCTTATTCCTATCAGTGTACATCTGTAATTGGATTATGATAGACTTCTAGAGGTGTGACCTCTACCCATGGAACAAGTGAGGCCTCATGTGCAGGATGAAGTGGTCTACATTGTCACTGTCACAAATCCTCAACACGAGTAGCAATTTGAATAGAGTTTTGAGTATGAATAACCTCTCCTTGGGTAAGAACATAATATCTCTATGTTGGGAGTTCAAAGATACAATCATGTAGAAAACGATACATTGGAATCATCTCCTGCGTTGCAACACGGTATACTACCTAGTTAAAAACCTCACCCTACTCTAGATTAGGCATGTGAATAATTTGTTGTTGTTGAGTATGCTGCAAATATATTCAAATTGAGTTAAAAAAATTCATGAAAAAACTAATATAATGTTATTGACTTATAGGATCTCGAAGCCCTCTACTATGTGATGTAAGATACAATATAGACTTAAGTCTATAACATGACTCATACTCTAGTTGTTGTGATAGATGGGATCACATCATATGCATGAATTCTATACAAAATGATGATAATCTATCCCAGAGGTTGAGATACTCTACATGTTTTTGAAATCAGTTCACATTCGACCTCACTGTTAGCTTCATGGAATGAAGCTCTATTGACTATCTAGGTGGAAATGAAATATGATGAACAAATTCAAACTGACTCATGGCTCTATTAGTTTGGTTCTACTCAACAATATAAAAGTGAATGAGAGGAATGAAAACCAAGGTACCGTGAAGCTCATTAGTGAAATATGTAGGGAGATGGTCTAATAGAGCCTAGTATGGCATCCCTAAAATATAAAATGACATGGGACATTTGTTAAAATATTTTATTAGTAATTTCCATAAATTTTAATATTACGAAATTGATCAGTAAAAAATGGAATGTATATAATTACTTATCTGGGTAGTAGACTATCCAACATGAGACAATATACACCCAAATTGTGTCTCGGAGTCTTAACGAATTTGTGTACCTACCTCCACCTATAACATACAACATTGAAAGTGATAAGCAATAATAAATAGAGTATAATAAATAATATAAGCATTAAAAAAAGAGTGATCATACCCTTGTTCATAAAGAGAGTAACACAAAACATCCATAAGAATCCCTAGACAAAAAACAATGGG
Organism: Viscum album; assembly: GCA_963277665.1. Taxonomy (NCBI): domain Eukaryota; kingdom Viridiplantae; phylum Streptophyta; class Magnoliopsida; order Santalales; family Viscaceae; genus Viscum; species Viscum album. Next base: position 960,546,781 of record OY728150.1, read on the forward strand.
TGTTACATATGAATAAGGATGAAACATCCCCCTAAATCACTATAATCTAATTGGCATGCCATGCATAATGCTCTGTACATGTATTCTATGTATGTAGATGCCTATACGTATCTCCCATCCTAATCAAAGTCTTATAGTATCCCCAAATACAAGATGTAGATGTGCACACTAGAGTGATAAGTGCACAATGTTCCTCTAATGATCAATAATATATATTCACGAGAGTCACACATGACAGTCTGGTCATTAGAATTAATGGGTAAATGTGAAAGTTTTATGTCTATCTAAATCATAGATAGAGTACCTCCATCTATATTTGTTTCATCCTACACAATTTCAATACCAAGAAATCACTTTATAATGTCAATCTAGTCTTAAAAATTATGTCTTATAACTGAAGAACCCTAGATAGGATGACAAAGAATAAATGAAACATCCTCAAGATTAATGGTCATCTCTCCCATGGGTAAGTGGAATGTGTGAGTATTAGGTATCCACCTATTGGTGATGGCGGCAAGGAGGTGATTATCAACGAATTTCTAATAAAAAATAAGGATACCATAGAAGCCATCATGGAGTAGGTATGGTATAATAGCTGTTTTAGGAGGAATGTGATGATAATGGTGTGGTGTACGCACCCCAATCCGTCGAACCTCACAACTGACTAGAACATCACATGAAACATTACTATAATGAAAAATTAGTAGAGTAGTATCCTTTATCTCTATGTATAAAAATGAAATAAATCTATGTAAGTGTTAAATTTAAATATAACATTTTGGTCAACATAATATTATGACTAGTTGAATGTAGGATATAACATGTCAATTCCCATTGTTTTATGAAATTATTCTCACAAAAAGAAAAGTGAATTTATTCATTTTTCTCAAATCATATTTATAATGTTCTTAGAAAATTAATTTTCCTATATGTCAGAATTCTTTGATGATTTTCATCTTTTAATAACAATATGATAAAATGATACCATCTACCATCTTTCTGTTGAAGGATTATAATGATGTTTTGATGAATTTTTTATGAAACTTGTTTCTTTTCCATGGTATAATTAATCTATAAAGGAATGATGGATTCTATTATGTTCTTTTGGAATACATAAGTATAGTTTATCATTATTTAATGGCTGGGGTCATATATAACCATCAAATACATTGGCTAAACTATTATATATCAATAGATAATTATAATGTGTGGACATTATTGGGTATGTTCACAAGATATTTCATGTGTATGATTGGGTTGGATCACATAATAATGTGTATACATGATTAGGCTTACTAACCTCATAGTTTATGATTATTTTCACATGTTTCCAATCCATGGTAAATATTATATACTTCCATGATAGTTATTTTATAACTATTTGATTACATGCCATAATGGTCATCTCTTATGATTTATTAATACTTGTAATCAGATTTATCTCCCATGATCAAGTGATTTCTCATGTGTATGACCCAACCCTTAATGAATAATTGTTATTTTTTACTTAACTGTTATTTTGTTCTCACTCCTTTTGTTTTCACACTTCCCAAAAAAATTATATACATGATTATGAGTAGATAAAAGTTTAATTTATTGAAATTATTTAGCATTTTGTAATATTTTTATTTTATTTGATTCATATAAATGGTTTTATAATTTATGAAATATTTATTTTTTGATAGTTAAAGTATTCCAAAATGTCACAAAATTCAAAAAAAATTAAGGAGTTTATATTAATACCATGTTAATGATAATATGAAAAGGTTTACATTGGAGTTAATACATCATGATGGCTGAGAGTAATAACTCATTCTAGTAATGTTAGGTAATAATTTACTTTTATGACCTTCCCTATTTCATATGTTTCATCTTGAGCATTTCAAATGTTCTTGAGGCCAGTCCATCTCATTCCACATCCCGCTAGACGTTGGTCTCCCACACAGTCCCAACCTGCTATTACGAGGTATCAATGAAGGCTGGTTTTATAGCATTGGAAAATGTCAAAACTCCTTAATAGGCATCCATTGTTCACCATAGAATTTAGAAATGGTTTTGAGCTAGTACACTAGATAAAAATATGGTTATTATAATATTTTCATAGAGGCACATTCCATAATGGTGTGTGTGCATGGAAACCACAATGTTGGGATGTTTCCGCATTAACAATGCCTCACATCCAATAATACCACCAACAATAGATCTTAGTTACCTGTGATGGGGTAATAAAACTATTTCTCATAAAATAAAATATCTTCTCAGTTGAAAACCCATTCTTGATGAGCATAACATTCTTTAATGTTCTTATAAAGCTCTCATTGATGGTTTTGTATGCACCATTTCCCCTATAGAATATCATTATTAGAATATTTTCCTCTTTTGAAAAAGTACTTTACCCACAGATAAAAGATCTTAGGAACTAAGATAATTATAGGTAACTTTCAATACCCCTCGAAGAAACCATTTATGAGCTCCATAATGTTTATGGTCATGGGTTTGTACCACTTCCCCCATCGTATTCCAATGTCCATTTATCTTTGGGAATCTATATAATCTAATAATACACTCCCTAATTTACCCTATATATTTCTTCTAATCAGTTCTCAAACCTTAATTGATCCGAATAATATGCTACATGAAAGTGATCATACTACAAATAAATTAATTTTATCATTACATTGACATAGTAAAAAATAAGAAGGAGATTGGATACTAACCTTCTTCATAGCCTTCTTCATAGGTTCATCATGAAAAGTATTTTTCATATTTCTAGAAACTTATTGGTGGTAATATCGATGATATTAATTCATATATTTATAAGTAATAGGATTTATATTGATTTCCTTGTTGATTTCTTGATGATGATCAGATATCAGACATACACCCCGAATATAGGTGAAATGGTTTCTAATACATTATAAAAAACAACTCCATGATTCATAATTTTCCTTGTCTACAATGGAAAATTAATGTGATATAGGTGAAAGATTTCTATCTTGGGTTGCTACAGTCATCAATACAACCATGTAATTTCTATATAAATAAGTTATATAAATTTGTATAATGTTTTTGATAAAAAAACACAAAATATGAATTTAATTATTTCCCAAAAAAACTGATGAAATTTTACATGAGATGGATCAAGTCAGTTATCATAAGAAACACATTTTCTCATATCGAGGTGGAAGAAAAGTTAGTTGTTTTTTCTTAGTATGGAAAAAATTATGGAAACACTCGATACAAGTTATCCCAATCAATGTACACCTTGAAAGTTGACTTCTTTTTTATCTTTGCCTTTCCATATGAAATCTTATTACCAATTTGTTTCTGTATACTCTATTTCACAAGGGATACATGAACATATTGGTAGGTACTGATAATCTGGACAATAATGGATCACACAAATTCATCATCCAATAATGTATGATCTTATGTTAGGTTTGGATTTAAGCAACTAGATGCCTCAATCATTGAAATTATCCATCCTCAAAGATAAATTTTAGGAATTTACCTCAATAAAAATCTACAATCTTCACCATATTTATCAAACCATATGATGTATTTTGTTCAATATGATGATGAAACTAAATATCAACAGTTTATATCAATATGAAATTTTTTAGTACATTTTTCATGGTATCATTTATTAGAAAATCTTTTCCAACATATAATGTTTTTCCCAGTTCACCAAATCTATCATATATAACTTTAAGAAACTCAATTGATGGTGTGATAAGATTATAGTCAAATTTAGGGAAACTATCAATTTCCTCTGACTAATATTTGAAGAGCGGTGGATTATTTATTGTTCATCGACACTGATGTTCAGCTACTGTATATCTAGATATATCTTCTCCAACACTAACAACTTCCTCCCCATCATGACTATTTTCTCTGAATGTTCCATTATTAGATAATTAATTATAACAAAGATAGGGGATCCATTTGGTTTTCTTCTTCCACATGATAGGGAATAATATCATATTCTTAGGATAAACCTTCTTTTATGACTCTAGTATTCTAGTGTCGATGTATATTTCACATTGCTACTGGACTATAGAAACCACCACATATAAATCCATCATGAAATTATCAGAAGATTGGTTAAATTAAGTCATTTCTTGGACCTATTCCTCATCATCAGCCAATGGAAAATATATATTACATAACCTATCATGGAATTATAAATGTCTTTAACAAATAGACAAGATCTCTAGATTAGGTCTCATATTTAAACAACCATGAATTCATTCCCAAAGTTCTCACAGGGTTACCCAATTAGATGTACTAAATGTTAATTCTAGATGTGTACCATATGAAGATCCTTGATCAGTTTAAATAACTTTTTTGAAGTAGTACACATAGGAAAACACGATTTCCCACATGAAAAATTCTTTTTAATCAAGATTTTGAGAGTGTAAAAAATATTTACAATGAAGAATAATTATATAGTGTTGACCACACTATATTTACTTTTTTATAATTTTAGAATTCATTATTATATACTCAATAATGACACTAACATTTTGTTGAAAAAATATTAATCTCTTTCAAGGTATTTTTATTATTTTATAATGAAAATTTAAATCATCTAAAGAATATCCACAGGGAGTGTCAAACCTAGTGTGCAGAAATACCTATTGTCGTGCACTAGGTGATAACCAAGTTAAATCAAAATTTGTGCTTTTTTAGGGTTATTACCCCTAGGTACAACTATTCTAGATCCACTTACAATTTTAGTATCTAGAAAGAGATTTTATTTTTAGGACAACCAAACAAACTTTATTTTATCAAAATTTTATAATGTATTTGTATCATAAAAGATGACACTAATGTTTCATAGTAAAAATTTAAATCTTTCTAAAGGTATGTTCTGTAGTTCATAAAGAAAATATGAATCATCTAAAGTATATCCCCCAGGAGTGTAAAATTAGGTGTGGAACAAGGTGCATTGTTGTGCACCATGTGATGATTGAGTCAAAGTAAAATGTTTCATTTTCATGTTTATTACACCTAGGTACAAATGTTCTAGAGCCACATCCACTTTCTGTATCTTGACATAGATTTCATTTCTTAGATAACCACATAATCTTTACTTAACCAAAATTTTAGACTGTATTCTTATATTCTAAATAATGATATTAATGTTTGATAGTAAAAATATTAATCTTTATAAAGTCATGTTTAATAGTTTATAAAGACAATGTAAATACGCTAAAGAATATCCATTAAGAGTTTCCAACTTGTTGTGTAGAAAATCCCATTGTAGTGCACCAATTAATGATCAAGTAAAAGGCCAATGCAACCTTTTTTGGGATTATTACTCCTTGGTAAATCTATTCCGAAGAAATATCCAATATACTATATAGACATGGATTTCAATGCTTATAAAACCACAAAATAATTACTTTACTAAAATTTTAGAATGTTTTATTATACCCTCAACCATGACAGTAATTTTTCATAGTATAAATCCTAATCATCCTAAACATATGAATCATCTAAATTAGATCCCACAAGAGTGAAAATTTATGTGTGTAGTTAGGCATCTTTGTCATGCAGTTATCCCTCTTTGATCTATAGTTAATCCTATGTTAATCTAAATCTAATTGGCACCTAAGCATTATTTAATCCTAAGTTAATTTTTAGTTCATCATTAATTAATTACTACTTAGTAATTAGTTAAGCATTTGTTAATCATTATTTAATCATTCATTAATCATTATGTAATCATTCTATAAGCACTTGTTAATCATTAGTTAATCATTCATTAATCAGTCGTTAATTAAAAGTTATTAAGTAGATAGTTTATATTTAATTAATAGTTAATTAATTATTAATTAATATGGACTTATTAATAAAATACTGGTTAATCATCAGTTAATCATTACTTTATCATTAGTTAGTCCTTAATTAATCCTTATTAAATCATTAATTAATTATTAGGTTAACATTAATTAATCATAAGTTAAGTATTAATTAACCTAAGTTAATCATTCCTTAATCATCCATTAATGAATTATTAATCCATTATTAATCATTTGTTAATAATTAATTAATTTATAGTTATTAATTAGTTTTTTAGAGTTAGTTATCCATTAATCATTAATTAATTATTGGTTAATCATTAGTTCATCATCAGTTCATATTAAGTTAATAATTCATTAATCACTGATTAAGAATTATTTAAACACTCATTAATCTTTAGTTAATCATTTTTTAATTAATAGTTATTAAGTTGATAGTTTATAGTTAATTAATAGTTAATAATTAGTTAATCATTATTTAATCATTAGTGAATCATTAGTTAATCCTCAGTTAATCGTTCCATAATAATTTTTTATTCATTAGTTAATTAATAGTTATTAAGCAGTTATTTTTAGTTAATTATTTTATAATAATTGATTAATTATTAGTTAATAATTAGTTAATCAATAGTTCATCATTATTTAATCATTTTTTGATCCTATGTTATGACTATGTCAATCATTCTAATCATTATTTATTACTAGTTCATTATTCATTAATCATTAGTTAATATATCCTTAATCATTAATTTAGCATTATTTGACCATTTGATATTTAATATTTATTAATTAGTTAATTTAGACTTAATTAATAGTTAATTAATTATTAATTATCAGTTGTTCATTATTTAAATAGTTTTTATTCAGTACTTAGTCATTAGTTCCTTATTTATAAATCACCAGTTAAACATTATTTAATCCTTAATTAATCATTAGTCAACTATTATTTAATCATAGATTAATAATCAGTTATTCATTCAATAATCACACATTAATAATTTTCTAATTATTAGTTATTTAATAGTTTATTACGAGTTAATTAATAGTTAATAAATATTTCACTAATAGTTATTCATCATCTAATTAATATTAATTACTAATTACTAAGTAATTAATTTTTAAATATTTTTAGTTCATTTAATGTTCATAATGATTAATTAATTATTTATCAATTAGTTAATTAATATGTAATTAATACATAAAACTACCAATTCATACTAAATAATAATCTATTTATACAAATAATTCAATTACTAGGACTAATTATTTATTAATTACTAATTACTCATAATTAAATAATAATAATTTACTTACTAATGTTAACTATTATTTATAAATTATATCTAACTAAATAAATATTTAAGTAAATAAAATGATTAAAAGAAGTAAAAAAAACTAAATAAATAATTAAATTTAAAATAAATTATAAAAAATACTTTAAAATGATGTTTTACAAGTTCTGCACTTCTTTAAGGCCACAAAAAATGTTGACTATAAGGGAGAAAATAGTAGCAAAACTTTAAAGAGAAGGGGTGATGTTTAGAGAGAGGGATCTTAAATATGAGTGAGGGGAGTTAGAGGAGGGGATGAATTTTTTAGGGGAGTGGGATGAAAGGCGTTACCACCCCAAATGTTTTATTTACCTTTTTTAGGAGAAAGGAGTTTTCACCCCAAACACCTTTCTCCTAAAAAAGGTGAAATACATTTAGTGCAGTAACTCCTTTCCACCCTTTCCATGTAATTGATTTGAGGTGAAAAATGTGAGAGGTGTTTGACACCTAATGACTTTCATATTTAATTTAAATGCTTTAAGGTGGCTAAAACCTTTGTGTATTATTTTAATGAAAAATATTTAACCTATGTTTTTTTATTTTTTTATCAAATACTTATACATAAATTTTTTCCAAGAGTCCCAACATTGATGTATGACATCTACATTTTTTCCAAGCTTGCTATTTTTTCTTAATCATAAATTGATTTCTATAATTATTAACTCCCATCATTTCTTTGTTATATCCTTAAAAATAAAATAATAAAAAATTCATATTTCAGTGTCACAATTACAAGTCCTCTCAACCATGTTTATAAAAAGAGAGTTTTTGAAAATTTTAAAAGTATAAAATGCTCATTATTGAATTATTATTCTAAAAATGATAAAAAAATTTAAATCTATAAATATTTATTCACTAAAATACTAAAAAAACTAAAATTTATTCAAAACCTTAAAGGTAAAAATGAAAAAAATTGAAAAACACTACTCTTATGATAACATTAAATGATTTACTTGAATATATCATGGTGTCCTTCATCCTAATGATATCATAATCTATGTCATTTATTCCTATATTTTTTCTCATATTCTTAGAATTTTAATATTTCATGACATAAATGTAGGTCTCAATGACTCTCTTTTGACATGACTTCATGATCTCAATATATACCCTATTAAAATATCACCACAAGTTTCTATTTTATTCCACTTACTAGGATTTTTAATAGTTGGTCTATTGGGAGTACAATATAAAGAAACACAAACATACACAAGTTGTAAGGATAAGTCATTTCCTACATGTATAATTCAATAAACCATCCGTTTTATTACAAAGAGCATCCTAAAATCCAAATGGTATTAAAAGACCATTACATAGACCAATAGACTTGAAATGCATCAACATTGAACTGGTATATCCTTATATCTACATTATCTTTCGTTAATCATCAGGCCTATGTCATCTTTCATTACCATCACCCTTTATCACCACCTACCAATGTCACCATCAAAAAATCCTTTACTTAGTTTTTTAGATCCCCTCACTACAAAAAAATAGGCTAATATCAGTGCTAAAAATGCATTTATTAGTGCTAAAAAAGCACTATTAATTGAGCCACTATAAACTAGGGGTACCCTTTATCAGTGATAAAAAAGTGCTAATAAAGGGTGTCCTTTATCAGTGATTAGAAAAAAATAGATAAAGGCCCCCCTTTATCAGTGCTATTCGAAGCAGTGATAAAGTCCCCATTTATTAGTCCTTCAACTAGTGCTAATAAAGGCTTCCTTGTCTGGGAATGTTGTTTATATAAAAGCACACCTAGTAACCTGAAAAAAAATAAACAACTGACCAAAATAATCAAAACAATAGAAATAACTTGCACAAATTATCAAAAACCTACTAAAAAATAACCCCTCATAGTATATATATACAGAAGAACCATATACATGAGGCAAATGATGAAAAAATCAACACACGCAAAAGTTTGGTAAACAATGATTTATAAATTTAATTGAAATCATGAATAAAAAAATATTCACCCACGATATATACCAAAAAAACACTTCTATATACATTTTGAAAAATGTTTTATTAAATTACATTTACAAATATCTAGCAAAAAGTTAGAAACATTAATGTTTTCTCTTTTGATGTCTGTAGTCCCCTCTAAAAAATGTCCTCTGATGGTAATAGTTGTTGAAGAAATCATCCCATCATGAGAAAAAGGTTCCACCTATATAAGAAAAATATTACATTAGTAATACAATAAAAAATAAATTAAACATTAATATGAATAATACATTAAAAAATGTCAATTTTTAATAAAAATGACATATTTGGAGTCATAAAGGTGTCAACATGCATTTTATTGAGGTGGGGATGATTTCTACACATCATAAATGACTGATGGATCGTTTTCCTAATGTATCAAAACAATTAGAATGCATTTCCTTTGTTTTCAGTATGTCAGTTGTGTTTTTTTAATAAAATGTAATTTCAAACTAAAAACATAAAATTTGAGTCATACTGGTCGCATCGTGTGGCAGTTTAACATGATACTACTTCATACAAGCCAAAAATGACTTAAGAATCACAATCCTTAATTTGGAAGACAATCAGAGTTTGTTTTCTTGGTTTTTAGTGAGTGACACGTTTTGAGTTAATATGTCAATTTTAAACTGATAACAGACACTTTTAGTCATACCGGTCACACCGTTCATCTAATTGAGGTGGGGTTGATTCCTATATATCACAACTGACTCATGGAACATTTTCCTAGAGTATAAAAACAATCCGACTGTGTTTTATCAATTTTCAGTATGTTAGTTGTTTTTTACTTGAATTAATGTCAATTTGAAATAACAAGACACATTTGGAGTCATAACGATGACATTGTGCATTGTATTGAGGTGAGGTTGATTCCTACATGTCAAAAATGACTTATGGATAATTTTACTAAAGTATCAAAACAATCGGAATGCATTTCATCAATTTTTAGTATGCCAACTGTGTTTTTTTAACAAAATTTCATTTCAAACAAAAAAACAAACAATTTTAGTCATATCGGTCACATCGTGCCTCAGTTTAACGTGAGGATACTTCATACACTTCTCCAAGGACATACAAATCACTGTCCCTAACTTGGAAGAAAATTCATAGTGTGTTTTCTTGGTTTTCAATGAGTGACAATTTTTGAGTTAAAATGTCAATTTTAAACTAATAACGGACACTTTTAGTCATACCGGTGACACCATTTGTCGAATTGAGGTGGGGTTGATTCCTACACATCAAAACTAACTCATGGATTGATTTGATAAAGTATCAAAACAATCCAAATGTTTTTTATTGGTTTTCTATATTTGAATTTTGTTTTTTTTACTTGAATTAATGTTAATTTTAAATAACAAGACACATTTGGAGTCATACTGATGACACCATATGTCGGATTGATGTGGGGTTGATTCCTACACATCACAAATTATTGATGGATCATTTTAATAATGTATAAAAAAATCAGAATGAATTTCCTTAGTTCTCAGTATGTCAGTTGTGTTTTTTTACTAAAATGTCATTTCAAACCAAAAAACATGCAATCTGAGTCATACTGGTCGCATCATGCATCAGTTTGATGTGAGACTACTTCATACACATCATAATGGAGGTAAAAATTTCTTTCATTAATTTAGAATTCAATCAGAGTGTGTTTAATTAATTTTTAATAAGTGACACATTTTGAGTTAAAATGTAAATTTTAAACTGATAGAGGACACTTTTAGTCTTATCGGTCACACCGTTCTTTGGATTTAGGTGGGGTTGATTCCAACACGCCCTAAATGAATCATGGACCATTTTAATAAAGTATAAAAATAACACAAATTCATTTTCTCAGTTTTTAGTATGTTTGTTGTGTTTTTTTACTTGAATTAATGTCAATTTTAAATAAAAAGACACATTTGGAGTCATATCAGTGACACCTTGCGTCGGATTGTGGTGTAGTTGATTCTTACATGTCACAAATGACCAATGGATCATTTTCCTAAGGTATGAAAATAATAAAAATAAATTTCCATGGTTTTTAGTATTTCAGTTGTGTTTTTTTTACTAAAATGATATTTCAAACAAAAAACATGAAATTTGAGTCATACCAGTCACATAGTGCATCAGTTTGACATGAGACTGATTCATACCCTTCACAAAGGACTTAAAAATCAGTGTCCTTAATTTGGAAGAAAATCTGAGGTCGTTTTTATAGTTTTTAGTGAGTGACATGTTTTTAGTTAAAATGTCAATTTTAAATTGATAGCAAACACTTTTAGTCATAAAAATTACAACGTTCATCAGATTGAGGTGGGGTTGATTCCTACACATCAAAACTGAATCATTTATCATTTTCCTAATGTAAAAAAACAACCAGAATGCGTTTTATCAGTTTTCAGTATGTCATTTGTGTTTTCTTACATAAATTAATGTCTATTTTAAATAACAAGACACATCTGGAGTCATACTAGTGACACAATGCATCAGATTTAGGTGCGGTTGATTTCTACACGTCAAAAAAGAACAATAGAACATTTTTATAAGGTATAAAAATAAATGGAATTCATTTTATCAGTTTTCAGTATGTCAGTTGTGTTTTTTTACAAAAATATCATTTCAAACTAAAAATATGAAATTTGAGTCATAACAGTCGTGTTGTGTGTCGGTTTGACATGAGACTTCTTCATACACGTCAAAAGGACTTAAAAATCACTGTCTTTAATTTGGAATCCAATCAGAGTGCATTTTCTTGGTTTTCAGCGTGTGAAATGTTTTGAGTTAAAATATCAATTTTAAATTGATAGTGGAAGCTTTTAGTTATACCGGTCACACCATTTATCAAATTGAGGTGGGGTTGATTTCTACATATCAAAACTAACTCATGGATCCTTTTCCTAAAGTATCAAAATAATCCGAATGCATTTTCTCTATTTTCATTATGTAAGTTGTTTTTTTCCACATGAATTAATGTCAATTTTAAATAACAAGACACATTTAGAGTCATACTAGTGACACAATGTGTTAAATTGAGGTGTGTATGATTCCTACACATTACAAATGACTGATGGATCATTTTCTTAAAGTATCAAAACAATTGAAAGGAATTTCATTAGTTTTCCGTATGTCAGTTGTGTTTTTTTTACTAAAATGTCATTTCCAACCAAAAACATGAAATTTGAGTCATATCGGTCACATCATGGGTCAGTTTGACATGATATTGCTTCATACACATAAAAAATCATTTACAAATTTATTTCTTTAATTTGAAGACAATCACAACACATTTTCTTGGTCTTCAGTGAGTGACACATTTTGAGTTAAAATGTCTATTTTAAACTGATAACGGACACTTTTAGTTATACCAGTCACACTGTTCATCAGATTAAGGTGGATTTGATTCCTACATGTCAAGCATCAAAACAATACAAATGTGTTTTCTCAGTTTTCAGTATTTCAGTCGTGTTTTTTTACTTGAATTAATGTCAATTTTAAAGAACATGTCACATTTGGAGTCATACCAGTGACACCGTATGTTGTATTTAGGTGGGGTTGATTCTTACACATAAAAATTTACTAAAGGATCATTTTACTCAAGTATCAAAACAATCAGAATTCATTTCCTCAGTTTTCAGTAAGTTAGTTGTGTTTTTTTACTAAAATGTAATTTCAAAATGAAAACATGCAATTTGAGTCATACCATCCGCATCGTGTGTTAGTTTGATTTGAGATTGATTTACACGAATCAAAAAAGGAATATGAATCACTATCCTTAATTTTGAGGAAAATCAGAGTGCATTTTCTTTGTTTTTAGTGAGTGACATTTTTTGAGTTAAAATATCAATTCGAAGCTGATAGTAGACAATTTTAGTCATATTGGTAACACGATTAGTTGTATTGAGGTGGAGATGATTCCTACATGTCACAACTGACTCATGGATCATTTTCTTAAATTAACAGAATGATCCGAATGCGTTTTATCAGTTTTCATAATGTCATTTTTGTTTGTTTACTTGAATTAATGTCAATTTTAAATATCAATACATATTTGGAGTCATACTGGTGACACCATGCATTGGATTGAGGTGAGGTTTATTCCTACACATCAAAAATGACTGATGGATTATTGTCCTAAGGTATCAAAATAATCGGAATTCATTTCCTCAATTTTCAGTATGTTAGTTTTGTTTTTTTACTAAAATGTCATTTCAAACCGAAAACATGAAATTTTAGTCATAACAGTCGCATCGTGCATAAATTTGACATGAGAACTTTTCATATACAAAAAAAATTACTTATGAATCGATTTCATTAATTTGGAAGACAATCAGAGTGCATTTTATTGGTTTTCAGTGAGTGACACGTTTTGCGTTAAAATATCCATTTTAAACTAATAGTGGACACATTTAGTCATACTGGTCACACTATTTGTTAGATTGAGGTGGGGTTGATTCCTACGCATCACAACTAACTCATATATAATTTTCCTAAAGTATAAAAATAATCTGAATTCGTTTTCTTGGTTTTCGGTACATTAGTTTTGTTTTTTTTTCTTGAATTAATATCAATTTTAAATAACAAGATGCATTTGGAGTTATACCAATTACACCATGAGTAATATTGAGGTGGGTCAATTACTACACGTCACAAATGGCTGAAGGATTATTTTTCTAAGGTATCAAAACAATCAGAATGCACTTCCTTAGTTTTTAGTATGTCAGTTGTGTTTTTTTACTAAAAAGTCATTTCAAACTAAAAACATGAGATTTGAGTCATACCGATCACATCGTGTGACAGTTTGACATGATACTGCTTCATACACATAAAAAAGGACATATGAATCTATTTCTTAATTTTGAAGTCAATCAAAGTGCATTTTCTTGGTTTTTAGTGAGTGACACGTTTTTGAGTTAAAATGTCAATTTTAAACTGATTGCGGGAACTTTTAGTAATACTGGCCACACTGTTCATTAGATTGAGGTGGGGTTGATTACTACACATCAAAAATGACTCATGGATCATTGTAATAAATCATAAAAATAATATGAATGTGTTCTCTTGGTTGTTATTATGTCAGTTGTGTTTTTTTACTTAAATTAATTTCAATTTTAACTAAAAAGACACATTTGGAGTCATACCACCGACACCATGCATCATATTGAGGTGAAGTTGATTTATAAACATCATAAATGAAGGATAGATCATTGTATTAAGGTATCAAAACAATTAGAATTCATTTTTATCAGTTTTTAGTATGTCAGTTTAGTTTTTTTACTAAAATGCCATTTCAAACTGAAAACATGCAATTTGAGTTATACCAGTCGTATCGTGTATCGGTTTGACATGAGACTAATTCATACATGTCAAAAGGACTTAGAATTAGTTGTCCTTAATTTGGAAGAAGATCAGGGTGTGTTTTCCTAGTTTTCAGTGAGTGATACGTTTTGAGTTAAAATGTCATTTTCAAAATGATAGCAGACACTTTTAGTCATACTGGTCACAAATTTCATCAGATTGAGGTGGGTTTAATTCTTACACATCACAACTGACTCATGGATAATTTCCCTAAATTATCAAAACAATATGAATGTGTTTTCTTGGGTTCAAGTATATTGGTTGTTTTTTTAATTGAATTAATGTAAATTTTAAAAAACAAGACACATTTGGAGACATATTGGTGACATCATGCATTGGATTGAGATGTTTTTGATTCTTACACATCAAAAATGACTGATGGATCATTTTAATATGGTATAATAATAATCAGAATACATTTCCTCAGTTTTCAGTATGTCATTATTTTTACTAAAATGTCATTTCAAACTGAAAACATGAAATTTGAGTCATACCAGTGACATCGTGCATCAGTTTGACATGATACTACATGATACACATCAAAAAGTAAATACGAATCACTATACTTAATTTGAAAGATAATCACAATGCATTTTCTAGGATAAATGTGAGTGACACATTTTGAGTTAAAATGTCAATTTTAAGCTGATAGTAGACAATTCTAGCCATACTAGTCACATCGTTCATTGAATTGAGGCGGGGTTTATTTCTACAAATCAAAACTAACTCATGGATCATTGTCCCAAAGAATCAAAATAATATGAATGCATTTTATTGGTTTTCAGTATGTTAGTGGTGTTTTTTTACTAGAATTAATGTCAATTTTAAATAACAATTCACATTTGGAGTCATACTGGTGAATTCATGCGAGGGATTGAAGTGGGGTTGATTCCTACTTATAAAAAATGACTGATGGATCATTTTTTAAGGTATCAAAATAATCAGAATTCATTTCCTTAGTTTTAATTTTGTCAGTTTTTTTTTACTAAAATGTCTTTTCAAACTGAAAAAATGAAATTTGAGTCTTACCGGTAGCATTGTGCATCTTTTTGACATGAGACTACTTCATACATGTCACAAAGGACTTAAGAATCTCTGTCATTAATTTGGAAGACAACTGGGGTGGGTTTTCACTGTTTTTATTGAGTGACATGTTTTGGGTTAAAATGTCTATTTGAAACTGATAGTGGACACTTCTAGTCACACTAGCCACAATGTTCATAGGATTGAGTTGGGGTTGATTCCTACATGTCACAACTGACTCATGGATCAATTTTTTAAAGTTTCAAAATAATCATAATGTGTTTGTTTGATTTTTAGTATGTCAGTTGTGTTTTTTACTTGAATTAATATCAATTTTAAATATCAAGATGCATTTGGGGCCATATCACTAACAATGTGCATCAGATTGAGAGGAAGTTGATTCCTACATGTCAAAAATGAATGATGGATCGTTTTCATATGGTATCAAAATAATCGGAATTCATTTCCTCAGTTTTCAGTATGTCATTTTTTACTAAAATTTCATTTTAAATAAAAAACAAGCAATTTGAGTCATATCAGTCACATAATGTGTCAGTTTGACATGATACTGATTCATACACATCAAAAAAGACTTAAAAATCATTGTCCTTAATTTTTAAGACAATTAGAGTGCATTTGATTGGTTTTTAGTGAGTGACACATTTTGAGTTAGAATGTCAATTTTAAACTGATAGTGAAAACTTCAAGTAATACCGGTAACACTGTTCTTAGGATTGAGGTGGGGTTAATTCCTACATGTCACAAATAACTCATGGATCATTTTACTAAATTATCAAAACAATCCTAATGTGTCTGATCGGTTTTCAATATGCCAGTTGTGTTTTTTTACTTGAATTAATGTCAATTTTAAATAACAAGACACATTCGGGGTCATACCGGTGACACTGTGCATTTGATTGAGGTGTGGTTGATTCTTACATGTCGAAAATTATTGATGGATCATTTTAACAAGGTATCAAAACAATATTAATGCATTTACTTGGTTTTCAGTATGTCAATATTTTTTACAAAAATGTCATTTTAAGCCAAAAACATGTAATTTGAGTCATACCGGTCACATCGTGCATCAGTTTGATGTTAGAATACTTCATACCGCTCAAAAAGGACTTATGGATCACTTTCCTTAATTTTGAATACAATCAGAGCATGTTTTATTTGTTTTTAGGGAGTAACAGGTTTTGAGATAAAATGTCAATTTTAAGCTGATAGCAGACACCTTTAGTGATACCGGTCACACCGTTCATCAGATTGAGGTGGAGGTTGATTTCTACATGTCAAAACTGATTCATGGAAAGTTTTCCTAAAGTATAAAGACAATAAAAATGTATTTTCTCAATTTTTTGTATGTTAGTTGTGTTTTTTACATTAATTAATATCAATTTTAAATGACAAGACACAATTGGAGTCATACTAGTGACCCTCTGCATTGGATTGAGGTGCGGTTGATTCTTACACATAAAAAATGACTGATGAATTGTTTTCCTAAAGTATCAAAAAAATCGGTATGCATTTACTTAGTTTTTAGTATGTTAGTTTTTTTTATAAAAATTTCATTTCAAATTGAAAACATGCAATTTGATTCATACTGGTCGCATTGTGCATCTATTTGATTTGTGACTGCTTCATACACGTCACAAAGGAATTATGAATCACTGTCCTTAATTTGGAATACCACCATAGTGCCTTTTCATAGTTTTCATTGGGTGACACGTTTTGAGTTAAAATGTCAATTTTAAACTGACAATGAACAATTTTTTTCATATCGGTTACACCGTTCATCAGGTTGAGGTGGGGTTAGTTCCTACACATCACAAATGACTCATGGATCATTGTCCTAATGTATAAACACAATCCTAATGTGATGGACCAGTTTTTAGTATGTCAGTCATGTTTTTTTACTTGAATTAATGTCAATTTTAAATAACATGACACATTTGGAGTCATTCTTGTGACACCATGTGTCAGATTTAGGTGTGGTTGATTCTTACACGTCACAAATGACTAATATATCAATTTCCTATAGTATTTCATTTCCTCAATTTTCAGTATGTTAGTTGTGTTTTTTTAATAAAATGAATTTCATGTTGATTGGTTTTTTAAAAGAGATTGGTGGTCCTCATTTACAGCGTATGTGTGTTGTTGATAGACCACAAAAGATAATGAGTATCCATAAGGGGTTTCCACATCCCTTGAGTTTGTTGTGAATTCTTCTATCCATATACGGTTGACACAGAATAACATCCTCCTTCTGTAGCATAGCTTTAATCGGCCCAATGAAGAATCAACTGTCATATATTCAAGACCTCCAAATGAATATTTGACAATTGGTTCTTCACCATGTGGAATAAAGAGTGGAATAAGGTCATGTTCCCGTTATGTCTCAAGATGTCACAAGAAGCTCAAGGGTTGGGGAAACCCCTTTTGGATACTCGTTATCTTTTGTGGTCTATTATCAATACACATACCATGTAGATGATGACCACTAATTTCTTTTAGAAAACCAATCAACATGAAATTAATTTAGGGCTCAAACAAGGACCACCAATGACCATGATTTTTATTGAGGCATTTAGCCCATATAAATCAGAACATTAACATCAAACAAAGATAAAGATAAGGATGATAACATTATTAAAGTTGAAATTATTTGAGAAGTTTACCATCGTCATTGTAGATCTATACATTCTTCCATCAGGTATGCTGCCCATTCATCTCTAATCATATCTATATTGTCTTGTAAATATGAATATTTTTTATAGTCATGGTAGTACTAAAAAAATATAAATTCACAAAGGATTAATAAGTATTTTAAATGAAATATCAATTATCTTCAAAAATACCGCTTTAGGGATGCTGGTTTATTCATGGGATATGATCTCTTTCATAAATTTACTAACATAATAACCACAGTCTTTATCATTTGTTTGTTTTAGGCACTACAGAATCATTTAGATAAATAAGGTATAATTTATATGTTCTTAGATAGATAAATCTTATTATATATACCCTGATACTTATTCAATAATAGTACTTGTCAGGTTTCCTTTCCTTTTCCCCTATCCTCATTCCATGATGTAGACAATATTCATGCACCACCCTATCATAATAGAATCCTCATTAAAATATAATATAAATTATATAACTGGAGGTGTATTTCTATAATTTTGGATGCAGTGTATTAAAAATTTACAAACACCATCATTTTTTGTTGGTTTGTTAGATATCCATGCATTAAGTCCAAAAAATAAATCTTTGCTGTATCCAAATTTACCACAATGAGAATCCAATACAGTCTAAGAACACAAAAAAGAATAAGTAATGAGAGAAATTAAAATATATTTGAAATGATTAAATTTTATAGTTTTACCCCTACATCATTGGTATTAAAAAGAGTCTATCATCCATAATTTTACTATTAAATGATTTGAGTAGTCCTGCCACTTTTTCACCATGTTTCTTGGAAGTTATGTTTTCTTGTTCTGTAGAGGTGACGTGAGGACTAACGAGTCCAAATTTATGTTAATGGGTAAATCCATTCAATTATTTTTCATATAAATGCCTATGAAAAATATAAAATGTATTTAGTCATTATTATCATAGTATATCATATTTTGGAAAATCAAATCATGAAAACATACCTCATGTCAATATTTACAACTAATCCACCTAACCCATTATAGTAGATGATTTCAGTTGCACTCTCAACACCAATGAAGTATGGATCTTCCCCTATATACATATTTTCTTCAAAATCAATTATGTGATTACCACTAACTTTCAACTTAGTATACACATGATCTTTTAATGATAATAAATGTGGATATAGAATGATGGGGGGGGGGGGGGTTAAGGTGTGTTGGGTAGATCGTTTTGATCAGTTGGTTGATTCTTGAGATGGGTTTGAACCAGTTTTCATTTCACCCCATTCCTTTTGTCCGTCTATAATAATTGCATCAATTTAGAACTTTTTTCATTAAATGTTTCAGGTTTATCTTGAAAATTAAATTGGAAATTAATACATCATTGTCAATATGTTTTTACAAGATGTGATGGACATGTGACGAATGTTCCTAGGTCTTGTTTGACCTTATGGATATCTGTATGATCATATGGAATAGGTAGCTCGGTGCTCAGCTCTAGGGATATAGTAATTAATACTCTAACATGAACTATAAGAAGTGTTCTGTTGTGTAGCTTGTCATTCTGGATATTGAACACAACAACCCTCGCTACAAGGTGATGGGTGGGTGTTTATAGATATAAATCATAGCCATTTTCATCCTGTAGAATATCAATAAAAGAATGGTATCTATGTCTAGTGTCTATCTAATTCACATTTCACATAAATAATTATTATAAAATTGACTACCTCAGTTAAGAATTGTTTTTTATGGGAATGGCTCACCTCAAAACTAGTGGGGGTGGTGTGGGATCTTCATGCATGAGTTGTTGTTGAGTTGTTTCTTCTCTTTTCCCCCATAAAACATTCTATCATCTCCATCTGGTATTGTAATTATTTTTGAAACATAGATAATTTTTTTCTCTTTTTTTCATTTCCCCAATTTGATCCTCCACTTTTGTTTTCTCAAAATATGTTTGGGGTGTCAGTCCAAAACCTTCGCCTCTGACGCGGCCATACTTTTCTGGCTACTTCAAGTCCACTGAAAGTTTGTCTAAATCTGGTGTGGGTGTTGTTGATTTTTATGACTATTATAGATAGAAAATATATGACAATAAGTAATCATTGTTATTTAAAAGGTATTTAAAGCAAAATAATTTTTTATTGTGTAATACTCACACATGTTTCCCACACTTTATTTTTGTTTTCATATATTATTTTTCCATCTTCAGTTACACTTACCTTCTTCCATAGCACTTGATGTGGGATGGAAGTGGCTATCTATTTTGAATCTTCAAGCTATATACAAACAAAAGAACATAGTTATTTTTTGGTTTTATGTCACTTAAAATTATTATGGAAGATTTAAAATATGTACCAATTTTTTTTCAAGTGATGCGTACCCCATCCTTTCTTTAGGTATAGGTACAATGGTTTTAATGCCTTTTGTTTATTTTTATCACTCAGTTACTGTTTCATAAATAAAACACTATCAATCAAAGTAATGAATACATGTACCATCAAACAACATATTACCATACACAATGTACCTGAAAATATTGCTTTGAACAATGTCTATTAAACGCATCTCACGATGCTTGGGTTATCAGGTGTGCATAAATAAGAGGTGGGTGTGGTTTTATTATCCAATGAATATCTTTAAGATGATATTTCATTAAAAGTGCGTGAAAACCCCTATGCATACTTCCAAAAACCCTTAATACATGGTATTTGTGCAATTCATCTACTATAAATGTACTCTCTAAGAGATGATGAAGTGTAAGTTAATGTTTCATTATTTAATTTTTAGTAAATTTTAAAAATGATATCATAATGTTATCATAATATCTCCCTACATCATTGTCTTAATCTCACCCACAACATTGTTACATGAAGTTACATCAATCGCCAAAAGTTTCCAAGTAATGATTCTATTTTAACAACTGAACATGGCCTTTTTGGGGTTAACAGGTTTCCCCACTTATTCTATCCAATCTTGTATTTGATGCATTTTATTTAGCCATAATGATTTTTTCTAATACCATCAAACTAAGGAACTAATTTTTTTTTCATCGCTGATGTTTTATCACCTTTCATTTACTTGGATCCACCACCATCAATATATTCCTACAGCTCTATAGGGATAGCATCGACATGTGAAGATGGTGGTTTTACCTCTACTCCGGTAGCACCAATAGGTTGAGAAACATGTTGTTCATATGCACTGTGTGCAACAGCAGGTTGAGAAACACTTTTTACCTGAGGATTAGGAGAATCATCATGTGAATAATTCATTACCTACAAAATTAGTTTAATATTTAATGTATATAACATAAAAGCAGAAATAAATATATATTAACATAATGAAACAGGTTGAGAAAATTGTTCTCTGTCTGCACTGTGAGCAACAACATGTTGAGAAACCTATTGTGCCTGGGGATTATGAGCATCATCACGTTCAAAATTCATTATCTATAAAATTGGTTTAACATTTAATTTAGATAAAATAAAAACAACATTGAACATATATTAACATAAAGTAACAAAATGTATATTAGAAAAAAAATATAACCTAATTATTGAACTCTTTATTTTTTAATGGTTGAAGGGATTTGACCTCTCTATCGACTATCAAAAACCCATCATTATGGTCTCCTAAAAAATAAAAAATGACTTATATATTAGGACCAATTTGAAATTATTTCAATTTCCTAATGAAAGGGTTATCCTCCATTAAATTTTTATCTCACTCTTCAGTGGTTTTTGTCGATAACAGAACAATTGAAGAGTTCTGGTTTGCAAGATTTGGAACATAAAATACTTTTACTGCCTGTGATGCCATTATAAATGGTTCTTATTTGTACCGTTAATACTAAAATCAACTTTCACAAATCCTAACTCATCTATTTTAACAACACTTCTGTTATCAACCCACTTTTATTGAGAAATCGGCACTCAGAATGTCATATAATCCAACTCCCATATTTTTTTGATGATGCCAAAATAGGACATATTCCCATAAATTGGATTTCTATCCTTATCACCAGAAACATGCATCACTTCATCTATAAGTCAACAACACTATTCTTTTTGGTAATATCTTCATCATGTTCATTAGTTTATAATGTATAACCATTAATTACATAATCACTTTTAGATAATACATACACACTTGGTCCTCTATCTAGCCATCAAAGTCTTTCTAAAATTAAGTCTAGATTTTCATTTGAATATTTAAAAATATGGTCCTGAAACCATCCTATAAACTATTGATTATGGTTATTTTATATCCATTTCTCATCCCTTGATGGATTCAAATGACTAAGAATTTATTTGTGGGATTCAACATATAGGTCAATGTCCAAATTGTTATGAACAATGTAGAAGTGGGCATGCTTCCGATCTATAGTATTGTTTGTGACATCCTTATTTCCAGAAATTACCTCACCCAAAAGTCACCCAGTGTGATGAGATTTTGTTAGACCAATGATTTGCACACCAGACATGTATTCGGTACAGAATTCAACAGCTTCCTCAACAATATATCACTCCACAATACAACCCTCTGGCCGACATCGATTTTTTACATATCCTTTCAAAATCTTCATATACCCTTCAATATGGTACATCCATCTATAGTGAACATGGCCACATAAATGAATCTCTCTCACCAAGTGAACCATCAAATGAACCATCATATCAAATAATGTCGGTGGGAAAAACATTTCCAATTCCCATAATATAACAACAATTTCTCTTTCCATAGTCGGAATTTCATCGGGACTATAACATTTCTACATATAGCTTTGATGTAGAAACATATCTTCATTAATATATAATGAACATTCTTGAAAAAAATGCAATGTAAACCTATAAGAATTAGATCTTTCATCAAAATATGGAAGTCATGTGATTTTAGACCTTTTAACATTAAATTGTGTATTGACATGATGTTCTTGATATTCAATGAATACCCCTCTTGAACCTTTACATCATTCAAGAATCTGAAAAACCGATATACCTCCTTCCTAGAAAGAGTGTAAACAACAAAAGGAAGAAATGTTTGTTTTTCACCCTTCACTGGTGCCAAATCTTCTCGTATTTCCATGTCAACCATGTCCATCCTAGCCTTAATTCCATCCTTTTTTTGTTGGGTGCATTTAGAAACATGCCAATGACAGTATCATATAATTTATTCTAAACATGCAGATCATCAATAAAATTTCTGAAATATAAACAATTCCAGAATGGTAATTCAAAAAAACTGATTTATTTTTCCAACCGGGTTTCATAAGGTTTTAAAAAATGGTTTACTAAAGATATGTCCATATCATAAAATTTATCAAATAGTTGATCAATTATTAGTGGAGATGGTGTTGTACATTCTTCTAATCTTATATAAAATGATGTCTTCAAATATCGGTACAAATGTCATCCGAGTAGAAATCTGTGATGTCCTAGAAACATAATTTTCAATGAATGGTTCAACCTAATTGATTGCGCACCTTATTAGTATATGGGGCACCAAAGAGTTTCTTTAATTATATATCATGACAAATTTACATAAGAATGAAAGTCATTTATCATCCCGTACAAAATGGCTCGCAACATGAAGTCTTAATTTTTGTAAGAAAAATACATCATAACATTTGAATCTCACAATAATTTCAAATCCTCGGTCAATGAAGCCAAATAAACATCAATATAATTACCCAGTTTTTTTGGTCCTGATATAAGAATATTTAATATGATGTGTTTTTGTTTTGTGCATAACCACGGTGGAAAGTTACAATTTACCAACATAAGTATCCATGTACTATGAGTTATACTTTAAAAACCAAAATGATTCACTTTATCTATAGATAATGCATGACGATGGTTTCTCATCTCATTTCAAAAGTCAGGATACTCATGATCAATTCTCTTTTACTGAGGAGAGTCTGTTAGATGCTGCAGTTTTCCATCTTTATTTTGTTTATCTCCGTGACACGTTAATTTCCTTACAGTCTCCTCACTTCCATATAGGCACCTAATACTTGTAATGATTGGAGTACCATGAAACTTTCGTAGAACCTGATTCATCTTTCTTGTATTGATAATTACCACACTTTGGAAATTCTCTAAGTGATTTGTGGTTTTTTCTAAATAGTATACAGTCATTCGGTAAGATGTGTATTCTTTTAGAGATCATACAGATCGAGTGTAGCATTTGTTTGGTTTTGTATGTTTGGCTTGAGAGCTCATTATCTTTTTGTAGCATGTTATTCAAGAGAGTAAGTAATTACATAAAACTGGAATCACTCCATCCATTTCTTGCTTTCAAATTATACAGCTTCAGTATGGCTGACAATGCTGTATATTTTATGCAACCATCATACAATGGAGACTTTTCAAAATTATTTAACTACTCAAAAAAATTTGGGCAATCACTAAGTTTATCTTTAACTGTCCTTGTAATTTTCTTAATATGATCTTCATCATCATGCACATCTATAATCATGTCATAGATACATTCTTATTCATTATCCACACTTTTAATCACATCAAATGATTTATAAAACATAGTATTATCCCAATAACTAGATACATTTTCTTTTTTCCAATGTTTATTCTAACATTTATAACTTCGATCTATTTCCTAACCGATCAAGTGTTCTACCAACTCATCTTGACTAACTTGTCTTGAATAAAAATAGCATAAACACAATCAAGGATTTGAGATGGATCACATGCATGATTTTTTGTAAACATGATGAACTCTTTCATTATATCTTCATAACCTTTTTTCAGATGATTGGCATCTATCCATTATTTATTCATAACCATCCTATTTGATTTAGTGATATTAATATTTTAAAAAACAAACTCAAAAAAATTTAATATAAAAATTAACCAAGGTAAAAAAATATCAACATTAAATCTCCTTTGAAAACTATTTATATAATCACAGTTTAAATCCCATTAAAAACCAACCATTTAAACAAATCCCTCTTTAAAATAACAAACCCTTTTTAAAATAAACTAATTAGTTCCAAAAATCCTACTCAAAACCCCAATTATTTTTTTAAATTATTTTAAATAAATTTAAAACAAAATAAGGGAATGTTGAACACATATATTTTTTAAGAAACATTTCAAAACACTTGAATCATTTTAAATGTGAACCCCTAACAAAATCACTATATTTCCTTGTCACATACCTCTATCTAGCCAATGCAAATCATTGATGGCCTCACACCTTATATGTATCATGACACCCCCTATGTATCTCTGATCACTAGTTTTCAATGTTCCTCCCATCAACCTTATGGACTAGACAACCCATCACTGGTGGGTGAACTTCTTTTTTGTTGTTCCCACCCCTCCACTCGTTACTCAAAAACATATTCACATTTAAATTTATGATTAGAGATTAACACCATCACACTCACCCGTGAACATAGTAACTTTATAACTTATTCACATGTATTATTATTATAGATTAATTCAATCACACTCTCCTTTTTTGAACCTATAGAATTACTAACCTATTCACATAACATTTATATATCATGATTTATTATATTTTATCCAATTAATTGGGGGGAAACATAGGTACTACCCGTCTCTGAATACATAAATTTGTTTTCCACTTGAAAATCAAACATTTATTATCTGATAAAGATCCCATATCAACTAGAGAAAATAAATTCACAATGAATAAGGGAACCATGTGATCAAGGAACAATATAATAGTAAATAAAACCAGTATTAACAGTTACACTAATAAAACAAGCATAAGGGGGATATAATCAATATAATAATTTAATCCTCTATATAGAACCATCGATCAAGGAACAAAATGTCTTGGGATAAACACTAGGTACTAGTGAATGGAAATCCAAAATGGTGCAATAACTACATGGACAAACATATGATATATTTTTCATCCAACAATAACATTATCCAACCAATTAAACCATAATTAACTCGTAATAATGGATCCTTCCCACTATCCTTTTCTTAAACACCACTAGGGGGACCATAGAAATATGTATACCAACTAGGGTAGCATGAATCAAGACCTCCCACATAGACACCCAAGTTACCATAAACAAACAACCATGGAGGAGAGTCAAAGTATAAGAGTCATGGTGTTTTATGTGTGTGATAAAATCAGTTCTTTTGGGGAACGATCTATGACCTATGAAGGGATGGGTAGTGTGGTGATGAAATACATGTTTGGAAATTAATTGTGGGTGTTATATCATAATGATATTTTGTAATTTTAGTAATTATTAGTTGTGGTTCATGAAAATCCTATAAAATGTTTTGGTCACTAACAAACCCATGTGAGGAAGTGGAGAGTCAAAGTGTAAGAGTCATTTCTGGGTAAGTGGATGGGTCGTTGAGTTATTCCATTAGGTTCAGTGATGTGAGCATGTATGGGAGTTGTGGGAAATGATTATGAGTGTTAATATTCAGTTGAAAATGAGATATGTTCATTCTTATGTTTTGGTAGTGATGAAATTTCTTAGTGCACATTGGGAGTGGTGTGTAGGTGAACCTAACCCGTAGGTAGAGGTGGTTGGTTTTTTGTGCGCGCATAAGTGAATGAGTTGCACATATAGATGATATATACTCACGTAAGGGTATCTATTAGAGGAGATTTTAATTAATCAATGATGTCAGCCTACAGAGAAAGGCTGGGGATTTTAGGGTAACTTGGTGATGGGAGCATGTATGGTTTGTTACATAGTTCATGGGTTGAATCATGTGACAATTCATATCGAAGTTTTATTTATACATCTGCACCTTGGAAAGTAATAAAACTTGGTATTATTTATAATGAGCATGATAGAGATCTGGTGTGTGATTTTTTAGTATAAAATCCATTGATTCCATAGTTATCAGGTTGAGTTTAGTGTAGGAAACCTCACAGTGGGTGAAATTTATCAAAGATTAGATGGTTACTATTTATATCAGACAATATTTTTATATAGACTGATGATGGATACCTTTATGGTTATCTATAGAGGATTAATCTTTCTTTTAGGTATCACCTTGGTTAGGGAATCAACGATTATCAAGGTAGGGGAAGTTGGAACTGTAGTTTTTGGGACCATTCGAGACAATGGAATAGATCCAGATGGTGTATTTCCAATTGAATCCTCCACCACGACATTGAGGTGTGCATCATGTGTTCCATGAATCTCAACTTAGAAAGTATGAGTTATATCCTTCATATGTGATTGATAATGAAGAATTTGATTTAGAGGTAAATGCATCATTTGAGAAAGATATACTATGAATTATTGATTGGATTTAAAAGGTATTGAGAAGAAGATGGTGCCTAACATTTTAGTTTTTTGAATTGTGGGTGTATTCAAGAAGAATATTGGAATCGAGAGTCTGATGTGCAGGCTCAGTGGCCCAAGATGGTCAATAAAGACCTCTAGAGACACTTCTCAGAGATGATAAATCCTTATAATGGGATATTGTAATGGATTAAGACTTTCTAGGTGTGTTATTACTTATTTTCATCCATTATTTTAAGTGATTTTAGTTATTATTTGTTTGGGTTAAGTCTCAAGTATTTGATATGTGTTTTTAGAGGGGTTTAAAATCCTTTAAAAGGGATTATAGATAAGGTAAACCATGTGATTTTACCTAGGAAACTTGTATCCTATTAGAGGGTAATGGAGGGTGGAACATTATTGGAACATAGTTAGATCTAACCATGTAACATTACCCATGTAACCATGTAACTCAAAACAAAAACAAAATCATGATTGGAACACGATTAACCAAACCATGAGTGTACCCTAAAAGGGCAATGATCCTTTCATAGTTGGCACACAGTTTGATAAAACATGAGACCAAACCATTCATGTGGGATTAATTAATCAAAAAATTGGATTTTTTAACTCCAAACCTCCCTAAAACTCCTCATTCTTCCACCTATACATAGGGATCTCAATCTTAGGGACTCTAATGGTTGTTCTTGGTGAATTAATTTCCTCTATAAAGCATTTTTATTAGATATATAGATGTCATCCTAGGGATTTCAAGGTAAGTGATCACTTTTCCCTCCATTCTTCTTATTTATATAAGAACTTCTCTCTTATCCTTAGGAAATACCCATGATCCTGACTGTCATGGTCAAATTTTGTAATTTCGACACGATCTAATGTGATTCCTTCTATATTCAAAAAAAGAAGAAGGTAGAAATACATTTCTTATATATTTTGATCATATTTTTTTAGATATGATCATTAAGTTGGATCTTTTTGGTTAAGTATAATCCAATCTTATCCCTTGACAAATTCTTCTTCTTGTATTTTCACTCTTGAATCCTTATGTGGTGATTTGGGGTTTGTTATAGAGATCATTGGTGTTTGAGATTTTTTTAGTTGGAGAACCATGATATTAGGATTTGATACTCATAAAGTAGGATGTTTCTTACCATTTTATAGAAATTATATATAATTTTTTGATAAAAAATTATGGTGTGTTTGTGTGTGTTACCATAATACTTTTCTTGGTATGATATTCTTGTGTGAGTGTGTATGTCACCCAAGAGACTTCTATTAATAATACATGATTTTGTGTGTGTGTGTGACCCATGATACCTCTATTAATTTGACATGTTTATTCATATGTATAGCTCAATAATTTTCTTTTTATGGCTTGTATTTTTATATATGTGTATAGATGTCGACTTATGTTATCTGGTATCACGGTGACATATAGACCCTTCATGGACTGTTTAATCACTTAGAGGGTAAGAATGTGAAATTTGATGTATGATTATTATAGTGGGGTATTGAATGAAAAATAGTAGGACATGATAGCCTTGTGTCTTATCCTGATACTAGAAGCAAGGCATGATGGACTTGTGTCTTGAACTGAGATAGTTGGTGGGGTATTATGGCTTTGTGGCTTGACTTGCGATAATTGGTGAGGCATGATGGACTTATGAATTAATCTAAGTCATGATGGAATTATGACATATTATGAGTCTTAAATTTTCCATATGGGCTATTATGAGATTCATGGAAACCATATATAGAATTTCTTCTAATATGGAGTCAAAGCTAGTAGGGTTGGAGTTTATGGCAGCCCGATTAGCGCACGATGACCCAACATGAGTTTTTTTAATTTTGAATTTACTTTATTATCATCATATACACTTATATATAAATATTTCTCTTATATTGAAAACATATAAATGGTTTCCTACTAAGTTTTATACAAACACCCTATAGAAGCATCTCATTGCATGTGCAGACTTCTATAACGTGGATTTCAGATGAGGGTAGTGTCCCTACTTATGGAAATTATACCAGAGGAGAAGGTTAATTGAGGTGATATCAGGTTAGAATCCAGGATCCTTGTAGATATACCACTTTATTTATATATTTCCCTTGTTTATTTTTTATTGTTTAACAAAATATTGGGACCTCTTTACTTGTTGCGTTGGATATTGTATGTAATATTTTTATAGCATGGGTTGACATTTTTGTTATATGATCTAATTTTTCCTTTTAGGTTCTAATTTTTTTTCTATGATTATTATTTTTAATATTCTATACTATAATTATTATTATTTACCAAGGGGATAGTATCCCCATGATGGCACTTATTCCATCACCACTAGTTGAAAACATATTTTGTACAAGGAAGAATACATGAAGTCATGTGACACTTCGGCTCAGTTCTGGTGATTTAATTTGGGGTGTTATAGTTGGGACACATCAAGTAGATGTTTTTAGATGAGTAACAAGACCTAGTTGGTGGTTTAGGTTCTCAAAGAAGCTTTAGAGTAGGATCATGGAGGTCAATTTCTAAAAACATTCATCAATAAATGAAACTTGATAAATTTATATTGTTTTTAGTAAATGAAGATGAAATACTTTGAAGACATTTACTTTTAGAAATAATTTTAATAATAGGAACATAAAAAATTCATAATTGTTTCTATAAAATAAGTGGAAAACGTTGAATAAATTTAATTTTCAAATGAATATTTAATAATATAATCATGAAAAATATATAAGAGTAATAAAAAATAATAGTAGATGATAATTTTTTGAATGTATAGAAAATCATTTTGAATTTTTTGAAATAACCATGATGAAAACCCACATTGCATTGATAATTTTTAAATAAAAAAATTCAAAATATGGTATAGTAAAATTGAATTTTACCAAAAATAACTAGTTTACAAATAAGTACCACCAACGACTATGATTTTCAGTGGGGTATTTATCCCCTACAATTCACAACATCACTATCAATATCAAACTCTAATAAATGAACCCAATGAGAAAGAGGAGAAAAATAACCCATGAAGGTGGGGTTCAGCACACGACAGAGGTGCCTTCAAAGTATAGGAGAGGTGAAGAGAAGGAGAGGTGTGGAAGAGGAGAGGCAATAAAGGAGGAGAACTACGGAAAAGGAGTGGCATGGTAGAGGAGAGACACTAGTGGAAGAAAGGCGCGACCAAGGATAGCCACGCGGCGAAGCTCAGTTCACAGTGATGGAGGAGTCGGCAGCTGAGGTTGAGGAAAAGGAAAGAGAGGATGATGGAGAGGGGGGAGGAGAGGAGGTGGAGGTAGCGACGGTAGGGATCGGCTTCTGCAAGAGGTTTAGAGGTGTGGGGAAGAAGGATAAATTTAGGGTTTCTTTATTAAAACCGGTGACACTTTAATTAGTGCTAGATAAAAAGTGATGATAAATGTATGTTTTATCTACACTAAAATTGAAAGCACAGATAAAACATGTCTTTATCAATGCTAAAAAAGTGCTGATAAAAGTGTTTTTTATTAGTTCTACAATTGAAAGAACTGATAAAGCATGACTTTATCAGTGCTAACAAAGCACTGATAAATGTATGTTTTATCATCGCTTCTTAATTAGTGCTGATAAAAAGTACCATTTATTCATAATTATAAAATTATAAACAATATATTTATTACATTTATAATTTTATAAATATATATAATTTATTTATTTATTATAATTTTATAATTTATATTACAATTATATATATATATATATGTTTGGGTTTGTGTATAAATTATAATTAAAGGTATAAATAATTTTATAATTTAAATTATTATTAATATATATAAATATAAATTTATATATTAATTTTAATTTTAATTTCATAAGTATTTAAATATATATATATGTCTGTGTCTTTGTATATATTCATTAAAGACAAATATTTATAAATAAATATATTCAAAAGGCATTCTTAAATATATAATTATCATTTAAAAAAATATTTTTTAATTTTATTATTATTTAAGCATATTTGTATTTAATTAGTTATATATAATTATAATTATATATAATAAATTTAAAAACTATATAATTATATATAACTAAATATTTATATTTTTAAATATAATAAATACATTTATTGTTTATTTAAATATATTTATCGTGATTTTAATTATTTATTAGAAGATAAAGCTTTATATATATTAGAAATGAATGAATACACAAAGTATATATAGTACTATAGTATATATGGCCAACATTAGGGTAAACAATGAACTTATATTCATGAGAATATGAACGTACACATCAATTGACACATTCATTTGGGAACCTAATTTTTTTTATATAAATATATATATATCTAATAAGTATTTGTATATATATATATTAAAAAGTATTTAGATATAATATTGTAAACATATAGTATAATAAATATATAATAAAGATACAACTAAAACTAATAAACACAATAAACATAAATAAAACATAAATATAATGAACATAATAAACATGCATTTTTTATTTAATGTATACATATAAAAATTATTTTTGAATATAATTTAATTTTTTATATATAAATTAATAGTATTTTCTACAAATTTTTTTATCATCACTATTATGAGGACTGATAAAGTCTCCTTCATTCTCAGCATTTTTTGTTAGCACTGATAAAGGGGGGACATTATCAGTGATAATATTAGTGTTGATAAAGGGTATATTTAGTAGCACTTTTTTCTAACATTGATAAAAGCCCAACTTTTATCAGTTTTTTCTAATTAGCGCTGATAAAACCTGAGCGCTTTCTATGCCCGCATTTTTTTTAGTGATTTATTTTTGGGAGTTTGTATTAAATTTATTTACTTTTATGGGTTATCCATTCGTTGTGGTTTTTTAAATAATGGATCCACTAATTTTGGTAGAGGGTGAAACATAATTACATATATATTGTTATTAGATTGCGCAATAGTAGGCATTTATTGAAGAATTATAAAGGATTGCATTAAATATTCCAATGTAATATATTGAAAAATAAAACCATATTGTGCTAATATTATGGTATTGAATTCCTCTTTAATTTAAAAATTAAATATTTAACATAATAATTAATGTAGTAAATCCTAAAAAATAATATTGCATAAATATAATTTCGTATTATAAATGAATGATCTACCCTAATTATTTTATATAAAATTGTATTTATTATATAAATATATATATATATATTTGGAATATTACAAATATAATAAATATAAATATCCCGGCTTTTGTAACAGGACTTTAAGGGAACCAATGATCATGTTGATCCTAAAATTATTATTTTCCCATTCGTGCATTCTTATTTGTCTTTTCTCTGTCTCATTTGTAGTGTGATCCATGTTTTTCTTTTCATTTTATCCAATGCAACCACATACGAGTAGTGATCTATTACTCAATTATGATTGTGAATGACATGTTTCATCTTTTCCACCCACGTGTTTGTCATCCCATGGTGAAACATGTTTTTTTATCATTTTTTCTATTGTGATGTGGTTGGATTCCCTAGGTTTTTTCCATTGTCTTATTCATTTGTTAGAGTTAGCTCAAAAGCTGGTGGAGAAGAGGATTGGTTTTAGGTCATCTTGTCTAATGATGACGGAGGAGAGGATTGTTTTCTACTTTATTGGTTGAATAAGGTTCATATTAATCTTTTTGATAATTTTCACATTAGTTTTTATAATAAAACAATTTTTTAAATAAATTTTTAATCCACCAACCAAATCAATGGAGCTTGGATATTGCATGGAAGTGCATGGACCATTTTTTGTTACTAAGATTGATGAGATGAACCATGTCCTCAGGAAATCATATTGTCTCAATTCATTATCCGTAGGTGATATAGTTATTTGGGTAGTCTCTTATGAGTCTATTACTACCCAAATAAGTTCTAAAATCAAGGCCCTATATTTAATGAATTTTTTTTCAGAAATATTCCACAAAAAAATGAAGCTATATAATTTCTGAAAGCATCATAGAATGAAAGCCAGGATATATATCGATGATTGTAATAATCATGTAATATTTGTCTAATATATATGTCTATATTAGCAATCAAGACCTAAACATTATCTTGATAACATCATTAGATGATTACTACCATTCAATTAAGTATTATATGATGTATGGTAGAAATACCATATCGTTAAAAGAGGTTATTATCCAAAAGTGATTCAGAAATGAGTCTTTATTAAACAAGAAATGAGTGGGATTAATCTGAGAGGTATAAATGAGAAAGGTTATGGTTAAAGGAGGGGTAATAGTATGTAAAGGATTCAGTCCATGTCCATGGGTGGATTTAAAGTGTTTATAGTGAAAACAACCTCATCATATTAAAAGAAATTTTCTTGAAAGGGAAAATTATATGGGAAACAATGATCACTAATTGTTGGATGAATAAAACCTTGATAATGTTGATTTCCTAATTATGTGGGTGTATACCATGTCTAAATACTATCTCTTAGATTTAGGATGACCTTTCCCTAAATTCACCTCATACTACAAAAAAATGAGGCAATAACTGCATTTTTTGTTACTAGCGGCAGTTTAAAGCGTCGTTACATGGTTTAGTGGTGATTACAAAAATTGTCGTGCATTTCACGGCCATCAATCATTTAGTGGAAATTTTTATTTTTTAGCATTTTTTTGTATGTTTTCTTTTTGGAGAAATTAGTGGTGGTTTTTAGTTCATTTAGCGGTGATTTATTTTTGAAAAAATCATCCAAAAATAAAATGGAGGGAATTAACATAATAGTCGCTACATACGTTAGTCGTGATTATGATGAGTGGAATTTTATAATAATAACCAATAAATAGATTCATAAATATATATTTAGCAACAGTTATCATAAACTGCCACAAATAATATCAAAAAATATTTTTTTTAATATTTAATAAAAAATGCATATAAAAATTCAAACATACAATAAACTAAAACATAAATTCAAAATAAACTCATCATACATACACCATCATACATCGAACGTCATATATATATAACCTGAAACATATTACACACACACACACACATATATATATATATATAATATGTCCACCAACAACAATAACCCATGGTCAATATACATCCATCCCATGACATCTACTGCATCCATCTACCTCTACATTGTAACACCCCGAGATTTTATGAAAAATATTCTTTTTAATTTCATTAATGTCTTGTGTTGTACGCTACACCAAAAGAAGCTTTCACAACACGCATCCTTGACTTTCATTCCATTACACGCAATCGCGACCTTCCACGATAGCGTGTGTTGTACGCAACACCAAGTTTTGCTAAACAACGATATGCTATTAAGATATTATTAAAACTAGCCGTTATGAATAGTAATAACCACTTTTTGAAATTTTGTAAATTTTATTTTTCAAAATGGACATCATTTATGGATTCGGAGTATCGAATTTAGCCTAAGATGAAATTTTGGTACTTTTCGGATAACTTTCATATTCTGATGAATAGTGAAAATTACTAAATTATAATTAAAAAGAACTTTTTTAATCGAAATAATTAATAGTGATAAATTATTAATTTGAGTGGTTTTAAAGTATATTTAGAATATATTTTTACAAATTAATACAATGTTGGTCATTAGTTGTAATTTCACATTTAAACCAGACATAATCAAGTGTCAATCTTTTGATAGATATTGTTTCTTAAAAACACGCTATTTTTTTAATAGCGGGATTTAATTATAAAATTAATTAATGCAACTTCTATGTTATGAATTTGGTAAAAAAGACTTCATTTTTGAATTCGGAATATGAAATATAGCTTAGGATGAAATTTTGGTATTTTTCTGAAAACTTTCAATTTTTGATGAATAGTGAAACCACTAAGTGGTAGGTTAAAAACTGAATTTTTCATAAAACATAAATTTACCGCTTCTGTGAATGGAATTTCAAAAATCCGAGAGACACGGTTAATATCAAGGACTAAAATGTGGTTCAATGAGATGAAAATAATTTTTGGTGAATAGTAACTTTTTACTTTTTTTTACCGCGGTTAATAGTAAATAGGGTAACTAAGGGTAAATATGATTTTAATATTACCCTAACACATGTCCTAATCCTATTGGACAAGTGTATCTCGACCAAAAACAACCTTAAGTGTAAAATATTATCATTTAGGCCCACTTGGATTAGATTAGGACATTTATTATTATTTAATTCAAAGAAGAGTTAAAAGAGTTAAAATCAAAGTATATTTACTAAAACATTTTTAATATAGGGTTTTACATAAGATAAATTAGATTGTAAATATTCATTATAAAGCTAAAACGATTTCCTACATGATGGTATTTTATTTGTAATTTTTAGACATCAAATAATTTAATTTATTTATGACACAAAGATGATGCAGTAATTATCTTATTAATGAAATATT
Source organism: Viscum album (assembly GCA_963277665.1). Lineage (NCBI taxonomy): Eukaryota > Viridiplantae > Streptophyta > Magnoliopsida > Santalales > Viscaceae > Viscum > Viscum album. The sequence continues at coordinate 960,582,616 of OY728150.1, forward strand.
GACATAATTGATGTTATAAACGCCAAAATAAATGTAATTTAAGACTTTTTATGAATTCCACTTATTTTATAGGTTACTATGATATATTAGTGTTGATTTAATCAACTTGGTTCGAACATATAATTCTGTTATGACTTTCACAAAAATCATATATCAAATAGTGTCAAAATTGACACAAAATAGTTTTTAAATCAAATATTATAGTATTAATTGTTATTTTATTCCTAAAAATCTAAGGTTCGGCCAAATGACTTAGATAAGGATATATATATTAATAATAAACAATTTGGGGTTCGTTTGGCATGTTATAGTAAGTGTATTAACCATATAGTGAAAGAAAACAAAAAGACACGGTAAAAGTTAAATTATTTAACTTAGAGTTAAATCTAATTGATAAGGTTAAAATAATACCCTAAACTTGTCTAAATCCTATTGGTTGATAGGATTTCGACCCATACCCACTTTAGCTTCGAAATAAGACCCTTTGGAACCATTATAAACCGATTTTGACTTTAATATAAAATAATATTTTGAGATATTACTAAAGTGCCCCTCTCCTCCCTTATAAAAGGGCACCTCCTCCCCCTCCTCCTCACACAAATTTGAGCACTCAAGCTCGGCCAACCCCTGACATTTTCTCCTCTCCACTTCCCTAGAATAATCCTAGAGGTCCTGGTCTTCTTCAAAGACCAATCTTAGTTCCCTAAGTGGAGGATTCAAAGAGGCGTTTCAAAGAAGAGGTAATATCCATTACCGATCTTTTCAATTTCTTTCTTATTCAACTTCTTCTTCTTTAGTTGTTTAATGATAAAGTAATAACATCAGTATTACTTACATACTGATATGTTATTATAAATATGAAACAACCCTAATTCACCTTCTATCCATCCTACGGAAAAATGAAATCACCGCGCGTGCGTACGTATGGAATACCGTCTCCACGCCGTGGTGTAATCTATTTTCCATCATAACCTTACAAGGACGGGTATAATGGTGTAATGAGTAACTATATATGATTATTATAAAGTGATATTGATACTGAAATAGTCTATATACACTTCAATACAATTCCATGACCATGGGAACGATATCATCGCTCGTGCGTACGTACGGACTACCGTCTCCACGACGCGATGAGATTCATTCTCAATGATTAACCATTCATGAATGATTATAAAGTATATATAATAAGTACTAATGAAATATATGACATAATAATGATACTGGATTTATGTAAATTTATATGTATGTCATCTACTTAATTCCATTCACTTCAATAAGGAAACGAAAACAGCGTTCATGCGTACGTACGGACTACCATCTCCATGAACGGTGTATTTCATTCCATTTATCGATATTATATATATATATATATTCTGAATATATATTATATATAAATCATGTTTTACATTCTGGATATATGTAATCATGATCCAAGTAATCATATTAATAATTACAAGTTAAAAACACGAACGACAAATGAGACGATTTTACCCAAAACGCTACTTTAACATGAATTTACAAAAGAACAGGTAATATAAAGTCATAAGTGGACCATATATGATATAATAACAATGAATATGATTCTGGAATAAGTCAATAACATGATTTAAATCATTATTCAGGAGGTTCAGACACTTACAAAGCAAGTCGGACCTAAGGTAAGGGAAATATCACAATCTCATTTTTTATCCGAGATTGTTTATACTTTGGTATTTACTGGGGTGTATTTTATCATCCACATCCATGTTTCATCAACATGTAATATTATTTCCATCCACCTAAAATTTTTTAAATCCAATTTTACCCTTCGGTGAGTTTTTAGTAAAAGATATGAAAGGAATCTTTTGTCGTTTTTCGTACGAGGTATTTTTTGACTTTTCCGACAAAAGTACGAGAAGAATGTTTTTTTAAACTTATACAGAATGAATGGATTTTTAAAACATTATTTCCAAGAAGCTTACTTTACAAGTTTTCAAGTTTATTTTTAATAAACTTCTTTTAGTTAAAAATTTTATGACATGTTATGAAAGGAAAATGTTTTTGAAGTAGAAAGGATATTTTCCTCAAGAATGGAGTTCAAGTGTTTTATCAAAATTATTTTTCATCTAAGATAATAAAGGGTTCTATTTCTATCCCTATTATTACATTGATTTGATTATGTTGTGATGGAATTATTTTTATGAATTCCTTTATCTTATATGAATTGTTTTATGATGTCATGTTGTTTAAGAATCCCATTTTTATTACATGGGTTACGCTATGATGTATGGTTTATGATTATGTGGCACACATAAGAAAGGATTCATTATAAGATGGGTGGGACCTATATCTCCCTCCAATGCATTGGGTAAAGATTTTATATCTCATGAGATAGACATGGCTGGAATGGTAGGTTATACCGGTTCAGTGAAACAGGACTGAAACGAGGGTTACTCGATTCAGAAAGGGACTTTGTCCACTAAGATAGTCTTGGCAATGAGTCTTGACTAACAAGAAATGATTCTCTATGATTATGTGTGTATGCCACAAAGTTTCATGTTTTAAGTTATGATTATTTGGATTTCATTTCACTACTATGATTTATCCCATGTTATGAAATTATGCTCTCTTTTGCAGGTTAAGATTTCCAAAAGTTATGTTCTTATGAATATGATGTGATTGATTTTTCTTTTTTATACCCTTACTGAGTATTTGAGCTCACCCTTTTATGTTTTCTTTTCCCCAGGATATAAAGAAAGGTTTTAGGTAAAAAAAAAGGAAGATCTTTATGGGAGATGTTGAAGATCTTTCACCACGATTAGAAGATTACGTTCCGAGTTTCCAAAGACACTAAACTATTACGGTCCTTGTGTGTGTGTTTTTATAATGTACTAAGTATTCCGCAAAATTAATGTAATGTACATGTACATCAGGCTCCGGGTCTCTACAGGTGGTATCAGAGGAAAGGTTTAGTCAACCTTTGGAAACTAGGATGCGAGAACTTTAGTGAGATCCCTAGAGATATTTCTAAGGTATGTCTAGGGATGTCTCTAAGGTTAAGTATACGTATAGGTTATAGTGCTAGAATTGCGCTAACGATCTTAGAATTTAACCTAAGATGTTAGATATTGAAGGTACTCCCCCTTTACTATGTTGTTTTCCCTAGCATGATTTTTGCCTCTCACAAGATTCTTTTTGTGTTTTAGTTAATGGAGGGAACCAGAATGAATTCAGTTAACATTGAATCCAATGGACAAATTGGTGACTATGAGAAAACAAATTGTGTAATTCCTAGAGAGAAAGATCTTGTGATTATGCCAAATCAGTCATCGCGATATATGATTAACAAGGTGAAATTTAGTGGTATGCCTAATTCATCAAAGAAGAGGAAGATAAACTATTATGCATGTTCGCATGTTGAGGAGCATAAAGAAAGGAAGATTGAGATTTCTAAAGAAGGGAAGAAGAACCTTGAGGAATACCTCAAATGGAGGGACCGATGTTATCTGTGTGGAGAAAAGGGTAATAGAGTGACATACTATTATGGAGTTCAATGTCTTATTTGTGGAGAACATGGGCATTACCCAACTCAATGCCCTGACCTAAAAAGATACATCTAAATCAAGGAAGGACTTCTTCCAGGACAATCATTGAAGTGGATGTACTGAAGTGTTTATGTATTGGTATTCAAGAATAATGTTGTTGAGGTACTTTTATGGTGTATTGAAATATTTATGTATTGGTCTATTGTGGTTTTCAATAATTTTAAGGTACCGGTAACCATGAAAAGTGATTAAAATATTTTGGAAAGTAGATAATATGCCCATAATGAAGGGATAAGGAGAAAATGAAATGTTTGACAGTATTCATGAGCTCATGATTGATATAAGGACTAAGTGATATCATGGTTTGAGTATATAGAATTTTGAGGATTTTGGTATATGGAAGGTGTTATGTTTTAACTGCATTCATGTTTTCACTAAGGTATTCAAGAGAATACATGATTAAGGACTTTGAATGTTTGGAATGTGACCAACAAAACATATCTTATGATATATGGGGATCAACGATGGTGTTAAATCTCTGGTAATCGTTTTCACTATGTTATGAGAGTGGACTGCAGTATTATGGATAAGCCTAAAGATTGGAATGGATTATGTTGGACATAAGTTAGTATTGTTTAAGGATAGAAGTTTTTTCGATATTATTGATGGGATGTTATGGTAATATAGTTTTAGAAAAAGGACAACCTGCAGGACGGGCGACAGCCCATCGCGTCGGACAATGCTGTAGGAATCGAACCCACAACCGAAGTGCGACTGGCCTTTATCGCCTACCACTGGCCTACAGGAAGTCCCTGTTTAGTGGAAACTAGTTTTATTATATTAAGCAGTATGATATATGAAGTATAAGTCTATTTTAGGAACCATATATGATTAATCTCACTATAGATCGACTTATGTATATAATTTTTGCTAACCTTTTGTTTGAGACAGATGGAATGACCCGTCATTCTATCACATGATCTGCTAACACTTCACGAATAACAAATTCAACTTCATTTATTTAAGAGATGAAGTGGAAATTGTTCAAGGCACGAACAACAGTGAGATTGTACCAAAATAAATTAAGTATTTATTCTAATTCAAATTCTTCAACTTTAGGGAAACGATCTTGAAAACCAAAAATGTTGTCCTAGTGCTCTTATATCTGATTAATCAGATGGTACCTTAGATCGTCACAAATTTATGGATTTGTGATTGCTAGCTTTTCCATAGCCATGTTCTCTACCACTCTCCATCAGAACATGATGGTTAGATTTCTCTTCCATATCCATATTTTCACCTATGTTGAAACCCAGTGATTAGTTTATTTTGGTAATCGCTACATTTCATACTTTAGTTTTTAAAGCCATGTTTTGGTATTCCTTTTTACGATGTGGGTTTCTATCAAAGAAAATTTCGAATAGTAAACCATTTATAACCCCGACGAATTTCGAGGGCGAAATTCATTTTAAGGGGGGTAGAATGTAACACCCCGAGATTTTATGAAAAATATTCTTTTTAATTTCATTAATGTCTTGTGTTGTACGCTACACCAAAAGAAGCTTTCACAACACGCATCCTTGAATTTCCTTCCATTACACGCAATCGCGACCTTCCACGATAGCGTGTGTTGTACGCAACACCAAGTTTTGCTAAACAACGATATGCTATTAAGATATTATTAAAACTAGCCGTTATGAATAGTAATAACCACTTTTTGAAATTTTGTAAATTTTATTTTTCAAAATGGACATCATTTATGGATTCGGAGTATCGAATTTAGCCTAAGATGAAATTTTGGTACTTTTCGGATAACTTTCATATTCTGATGAATAGTGAAAATTACTAAATTATAATTAAAAACAACTTTTTTAATCGAAATAATTAATAGTGATAAATTATTAATTTGAGTGGTTTTAAAGTATATTTAGAATATATTTTTACAAATTAATACAATGTTGGTCATTGGTTGTAATTTCACATTTAAACCAGACATAATCAAGTGTCAATCTTTTGATAGATATTGTTTCTTAAAAACACGCTATTTTTTTTAATAGCGGGATTTAATTATAAAATTAATTAATGCAACTTATATGTTATGAATTTGGTAAAAAAGACTTCATTTTTGAATTCAGAATATGAAATATAGCTTAGGATGAAATTTTGGTATTTTTCTGAAAACTTTCAATTTTTGATGAATAGTGAAACCACTAAGTGGTAGGTTAAAAACTGAATTTTTCATAAAACATAATTTTACCGCTTCTGTGAATGGAATTTCAAAAATCCGAGAGACACGATTAATATCAAGGACTAAAATGTGGTTCAATGAGATGAAAATAATTTTTGGTGAATAGTAACTTTTTACTTTTTTTTACCGCGGTTAATAGTAAATAGGGTAACTAAGGGTAAATATGATATTAATATTACCCTAACACATGTCCTAATCCTATTGGACAAGTGTATCTCGACCAAAAACAACCTTAAGTGTAAAATATTATCATTTAGGCCCACTTGGATTAGATTAGGACATTTATTATTATTTAATTCAAAGAAGAGTTAAAAGAGTTAAAATCAAAGTATATTTACTAAAACATTTTTAATATAGGGTTTTACATAAGATAAATTAGATTGTAAATATTCATTAGAAAGCTAAAACGATTTCCTACATGATGGTATTTTATTTGTAATTTTTAGACATCAAATAAGTTAATTTATTTATGACACAAATATGATGCAGTAATTATCTTATTAATGAAATATTGACATAATTGATGTTATAAACGCCAAAATAAATGTAATTTAAGACTTTTTATGAATTCCACTTATTTTATAGGTTACTATGATATATCAGTGTTGCTTTAATCAACTTGGTTTGAACATATAATTCTGTTATGACTTTCACAAAAATCATATATCAAATAGTGTCAAAATTGACACAAAATAGTTTTTAAATCAAATATTATATTATTAATTGTTATTTTATTCCTAAAAATCTAAGGTTCGGCCAAATGACTTAGATAAGGATATATATATTAATAATAAACAATTTGGGGTTCTTTTGGCATGTTATAGTTAGTGTATTAACCATATAGTGAAAGAAAACAAAAAGACACGGTAAAAGTTAAATTATTTAACTTAGAGTTAAATCTAATTGATAAGGTTAAAATAATACCCTAAACTTGTCTAAATCCTATTGGTTGATAGGATTTCGACCCATACCCTCTTTAGCTTCGAAATAAGACCCTTTGGAACCATTATAAACTGATTTTGACTTTAATATAAAATAATATTTTGAGATATTCCTAAAGTGCCCCTCTCCTCCCTTATAAAAGGGCACCTCCTCCCCCTCCTCCTCACACAAATTTGAGCACTCAAGCTTGGCCAACCCCTGCCATTTTCTCCTATCCACTTCCCTAGAATAATCCTAGAGGTCCTGGTCTTCTTCAAAGACCAATCTTAGTTCCCTAAGTGGAGGATTCAAAGAGGCGTTTCAAAGAAGAGGTAATATCCATTACCGATCTTTTCAATTTCTTTCTTATTCAACTTCTTCTTCTTTAGTTGTTTCATGATAAAGTAATAACATCAGTATTACTTACATACTGATATGTTATTATAAATATGAAACAACCCTAATTCACCTTCTATCCATCCTACGGAAAAATGAAATCACCGCGCGTGCGTACGTACGGAATACCGTCTCCACGCCGTGGTGTAATCTATTTTCCATCATAACCTTACAAGGACGGGTATAATGGTGTAATGAGTAACTATATATGATTATTATAAAGTGATATTGATACTGAAATAGTCTACATACACTTCAATACAATTCCATGACCATGGGAACGATATCATCGCTCGTGCGTACGTACGGACTACCGTCTCCACGATGCGATGAGATTCATTCTCAATGATTAACCATTCATGAATGATTATAAAGTATATATAATAAGTACTAATGAAATATATGACATAATAATGATACTGGATTTATGTAAATTTATATGTATGTCATCTACTTAATTCCATTCACTTCAATAAGGAAACGAAAACAGCGTTCATGCGTACGTACGAACTACTGTCTCCATGAACGGTGTATTTCATTCCATTTATCGATATTATATATATATATATATATTCTGAATATATATTATATATAAATCATGTTTTACATTCTGGATATAAGTAATCATGATCCAAGTAATCATATTAATAATTACAAGTTAAAAACACGAACGACAAATGAGACGATTTTACCCAAAACGCTACTTTAACATGAATTTACAAAAGAACAGGTAATATAAAGTCATAAGTGGACCATATATGATATAATAACAATGAATATGATTCTGGAATAAGTCAATAACATGATTTAAATCATTATACAGGAGGTTCGGACACTTACAAAGCAAGTCGGACCTAAGGTAAGGGAAATATCACAATCTCATTTTTTATCCGAGATTGTTTATACTTTGGTATTTACTGGGGTGTATTTTATCATCCACATCCATGTTTCATCAACATTTAATATTATTTCCATCCACCTAAAATTGTTTAAATCCAATTTTACCCTTCGGTGAGTTTTTAGTAAAAGATATGAAAGGAATGTTTTGTCGTTTTTCGTACGAGGTATTTATTGACTTTTCCGACAAAAGTACGAGAAGAATGTTTTTTTTAAACTTATACAGAATGAATGGATTTTTAAAACATTATTTCCAAGAAGCTTCCTTTACAAGTTTTCAAGTTTATTTTTAATCAACTTCTTTTAGTTAAAAATTTTATGACATGTTATGAAAGGAAAATGTTTTTGAAGTAGAAAGGATATTTTCCTCAAGAATGGAGTTCAAGTGTTTTATCAAAATTATTTTTCATCTAAGATAATAAAGGGTTCTATTTCTATCCCTATTATTACATTGATTTGATTATGTTGTGATGGAATTATTTTTATGAATTCCTTTATCTTATATGAATTGTTTTATGATGTCATGTTGTTTAAGAATCCCATTTTTATTACATGGGTTACGCTATGATGTATGGTTTATGATTATGTGGCACACATAAGAAAGGATTCATTATAAGATGGGTGGGACCTATATCTCCCTCCAATGCATTGGGTAAAGATTTTATATCTCATGAGATAGACATGGCTGGAATGTTAGGTTATACCGGTTCAGTGAAACAGGACTGAAACGAGGGTTACTCGATTCAGAAAGGGACTTTGTCCACTAAGATAGTCTTGGCAATGAGTCTTGACTAACAAGAAATGATTCTCTATGATTATGTGTGTATGCCACAAAGTTTCATGTTTTAAGTTATGATTATTTGGATTTCATTTCACTACTATGATTTATCCCATGTTATGAAATTATGCTCTCTTTTGCAGGTTAAGATTTCCAAAAGTTATGTTCTTATGAATATGATGTGATTGATTTTTTTTTATACCCTTACTGAGTATTTGAGCTCACCCTTTTATGTTTTCTTTTCCCCAGGATATAAAGAAAGGTTTTAGGTAAAAAAAAGGAAGATCTTTATGGGAGATGTTGAAGATCTTTCACCACGATTAGAAGATTACGTTCCGAGTTTCCAAAGACACTAAACTATTACGGTCCTTGTGTGTGTGTTTTTGTAATGTACTAAGTATTCCCCAAAAGTAATGTAATGTACATGTACGTCAGGCTCCAGGTCTCTACATACATCATGTCATCAACTGGAAAAAAGAAGAAGATAGAAATTATAATTGAACATAATAAATAAAAGTTATAGTATAATCATTGATAAAATTTAAACATACCACATGAAATAGGAGCCACCATTACTGCCTTTTAGAGAATTTCGTGGATCAAAATGGTCAACCTCCTAAATATTTTCATCATCTCTCACCTACAATAAAAATAAAAACATTTAAGAAATGAAATGTGTAAGATAATAGAAACAAAATATATTCAAAATGTTTCACATTAAATTTTTTATTTTCTTTTTCAAAAATAAGAAAATTTAACATGAAAATAATAACATATCATGAAGAAAACTTTGAAAACATAAATTTACCTATTTATGATATGATTCAACATTTGGAACGGAAAAGGGATGAGTATATAACAATTTAATTTTTTGGGAAAATGTTGAAGTGCTTGTCCCAAATAACAACCTATATCCACTAAGAAATTTTATATGGTAACAACGTGATTTAGAAACATTATTTTATTACATAAACATTAAATTATTATCTATGCGAATGATTTGATTGGAATATAAAAGGAAAAAAGGAAACAACACCAACATATAATGTTGTTTAGATCGATGTGATCCCATATGCATAGTGAGAACACCACCCAGACAATGTTATTATTAATGAACAAAAACAAAAAATTACAGACTCAATGTAAGAAAGTAAAGAACCAAAGAATCCATCTAGGGAGGAAGGATTTAAAAAACCAGGTGGTGGTGATGAAGTATGTCACGTGGAGTTAGCACCATCCAATCTTAGAAAGACTCATGCACGCACCCATCATAAAGGATACAAATGTGAAAAATGAAAAATAAACCGCTTACAGATTTGGATTTCTATACTGAAAACTGTTTATGGTTGAAGATATAAATCCACATAAATTTTTCTATGTGCGAGGGATATCTGGACCCAATTTCCAGTCTATGTATCCAATGAGTCTCCATCAGATGATATGCCCAGTTGCAGAAGAACGGAACTCCAAGCACAAAGGAACATGAAGCAAGAACTAACAACCCAAATTTCTGGCTTTCCCTCGAGATATTTCAAAAACCGAAGGGTTTTCTCCACTCAAATATATTAAAATACCAGCCAGATGAATCAAAAATAAAAAAATGTAGGAATGTTCAAATCAAACTAGCAAGGGAAGTAATGGTGTGTCAGGAGGCATCTAGTGGCGAGCACAATGGATGCATTATTAACACCATGTGGATGATTTGGATGTAAAATAATGTTTGAATAAACACGAGTTATATATCTATTAGGAAAACATGGAAGCATATCATTGGAAGCGAGGTGAGGACACACATCAAGCTAGAGGAAGAGAAACACAACAGTGCACTCAAATGACCATCAGATCCAGTTGGATCAAAGATCTAGGTTTAATCCACAAATAATGAAACTCATGTCAAAAAACAAATGTATAACAAGGATAAAAAATAGAGAATTAAAATTCTCACAAACACAGTACCATGTAACCCATGCAACATATATATTTTTGAATAAAAAGAATATTTGAATTAAAAAATATCCAAACATGGAAAGTGAAAAAATTAACAGATCTAGATCTTTATATTTAAATTATTCCATTTATAGATAGTGTTCTTACATCCACTACCATTGAAATGGTGCATGGTTCATAATATCTGAACAATGTGAAAATTTTGAAAGGGGTACAACTTTAGTCAAACTATCAATTAGATTATCCCCGATGCGTATCTTAGTGAAACACACTTCCCTAGATTTAATTTTATCCCAAAAATAGTGATGTCTATAGTTAATATGCTTAGATCTACCATGAAAAAAAAATATTTTAGAAAAATGTAAGGAAAATTGGCTGTCACAATGTACAACTAGACTATAAAAATATAAATATGACTCATGAATCATACCTTTCAACCAAATAGCTTCTTTAATGCATTTGGTTAAAGCGATATACTCAGCCTTTGTGGTGGACAAAGAAACTACAGATTGCATGTTAAATTTATAGGAAATCGAACCACAATATGTATGGAAATGAAAATCAGTAATTGGTTTACAAGTGTCTAGATTAACAGCATTTTCAAAATATACAAATCCTAAAATGTCATCAGCATTACAAGAATTTTTTACAAAATGAATACATAAGCTAGAGGACATTGAAACATACATGAGAATCCATTTCAGATCATACCAGTGTGCTTTTCAAGGTTTTCCCATGAACCTACTCAGAGTAAAAATTGAAAATGTAATATTTGGTCCGGAACAAACCATTGCATACATAAGACACCCAAATATGTTTTCATAAGGGATATTACTCATGAAATGAGTCTCAGTATCATTTATATGGGACTGGTTTAGGGAAAACTTAATGTTTTATCCCAAGGGTATAGAGATTGGTTTAATGTGCTCAAACAAGTATCGCTTCAATTTTTTTAACATATGAAAGCTGGGAAAAAAATAATGTTCCATCTTTTCTATGTCTACTTATTTCCATTCCTAATATTTATTTTTCATTTCCAAATTATTTCATTTCAAAATAATAATTCAATTGGGTTTTCATATGGAAAATTAACTTCATGTTCTTACAAATAAATATCATGTAATCAATGTACAAAAGTAGGTAAATCATATCATGCTTAACATGATTGTAATAAACACTTGCATCAAATTTGATTCTACAGAAATCATTTTCAATCATAAAAGAATAAAAAAATTTTGTTTCATTGTCTTGAATATGTTTTTCAAAACATACAAATACTTTTGTAAAAAGAAATATTGATTCATTTTAAAATTCTATAAGGAACCTTTATGTGGTCTCATATAAATAACTCCTTCCAATTTTCCATGAAAAATGAATGTTTTAACATCTAACTATTCTATATGGAAATTATTTTTAGAAGAAAAGTAATCATAACATGAATGGATGAATGATTAACAATAGGGAGAAAAATCTCACCATATTTAACCCTTTCATGTTGAAGGTATCCCTTAGTGACTAATCATGATTTATATGTGATTTTTAATTCCTCAGTGTTATCCTATATATTATTAAAGATCAATCTACAACATATCACATTTTCATTTAAGGGTTTGGTTACTATAGTCTAGGTCTTGTTCTTAAGAGGAGAATTTATATCATTATTCATAACAAACAACCACTGTCGACACTCTTTAGACTTTAGTACATGCTTAAAAGATATTGGTTCATCATTATAGATGCCTTGAAAAACATTAATGGCACACATAGCCATATCAAAATCAATAAACTGAGTAGGTGGTTTAATAATCCTCATAGCTTGGTCTTGGGTTAACTAGTATCCCATAAGGCCACCCTCCTCTACTTTTTTTTAGAATCAGAATCATATTCTGATTAACCTTCAGGTTGTGGTAGGTGAATAGGAGGGTTCGGCTTGAGCTCTATAGAAACTTAAGGGTTAGAATCCACTTCAACACCCAAAGGTTGGGTTGTACTAGCCTATTTTGATTTAAAATTCTTTCTTTTTTTGGAGACATGAATCATAGAACACAACATTATGACCGATGATGCATCTTTGATATCCTGGTTTGTCTACCAATAGTTTTTACCCTTTAACACCCTCTAGATAACCAACAAAGATTCACTTGAAATCCTTAGGTTCCAACTTATCATTCTTATAATGTGAATAATCTATGGATACAAACTCTCTAAGGTGATAAAGACTTGGTGGATTTCCTATCTGTAGTTCAACATGTGTTTTAAAGGCATTAGAAGAGGATAAGTATATATCAATTAAGTATATAGTTATCATAATATCTTCTTGCCAAAAGGACTTGGGAAGGGTGGAATAGGACAACATGAACCTACCTATTTCTAGGAAGGTCCTATCCATTCTCTCGGCTAACCCATTATGTTGTGGGGTTTCCACAATAGTCCAATACCTATGGGCACCATCAGAGTTTAACAAACTTAGGGGAAAAATATTATGAACCATTATCAGTTATTAAGGGTTTTAGTTTCTTACTAGTTTCATGATTTACATTAGACATCCAATTCTTAAAGGTCTAAAATATATCATATTTGTGTTTCAGTATGTAAACACCAACTTTCTGAGTGTAGTAATCTATAAAAGTCACAAAGTAATAGCCTCTACCTTGGGAAGCAGTCCTAAAAGGACCCCAAAGAACAGAATGAATGAATTCTAATAGGTTTCTAGCTTTGTAGGATAGATCACTAAAACATACCCGTTTAGAATTACTAGAAAATCAGTCCTCACATAAAGGTAAACTACTCGGATTAATAAAAGCTAATAGTTCCTTTTTTTCCATTTTCATCAAGACCCTTGGAACTAACATGCCCTAATCTTCTATTCTATAAGGCGATATTGTCTAATTATAGAAACATCTAAAAAATTTAATTGTCTCATGTGAGTCCTACCCTTTAAAACATACAACCAATTCCTGAGAGTACATTTCATAAATGTAAGAGAGACACAAGAAATTAAGAGATAGCTAGAACCAAATTTAAATGTATAACCTTTCTAGACTATAATTCACAAGGAAACAAGTTTTGTTTTTAGTTCAGGTACCCAACTAAACTCTTCAAGAGTTTTAAATAGCCCATCATGATGTTTTAAAGAAACTAAACCTATTCCCATAATGCGAAAACAACTATTATTCCCTAGGTAAACATCACCATATTCTATATCTCAAAATTAAGAAAAGGACTCCCTATTTGGACACATATGGAATGAACATCCTAAATTCAGGATCCATTCCTCAATGGTTGGATGATCACTAATATTAAACACATAAACAATGTCGAACTCTTGTTCCATTAATAAGAAATGATCTCTATTATTCTCATTATAGGAATTCCATTTATTAGGAAATTATCTTTTCATATGTCTTGGTTATTTACAATAAAAAATTTTAAAGTCCTAACTCTCACATTCTCTACTCTTGGACAGAGACATCTATTTTCTAGACTGAATCCTATCTCAATTCTTATATCTATGTTCATTTATACCTCTTATGTTTAGATCTTCAGCCTCATTCTTAACCGTTCCTTTATTTTGAATTTCTTTGGCTAACAGAGTTGATTTAACCTCTTCAAGATCTAAAGAATCCCCACCACACATCATCGAGTCCCTAACAGAAGTGTAAGACTCATCAAATGAAGCATAAAGTATTAAAACGTGATCCTAAACCCCTATTTAAACATCTATATTGGAAAGGTATAATATAGTTCCATTAAAATAATCAAGATGTGTCATGACTATAGTTCCTGGGTGCATTTTAAAAGTATAAAGTCTCGTATTTTTATATAAACTTCCAACTAAATATGTAGTCATATATAGGGCTTCCAACATGGAAGAGATACTAGTGGAAGAATACTAAAAAGATACTTCCCTAAGAACCTCATCACCTAAAGAGAGAAAAATAAGGCTACATGATTTTTCTAAGAATATAATTAAAAACATGAATATATGTAGTAGTGGTTTTTATATCAGGGGACAGAGTGAAAACCTTATTTTTGGAACCACCGAGAGCATCAATCAACTCATTATGTTCTAACATAACATTCATTTTAATTCTACGCAAATTAAAATCATTTTACCCATCAAAATGTTCTATTAAAAACTTTATATAACCCATTTTAAATGCTTTATGAAGGAACATATACCAATTTTTTGGGGGAAGTGTTGAAGTGGATATCCATAATAACGACCTAGATAAACTGAGGAATTTTATAATGTTAAAAATTGATTTATAAAAATTGATTTATTATAAAAATATGAACCGATTAACTATGTGAATTCTATAAATGGAACAAAAAATAAAAATAGGAAACAAAACCAAGATATGACGTGCTTCAAATCGATGTGATATTATGTGCACGATAAGAACACAACCCACAAAAGATTATTATTGATGAATAGAAACAAAAAATTATAGACATGATGCATGAAAGTAAAGAACCAGAGAATCTATCCAAGGATGATCGCCTTGCTAAACCAGGTGGTGGTGATGAACTCCACCATGTGGAGATAGAACTGGCCACTCCTAGATGGACTCATGCACGCACCAATCATAAATGATACAAAATTGAAAAAAGAAAAAGAAACCACTAAAAAATCTAGATTTCTATACCAAAAACTTATTATAATTGAAGATGTAATTCCACAACAACCATGCTTCATGTAAGGGTCATACAGATTTGATTCATAGCTGAAGTCTCCACTGAGTCTCCACTGAATGAGATGTCCAGTTATAGAAGAATAAAACACCAAACACCATGGAATAAGAAACAAGAACGGGTACCACAACTTTCTACCTTTATCCCGCAACCTCTTGAAAATTAGAGGGTTTTCTCCACTCAAAGCTCTCAAAACACTAGATAGATGAATTTAAAATGAAATAAATGTGGGAATGATCAAATCAAATCAGAAAGTGCAGTAATGATGTGTCAAGAGGAGTCAAGTGGTGAGAGTACAAGACATGGTATGAACATTGCGTGGATAGCCTAGATGAAATAGGCGGTTCGAATAACCACAAGTGGCATGACTGACATGGGCTCATGGAAGAAAAAAAATTAGAAGAAAGGCAATGTCATAGATCGGCCCTCAGAAAAATAAACACAATCGGGCACTCGAATAGCCATTTGATCAAATGTGATCAATGATCCAGGTTCAATCCGCTAATGAGGAATCTCAAGACAGAAAACACATGTATAAAAAGGATACAAAAAATTGAGAACTAAAATGTACATGTACATAATACCATGAATCTAATTCAATATATATATTTCAAAATAAAAAGAATATTTGAATTGTAAAATATCTAAACATGAAAATGAAAAAAGTAACACTGATCATTTTTCAAATCGATGCACGATGTGCTTGAAATTTATATAATGTAAAAAATTTAAAGTCTTTGATATATTAACATGATCTATATTTCAAAAATAATTCAATGGTTGTTTTCTCATTATTATAAATAAATTTTAAGATGTTTTCTATAGTTTTGATAGGTACAAACATGTTTTAGTGTTTTAAAACCCTAAAAATTCTTTTATAAGAATCTTAGGAAAACTATAACCTGCAATGTCATTTTTTCAGTTCATACATTTTATAAATCAATCTACAGTCATTTTTCTTTGATTTCATAGCCATTTGAAATCATTTTATTACTTTTTACCCCATGGTACATGTTTTTAAAGACTTTGGTATCTTTGAAAAAAAAAATTGACTCATTTCGTGCAAATTGCATGTCGTATGGACATATTTTCTATGCTTAAATAATTCAATTGAGTTTTTACATTAATTTAAAATAATTTTGAGGTAGTTTTATAGGGTTTTTACCATTACACACACATTTTAGTGTTTCAAAACACTAAAAACACAGTTTTGGGAATATCGAGAAAACTATAACTCTGAATAACATGTCATCAATTCCTACATTTCAAAAAAATAATCTAGGGATAGTTTCATTTGATTTTATGACCATTATATGTTATTTTCCTAGTTTTGACCCCCTGAAACACGTTTTTAAATACTTGGTATCTTTAAAAACTATTTATTGAGTCATTCCAAGGACACCACATATCGGATGGACATGTTTTCCACGCATACATGTCACAAATAATTCAATGGTAGTTTTCCTATGATTTCACAACAATATGAGATTTTTCTATTGTTTTTACCACTACACAATCATTTTAGTGTTTTGAAACACTAAAAAATTGTTTACAAGAATTCTAGAAAAACTGTAACTTTGAATGAAAATATATAAGTTCCTACACATAAAAAATGAATCTATAGTGTATTTCCTATTATTTAACTGTTATGTGATGTCGGTTTTCTGGTTTTTACCCCATGAAACACATTTTTAAGGACTACAATATCTTAAAAAATTGTTTATTGAGACATTTTGGGGACACCACATGTGATATGGACATGTTATCTACACATACACACCAACAATAATTCAATAGTAGTTTTCCCATGATTTCATGTCAATATGATGTCATTTTCAATGGTTTTGACTATTACATGGATGTTTTGTGTTTTAAACCAATAAAAAATGTTTATGGGAATCTCGAGAAAAATATGACTTTGAATTACATATTTTTAGTTCCTATTTTTTAAAAATTAATATAAATTAATTTTCCCATGATTTAACATCCATGCGATGTCGTTTTCCTAGTTTTGACCCCATGAAACATGTATTTAAAGACTTTGGTATCTATTAAAACTTTTTATTGATTAATTTTGAGCACACTGCATGTTGGATGATTGTGTTTTCTACATGTATATGTCACAAATATTTAAACGGTGTTTTTTCCATGATTTCATGTTAATATAAGGTTTTTTATGGAGTTTTGACTATTACTCACACAATTTAGTTTTTTCAAACACTAAAAAAATATTTATCGGAATCCAAGGAAACCCAAAAGTCAGAATGACATTTCAGGGATTACTACATTTAAAAAATAAATCTATTGTAGTTATACAATGATTTTAGGTCCATGTAATTTAATTTTACTAGTTTTGACCCCCTGATACACTTTTTAAAGACTTTGGTAACATTAATCTTTTTATTGAGTTATTCCGAGCACATTGCACATCAGATGGGAATTGTTTCTATACATATACTTAAAAAACGATTCAATGTAGTTTTTTTCCATGATTTAACATCAAGATGAGGTCCTTTACTATAGTTTTGACTATCACATGCACATTTTTGTGGTTTAAAACACTAAGAACTCATTTATGGGCATCCCAGACAAACCATAACTCATAACAACGTGTCATATATTCCAAAATTTCCACAATAAATCTATGGTAACATTCTAATCATATCCATTCAATATTTATTTCATAATTGTGACTCCCTAACACATGTTTTTAAAGACTTTGGTATCATTAAAAATTATTATTGAGTCATTCTGAGCATGATTAAAGTTGGTTGGATGTCCTGTCTATGCGTACACATCAAAAATAATTCAATAGTAGTGTTCCCTTGATTTCACATCAATATGAGGCTGTTTTATATGGTTTTGATCATTACATGCATGCTTTAGTGTTTTAAAACACTAAAAATGCATTTACAAGAATCCCAAGAATACTGTAACCCAGAATGATGTGTTGTCAATTACTATATTTCAAAAATCAATATACAATCATTATCCTATTATTTCATGACCATTCAATGTAATTTTATTGGTTTTGACTCCTTGAAACGTGTTTTTAAAGACTCTAGTATATTTGAAATTTATTTATTGAGTCATTCCAAGCACAATACACATCAGACGTACATTTCGTCTTCACATACATGTCATAAATAATTAAATGGTTGTTTTACAATTATTTCATGTCAATTTAAAGTCGTTTTCTATGATTTTGACCTTTACACACACATTTTAGTGTTTTAAAACTCAAAGAATGTGTTTATGGAAATCCTAGTAAAACCAAAACTGAAAATTATGTGATGTCAATTCATAAATTTACAAAAAAAATACGGTATATTTCTAATGATTTCACAGTCATTCAATTTCATTTTCCTATTTTTTGACCCCAAGACACACATTTTTAAAGACTTCAATATCTTTAAAAACTGTTTATTGAGTCATTCTGAGTACACCACACATCTGATGGACATGTTGTCTCTATGTACATGTCAAAAATAATTCAATTATGGTGGTACCATTATTTCACATAAATATAAGGTCTTTTCATAGGGTTTTCATAGTTACACCTAGGTTTTAGTATTTTAAAATACTAAAAACACCTTTATAGACTTCCCAGAAAAACTGTAACTCAGATTCATATTTCATTGGTTCCTATATCTCAAAAATTAATATATAGTCATTTTCCTATGATTTCAAGGTCTTTATAAAATTTAATTGGATGGTATTACTCGAAGTGTTTTTTTCATTATAAAAGTGTCTTATTTTACTTTAAAACACCTATCACATAGCCAAGACCAAGAAAAAAAATGATAAAATAGTTTTGAAACATTATAAAAATGATCCATAATTTATCTTTGATGTGTAGGAATTAATCTCACATCAATCTTACACACGATGTGTTCAATATTACTTGAATTTTTTTTCAATATAGAAGTGTCATTTTAGTATAAAACTTCAATCACATTGTCAAAGAAGATATAATGATATGGGATTGTTTTAAATATTTGTAAATTGATATATAATTCATTGTGATATGTAGGAATCATCCCAACATAAATAGGACAAATGAAGTGTGCGGTATTACTGTATGTGTGTTTTCCCAATATAGGTTCCATTTTACTTTGAAACGTCTATCACATAGGAAAAACTGAGAAAAAGAGCTCATTTTGTTTTTCAAAATTTATGAAAATGACCCATAATTCAGTTTTTAATTGTAACAATCAACCACTCCTCAATCTGACATACAATGTATTAATTATGACTCTAAGTGTAGGTTTTCAATAGAAAACGTGTCATTTTAGTTTTATTCGGGGAAGTTTTATGTATATTTTTTAAATGTGTGAATGATCTATGGAGTTTAGGAGTTACCTCAATAGTATGGGATATAAGTCTAGAAATTTCCATGGGGATCGTGCCTATCTTCCCCTAAAATATAGAAACTAAGGAATTTTACATTTTTGACTACAACTGATCCTATGTTTTCTTATAAGAGTCACATTCTTGAAAATTTTCTTTCAACCTTGAAATGTCCCCTTTTTGGTTCCCGATCAACAGAACTACTCAAACCCACATTAGGTGTAGCAGTAAATGATGACAATTCCCTACCAATGATAGTTGATGGAGTAGATCTGGAACCCATACTCCTTACAAACCTATGACTCTCCTTCCCTAAAATGATTAAAATTTCATAATTTTGTGATACCGATAATGATTTTTAAGTGTTAATATTCCAGAATTCTTTAATTTTAACTTGAAAATAAAACAATATTAACAATTATTTTTTAGATTATTTAAAATTCATAATATTTTATAATTCAAATTTTTTTAATTAATATTTAATTTTATTTCATTAATATGAAATAATAACAAAAAATAAATAAATTATAACAACAAACACCCCCTAAAACCCTAATTTAAAGGGGCTGTCTACGTTGATCAAACGATGCAAATAGAGCTAATTAGCACTGTTTGATCCATGTCACTGACCCCATTTAATTAGGTTTAAGGCTTTTTTGTTATAATTTATTTTTCATTAATATGTTTTTATATTAATGAAATAACAATAAATAGTAATGAAAAGTACTTAATCTAATGTCTATAGTATGTTCATTCAAAAAACTATCATTGGGTTTCATATGAACTTTAAGCCATATATCTTTAAGGAAAACAGAGTGACCTAATTCATTAGCCTTTAAAAAATATATAAGAAATTTAGAAAAATGAATTATAATAAAAAAAAATTGATAAAATTTTTTTTGACACCCAAATGAATGATAGTGCATGCCCAATGGGTCATGGTTGTTAGCTTCAGGGGTGTCACGTCGTGACACCTGTTTCTCTATCCCACATTAGAGACTGGAGGGGTGTTGGACATTGTATATAATCTCCAACAATCCACCTCCAAACCACAAGTCCTTTTTATATGGGGATAGGTAGTGAGCCACCCTGGTGGATAGTGAGCCTTATTAAAGAACAAAACCACGAGGTAGTGACCAAAATTGGGCACTATTGTGATGGAGGGTCTTACATCCCCAATGTAGATCCTAAAAATACAACCAAGATTGTTATTTTCTTCAAAAGATCCGAGAACCAACAAAATGAGGAATTAATTTTTTCTCAAAATTCACAATACTTTTTTAGATAATTTCTATAAAAATATGAATATTAATAAAAATTATAATTTTATTATTTGTATGTTATTAAGATAGTATTTAATATGTAATTAAATTATGAGATGCTTCTCAATAAATATTAAAAAACATCTTCCACTACTCACGAGAAATGACATCATTAACAATCCCATACATTTTCATGATATTAGAGATGTTTCATTAAATTCATGCCATAATCTTCATTTAAAATATCTCTATTTCTTGCACAAAATTTTTAGAGTCAATGGGATTGAAATGGAGTAAGGGGAATCAAAATTCAAAAACATCTAGAAAAAAACAAAACACTTTATAATTATATTAATAATTTTACTCATGAATTTAAAATTATTTATAAATTAATGTTAAATTAATATTACATTTATATGGTTATCAAAGACCTCATTTTTACAAGCTATGTGAAGATGCCTCTAATCTTTATAATCAATGGGAAAGCTCACTATCTCGTAAGCAAGTTTCCAAATAATGTATCTATAGATTTTAGTAGCATCACCAGTGGGAACCTCGAACTCATCAAATAAAATGATAATCTTGAAGTCTTTTAGATCCCATACATCTATTGTATTCATATTTATATCTCTTCTATTGTTATATTTATTTTTTTGACAAATGCATTAAAAAATTAATAAAATATAGAGTTTTTCTGTACAGTTACTTACATACCTGTAATGGTAACTCATAAATATCCTCAAGATAGAGGGGTGAACAAAAGTTCCATCCCCAAAGGTTCATCTGATGGTGGGATACCAACAATATATATAGAAATTGCTAGCTCACTAGAAGTATCTGGTACAATAGAATAACTTGGATCCACTGAAGTTCATAGTAGTGGTGGTCTGGTCTGAGATGTTGATCGACTTGGATCTTGATTTTTTGTTATTTTAATTCATATAATTCAAATTTTTTAGAATATATTAAATTTATAAAAAATATTGAAGTAAATTTTTTTACAAAAAATGAAAAAATAGAACAATGTATATATGCACAAAACACTTATAAATGAGAAATTGTATTTTACTTTCATTAAAAATTTATACATTCAATTATCTTTATCTTCCTTGTGTTAATTATTATCAACATACATTTCAAATATTATATCATATTTATCATATATTTAATGTTCTATTATTTTAATATTGTCAAGAAGAAATTGTCCAATGTTTTTTGGTTGATGAGGTTCACTGTCATAAAGTACCAATTGATCTTCATCACCCATATCATACAAGTCTATATGATTTAAGTGTATAATAACACTCCAAACATAATTTATTTTATAATTTTTATAATAAAGCATCTTTTCTTGGGAATCCAAGATAAATGGATCATAATATACATGCTCACAAGTATGGATCAAGTTAGAGAAGTTAATAGAAATAAAATGTAATAAATATTTCATTATACCCCTATCCATGTTGACCCACTTGAATTTGAATAAGATAATTGAAAATTTATGATGATAGTTTAATTTGATTATATTTATCATCTTTCCATAGTATCCCACCTCTGCAAGTGTAAATACACTATTTTTTTTTTAATTTTAAAGTCTTCCTCATGATAAATTTTATGAAACCGGAAGTGATGAATATTTTAGGCATCAAATCTATTAGTCTGATTTAGAGGACCTCAAGTTAAATACATAAAATAATTTTATATTTTAGCTTGTTTATCAACATTCATTATCTTTACAATAAAATATAAGGTGTTACTTATAACATAGAAAAAATAAATACATGTTAATAATATGAATATGAGTATATACTTACATGTCAGGTGAACCATTTGGAAATATCAATATTAATAAATTTTGCTAATTACATCTCATTTTGAGATCAAACCCTTATATGCCTATTTATTTTCAATAAAAATTATTCAATAAATGGATCTGTAATAAAAATATTGAGTATCAAATATCTATGTGCTCTTAGGAACTCCAATTCAGTCAATGTAAATTAATACCCCTTTCCAATTGGTCATCTAATAGTTGTAAATAATGATGGATTGTTTTTTAGAATTAGAATTAGTGGAGATGCAATCAACATTTCCAAAAGAATTGAATCTAGTCTCAATCCCATCATAATACATAGAACAGAATGTCAAGAACTATTTGGTTATGTGAACTGCAACAATAGATCCCTTTGGTTAAGCTTTATTCTTCACATATGATTTCAAATGAACTATTTAACTAATAAAAAAAATAAGAAACATATTTAAAAAGGTTAAGAAATGATTTTAAAAAATTTAATTCACTAATAAAAATAAAAATAATATTTACATACCTGTCAATTGGATATATCCATAGATAGTGTACTTACTAGTCCACCATGTTTAACTACTTCAACCAAATGAGCAATTAAATGAATCATGAATGTGAATAATGAAGGGGGAAATAGAATCTCTAAATGAAAATTTGTCAAAACAATTATTTCTTGAATTTTATCAAGATTAGTTTGATTTAGAGTTTTTCCACAAATCTCTCTGAAACAGTTACACAACTCAACTATAACATCAGTTACTTTTCAGGTAACATATTATGATATTCCAATATATAAAATGATTCATAAAAATATGTGAGTCATTAATTTATAATCGATGTAATTTTTTATGTTTTAAGTCAACAAACCTTAAAATGATAATTGAGTATCCATATGGAATTTTTATATTCTTTAAAGTTTAAAGGAATTAATCTTTCTCCAGATTGTTCATTTTAAAAATAGTTGAAAGATACTTTCCATTATCATTTTCCCACAAACCATGATTTATATTCAATGATTCTAATTGCTTACGCATATTAAGGTGATCTTTCAATTTACACTAGTCATTAAGCAATTTAAAAATTAAATTATCATATATTTTCTTCTTAATATGAATAATGTCATGATTATGACATGTCGAATTAAACTCCCAATATGAGATTTTAAAAAATCTATTCATTTTCATACAGTATTTATTTTCTTTATACTAAGGATGTTGTATCATGTACCCTTTTACCACCTTCTTTAAAATGATTTCATTTTCTAAAATCCAATGTGACATTCATTAATTGTCCCAAGATTTAAGAACTAGACAACAACTTTAGTGTCTTTATAAATTTAATATATCCATTTAATTGTGTCCTGTTAAACCCAAATTTATATAATTATAATGAAATAAATGATTATAAATAAAAACCCATATTCTAATATGAGTTAATCATTGAGGTTAAAAATAAAAATTAGAAACTGGGAAAGCCAATCCAGTATGAGTGTTCCAACTGAATAATTTTACTAGTCCAATAAAGTCACTAATTGTCTACATTAAAGTAGTTTGAATTTTGAATAATTTTCTAATTTAAGAATCATATGTTTCCATACCATTATCCTAGAATTATCACAATTATTTAATTAAAGGTTCAAGGTACACATCAATTTCATTTCCAGGAATTTTCTTTCTGTGAATAATAATCAAAATAATGAAAGAAGTATTCTTCATACACATCCTTAGAGGTATATTATAGTGGGTTAAAACAAATGGACAAATGGTATAATTATTTCTTGAAGTATCGAAATGGTTAAAACCATCATAAGACGATGCCAAACATATATTCCTAGAACCTAAATAAAAATTTGGATATAATGAATCAAACACCTTCCATGATTTTGGTTGTTTTATTTCTCATAAAGTAATCATTGTTACTATCATGATCATTCCACTTTATTTCGTATGCAGTCTTAGATGACTTGAATAATCTTTGAAAGCGTTGTTTTAGAGGAAAGTATCACAATAACTTTGCAGGAGTTTTCATATTCTTTTTCTTCATGGTTTTTCACTGATTTGTACTCTCATTATTTTCATTGACTTAAATCTTCTGGTATCAAATATTATGATTTCTTATTTATCAGACTCTTCTTCTCATTAATGAGTGAAATCATTAGGGCATTCATGTATCTTTGTGTAATAAATTCCATGGTTTTTTGATTATTTTAATCATCTCATAGAATGATATAGGGATATCAGATTAACTAAATGCATTATGAAGAAACTCTAAAACCATGGAAATTTATTTATCATTAATTCCATAAGGAATATCAATATAATACACCGTGAGTATAAAATAAAACTTCAAATACTTGGAACACCCTTCATATATTTCTTATTATATGTATTCAAAAATTTCATAAAACTCATTTTTTTAGTCACTAGTGTTCTGAGAAATATTAACCTGCTCAAGATAAATGGAATGTTCTAATTATCTATTAAAATCTTAGACATTTTATCCAAAAAATCCAAATGATTAATTTATCAAGTTTTGAACTGAATTATTATTTGGTAGGTCACATTGTGTTTCATTGACTGTATAATCACTCTTTTTAGTTTTCATAACATTCAATTCACCATGTGAAATCCAACATACATATTTAGTAGGAAAATATTTCAATATCAAGTACTCATATACTTCATTTCTATTCATCCATCACTTGAATTTACAATCTAAACACATTTATTTTATTCTACCATCCACTGATCGGTTTTCAATTAAATAAACTAAAAATTATTCTAAACCCCTAGCATGTTGGGGTGTATTTAAAGGTAAATTAATCCATCTTTTATCCATATGTATTTTATTTTCAATATTCTCCCTATAAATCAAAATATAAATATATAATTTTTTAATAAAATAATTATAATCAAATTTTTACATCACCTAATTTCTTCATTTACCAGGATAGGGTCTTAATTCAACAGAACAAAAATTTAACATGAAAATAATTCAATTTTACATGAAAAAATATAAACATATATGGAAAAAGAACAAAAATCATTATTCAAATTGGAGAATAATCAACATAAGCGAATAATCGACATAACTTGGATAATATTTTCATTTCTTTTAATAAGATGATGTGAGAAATGAAATGGGTTTGAGATATTCCATTATGAAAATAAAAATCCAATATAGAAATTATTCTTTACTAATCATGAATTTATGCATGAAGTAGGTTAAGAGAAAGTAGAAAAAGAAATAAATTAAGAGAGGTACTTTGAGAAAATTACCTCTTGAATATCCCCTCTTTGAAAGACCCTTGATGACCTTGGATTTGATCTTTTGGTGATATCAGCAGCATTTGGACTTATATAGAGTGAGGAGGTAAGGTGTGGGAAGATATTTGAGGATATGTAATGATTTTTGTGTGGAAATTGGGTGGTGGAGAGGTGGTATTTATACTTGAGGATAGGTGGTTTCAAGTGATTAATTTATTGATTATTTTATATTAAAAGCCAAACATATAGAGGTGGCATTAATTTACATGAATTTTTCTTGTAATTAATATTATATAGTATATTTATGTTATATCCACACCTCAATAAAACATTATATGTTGTTATTTTTAGGAATGTTAATCTTTTCACTTTTGACTTTAACCCTTTTTAAAATTTTACTTTTGTTACGGTAAATAATTTTTTTTCCATTGGAAATTTTTGAAACCTAAAAATTAAATTGAGATTAAAAACTAATTTGGACCTTATAATTACAAATATTTAATCTATTTTACCTAATTCAATTCATATAATTGGGAATATTATATTTAAAACTAATTTGGCAGATAAGACTAAAAACATGTTTTTAAAGTGAAACATTCAAAAGTTTGAAATGTTTTTATATCTATTTTCAACTTGAAATTGATTAGAATAACTTAAAATGGATTAAATGATAAAAAATAATCTAATTATACTTTAAAGCCAATTTAAAATACAATATAACTATATAAATAAATTAGATGAAAAATTAGTTTTGAGTTAAAATGCAGTATTTTTCGTTATTCATTAAAAATGAATATTATCAGAAAAATAAAAATAATTTATCTGCAGTAAAATTTTATGCCCACATAAAAATAATATGTTTATTTTTTCAAATAGAACATTTAAAAGTGTCAAATACTAAATTTAAAATGGGTTTTCCATCAAAAGGCGACAAAAATTCATTTTTTGTGAAATACTTATTTTATCATAAAAATTGAATTTGTTCATATTTCATGTTTAGAAAACATATAAGATGAATATTAAACGTTAAATTGAACATATTATGTATATATTTAATTAATATAACAAAAAATAGTGATTTTATTACTTTAAAAACTCACATATTTTCCTTTAAATAGTTTTTTTAGAAAAACATTTCATTTTATTTAAAAAGGGGTTTACAGTCATTTATAATTAATTGTGCACCAAAGAATTAATTATAAACATATGTAAACCATTTTTTCATAATTCAGCTAATACTACATATTCTCATCATTCAAATGGATAGGTTATAATGGTAACATTTAGATAATAATATTTAGTTGTTCATTTATCCTCGACGTAGCGTATCATGTATGTTATAGTGTTTCTTTCTTAGAAATTGGGATGTTATATTACAGGAGATGAGTTTTGTATTTCCTTGGTTCAAAAAATTAGTTCCAGTGCTTGATTCGCATCAACAATAGTTCACGGTGAAGGTTGGGTGCATATCTCGTCATAAGTCTACTGACTTTAATGGTGGTGTTCTGCGGGTCACTGGCGTCATCATTTTCATCCGCTGCTCAGGGGAACCTATTCTGACATTGATGTGATGATCGGGCTGATCCACCATTCAGGTGTTAGCTGATTTAACTAGATCTGTTTTTGTTATCTTGGTTCTTCTTGTTTATTGGGTGCTGATTTCTTAACGTGCATGTGTTTTCCTCATTTCATTTGGATGGCGACACAAACACCTTTATGCGTCGCTGGGCGTGTGGTCTCGAAAGAGGTATGGGTGTGATGCCACCCATTATTCATCCATTCTCCATCTATTTTGATATATGAATGGGTAGATTACCATTAACCTTTGATCAGTGTTTTGAACCAGGATCTGCATTGCATTTGGTTGACATTGTTGTGAGTTCCTTACATGCTTTTTCGGGTGAGAGGCTCGAAAGAGGGAAAGGTGTGTTGGGACCTTTCATCTGTATCTCCTACACATGTTTGTGTTGGTTGGAGAGGTTATCATCCACGTTATGATTCCAGCACGGTGCAACTTCTTTGCAGAAGGGGTGACTCATCATTTTTACTATTCTCATTATTGCACTGTCTGGCGATGAGGATTCTTCTGGTGTTTGCCTTGATATTTGCTTCCCATTGAACATGAAGGATTATTATGACTTTTGTGTCTTGTTTATTTAAGGCAATTTCTCTTTCTTGTAATGGGATCCCTCTTTTCCAAGTTTTAAAAGACTTTTTCTCTTTTTTATATTTAATAAAGGTGTCTTGACTCTCAACCTTATCAAATATATATATATATATATATATATGTGCATGAATAAATATATAAATATATATAATTATACATATAATAAATATATTTTTTAAATTTTATAATTATTTAAATAAATAAATAAATAAATAAAAATATTTATAATTATACTTATAAATAAGTATATTTAAAAAGTTTTTGTATATTATTATAAATAAATAAATAAATAAATAAATATATTTAAATATATTTGTATAATTAGATGTATTTACATAATTATATATATGTATATATATGTATATATATATATATATAATTTTATTATATAAATATATATAATTATAAATATAATAAATATATTTATTGTAATGCTATAATTATTTTCATATATATATAATCGTAATTATAATTTTAAATAAATATATTTACAAATATTTGTATATAATTATAATTCATGGTTCACACCGTTTGAAGTATATATTATATATATTTATATAATATATATTTATTATTAAAATGTATTTACCATATTTTTATAACTATTTAAATATATTAATATATATTTATAATTTTACATAAAAATAGATATATTTATAAATACTTGTATATATGTATATATAAGTATATATGATAATAAATATAATAAATGTATTTATTATTTAAATATATTTATTATAAATTTATAATTATTTAACTATTTATTTATTTATTTATAATTTTATAAATAATTTTTTGAAACATTATACATATTTATAATTTTATAATTAAATTTTTAAGTACATACATACAAATGTACACACGTAATAAATATATATATGTGTATGGGGGGGGGGGGGGGTGTGCGAGCGCACGCGCGCACACAAAACAACATACACATACACATGCACCTATATATACGTACAGAACATAATTTTTTACACATAAAACATCTATATATGCACATACGCAAAACACACACACACACAAAACATAATGAATACACATATATGCATATACATATGCGCCTATAAGTTCAAATATCACATATGAACAATGCATCATTTTATATTTATATAATTGTCTGAATTATTAATATATATATATATATATATATATACATATATACATATATATGAGTATATATCATGTTTATATTAATTATATACATGCAATTTTTAATTAATTTATTTAAATAAACATTAATTATTTTATTATATATATGATAATTATATATATATATATATATGAAAAATATTTTTTATTAAAGTTTTTATCTATGCTAAAAAAACAGTGATAAATGGTGCACTTTTATCAGTGCCTTTTTAGTACTGATAAAAGTTACATTTATCAGAACTTTTATATAACATTGATAAATGTTACCCATTTATCATTGTTTTTTGTGTAATGTTGATAAAACTAATGCGCGATATATGGTAGTGTTATATTGATATAGTAACACATATTTATAGTTTTTATTAGATTATAATCAATGGATGAGATTAAATTCCATCTCCCATGTTATATGCAAAAGGTGACACGATTAAAAGGTCACTCATATGAAGGTGAAGGTAGATTTTTCAGCAGCCAAAGCAGATGTAGATGTGGAAGAAGTTGCAGATACAGATCATTAGAGGTAATTGCAGAATGAAAAATATGTGCACTAGGAAACTAGTATTTTTTTGTTCAAGTCAGATTATCTTACCACGCACAAAACAAACCTTATCTATAAGGATAGAAACTTTCAAGAAAATAAATGATCAAAACCAAACACAAATAAAAGTCCATATATTGGTGTATTATGTGTCGTTCAAGCATCCAATGACAAAATCATCAAGCAACCTTACTTTGAAAATTCCTAGCATCCATCTCTGTAGTGGAGAGTTGGTGATGTCAGGAAAATAAGTTTATTATTCAGCAAGAAGGGAATTTGTTTGAAATTAAGGATATATCATAAATTTAGACATATGAAACCCATATAAAAAATTATATTTTAATAACATATGGGATTTTTTAAAATATATTCAGTTGGTATGGCCTGAAGGCCTTAATTTTTTTATTTATTATAATCCACCATTCAAGGGGTGAGGTGGAACCCTTACAAGGTCCGAAGGCTTAGATACAATTACATGACCTGTAAGTCTTAGAAGGAATCACCCAAACAAGAAAACTTGGAACTGCTCCTCCCCAGTAAATGTCATGGTATCAGCACTCTACCTTCATCGGGCTGGTCAGCTAGCTGTCCTATGCAAAGCTACATAGGCCCGGTACTGATGACAATCCCATACCCTCTCTTTCATCCAATTCCGGTTAGCTTTGCTCTAGTGAATGTGCCTACCCTGAATCCTCTTATGATGCCTTGTCCCTTGTAGTCTAACTGGTACATCTACATTTCATGTGGCACGAAGGCTTTGGGGTGGCCCAAAGGCCTTAAGGTGGCCCGAAGTCCTTGAGAATCAATTGTCCATAAGGCCTTGAGTGGCCTGAAATCCTTGCATGACCTAAGGACCAAACCAGTGGCCCAAAGGCCCTAATGGATGAATAGTTCTTATAGCTACAGTACAGAACAATACCTACTACAGTACCTGCTATAGTACTGCTATAGAGTCCTCACTAACCGGGCTGAGGATTATGTAAAAATATATTCACCACAAAAAAATAAGATTTTATCTGTTCTAAAAAATCACTGATAATAGAGATTTTATTCAAGGGGTTCCCCTTTATCAGTGTTCAAAAAAAAAGGGATAAAGTTTCCCCTTTATCAGTGTTTTTCGAAGCGCGGATAAAGTCCCCATTTATCAGCACTTCAATTGCGCTGATAAAGTGTTCCTTTATTAGTGCTATTTGAAGTACTGATAAATCCTTCCCTACCTAGGTGTGCTGTTTATATAACATCACACCCATCCAACCAAAAAAAATAAACAACACCAAAGTATCAAAAACAACCTTCAAAAACTAGCAAAAAATTGCTAAAAAATAACCACCCATAGTATATACAAAAGAACCACATACACAATGCAAATGATGAAAAAATAATCCATCCACAGAAAGGTTTGGAAAAAATGATATATACATTTAATTGAAATCATGAATACAAAAATATTAACTCATGGTATATACAAAAAAACAAATATATACATTTTGAAAAATGTTTTATAAAATTACATTTACAATTATCCAATAAGTAGTTAAAAACCTTAATGTTTTCTCTTTTGGAGTCTATAGTCCCCTAAAAAATGTCCTCTGATGGTAATAGTCTCCAAAGAAATCATTCTAACATTAGAAAAAGGTTTCAACTATATAAAAAACAAATATTACATTAGTAATACAATAAAGAAATAAATTAAATAAAAATATGAAGAATACATAAAAAATGTCAATTTTTCAGAAAAATGACACATTTGGAGTTATACATGGCACACCATTCATCGTATTGAGGTGGGGTTGATTCTTACCCATAATAAATGACTAAGGGATCATTTTCCTAAAATATCAAAACAATTGGAATGAATTTCCTCAGTTTTCAATATGTTAGTTGTGTTTTTTTAATAAAATGTCATTCCAAACTGAAAACATGCAATTTGAGTCATATCAGTCGCATCATGCATCAGTTTGATTTGTGACTACTTCATGCACGTCCCAAATGACTTAGAAACTTATTTCCTTAATTTTGAAGACAATCAGAGTACGTTTTCTTGGATTTTAGTGAGTGACATGTTTTGAGTTAAAAATATCAAATTTAAACCGATAGCAGGCACTTTTAGTCATACGGGTCACACCATTCATTGGATTGAGGTGGGGCTGATTCCTACACATCAAAAATGACTCATGGATCGTTTTTATAAAATATCAAAACAATTCAAATGCGTTTGCTCAGTTTTCAGTATGTGAGTTGTGGTTTTTACTTGAATTAATGTCTATTTTAAATAACAAGACACATTTGAAGTCATACCAGTAACACCCTGGGTCGGATTGAGGTGAAGTTGATTCCTACACCTCAAAAATGATTGATAGATCATTTTCCTATAGTATCAATACAATCGGAATACATTTTCTCAATTTTCAATATGTCAGTGATGTTGTTTTACTAAAATTTTATTTCAAACTAAAAACATGTAATTTGAGTCATACCAGTCACATCATGCATCATTTTGACACAATACTGCTTCATACATATCACAAAGGACTTACGAATCACTATCATTAATTTGGAAGATAATCAAAGTGTTTTTTCTTGGTTTTCAGTGAGTGATACATTTTGAGTTAAATTGCCAATTTTCAATAGATATCAGACACTTTTAGTCCTACCAGTTACACCATTCTTCGGATTGAGGTGGGGTTGATTCCTACACATCACAACTGACTCATGGATTATTGTCCAAAAATATCAAAATAATCCGAATGTGTTTTCTTGGTTTTCAGTATGTCACTTGTGTTTTTTTACTTAAATTATTGTCAATTTTAAATAATAAGACACATTCAGAGTCATACCAGGGACATCGTGTGTCGGAATGAGGTAAATTTGATTCCTACTCATCAAAAATGACTGATAGATCAATTTTCTAAAGTATCAAAACAATCAGAATGCATTTACTTGGTTTTCAGTATGTTAGTTGTGTTTCTTTTACTAAAATGTCATTTCAAGTAGAAAACCTAAAATTTTAGTCATATCGGTCGTATCATGCATTAGTTTGAGGTGAGACTTCTTGATACACATGAAAAAGGACTTACATATAACAGACCTTAATTTGGATGAAACTAGAGTGTTTTTTCTTTGGTTTCAGTGAGTAACATGTTTTGAACTAAAAATTGAATTTTAAACTTTTAATAGACACTTTTAGTTATACTAATCACACGATGTATTAGATTGAGGTGGGGTTGATTCATACCCATCAAAACTAACTCATGTATTATTGTCCTAAAGTCTCAAAACCATCCTAATGTTTTTTATTAGTTTTCAGTATGTCAGTTGTATTTTTTTACTTGAATTAATGTCAATTTTAAATAGCAAGACACAATTGGATTTATTCCATTCACATTGTGCATCATATTGAGGTATGATTGATTCCTAAATGTCAAAAATGATAGATAGATCGTTTTCCTAATGTATCAAAACAATTAGAAGGAATTTCCTTGGTTTTCAGTAAGTCAGTTGTGTTTTTTACGGAAATGTCTTTTCAAACAAAAAATATGCAATTTGAGTCATACCAGTCGTATCGTGCATCGGTTTGATGTTAGAAAAATTTATACAAATCACAATAGAATTATGAATTACTATCCTTAATATGGAATAAAATTGGAGTAATTTTGTTTTGTTTTCAGGGAATGATATGTTTTGAACTAAAATGTCAATTTTAAAGTGATAAAAAACACTTTTAGTCATACTGGTCAAAAAATCCGTCGGATTGTGGTGAGATTGATTCTTACACGTCAAAACTAACTCATGGATCATTGCACTAAAGTATCAAAACAATTATAATTCATTATCCTAGTTTTTAGTTTGTCTCTTGTGTTTTTCTACTTGAATTAATATCAATTTTAAATAACAAGACACATTTGGAGTCATACCGGTGACACCGTGCATCAGATTGAGGTGCAGTTGATTTCTACAAGTCAAAAATGACTGGTATATCATTGTCTAAATGTTTCAAAATAATCTTAATGCATTTCCTTAGTTTTCAATATGCCAGCTTTTTTTTTACTTGAATTAATTTCAATTTTAAATAAAGACACATTGGAGTCAAACCGATGACATTGTGCCTCATATTAAGGTGTGGTTGATTCCAACTTGTAACAAATGACTGATGGATCATTGTCCTAAAGTATCAAAAAACTTTTAAGTAAATTTTTCTTCTTGAAAATCAATGCACCCTTACCTCTGAAACCTAAAAAAGAGATGACCTACTCAATATGCTCAATCTACCCAATTTAGAGGGATTATAGAAAAACCTTTGAACCCTGTAGGGTTGACATGTAATAAAATCCTTCTTATGTAGAATATCTTTATTCGTCCCAATGAAGAACCAACTATCATATATTCAGGAACTCCGAATGAATATATGACAGTTAGTTCTTCACTGGGTCGAATAAATAGGGGAACTGCTGATGTTTCAGATTGAATCAATATTTTTTTGAGAAAAAACACTTATCATTGTTTAAAATGAGAATAGTGGCATAATCTATTATGCCCATTATGTCTCAATACATCACAAAAACTCAAGGGATGGGGAACCCCTTCTGGATACTTGTTATCTTTTGTGGTCTATCAACAACACACATACCCTATAAATGAGGACCACCAAATTCTTTTAAAAACCCAATCAATATGCAATTCATTTAGTGTATAAACAAGGACCACCAAAAAACATGATTTTCAGTGGGGAGTTTATCCCGTGAAATAATAACATTACCATCAAACAAAGAGAAAGATAAGGTAGACAGTATTATTAAAGTCAAAATTATTTGAGAAGTTTACCATCTTCATTCTATATTTGTACATTATTCCATCAATTATGCTTCCCATTCATTTTTAGGCATATCTATATCGTCTTGTGAACATGACTATTTTCATAAGTCATGGTAGTACTAAAAAAAATATAAATACACAAAGTATTAATAAGTATTTTAAATTAAATAGAAATTTTCTATGAAATTACCTTTTCAGGGATGTTGGTTTGTTCATGGAATATGATCTCTTTCATAAATTTACAAACATAATAACCACAATATTTACCGTTTGTTTGTTTCGGGCACTAATGAATCATTTATAAAAGTAATCATTTTTTGTATGTGTTTGGATAGTGAAATGTTATTATATATACCCTGATACTTATCCAGTCATAGTACTTTTTAGTTTTCTTGTCTTTTTCCCCTAGCCTCATTCCATGATGTAGATGATATTCACACACTACCCTATCATAATAGGATCCGAATTAAAATATAATATAAATTATATAACTGGATGTTTAGTTCTAAAATGTTGGATGTAGTGTATTAAAAATTGACAAACTCCATAATGTGTGGTCGGTTTGTTGGATATCCATGCATTGAATCCATAAAATAAATCTTTAGAGTGTCCAAATTGACTGCAATGAGCATCCAATGATGCCTAACAACACAAAAAAGAATAAGTAATAAAATAAATTAAAATATATTTTATGTGATTAAATTTTAGAGTTTTACCCCTGCATCGTTGGTTTTAATAAGATCCTATCATCATAAATTTTGATGTTAAATGATTTGAGCAGTCCTGCCACTATTTCTCCCTCTTTCTTAGAAGTTATGTCTTCTTATTCTGTTGAGGTGACGTGAGGACTAACGAGTCCAAAATTTTGTTCCCAGGGTAATACCTTCAATTGTTTTCATATATATTCCTGTGAAAAATATGAAATGTATTTAGTTATAATTATCATAGTATATCATATTTTGGAAAATCAAATCAAGAAAACATACCACATGTAAAAATTTACAACTGAGTGACCTAACCAATCATAGTCGTGGATTTCAGTTTCACTCTCAACACCAATGAATTCTGGATCTTTCCCTCCATACATATTTTCTTCAAAATCTATTTTGTGATTACCACCATCTTTCAAATTCATATCCACAAGAGCCTTCAATGATAATAAATATGGATACATAATGGGGGGGTAAAAGTGCTTTGTGTAGATCATTTTGATCAGTTGGTTGATCCTTGAGATTGTTTTGAACCAGTCTTCCATTTTTCCCCTTCCCTTTGTCCATATGTAAAAACTTGCATCGATTCATACCTTTTTTTCATTAAATTTTTAAGGTTTAGATTGAAAATTAAATTCTAAATGAATACCTCATTGTCGACATGTATTTTTACAAGATGTGATGGCCATGTGGTGAAATTTCCCCGAGCTTGTTCGACAGTTTGAATATCTGTATCATCAATTAGAATAGGTATCTCAACACTCAGCTCTAGGGATATAGTAATTGACACTCTGACATGATCTATCAGAAGTGGTCTATTGTGTAGCATGTCCTTCTGGATATTTAACAATGTATACCTCACTACACGGTGATGGGTGGGTGTTGATAGATATAAATCACAGTTATTTTCACCTTATATAATATCAATACAGGAATGGTATCAGTTTCTAGTGTCTATCTGATTCAAATTTCACAAAAAAATTATTATAAAATTTAATACCTCTGTAAAGAATTATTTTTTTTGGTAATGGATCACCTCAAAACTAGTGGGGGGTGGGATGAGATCTTCATGCATGGGTTGTTCTTGAGTTGTTTCTTCTATTTGACTCCCCCATCAAACTTGTTATCAGCTCTATCTGGTATGCTAATTATTCTTGAAACATAGATAATGTCTCTCTCATATTTTTAATTTCCACAGTTTGATCCTCTTCTTGTTTTTTTCTCAAAATATGTTCAGTGTGTCACCCCAAAACATGCACCTCTGACACGACCACACTTTTCTGGCTACTTCAAGGCCACTGAACGTATGTCTGCATCTGGTGTGGGTGTTTTTGATTCTTTTGACTATGTCAGATAGAAAATATAGGAAAATAAGTAATCATTGTTTTGTAATAGCGATTTAAAGCAAACCAAATTTTTATTATGTCATACTTACACATGTTTCCCACACTTTTTTTGTGCTTTAATCTATTAGTTTTCCATATTTAG
Source organism: Viscum album (assembly GCA_963277665.1). Taxonomy (NCBI): domain Eukaryota; kingdom Viridiplantae; phylum Streptophyta; class Magnoliopsida; order Santalales; family Viscaceae; genus Viscum; species Viscum album. The sequence continues at coordinate 960,619,577 of OY728150.1, forward strand.
TTACATGATCCTCCTTCCATAGCACACAGAATGAGATGGAAGTGACTATGGATTTGGACTCTTCAAGCTATATATAAACAAAAAGAACATAGTAATTGTGTTGTTTTATGTCACATAAAAAGTATTATGGTAGATTTAAAATATGTACCTAATTTTTTTCAAGTGATGTGCACCCCATCCTTGCATTACGGTAGGGGTACACTGGTTAGGATGCCCATTTTTTATTTTCATCACTTAGTTTCTATTTCATAAATAAAACACTATCAATAAAATTGATGAATACACATACCATAAAACAACATATTACCTGACACAATGTACATGAAAATACTTCTTCGCATGACGACCAATTAACACATCCCATGATTCTTGGGTTATTAGCTGTGCATAAATAAGTGGTGGGTGAGGTTTTATTTTCCCTTGAGAATATTTAAGATGATATTTCATTAAAAGTGTGTAAAAACCCCTATTAATCTTTCCATCCACACTTAAGACCTAGTCTTTGTGTGAGTCATCTACTATAAATGAACTCTTCAAGAGATGATGAAGTGTAAATCAATGTTTCATTATTTAATTTTTAGTAAATTAAAAAAATTATATCATAATGTTACCATAATATCTCCCTATATCAGTGTATTAATCTCAACCATAATATGGTTCTAGGGAGGTTATACCAATCACCATGCATTCCTGAGTGATGATTCAAATGTAACTACGGAACATGGCCTAGTTGGGGTTAACATGTTAGCCCCACTTATTCCATCTAATCTTGTATTTGATTCCTTTCTCTTTATCCTTAATGATTTTTTCTAATACCATCAAACTACGACGCTCCTATTTTTTTGCATCACCAGTGTTTTTTCACATTTAATTTCCTCAGATCCACCATCATCAATATGTTTCTTCGGCTCTGAAGGGCTAGCAATTGCATGTGCAGATTGTGGTTGTACCTCTGCATTGGGAGCAACAGCAAGTTGAGAAACCTATTGTTCATCTATACTACGAGAAACAACAGGTTGAGAAACCTATTGTTCTTGGGGATTGAGAGATTCATCACGTCCAAAATTCATTCTCTACAAATTTGGTTTAACATTTAATTTAGATAACATAAAAGAAGAAATGAACAAATATTAACATAAGGAAACAAGTTAAGAAACATGTTGTTCGTCTGCACTATGTGCAGTAACAGGTTGGTAATCCTATTGTGCTTGGGGATTTGAAGCATCATCACATGCAGAAGTTATTATCTACAAAAGTTATTTAACACTTAATTTAGATAACATTAAAGTAGAAACTAACAGATATTTACATAAGGGAATAGGTTGAGAAACATATTGTTCATATGCACTCTGAGAAACAACAGGTTGAGAAACCTATTATGCCTATGGATTGAGAGCATCATCACGTGAAGAAGTCATTATCTGTAAAAGTGGTTTAACATTTAATTTAGATAACATAAAATAATTAGTTAATAAATATTAACATAAAGTAACATAGTGTATATTAGAAAAAATATAACCTAATTATTGAACTCTTTTTTTTAAAGGTTTAAGGGATTTTACCCCACTACCAACTATCCAAATCCCTTCATCGTGGTCTCCTCCAACATAGAAAATGTCATCTGCACTAGGACCACTGTGAAAGTATTGCGACATCCCAATGAAAGGGTCATCCTCTGTTGAATTTTCATCTGAATCTTCAGTGGTTTTGGTCAATAACAAAATAATTAACCATTTTTGGTTTGTAGGTTCTGGAACTTAAAATAATTGTACTATCTGTGATGCCATTATAAATGATTCATCTTTGTACCCTTCCTTTTTGAAATTAACTTTCACAATCCAAAATCATCTGTTTTAACAGAACATCTGTTACCAGCCCACTTGCATTGAAAAATTGGCACTCAAAATGTTGTATATTCCAACTCCCATATTTCTTTCATGATACCAAAACATGACATATTTACATAAATTGTATTTTGGTACTTATCCCTAGAAACATGCATCACTTCAGTTATAAGTGTAACTCCACTATTTTATCTGATACAATCTTCATCATGTTCATTAGTATAGAATGTATAATGATTAATTACATAATAATTTTAAGATAATACGTACACACTTGGTCCTCTGGCTAGCCATCCAAGTTGTTCTAATATTGAGTATGAATTTTCATTTGACTCCTTAAAAATATGTTCCTGAAACCATCCTATAAACTGTTGATTATGTTTATTTGATATCCATTTTTCAACCCTTGATGAATTCAAATGACTAAGTATTTCTTAGTGGGTTTCAACATATGAGTCAACATCCAAACTGTTATGATAAACGTAATGGTGGGCCGGCTCCTGATATGTAATATTGATTGTGATGACCTCATTTCCATAAATTCCTCCAACCACAAGTTTCCTAGTGTAATGAGATTTTGTTAGACCAATGATTTTCACACCAGATAGGTATTTGGTACAAAATTTAATGACTTCCTCAACAAAATATCACTTCGCAATACAACCCTCTGGCCAAATTCGATTTTGGACATCCCCTTTCAAAATATTTAGATACCATTCAATGGGGTACATCCATCTATAGTGCATAGGACCACATAGCTGAATCTCTCTCACCAAGTGAACCATCAAATGATCCATCATATCAAATAATGTTAGTGGGAAAAACATTTCCAATTCACATAATATGATGACAATTTGTCATTCCATAGTAGTTAGAAATTTCACCAGGTCTATAACTTTGCTACATATAGCTTTGAAGAAGAATCAGAGATTCGTTAATTTATGACGAACATTCTTGGAAAAAATGAAACATAAACCTATAGGAATTAGATCTTGCATCAAAATATAGTAGTCATGTGATTTCATACAATTTAACATTAAATCATGCATTGAAACAATTTTCTTGATATTCGATGAATAACCCTCTAGAACCATTACATCATTCATGAAGTTGCAAAACCAACATCTATTCTTCCTAGAAAGGGTGTAAGAAGAAAGAGGAACAAATGTTTGTTTTTCACCCTTAAATGGTTCCAACTCTTCTCATATTCCCATTTCAACCATTTCCAACCTAGTCTTAATTCCATATTTTGTTTTTATAGGTGCATTTATCAACGAGTCGATGACAATATCACATAAATTTTTTTTCAACATGCATAAAATCATGAAAATGTATGATGTAGAGACAATTATAGCATGGTAATTTAAAAAAATTGATTTCTATTTCCAACCAAATTTTGTAAGGGTTTTCAAAAATAGTTGAACAAAATTAGTGTCCAAATATTTAAATTTCTCAAATAGTTGATCACCTATTAGTGGAGATGGTGGACTTTATTCTTATAAACTTCCATTAAATGAGGTCATGCAAGATCAATACTTATGTCATCGGGTTATAAATCTATGATATCCTAGAAACACAGTTTTTTATAATTGTTTCAACCTAATTGATTGTGTATCTTGTTCATAGATGGGACACCGAAGTGTTCCTTTATTTCTATACCCTAAAAAATTTCTATAAGCAAGAGAGTCATTTATCATCCCATAAAACATAGCTCTCCATATGAAATCTTCATTTCTTTAAGCATCATACACCGCAACACCTGAATCCCACAATAATTTCAAATCCTTGATCAATGGAGAAATCAATATCATTACTTGGTTTTTTGGTTCTAATATAAGCATAGATAACATGATGTGTTTTCATTTTAGGCATAACCATAGAGACAAGTTATAATTTACCAACATAACCTTCCATATACTGTGAGTGCTACTTTGAAAACCAAAAGGATTCACTCTATCTATAGATAATGAAAGACAAAGGTTTATCGGATCATTTCCAAAGTCAGGATACTCATGATCTATTATCTTCCACTGAGGAGAGTCTTGCATATTCCATAGTTTTCCATATTTATTTCTTTTTTCTATTTGCCACGTTAATTGATCTGCAATCTTCTCACTTTCTTATAGGTGCATAAACTAAGGAATTATTGGAAAGTACTATGTAGCTTTCATAGGACCAGATTCATATTTCTTGTATCGAGAAGAACCACACTTTGGTAATTCTCTAAGTGATTTGTGGTCCTTGAGAAATAGTATTCATTCATCCAAGAAAGCATGTATTCTTTCAGAAATCATACCCATCGAGCGTATCATTCATTTGGCATCGTATGTTCGGCTCAGGAGCTCAATATCTTTTGGGAGGATTTCATTAAAGAGGGAAAGTAATTCCGTAAAAATGGAATCACTACATCCATTTATTGCTTTCAAATTATACAGCTTCAGCATGACTGGAAATGCTGTATTTTTAGTGTAACCATCATATAATGGTGTCTTTTCAAAACAATTTAAATGCTCTAACATTTTTGGGAAATCAAAAAGTTCATCTTCAACTATCCTCGTCATTTCATTAATATGATCTTCATCATCATGCACATTTTCAATCATGTGCTTGATACGGTCTTCTTCATTGTCCATGATTGTAATCATATAAAATGATCCATAAAATGCAGTGTTATCTGAGTCACTAGCCGCATTCGTCTTTTCCCCATTTTATTCCGACATTTATAACTTCTATCTATTCTGTGATAGATCAAGTGTTCTTCTAACTCCTATGGACTATTTTTTCTTAAATAACAGCAATGTAAACAGAGGAAAGGGATTTGAGAAGCATCATATGCATGATCTTTTGAATACTTGATTAACAGTTTCACTCCATCTTCATACTCTTTTTTCAGATGATTTTCATACATCAATTTTTTATTCATATCCATCCTATTTGATTTGGTGATATTAATATTTCAAAAAATAAATACCCAAAACGTTGATTTAAAAATTAACCAAGGATAAAAAACTTATGGTTGGGTTGACTTTAGTGTTGTGATATGATAACATAGGGTGATCTATCAAACGTTTTCCTAGAAAATAGTTTCATGTTTTTCATAGTAAAGGTTGATTTATCCCTCAATGCTAGGAATAAACCTATGTTCAGTGATTAATTTCGTAACCTGACCAGCTTCCTTCACTGCATTTTATGCATTGATGTACTGTGCTTCTATAGCCAAGTGTTTTATAGTGGATTTTTTGGAATTGTTCCAATTGACATCTCCACTATTGAGTTGAAACATAAAATGGTATTATGATCTCTTATGAATACTTTAGATGAAAAGTAATTGAGTAAGAATATACCAATTTCTAGTTCACCTCTACAATGAATGTTGATGTATAAATCGGTCTCCTATTGAGGGATGACCATGGGTTTTCCTTCATAATCCTTGAATCATTCCTCTACATTCCTAGGGAGTAAGTTATCATTTATCCACTTAGTTAAAAAATCCATTCTTATCATTTTATGGTTATATAACTAGAAATCCTTGATGGTTGGATCCACTCACCACACCTAGGGGGATCCCACTCACTAATGGGGGTGGATCTCACATCAATTACTCAACTGTGTATCACTATATAGTACTATCATTGGTATCTAATATATATTGAGCTAGGTACCAGTAGATATTAAATCTACCATAAAGTAATATTATTAAATAAATATTTCTAAACTAAGTATAATATCACTTTACCAACTTGATGTGAGTGAAAAATAGTGTCCATTATTGGAAATTCTATAGATGATAAGGGTGTTTCTATGAGCATCATTGGAATCTACAACTCCCAAACATATGGTGTAGGAATAATAAATCATTTCAATAACATATAGTATAAGGGTCTATCAATAGAGTACACAAATTGCACTCCAAAATACATCTATTGATGCCTAACCATGGTCATCCATCACATATATATTTCCCCATATTTAAATGAAAATACTTTATGCTTGAAAAGAACTAACTAAAGGTTGTGATTATGGGAGTGGATCAATGAATCTTTCATCTCCAACTAATTTGGAACCATTGAAACTTCCACTGAACAACTTCCCAATTGGAAATTATGCTTAAAATAGGTTGGTATATAATATCGATGCAATATACTTGTTGGATGTCCATCCATGGAACCACTATAGTTGTCTTTAGTTGAAACACTAACAAACTCATATATAAAGGGTGCATCTTCACTAAGAATACTCAACTGTTGATGCTCACCTGGGGGAAAATGTCATACAATTTTTTTGCATGAAAACACAACCATTACATGAAATAAATTACTTTGATGTCTCCACCCAAACCACTGAGCTTGAAAAATTACACATTAAAACATGACCAGTGAATAAATTTCTAGGTCTATGGTCCTTGATTCATACTCAGATATGATGAAGATTCCTTATAAATGGTCCATAATCCTTAAAAAATAACCATCTTTAACAAGGGATCAAAATCAAACCACAATAATGAATTCATATCATGGGTTTTAGAGAAACATCATCCAATAATGTATCACCGTGTTATGTAAGGATCTTAATGCAAAAAATGAAATTGGTGAGTGAGAGTCTAAAATAGATCAATGAAAAAGTCATAGACTCTAACAAAACCTCTTTTTCCTAAGGATCAATATTTCCTTAAAACCCCATGATACCTCTTTTAGTAGAACATTTAAAATATATATAGAATATGGGTAGTATTATCCAACTCAATATTATATACCATATTATCTATAAGAATGTTCATACTAATAATGGAGGGGATAAGAAGTAATTCCGATTATGGTTAAAAATATCTCTCAAATGAGTCTCAAAACCCCCTCATAACTCACTAATTTGTAGCGAGGGGTCCAAATATAAGAGTAGGTTCACCTTGGATCTGTCTTTGCACATAATCTATCTATCAGTACATATCACACATTATTTTATAGGACAAACTCTTGAGGATTAGAGTATATCTATCTAAGAACAAATAGGAAGGATAGAGAAGATCATAACTGATCACTATATAATGCATTTACCAACTTTAGTTTACCTTGTAATCAATGTATTAGAGATATGGGCTAACTAAAAAGTTACCAAAATACCAAATAAATGATATGTTAGCTACCACACCTATGCTGGTCTCCATGGTCTAACAACCAAACTCAAGACATCCAAAACATTATTTCCCTAAATTCTCAAACCACTATTCACGTGATTAAAAACTCCACACTCAACCCATAGTAACAAATAGATATGATATTACTATAAAATTACCCAACCCACTCAGACCCCATCCAGGCCAGCATTAAGTTGAGCGTTCCACCCCAATACCACCTCTAATAGGCCAGGGGCTGGTGGCTTTCACCAAGTAAGCATATCACACAATATGGGAGACCGTAGCCAATATCAACCTACAAATGACACATGTCTCCAATGAATAAAATAATCATAAACAATATATATATATATATATATATATATAATTAAAAACAATTATACATACAACGCAATCATGAGACATCACATGGTGAGTACATCACCACATAAGGAAAACAACATAAGTAGTACACATCTTTGAAGGTCATAGAACCGAATGATCATAGAACAAGGGATATATACTCTATAATATAAGGAATCCTAGATTATCATACACCTATAATATTAGTCACCACCACCATGGACAAACAAGCTATACTGGTTACCATTATCTTTTAGCTCTGAACAAGTTATACCATCTCCATGTTCACTAAGACCACCTTCAAACACTGTTTTTTCATGCATGGACACATCACATGTGGAAATAAATCCTATGTAGGGTTGATTATAAACATACTTAGTATGATGCCATAAAAACATAAATTAATGATAAGAACCAACTAAAATTATCCACCGATGTAGGAAAATGATCATGAGGAAGACATGGAAGGATTGATACAATCTCTACCACTATAAGACTCATAGATGAAAATAAGACTCAATAATCTTGGAAGAAATCCATGAAGGTTGTATCTCAAGAGAAAAATTGGATTCTTAGTTTATTTAAAAATCCATGAAGTTTAAAGTTGATATCCCAGTTGAAATTCACATCTCTATGGTAAACAAGCGGTACCAGAGGAGTCACAAGTCTTAAAGTAACTAATATGTTCATCCTTTATTCTAAAAAAATACTAAATATATTAAGGAGAACCCACTCCTTATTGAAGTATGCACGTAACCATGGGAAAAACCTACCCCATGAATTCTTTGATTAACATACACAATCCCCATCTTCATTCCTATGGAACTAAGATGGTTAAATTGAATGAATCACCTCACATCTGACTTATGATGTTGAAGATAAGATCACCACTACATTATTTATAGAAAATGAACATGGTTTATTCATGCACCTAAAATTGGATCATAAACTATGTGATACAAAGACCCATGATGGTTATAAAAAGAACATGGCATGTATTGTAAGGGTATATCCCCTCAATAATAGTATTGTTATGTATTGCCTCTTCACATGGAATGTGAAGTCAATGTACATAGATTTCAATATTATGGGTAGAAATTATGAGACCAATATGTACTTGAAATGTATTCCTAATACATAGATCCATTTCATATCAGGGTACATGGAATTTTTGAGGTGACACATAGTGTGTGATTCCCATGTGAGTATTTAGTGTGTACTATTTGATAGTCAAGACATGTAGTCCCTAACTACACAATGTTTCTTTGTGGACATAAGTTGTTTATTATATGGATGTCAACTTTGGTGAGTACTAATACCCGAGTCATGTCATGTAGGCATACATGGAATGTACTCAAACTACACTTCAGGTGGATAGTTATGTACTCAGCCTACCAAATTAATCTCATGCACGTGGAAGTTAATTTTATATAGACTACATGGTGTGTTAGTCCATTCCGTATGTTGTGTGATAATTATAATTTCCTAAAACCCTATCACCACATCTATGGTGGTACATAGCATGTGTTTCTTTAAATTGAACATTTTGGAGTCATGTTCTTCACCCATATTCCTATATTAATCCAAAGTTCAAGACTTTTACACCTTAAATCACCCAAAATCACATGATAGTTCACCTCATTGCTATCAAGGACCCTTGAGGGTCTTTCCTGCTAATCTACTCTTCCTAGTCACACCCCCTCATTGTTTATTTCTCATCCCGTGATCAAATCCATGCCAAATATCAACTCTAAAGTCACCTTGTGTGCATTGACCATTATCCCACTTTCCCAACATCACCTCTTCATACCATTTTTAAATCATAATACACACCCAAACCTAAAACAATAATCTGTGATCTCGTGATACACACAATTATATGGGATCAAGGAGAACAACGAAGGAGGTAGAATCAAGACCATTGAAAACCAGTTGACTCAAAGTTATCATTAAGGGATCATTTGATGATGGATAATAATGGAATAAAATAATCATTGAGAATGAATGTGGTTTTGCAATAAATGATTCACAGCATGGAGAATACAAATTCATAAATTTCATTGAAAAAATACAAATCATGAAGTACAAATCAAAATAAAATCTATACCACAATATGAATTCGGTTCATGGCGGCAGAGGAGTTGGTAGTCGAGGATGAGTAGGATTTAGGAGAGGAGGGAGAAGATAAGGGAGGAGAGGAGGTGGCAGCGAAGACAATAGCAGCGGCATGGATCAGCTTTCGCGAGAGCTTGAGCGTGTGAGGAAGGAGGAGAAAGTTAGGGTTAATTTATAAAACTCAACAACACTTTTATCAGTGATAAAATTGAAAGCACTAATAAAGGCCCATCATTTTTAGTGCTAAAAAATCCCTGATAAACGTATGTTTTATCAGCGCTACAATTGAAAGTGTTGATAAAACATCCCTTTATCAGTCTTTTTTAGCCCTGATAAAGGCTGATCTTTCTCAGCACTAAAAAGAGCTGATAAATGGATGTTTTATCAGCACTTTTTAATTAACCCTGATGAAACATACCATTTATTAATTATTATAAAATTATAACCGATATATTTATTACATTTATAATTTTATCAATATATATAATTAATATATTTATTATAATTTCATAAATTAAATTATAATTAAATAAATATATATATATATATATATGTCTATGTCTGTGTATATATTCATTAAGGACATATATTTATAAATAAATATATTCAAAAGTTATTCATAAATATATATTTATCATTTAAAAATATATTTTTTAAATTTTATAATTTTTTTAAAAAAATTATACTTAATTAGTTATATATAATTATAATTACATATAATATATTAAAAAGGTTAATAATTATATATTACTAAATATTTATATGTTGAAATATAATAAATACATTTATTTTTTATTTAAATATATTTATCATGATTTTAAGTATTTATGATAAGATAAAGCTTCATATATATAGGTAATTAATGAATACACCAAGTATATATAGTAATATAGTATATATGGCCAACATTAGGGTAAACAATGAACATATATTCATGAGAAGAACGTAGGCATCAATTGACACATTCATTTGGAAACATAAAATTATTCAAATATATATATTTAATAAGTATATATATATATATGTATTGAAAAGTATTTATATATAATAATATAAATATATAGTATAATAAATATATAACTAAATCTAAGAAACGTAATAAACATAAATAAAACATAAACATAATAAACATAATAAACATGAATTTTTTATTTAATATATACATATAAACCTTATTTTTGAATATAATTAAAATATTTTTATATAAATTAATAATATTTTCTATTAAAAACATTTTTCAGTGCTATTATTAGCACTGATAAAGGTGAATTTTTATCAGCGCATTATATTTGCACTGATAAAGGGGGACTTTATCAGTGATTTTTTAGCACAGATAAAAGTCCCCATTTTATCAGCAATTATTTATTAGCACTGATAAAACCCGAGTGCTTCCCTTACCCGCATTTTTACTAGTTCCTTTTGTTTGATATATTTCTCTATGTGATAACATATATTTAGAAGGGTTCAACAGACATAAAATATATCTATTTGAGAGTTCTGATGAAATTTATATGGTATTATATATGTTGATGTTATAATGTGTTCCTAGTACCCAAATACACTAAGATTATTATTCTATAAAAGATTGAACGTCATAAATGTTTAGATTATGTATGATAGTATGTATTTATTAACAAGATCTAGAATTTTTTCCTTAAGTTTTTTCATTAAAACTCTCCAGCTAAATAATATGATAATATTGATAAGGGAATTGTAAATTCAAATGAAACCTTCACCAATATTGATGACATATAATATTGATCCAATTCCATTAACTATGGAATCATGGATAGTGATATTGTCCCTAATGATTATAATGGAATAAAAATTGATATTGATATCTTATTTACATCCCCAAAAGCGATAATAGTTTTGATGATGAGTAAAATGATAGAAAATTATGATTCCTATAATGAAAATAGTGTTGAATCCACTGTTGATAATACAAATTATGACAAATATGATTACAATGATGATTATATTGACAATTTAAATATCTTTATTTCAAGAAGAACTGTGAAGGGAAATTGGGAAACCAATAAAATTTACAAAACCAAAATCACATCAAACCATATACAAGATAACCAGAATATTCCTAAAAAATATAATAATGTTAAAATGGTTTACCCTATATAAACACCATTCAATTGAGGAAATGTTCATGTATGGATTGTCTATGATGAGGCTCTCAAAGTGGTAGGCCATCTTATCCTTGTCATGTACATGTTCATCCATGATTTTTTCCCATCATTGAAGCCACATATCAAAATATTATTTTGGTTATCAAACCAAGTACCCTATCCTTCATTTATATTTTCTCACAATATTCTTTCTAACATTTTGTGGGAATCCTCCTTGGAGATATTGATATAGAAGGAATCCTAAAGAATATCTTCATTATATTGATAGATAATCTCTAGAAAATTTTCTCTATCAACTTCTTCTTTGTCATATCCCTTAAAAACACTTCAAATTGATTCCATATTTAGACCTATGATGATTTCTTTATTAGTCTAATTTACCACAACCAAATCACTAGGGGTAGTTCCTATCCGCTCTTTCAATTTAAGTGCTTAAGACTTAATTTCTTTGGGTTCCGATAAAATATTTCCTCCAATTTTGGACTAACCCTTTTCAATATCTATCTCATTTGGAGTAACCACAATAATAGAGGATTTATTCTAAAATAAGGGAATTTTTTTGGATGGTTTTGTAACTGGGGTCTGGTTAAATCTAATTAGTCCTTATATGTTTGAGATCTCCTCACTTTCATGGTTAAATCATCTGAATCAATAGGGGTCTTTTTTTATTTCCTTACTAAGAACCGAAGATACTATTCCACTAGTTATATTTATTTTCACTCAGTAGAGAAATTTTAAATGTCATAATCCTTACAATATTCCCTCTCATCCAACAAACCTTATAGATATTTTTTCTCTTCAAGGCCTGCATCGTCACCAATTCCTGCATTGAGTGGGGTACTCTCTACATCACCCAAAAATGAAAATCTATTTTGAATTTCTATTATATTGAAAGTTTTGGTGGACATCTGGTTGGACTGATCCTTTCCAACATTCCTATCATGGATCATAGAAAACCCTTAAATTTTCCATGTAATACCATAAAGTATGCTCATGATTCAAGAAGTTATTAAATCCTTTAACCCTTCATGATTTTCCTATATCGATTTTCCTCCCACACTCATTACCGATAGGTGCAGTTAAATCACTTCATCTGCATAGGAAGACCAAAAAACGTAATTACGATTGTTTCTATTGGGAGTCTAAATCTTTATAATCATGACCTCCTTACCACAAGAAGCCTCATTGTGCATCGAGGTAGCCTTATTCATCAGATTCAATTGAGGAATAGTGATTCCACTATGAGAATGATTAAGATAACTATCTCAATACTAATTATGTCACCAACATCATTACCCATTATGATGTAAAAATGGTAATAATTGGTGATGATGATTATAATGATGTTGAATATGATAATAATGATGATAAAGAAGATGGTGGGGATTTTGTTGACATTGGTAACCATAAGGGAGAAGGTATCATGATCATTAATGAGGATGGGATTGGAATTTTTATTGTTATAACTACTGATGGTATTGATGTCCAAAATAGTAATGAATATGGAATGTAAGAGATTTATGTTAGTGTTCAATGTTTTTATACTCATAAGGATGATGTTTATAATAATGTTGATGACATTTCCATTGTAGGTTTGGGTGTAGTAGAAGAGCCTTTATGGAATAAAAAACTTGGATTTTTTAGTATTAATTTATAAATAATTATTGTTGTACATGAAGAATAATTACATGAATAATGAAATCCATAGTTTACTTGACTTGATTAAATTTTGTAACCAAAATAGGAGGATATTAATGTTAGAGTTGGTGATATAGAAGCGACTTGTTTAGTACTTGATTACAAGTTTTCATTATTAAAGAAATTTTCTTATCCCACTATTTTTGTTCCTCAACATGAAATTTATATATGATAATTTCCTAAAAATATATGTCTGCCTAAAAGGTTATAACTATTCACCAGTATAATGAGAACCTAGAAGTTTCATGACATTATTATTGAAACTTTCTCTATGGATGGATCATATTTTCTTGATGTGACCTAAATGATACAAGATACAGGGTTAGGAGAATCATAAGACTTTGAGAAAACTTATAATGGTGTTTTCACTTGGTAATCTCCAAGATAAAAGGTTTTAAGAATAGAACCGACAATAAGAAATCCATATTTCCATGTTTTATTGGATGTTCCTATATACAAACATGTGTATTGACCTAGATACTTTAAGATTATCATTGATATATATCCAAACTCAGACAATTACATGTATTGATAAAAATCATGAAGAAATATGCTAGGATTGAGGTAAGATTCGTTGGATATTTTCTGAGGGATATTGAATTAATGGATAATGTGAGAAAACATTTACCCCTTCCATCATATGATGAAAGTTGATATTTTAATACTTCTTATAGAATAGAAATACTTACATAAATCGATGTCTATAGTGTTCAATGGGAAAGTTCAGTTATATAAATTCAAATAAAGAGACATTAAGAATATAGGTTTATGAAACTATCTTTCAACCTTCTTGATTTGATATATCATGATAAAGGGATTATATTTCATGGTAATCATTTGTAGGAGGTTGGATATTATTACAACATTATCTTCTTTTTCTCTGAGAGACATGGTGTGATGATAGATGCTAACCTTAAAATTTAGGTGGTTATAACTAATGCTGCTGAGAAAGATACCTAGAATATCACACACTTTGTGTATTCACAATATTAGTTAAATCAAGGTAATGAATTTGATAAGTTAGAATAAATAATCTTTATTTGGTTTGGTTGATCACCCTAATTTAATCATAATTTATTCGAAAGAATAAGTTATTTAAACAATAATAAAAATAAATATTTCTTTTCATGTTTAGAAAATATAGTATTTATTATATTTATTATAGAATAACTTAGTTACATTAATTTTTTAAATTTTAATTATTCAAGGATTGGTCAATAATGATAAAGGAATGTGGACTGAGCTTAATGGTTCGATTGTAAATAAAATGACTGATATTTAATTATATTTTTAATTCATTTCACATTTAAATATATTAATAATAATAATATTATTATTATTAGACATGGGTTCAACTAAGATTACTGATGATTTTTAAGGGCTTGTGTTTGATTTTCCATCCCTATACCTGCCATTAATAAATATTTAACTATGACTCTTTTCCGGATCACTTTTGGTGTAAAAAACAAATAGAGAGAGACTTTATCAAGACTTAGACTGAATTATATCTTCCTCCTCAATCAATACATTAGGATAAAACTAATAATTCTTCCTCATTTGAGAAGAATACTGCAGTGATCAACCGTAAACAATGCAAGTGATTAGGACCAGTCATTATAGAACTTGATGATTCTATAACATTGTTCATAGATTAAGGTCCATGTGTGGACCCCTGCTAGTGGGATTCATCACTTATACCCAAAAAACAATGACATTACAATAAGATCTAGTTAACTAGATCATAAAAAAATAAAAAATACAAGTTTAGGTAATTCAATATTTTTTCGTAAATTAATTATAAATTACATGTGAGGATCCTTCCCTTTAGGTTCTGTAATTTTAATCTATTTCATTAATCTACTATTTTTCTAGGACCTACCACTATGATCATGTGAACAAATGATTACATGTTATTTAAGACTAAAAAATGAGTCGTTCTGACCAACCCAGGACACTTCTGTTGCATCTGGAAACAACAAGTGGTATTAGAGAAGTTTCATGCTTATTTTATAATTATTTATTATTCCTTAATTGATTGCATGTTGTTTCAATTTATTTTACTTCTAATGATTCATTTTCCTATCCTACATCATCATATACTAACTTTCTTTTTTCTCAATAAAATTATCAGTAAACTGTTATGGATTAAAAATGAAAAATCATTCAAAGAATACCATCAAGTGGTTCCAAAGGATCTTCCTTGACAAAACAAGAGAAAACGACATGTAATTTATATATACATGTAGTGTACTATAATTTTCTTTTTTAAATATCATTATAAATATAGTTAGATATGACTTAACTGGATATAAGATCTGAAAAAATAGTTCGGCATATAGATCTAGGATGACTGGTACATGAATTGATGATCTACATGCTGTGTAATCACTAAACAAGATGTGTAGTCCTTGTTTTCTCACAGATGAGAACATAGGGTGTCTCAAGCATGTTGTGTATCCAATAAAAAACATAGGGACTAACAAACCATGAAAATATGATGTTACATTCCATGTAATCCTAGTATACACTGTTTACCTTGAGCTCATCCACAATAAGAAATATACCTAGTCCCAAAGGCATGCATTAAAGACATGAGAAGAAGACAATACATACTGTGTACTATAGTATATGATTTTTAGCATTCTACTGATAGGGTTTCCCATTTTTTATGAATAAAAAAATATATAATCAAACTTGTTCACATTTTTTCCATGTGTCATTTATTTTAAAAATAACACAATGTGTTATAGGACTGATATTTATATATTAAATTAATTTATATGTTCAAATTTTGGATAACCACAAGACGTTTCATGCAAGAAAACTTGTTTACTTCATTAATTTTAAATGAGTTTTTTTTAAATTATAGTGGATGACGTGTTAAGGTTGTTTGGGTTAAATTAAGATAAATTGAATAAATTGGATTAATTCCTGGTGAATTATCTTATCTAAAGAAATAATCAAAGTAATTGATATAAAAATTTCAAATGTATGTTCATTTAATGTTGTGTGGATGATAATGTGAATATACCATCCCTTTTCATGCGATTGATTTCTTTAAATTTATTTTTGATTAAGTTAAAATAATTTCTTTCATGTCATCCCCTCACCCTTACCATTTAAGGGCCCACATACACATGTATTATTTTATATAAACCACCTTTATCCAATACATTGGATCCCCTCAACTACATGCGAGTTGAAGATTAGGTAAGGAGGGAGATCCCATCAAAAGAGGAAAAGGTCTAAGTCAAAGTGCCAAGGTAAAACCAATCAAGTCAATACATTAGAGAAAAGGTGAAATGTTTCATCATGAAACAAGTTATGGTTAAAGGTGTGTTTTACCCTAAGTTAAGGGGTTATTTTATCATTCTCTAGATAAACTATCCACCAGATAATCTCATGGTCATTCCATATATATTTTATTTCTGTAAATTTGACAGTTAATAATTTCTATTTTTGAATGCTACATGATCAACTAATAAATTAATTAACATGCATGGAAGATGGTATAAAATATAATGGTATTATGTGTAAATATATTACCAAACATGGTTAATAACTTAAGTAAAATCCACTTAATATTAACAAGGCATGTGAAATGATCAAATGGTAATTTTAAATAAGGAAAAAAATATCATAATTAAAATATTAAGTCTTTATAACCATCTACTACATAATTTAGAAAAAATACCATAGTTCAAAGTGAAAGATCATCCCATGTTAGTGTGCTATCAATTACCATGAAACTTCTAGATTTAAGTTTTGGTTTGAGTTGACTTAGTCTACCTCAAGTGTGAACTGTCCAAGTAAGAGTTGGTGTAATTGAGAGGAAAGTGTTGTGAAAATATTTATAACACGTTTTTAGGATTAGTGAGTACACTCAATGAATCAAGGAACTATGATTTAATGTAGTTGGAAAGTTATTCCTACCATAAACCCTATGAGTAACTTACCAGGACAAATTCTAGCGAGGAATATAGATTCATACCACTAGAATATCTAAGTAAAAAGTTATTTATAAACCAATGGTGAAAGCAATTATGTTTTGAAAAATAATGGGATATTAATGGAATTTAATTTATTTTAAATTTATTAATATGTTTTTGTAATAAAAACAAATTACTAATTATATTATCCTAATTTGTAAAAATGGAAAATCAAATGACTTCCAGAATATTACTACGATCCATACTTTATAATGATAAACTTTTCACTAATATTAATTTAAAGGAATAATATAGAAAATTATGAGTTATAATACGTCATGAATGAAAATTATATGTTCTCAAAACCCCAATTCTTGAGTTTATTTACAAATAGTTTAGCTAAGAAGAAAAATCTCTCTATTTTTGGCATGCAGAAGATGGAATAACTGTATAATGTTTCATGTAATACACTATGTTTAATTATTTTATAAATCAATATGAAGATATAGATGCATATAAAATCATTTCTCACCTTAGGGATATCTATTAGGAGAAGTAAAGATTAGAGATATATGATATATCCAATTCAATTTCCTCATGGAATCATGGAGACTTAGAGATAGATGGGGAACATGTGGTCAAGATGATTTTCTAAATTGAGAACTTGAATATCTTCATTTTTTTAGATCCTTGATGTGATGAAAATGGATCTAATTATTATATCACTACTAAAAACACCACCATTTTCATTATTATTTATAATATGAGAAATAGTGAGAAGGCACTTTCATAACTTCTTATAGTTATTCTCTATGTTGATAAAGACACGTGACATGAAAAAACCACTATCCTTATGGTGAATAATAAGAGTAAGATAAAGTAAAAGGGGTTGAAGACTCATCCAAAGTATAAGGATCTCAAGAACAATCCTTACATGAAAAAAAGATCCAAAAGCAATGAAATGAAAAGGATGTGACATGTTTACATGTGGAAAGCATGGACACTAAAAATGGTATTGAACCAAACCAAAGAATAAAGGGGAATCTTCAGGTATATTAATTATTGATTGTAATATTTCCATATATAAAATTTTGTTATTAGATACTTCCTATAGTTCTAAAGTTCGTATCCAAATACAGGAACCAAGTAGATTGCAGAAGATTACTAGAGATGAGGTAGATCTATATGTTATCAGTGGAGTGATGTTGGAATCTCTATCCATTGGATACTACCATCTCACATAACTGAACACATTTATTTTGGTTTAAAGAATTGTTATTATGCGCCTAGTGTTACCAAGAATGATATTTTCATTCCTTATTTTGATATAGATGGATTAATTTTTATCTTTTCAAATAAGTGTTGATAATTTTATAATGAAAACATATGTTATGGTATTATAAAATTGAATAATGGTATTTATATGTTAAATTATAAAAACCAAATATTATAAATGAAAAATGAAAAAATACATGTGACTCATATAACACCTAGCTGTGGAATCACCATCTTTGTTAGGTGAAAGTGAAGAAATTGATAAAGTTATATTATATGGTTACTTAGAATATTTTGAGATTAAGACACTTGAAATATGTTACACTTATTTACAACATAAGATGAAAAACTTCCATTTGGTGGTGAAGGTGAAAGGTCTCCAAAGATTAATGATTTTGTACATAGATGTGGGTGGAACTTTGATGTTATTAATATTTTCATGACTTATTATATTCCCCCTTTACTTATTTTATATGAAATGTGCATAATTTGTGTGAAATATTAATGTTTTAATATTAAGTATAATATTTGAGCATTTTTAGAAGTAGTCCAATTGAGTCAGTTTAATGTTTTAATTATAAATGTCACTATACTGATCCACATTGTGTGGTTCTTGTTTTTTAGGATTCTCCTTTCAATATACAACATTTCATTAGAAGGAACCATGATCCAATTCTGCCATTTGAAGGGTCATATGGTCCTCACAAACAAGACCAAAGAATCTGTGAACAAACTGGACCAGCCTTGAAGATTGATTTACTGGGCTCAATACAGAAGTCCAAAAACATTAAATCTCAACCATAATTCGGGGGACACTACATGTCATCTTGGATAAAAATTTCATGGCCCAAATCCAAGTACAAGGGGCCCAAATGAATCTTTAAAGTCCAGCCCACCATTCTGTCCGAGAATTAAAATCAGTATACTATTCATGACATATCTCATGATGTAAGAATCAAATCGAGTTGAAAGTTTTCAGTGTGAAAGAGGAGATATAGGTGGACGACTTTGTTGAATAAGTCATTCGGATTTGAAGGCATATTCCTGTTCAAAAATCCATTCACATTTTGGCCATCTAAAAAGCATGGATAGAAATGGACAGTTTACCTTTGTTTAATAATACCGCCATAACTTTGGCTCCACTTTTCCAAATGCCTCCATATTTTGACAGTAGTCGGAAAAATTTATTATCTACAACTTTGAAGAATGCGATATTTTGAGATTCGGCTGTCTGAATAGCCAAATTGGCGATGCAAGTGGAGGGACATATTAGGATTGCAAACAGTCCACTCCTTGGGCTATAAATACTCTCCCCTTCTCTCCTTGAGAGGGGTTGGCATTTCAGAAGAGATGAGATCATATTGGCACGACCAAAGCTTTACCAAAGGCTTGGGAGGACGTGCCATACTCATGTTTTTACTTGAGAGACCTTTCCTCCTCTCTTTGTTTTCACTTACTTTTGTGTTCTTCATTTTTTGTAATTTTGTAAGTCATTTCTTTGTAATTCTGTTTTAATGCAAGTTACTTCTTCAATATCTCTTATTCTCATCCAAATTCTGTAGTTTAATATTTATGTTATTAAAATAGTTCAAATTCAGTTCAATCCCCTTCCCTTCTTTTGCTTCCTCATTCAATCGAAAATTCATTTTTAATTATCATCATTGTTCGTGTGTGTGTCAACGTACCACTCTTTTCTAATCCCTTTCTTTTTATTCTATTCTTAATTTATCATCATAATTATTTTAACCAGAATATTAAACATCAAAATGGCTGACTAAATCTCTCATTGGGGTGAGTTATAATTCAGGGATGTTAAGTGATTGAGAGTTTTTCTCGATGAGTATTCTTTAAATTAATATTGTGTATGTTAAACTTAATATGTCATGGATTAATGATATGTTTTGTTTAACGAGTGGTTTCCCTGGATTATTGGAACCACAAATACACTACCATAAATAATTTTTGTTTGAGATTAGAACCCTAAGTTAAGTTAAGGCTTGGATTAAAGCCTTCACACTTTGGAATTCCAATCAACGTCAACTTAAGACATGGATCTTAATTTAATGCAATACAAAGTAAGGCTCAAGGATATCACATGCTTAACTCCCCAATGATGAACTCACCCCAATCTTTATCAATTTGTTAAATCAAACATCATCCATAAATCATTTCAATTAAGATCTGCAAACAGACCCCCCAAATCAAAATACAATCAACTAAAAACAAACGACTATTACAAAGTATCATCGCCGAGGATTCGACCCGAGTGCTGCTATACACATTAGCAGAGCACCGGAATTTTGACCGGTCGATAGGCGACAATAGGCCGTACGTTTCAAATGGCACCGTTGCCGGGGATGGTGCTTTAAGTAGTCATTAGTTTCTGGTTATTGTAAAAAAAACACCAAAAAAAAAATCAAAATTTTTGAAAAAAATTGAAAAAAAAAACACAAAGAAAAACCCGTCTTCCTCTTAAAAAGCATAAACTGAAAAAATACAAAGGAAAACCCATCTTCCTCATCCTTTCTAAATCTCTCTGAATGCCCCGCAGCCTCCCAAACAATCCCTAAGATTTGTTTGACCCTGAAATTGATAGAACTCTTTGTCGACTTAGGAGGACCATTAGGGATAACCAAATCACCCAAGAACCAATCATTGACCTACCAATTGAATTAGATATGGCCAATCCTAGGGAAAAAACATTGAAAGAACTTGCTGCCCCTGATATGAATTACCAACCTCTTGGTATTCAATATCCAAACATTGAAGCTGACTTCGAACTCAAATCGGGTTTGATTCATCTTCTTCCTCATTTTTACGGGCTAGCCGGTGAGGATCCACATCTTCACCTTAAAGATTTCCAAGTAGTATGCTCTAACATGAAGCCTCAAGGGGTTTCTGAAGAACAAATCAAGCTTAGAGCTTTCCCCTTTTCCCTAGAGGATTATGCCAAGTCTTGGCTCTACTACCTCCCACCTGGTTCCATAAACTCATGGGTTGACATGAAGAGACTTTTCCTTGAGAAGTTCTTTCCCGCTTCCCGAACAGCTTCTATCCAAAAGGAAATAAGCGGCATCTTTCAATTCCCTAATGAATCACTCCATGAGTATTGGGAGAGGTTCAAAAAGCTTGTGGAAACTTGTCCACACCATCAAATCCCTGACCAACTCCTGATCCAATACTTCTATGAGGGGTTATTGGCTATGGAGAGAACTCTCATTGATGCCGCAAGTGGCGGTGCTCTTGTTGACAAAACTCCTGCAGCTGCACGAGAACTCATAAGCAACATGGCTGCAAACACGCAACAATTCCATACTCGAGCACATGCTCAAGTGAAACAAGCCCAAGGGAATCAATCCATAGAGCCCAACAAGATGACTGAGTGGATGAGTGAACTTACAGGTCTTGTGCGTCAACTAGCGGTGGCTACCAAAGCCCCAACCTCATCTTCTCCACAGTCACTATTCCCTAGACCTATCAAGAATTGTGGAATCTACAACTCTCCATCTCATCCGACTGACACATGTCCACAACTTCAAGATGATCCATCTGATTCATCTAGTCCAATGGAGCTCAATGCGGCATATGCTCAGCAAAACTTCAACCCTCAACAATCAGGTCAGTTTGTTAGAAACTTCAACCAACCCCACTCTGAGCCCTTCTCTTCTACCTTTAACCCACCTCTGAGGTATGGTAATCCCATTTCTCATCCTCCTCAGTTCCCTCATCAAAATCCAAACCAGTTCCAATATGGTCAAAGTGGTGGTAATATCCATCAACCTTATCCTTTTGTTCCTCAACCCCAAAGGAACAATCCTCCTCCTGGATTCCACTATCCTAACGAGCCTTCCCAATTCCCCACCCAATACAATCACTTTCCCAAGAACCAAAATCAAGGCCAACCCAATTTGGGACAAGCCTCTTCTTCTAAACAACCATGGGAAAGTGCTGTAGAGGATCTTGCTTCCTTCACCCATTCTAGCCTCAAGAACATTGAAACCCAAATAGGTCAACTTGCATCCCACCTTAGCCAGCAACAACCATCCAATTCATCCCAACTCCCAGCTCAACCATTACCCAACCCTAAGGGTAATGTAAGTGCGATTGCACTTAGATCGGGAAAGCAAATTGCTATGCCCCATGCTGATTGCTCTACCTCCCCTTTCGATGTTGATCTAGAAAATGAAAAGAACAAAAAGCTGGAAAAGGAACTTGAATCCACTCCTTCACCTCCTTCCATTCCTCTAAGGAACCCAATTCCTTTTCCTCAAGCTATCTCCAAGCCTAAGAAGTCCTTTGAACCTGATCCTGAAATGCTTGACATGTTTAGACGTGTTGAAGTGAACATCCCCCTCTTAGATGCCATCAAACAAATCCCTAAGTATGCCAAGTTTCTTAAGGAATTGTGCACCCATAAGAGGCAACTTAGGAACATTGAAAATGTTTCAACCCAATAGTCCATTCCCATGAAGTGCAAAGATCCATGGACCTTCACGGTTCCATGTCAAATAGGGAGTTCCAACTTTGATGATGCACTCATAGACCTTGGAGCCTCAATAAATGTCATGCCCAAATCCATTTTCTCCAACCTTGGTCTAGGTCCCTTGCACCCAACGGGTGTTGTCATTCAATTAGCCAATCGAAGCACTACCAGTCCTGAGGGGATAATTGAGGATGTTCTTGTTCGGGTCAATGATCTTATCTTCCCAGCTGATTTCTACGTCCTTGACATGGAAGGTGAGACGACCTCTTCTCGATCTCCCCTAATTCTAGGAAGACCATTCCTCATGACTGTGAGAACCAAGATTGATGTCCATTCAGGCATCTTATCCATGGAATTCGGTGACCAACTGGTCAAGTTCAACATTTTCCAAGCCATGCGATACCCATCTGAGGATCACTCTGCATTCTCAATCCATGCTTTTGAGGACACTTCTAAGATTCAATCGAACCCCAATCCACCATGTTATTCATGTTCTAATGATAAAGGATCTTGTGAAATCTGCACCATGATTAACAAAGTCATAAATGGTGAAGTTGATGTGGACCTCTCATTCATAGACTCCATCAATCTAGAGGAACTTGAAAACTCTCTTGAATCCCACATCAACTCTGATCTCTACTGCTCCACCTTGGACAGTGTTGAGGAAAATGATCCAAACCCATCTGGAATCCCTTCTCCTGCTCCTAACTTGTCTAGCTCTCAAATCAAGGCTGAAACTGATCTAAAACCACTTCCTTCACACCTCAAGTATGCATTCCTTTTCCATGATCCCTCCTACCCTGTCATTATCTCAGATTCACTTTCTGAAACTGAGGAGTCCCAACTTGTTCAAGTGTTAGAGGAAAACAAAAATGCCTTAGGTTGGACCCTAGAGTATATTCCAGGAATCAACCCTGCCCTTTGTATGCATCACATCCATCTAGAGGAATCATCCAAACCAATTAGGCAACCTCAAAGAAGACTCAATCCACTCATACTTGAGGTAGTTAGGGAAGAGATTACCAAGCTTCTTCAAGCTGGTATTATCTACCCAATTTCTGATAGTGAATGGGTTAGTCCAATTCAAGTCGTTCCTAAGAAGGGCGGGATAACAGTTTTCACAAATGAACATGGAGAAGTAGTTACAACTCGAGTGAAAAACAAATGGCGTGTGTGCATCGATTATCGTAAATTGAATACTGAAACACGAAAAGATCACTACCCACTTACTTTACTTGACCAAATGCTTGAGATATTGGCCGGAAAGTCACACTATTGCTTTCTTGATGGTTACACCGGCTACTTCCAAATTCCAATCGCACCTCAAGACCAAGAAAAGACCATATTCACTTGCCCCTTTGGAACCTATGCCTATAGGCGAATGCCTTTTGCCTTTGTAATGCTCCTGCAACATTCCAGCGGTGTATGATGAGTATCTTTTCTGAATTCATTGAGAATTGCATGGAGGTCTTCATGGATGACTTTACCATTTATGGTGAGTCATTTGAATCTTGCTTACATTCACTCTCTTTGTTCCTTCAAAAGTGTGTCAAGTGCAACCTTGTGCTGAATTTTGAAAAATGTCACTTCATGGTTTCAAATGGGATTGTTCTAGGGCACATAATTTCTCAAGAGGGTATCCAAGTTGATCCAGCCAAAATTGAGGTGATCCAATCACTTCCTGAACCCAAATCAGTTCGAGACATTCGGTCCTTCCTTGGTCATGCCGGTTTCTATCGGCGATTCATTCAGAACTTCAGCAAGATTTCCCTCCCACTCACTCGTTTACTTCAAAATGATGTCACATTCAATTTTGATGAGGCTTCCAAGAGAGCCTTCATTGAACTCAAATATGCTCTCACATCTGCTCCAATAATCCAACCCCCAGATTGGTCCTTACCATTTGAATTGATGTGTGATGCTTCTGATAGGTCCATTGGGGCTGTTCTTGGTCAAAGAAGAGAAAACATTCCTCATGTCATCTTTTATTCCTCAAAAACATTGGATGAAACTCAATCACACTACACTGTGACTGAAAAAGAACTTTTAGCTGTGGTTTTTGCCTTGGATAAATTCTGGCCCTATCTCTTAGGTGCCAAAATCATCATCTTCACGGACCACTCAGCATTAAAGTTCTTACTTAAGAAAAGTGATTCCAAACCAAGGCTAATAAGATGGATTTTAATGCTCCAAGAGTTTGACCTTGTGATAAAAGATAAACCTGGAAAAGAATACCCTGTGGCTGACCACCTGAGTAGAATTTCTAATTCTTCTCATTCTGAAATAATTGATCCTGAATTTCCAACTGAACACGTCTCATCTCTCACTCCAAAGTTACCATGGTATGCCCCAATTGTCAATTACTTGGTTTCCGGTGTTTTCCCTGAATATTTTTCAAAAGAACAAAAAGAAAAGATGAAAAGTGATTCAAAGCATTATTTTTGGGAGGATAATAAACGTTGGAAAACTGGGGATGACATGGTAATTAGGAGATGTGTTGATG
This sequence comes from Viscum album, assembly GCA_963277665.1. Classification (NCBI taxonomy): domain Eukaryota; kingdom Viridiplantae; phylum Streptophyta; class Magnoliopsida; order Santalales; family Viscaceae; genus Viscum; species Viscum album. The sequence goes on from OY728150.1 coordinate 960,645,038, forward strand.
AAACTGAACAATCCTCCATCTTGGAATTCTGCCACTCAATGCCTGGAGGTGGCCACTTTGGACCACAAAGGACTTCTCGAAAGGTCCTAGATTCTGGATTCTTTTGGCCTTCACTCTTCAAGGACTCACACGAGTTCTGTCAATCATGTCCCACTTGCCAAAAGTTTGGCACAATTTCCAAAAGAAACGAAATGCCTCAAAATCCATTAATCTTCTGTGAGCTTTTCGATGTTTGGGGCATCGATTTCATGGGACCTTTTCCCCCTTCCAATGGATTATCCTACATTCTCCTTACTGTTGAATATGTTTCTAGGTGGGTCAAGGCCAAACCCACTAGGAAAGATGATGCTCAAACTGTGAGTGAGTTCCTCAAAACCCATATCTTCCATCGATTCAGAACACCACGTGCTTTGATAAGTGACTTAGGAACTCATTTCTGTAATAGAACCATGGAGTCACTTTTGAAAAAGAATGGGGTTGTACATAAAACATCCACTGCATATCACCCTCAAACAAATGGAATGGCTGAACTTTCTAACAAAGAAGTGAAAAGAGTGCTTGAAATAATTGTTAAGCCCACAAGAAATGACTGGCCCGATAGACTTGGTGAAGCACTTTGGGCCTATCGAACAACCTATAAGACACCCATTGGGATGTCTCCATTTAGGCTAGTCTTTGGTAAAGCCTATCATTTACCAGTTGAAATCCAACATAAGTCATTTTGGGCTGTCAAAACATGTAATTTTGATTGTGAAAAATCTGGTGAAGAAAGATTGTTAATGTTGACTGAATTGGAGGAGCTTCGACTCGATTCGTATGAGAACTACATTCTCTAAAAAGAAAAGGCAAAGTCACTCCATGACAAGAACATTCTTAGAAAGGTATTTCATGAAGGTGAAAAGGTAATGCTCTTCAATTCTCGATTTCGACTTCACCCAGGTAAGCTTAATTCTCATTGGGAAGGTCCTTTTGTTATTACTAACGTTTACCCATTTGGTGCAGTGCAAGTCCAAGACCCCTCTTCCAAAAGGACATTAACGGTTAACAGACATTGGTTAAAGCATCACCATGAGAGGTGTCACAATCCAGGAACCACGTCGACTTCCATCGAAACCCCATCCACTTCAATAGAACCATCACTGGATAGAGACCCGCCAAATCCAAACCAGGGGGCACCTCTTTCCCTTTAACTCTCTCTCTCTCCTCAATCTCTGTTCCCTCTCTTCTTCTCTCTATTTCTTCTTCTTCCTCTCTCCCTCTCATTTTTTTTACAACATTCTTCCACAACCTTTTTTTTTTCTATTTTCTCTTTTGTGTGGATGTGTCATTAAAATTAAAAAATTTAAAAAAAATTAATTAAAAAAAAATGAAAATTAACAAAAAAAGGGGTGTCATAATTACTCCTCATCCAATATTGAAATTCTGTCCAACCATTTTGGGGAGTCAACAGGCTTGTTTTAAGCTCAAATATATTGAATTTTTATCTCAAACTTGGGTAAACAATTTTGTGTCAATAACAAACATTTTGAATGAACAATTTTTGGTGGAAAATGATTCTCCCCTACCGTGAGGATTAACATTAGCCTTCATGCCAAGGTCATCTATGGCCATCTTTTACATTGTGTGTCTTCACCACTGATTGTGAGTCTTGAGTTTGTAGACCTTCGAGCTGAATTTCCATCTTTTGTGTGCATTAATATGATAAAGGCATTTTCTAAGCCACATGAGAATCAGAATAGCCAAATAGCCTCCCGTTACCCTTACATTGATCCTACTTTTGAAAGCCCCTTTGAGCCTATGAAAACCTTTCTTTTGATAGCCACATTACAATCCTAATACCTTGTCCCACCCAACATCTTCATGGATTTTCATTGTACAATTTATTGAAATTTAAGCGTGGGGGGGGGGGGGAATGGACTTCATTTTTGGGCGTACTTTCATTGATTTCCAGTGTGTCATCATATGCTTGAGGGAAAGCATCCATTCCAGTGTGGGGGAGAGGTTGTAATTCTGTGAGCTTTGGGGTGTATATGTGTAATTTTCATTTGTACAAAAGTCATTGAAAAGTGTTCAAAAAAAATGAAAAAAATTATATTAAAAAAATGAAAAAAAAAGGAATGGGTTGTGTCTTGGGTGGGTCAAAAATCATTCATCATCAACCTTTGATCGTGTTATAAATACTAAAATTAGTTCCATGAGGAGATCAAACATGGGTTGGGAGATGACTGTGAGACTTGTTTCAAGCACAACTTTCGAAAAAAAAGAGCAAAAAGAGAAAAAAAAGAACACTTGAATAATCTTGTATTGTGTCATTATTGGAAGTCTTCCATGTTGTACATATTCCATCATCTCACCCTATTCCATTTTCTATCTCCCTCACTTTTCATTCGTCACACATTCATGCCCTTGTAAATATGTGTTTCTATTTCCTTTCAAATCAAATTTCAAAAAAATGTGCATTGATTCTTCCATGTTGGTGTTTTTAACCCATTTTTTCCTTTGGAAATTATATAACTACCGTCCCATAGCCACTGAAAAACCCCTTAAAATACCTCTTGATTCTTGTACACATTAGATTTGGGAATGGAAGCTGAGAGCTCTTACAAACTCTTGATTTTCACTTTTTGTTGGTGAATGAGTGAACCTCCTAAAATACATTTTTATCATCTTGAGAGGAGTAAGTTTTGAGTGCCTACATTTTCTAATTCAAACCTTGAACATGAAAAAATGAATTGTTTCTGATGCATTATTGTGAACCAAATTTGTGATGGAATTCAATATGGATGAGTGAAATAGTCTAAACCTCCCCTGATTGGAGAAAACAAAATTTTAATATTTGTTGGTGAGTGAAAATGATTTTGTCATGTTTTTATATTTGTTGCACATGAGGACACGCACAAAACTAAGTGTGGGGGAGTTGATGTTATTAATATTTTCATGACTTATTATATTCCCCCTTTACTTATTTTATATGAAATGTGTATAATTTGTGTGAAATATTAATGTTTTAATATTAAGTATAATATTTGAGCATTTTTAGAAGTAGTCCAATTGAGTCAGTTTAATGTTTTAATTATAAATGTCACTATACTGATTCAAATTGTGTGGTTCTTGTTTTTTAGGATTCTCCTTTCAATATAAAACATTTCATTAGAAGGAACCATGATCCAATTCTGCCATTTGAATGGTCATATGGTCCTCACAAACAAGACCAAAGAATCTGTGAACAAACTAGACCAGCCTTGAAGATTGATTTACTGGGCTCAATACAGAAGTCCAAAAACATTAACTCTCCACCATAATTCGGGGGACACTACATGTCATCTTGGATAAAAATTTCATGGCCCAAATCCAAGTACAAGGGGCCCAAATGAAGCTTTAAAGTCCAGCCCACCATTCTGTCCGAAAATTAAAATCAGTATACTATTCATGACATATCTCATGATGTAAGAATCCATTAGAGCTGAAATTTTTCAGTGTGAAAGAGGAGATATAGGTGGACGACGTTGTTGAATAAGTCATTCGGATTTGAAGGCATATTCCTGTTCAAAAATCCATTCACATTTTGGACATCTAAAAAGCATGGATAGAAATGGACAGTTTACCTTTGTTTAATGAAACCGCCATAACTTTGGCTCCACTTTTCCAAATGCCTCCATATTTTGACAGTAGTCGGGAAACTTTATTATCTACAACTTTGAATAAGGCGATATTGGGAGATTCGGCTGTCGGAATAGCCAAATTGGCGATTCAAGTGGAGGGACAGATTCAGAATGCGAACAGTCCACTCCTTGGGCTATAAATACTCTCCCCTTCTCTCCTTGAGAGGGGTTGGCATTTCAGAAGAGAGGAGATCATATTGGCATGACCAAAGCTTTACCAAAGGCTTGGGAGGACCTGCCATACTCAAGTTTTTACTTGATAGACCTTTCCTCCTCTCTTTGTTTTCACTTACTTTTGTGTTCTTCGTTTTTTGTAATTTTGTAAGTCCTTTCTTTGTAATTCTGTTTTAATGAAAGTTACTTCTTCAATATCTCTTATTCTCATCCACCTTCTGTAGTTTAATATTTATGTTATTAAAATAGTTTAAATTCAGTTCAATCCCCTTCCCTTCTTTTGCTTCCTCATTCAATCGAAAATCCATTTTTAATTATCATCATCGTTCGTGTGTGTGTCAACGTACCACTCTTTTCTAATCCCTTTCTTTTTCTTCTATTCTTAATTTATCATCATAATTATTTTAACCAGAATATTAAAAATCAAAATGGCTGAGTAAATCTCTCATTGTTGTGAGTTATAATTCGGGGATGTTAAGTGATTGAGAGTTTTGCTCGATGAGTATTCTTTAAATTAATATTGTGTATGTTAAACTTAATATGTCATGGATTAATGATATGTTTTATTTAACGAGTGGTTTTCATGGATTATTGGAACCATAAATACACTAACATAAATAAGTTTTGTTTGAGATTAGAACCCTAAGTTAAGTTAAGGCTTGGATTAAAGCCTTCACACTTAGGAATTCCAATCAACGTCAACTTATGACATGGGTGTTAATTTATTGCAATACAAAGTAAGGCTCAAGGATATCGCATGCTTAACTCCCCAATGATGAACTCACCCCAATCTTTATCAATTTGGTAAATCAAACATCATCCATAAATCATTTCAATTAAGCTCTTCAAAAAGACCCCCCAAATCAAAATACAATCAACTAAAAACAAACGACTATTACAAAGTATCATCGCCGAGGATTCGACCCGAGTGCTGCTATACACATTAGCAGAGCACCAGAATTTTGACTGGTCGATAGGCGACAATCGGCTGTGCGTTTCAACCTTTTAGATTAGAGGGTAGAGGTGGATTATCATACTTTATTAATTTTACAGATGACATGATAAAATATGTTTATATATACTTAATGATGTATAAGTATGAATCCTTTTATAATTTCAAAGAGTTTATGAATGAGGTTGATAATCATTTTGGTAAGATGAAAAAGAAAATTTTATAAGATTGAGGTGGTGAATGTATTAACTAATAATTTATCAACATTCTATAGAAATATGAGATTTTATCTCAAATAACTCCACATTATACACCTTAGTAGAATGGTTTTTGTGAAAGGAGGAACTATACACTACAGTACATTGTAAGGTTGATGTTGAGTCATAAAATCATTTTATTATCCTTTTGGAGATATGCATTATAGATGAAATCATACTTACTGAACATAGTACCAACTAAAGAGGAAAATGGTGTTCCCTTGGAGTCATATAGTAGAAATAAACCCATTTTTTAACATGTTCATTCATAGGGATTTTATAAATTTACTAAGCCAAGATCCAGAAACAAACTAGAACCATGAGGAATGGTGTTTATCTTTATAGGATATCTCAAGAAAGCAAGGGGATACTATCTATAAAATCCTTCATATAGAAAAGTTAATTTTGAAATCTAGGAAATTTTTCTTGATAGGGAGAACATACTCAAAGTGGATAGTAGGGTTATGATTTACTTTGATGATGTTTATGCTCAAGATACAAAATAGCTGATATAGGAACCAATTCTATAGGTTCCTATGGAAGAGTTTCTTTATGAAACTCAAGTGCTATGTAGGAGTGCTAGATTGGTAATAGAACAAAAGAGACATGGATTTATAGTAACCAATGATGGTGAACCATTATTGTTTGAAAATAATGATCCTCTATCCTAAAAGTTAGTATTCAAGAGATTAGATGCTAAAAGGTTGAAATAATCCATGAATTCTGATATGGATTCTATGTATCAAAACTATGTTTGGGATCTGATCAACCCTATATTTGGTCTAAAGTCTCTTGGGTGTAAATGGATATTCAACGGAATGATGTTCATTTAAGGTAAATTAAATACCTATACAACATGACTAATGGCTCAAGGGTTTAGTCAACATTAAGTAATTCACTACAAAGAAACATTTTCTCTAGTTTACACGTCTAAATAAATCTGAATATTACTATACATAGAAGCTTACTATTAATGTGAGATTTTGAAAATGGATGTAGAAATTCATTTTCATAATGGGAAATTTCAAGAGGAAGTGTATATGAAAAAACTTGAAGGATTTGTGACTCTAATAAATTTCCAAAAGGTGTAAAAATTATAGAGATCTATCTATGGATTAAATAAGTAATCCAAGTCCTCGAAAATTCTATCCAATGAATCCATAATAGAATTTCTTTTCATTAAGAATGAATTTGAGCCTTGTGTTTACCAAAAATTTAGTGGGAGTACAGTTGTTTTCATAGTAGTATATGTTGATGACATATTACAATTTGGAAATGATATAACAACCTAATATAGGGTCAAGGCATGTTTTAGAAAGTGATTCTCCATGAAGAACTTTGGTGAAGGAAACTACACTCAAGGGATCAGTATCATGTGTGATTGATCCAAGTGTCTTATCAGACGAGGTCGGGGTATATACATTGACCAAATTCTAAAGAGGAATAGTATGGAAAAATCCAAGATAGTATTGGTTCCAGTGTCACTTGGTATACATATTTCCAAAAAAATATGTCCTTAGACACAAGAGTAAAGAGGGAGAATGAATGAGATCCGATATGTTTATGCGATAAGATCTATCACACATGCCAAGTTATAAAATATGATTGGTATTTCATATTCCTAGATCATGATAGGAATATATCAATAAGATCAAGGTGAATAACATTGGATTTATGTTAAGACTACCCTTAAGTATATTATATGAATTAAGGATATGTTCCTATTGTAAGGAGGAGATAATGATCTAGTTATTAAGGGTTATATTGATGCTAGTTTTTAGATAGAGTATAATGATATGAAGTCATAATATGGGGGTATCTTTTATCTCAATGGAGGAGCATGAAATGGAAAATTTAAAAGCAGTTAGTTGTCACTAATTTTAAAAATAAAGATTGACTATATTGTGACTTTTGATGTATCCCTGGAAACAGTTTGAATTCATAACTTTGTCCAAGAGTTTGATGTGATTCATAGTAGAAAATATACTATCACAATTTACTTTTAAAATACAACATTGGTGGCTCTATCCAAATAGACAAGGTCATACCAAATAAAAAATAACATACATCAAATGTTTCACCTCTTGAGTTACTTTTTTCAATGAGGTGTTTTTATAGTGAATATAGTATCAATGAAGGAAATTGTGGTGGAACCCTTTAATAGGGTTTTATCTCAGAAAAGGAATTATTATCATGTGAGATATAGTGGAAAGAAATTTTTTAGTTGGCTCTCATGAAATTTGTTAGTTGGCTCTCATGAAAGTGGGATTCTATTAGATTTGGTTCCCTAGAACCAACTTGTTTAGTTATTTATTATATGTTTTTATTATTATTTGTGTTTTATTATCACATTAATATTTTTCCCCATTGTGAAATTTATATGTGATAATGTCTTAAAAATATATGTTTCACTAAAAGGTTATAGTAGTTCCCCACTATAATGAGAACCTAGAGGATCCATGACATTATTCCTGAACCTTGTTCTATAGATGGAGGATATTTTATAACAGGACATTAATGATATAGTGTATCTAGTGTAGTAGGCTCATAATATGTTGATACAAATTCTCATAGTGTTCTCCCTTGGTAATCTAGAATATAGGAGGTTATGAAAATATACTCATCAATAGGAAAATACCCTTCTCATCATGTACATCGATGTATTGATAAAACTAGTGACTATATATTATCATGGTGAGGTTGGATGCTTTGGGTACATCACAAGTGATATTGCATTAATGGATAATGAAAGAAAGGATTTATCCCTTCTATACCATGATGATGTCTGATATCATAGACCTTTTTATAGATTATAAACACATGCATAAATCCATGTTCATGGTGTTCAGTGGGTGAGTTCATTTCAAATAATTCAAATAAAGATAAATTAAGAATATATGTTGATGGAATTGGCATGAAACCTATTTTATTTGAGATATCATGATAAATGAATTATATTACTCGATAAGTGTTCATAAGAGGTTGGATGTCACTACAATGTTAAATTCTTACTCTATATGATCCTTGGCATGTTATTATGTAACATCCAATTTTTATTTCAACATATTCCTAAATGAATTTTTTTAATAATGTTTTTTTGGGTTTCATTTGGGGTTGATTTTAGTGAAATTATGATTTTTTTAAAGTTTATGGGCTAGTACACAGTTGGAGCATGGTTTTTCAAAACTGTGAACCATTCTAGAGGAAACTGTGAAACCCAAGGCAGTGGGATTTTTCAGGGTTAGTATATGGTTAACAAAACGTTCAACCTCATAAGAGATACCATCAAGTCCATTTAAAAAAATATTAAAACTTACACATGGTTTGTCTAAATTGTACGCCTCTTCCTAGGAAACCATGTAAACATGTTTTTAATTAATCTAACTTTCAATTAAAAATTCTCAAACCCCACCTTTTGGTCCCTGATGGACCGATATGACTCATAGTCAATTTCAACCATCCTTGGAGCTCCCTAGAAGAGTTTTTCCCCTTACATGCCTCTTATAAGTGAATCGAATCTTGAGTAACTCCCTTCAATATTCTCCCAGTTAGTTTTCTCACCTCAATCAATATATCCCATGGTCTTTCATTTCCTATATAGGGTTCCATGAATCCATGTGTTGATTTTTGGGTCTAATAAATACTATTTTGGATCTAAACCTAGGTTTGATTCATAGATCCTTGTTTCCATCATTTTCTATTGGATTTTTTCATGTATGGATTTGTGACTCAAGATCTTGTGATCCTAAGGTAGCTCGTTTTGTTACGGTACACAAATTTTATTAACCCTAAATTTATTTAATAATAATTCATTGAATTAAATGGGTTTTCTTGATCTTTATTAATTGGATTTAAATTGGTCTGTTGGAAAAACAAAATTTCATTGAATTAGAGTTTACCAAAATGGGTTTTGGCATAAAATTGCAAAACTGCTAATTCTATTGAATTGGGGTGTGTTTATGAAATTTGGTGAAATTTAAATTGTTTAATTTAAATTATAGATTTTATGGATATTGTTTCAATTTAATTGTGAATATTGTTTGATGGAAAATCGTGAAAAACCCCATTTCCATTAAATTGGGGGTTTATTGTGAAATTGATGGAATTTTGTGAAAAAATAAATTCTTGAATTTAATTTATGAAAGAATATTGTGAATTTGAATTGTGAATTGGTTTCAAATCCCTAATTTTAATTTTTTTAAAAAGGTTTTTAATGAAACCTTAGGTTTTAATCTTGGTAAAAAGATAGGTTTTAGATTAAAAACTATTATGATTTTTAAATGGAAAATTGGAAAATTTTAAATGAAGAATGTGATGAATTGTATTTTAAAGTTTCTCAATATAAATTTCATATATTTTTTTGTACTAATCAACATGGAAGCCTTAGGTAGTTAGTTAGTTATTTAGACAACACATTGTGTAGATCGATGGATGGGTGAGACATTCTATCTCATATTTCCGTCGCAGATTAGGGTTTTATGGTGTGCGTGATTGATCTTCATCATGGAAGAATAGATGGTTACCGATATGGGATAAATGGGGATTTAGATTCATATAGGGAGACCAAAATGGTGTTGTCCGGATCAAATGTATATTATTGATCCACTGCGATGGAGACTGGTGTGGATAGAATATCTGTGATGGTGGTGTCTGGTGTGATTGTGGAGTCGGTGACTAATGCTAGAGAAGTTAAAGTGGCATTTGTTGATGAGATAAACAGGATGGTGTTGACTGATGTGTATGGATCGAGTCATGCAGGAAGACTCATGCTGGTGGATACTAGTGCAGGAGGTGCAAGTAGAGCGAGCAGATCTACGGTGGTTAAGACTGATGCGGGCAGTGCAGGTGGTGTGACCAGTCCTACTGCAGTGGCTGATATGCTTACGGGAACAGACGAGGTCTGTTGCTCAAAGGTAGTGGGTGAGACTACTACAGTGGTGATGATTGGTGTGGGTGGAAGATGTTCTTCACCGGTGTTGATCGGTGTGGATATCATACATATTTTGATTACTGTAGATCATTCTTTTGCCATGGATGAAAAATTGATTGATATTCTTGTAGGGATATCGGAGCATGAGCGACCAACTTTGGTTGATGATTCTCCTCCTAGTGTTGTAGTGGTTGAAGATGTGGTGATGCACCCATATGTTTTTTACCTTAATCTATGAAATCGGGAAATATGAAGACCAGCAAGTCTCAATATAACCTTCTCAATCATAGGTATTTTTCATAAGTAAATAACATCACACCGGAGATAACGAGCAATAAAGGTGACACTGCCTGAGTGACCACGAACTGAACAAAAATTCTTTATATATTTAAAATATGTGAATAATTGATGTTATTAATATTTTCATGACTTATTATATACTACCTTTACTTATTTTATATGAAATGTGCATAATTTGTGTGAAATATTAATGTTTTAATATTAAGTATAATTTTTGAGCATTTTTAGAAGTAGTCCAATTGAGCCAGTTTAATGTTTTAAAAATAACTATCACTATGCTGATCCAAATTGTGTGGTTCTTGTTTTTTAGGATTTTCCTTTAAATATGAAACATTTCATTAGAAGGTACAATGATCCAATTCTTCCATTTGAAGGGTCATATGGTCCTCACAAACAAGACCAAAGAATCTGTGAACAAACTGGACTAGCCTTGAAAATTGATTTACTGGGATCAATCCAGAAGTCCAAAAACATAAACTCTCCACAATCATTCAGGGGACACTACATGTCATCTTGGATAAAAATTTCAAGGCCCAAATCTAAGTACAAGGTGCCCAAATGAAGCTTTGAAGTCCATTCCACCATTCTGTCCGAGAATTACAATCAGTATAGTATGAATGACATATCTCATGATGTAAGAATCAAATAGAGCTTATATTTTTCAGTGTGAAAGAAGAGATATATTCGGCCTACTTTGTTGAAGAACCCATTTGTATTTGAAGGCATCTTCATATTCCAAAACCCTTTCACATTCTGGACTTCAAAAAAACTGGATTAAAATGGACAGTTTTACTTTGTTTAATCAACCGGCCATAACCTCTGATAATTAAGTCCAAATGACTCCAAATTTTGAGAGTAGTCGGCCAACTTTATTGTCGACAAATTTGAAGAAGGAGATGGCTCTATATTCTGCTGTCTTGATGTCTATATCTGCGAGACAAGTGGAGGGGTATTTCTGGAATGTAAACAGTCCACCACCATGGGCTATAAATACATCCCCTCCTCTCCTTTCAAAAGGGTTGGAATTTCAGAAGAGAGGATAACATGTTGTCACGAACAAATCCTTTCCAAAGTCTTGGGAGGACCTTCCATACTCAATTTTTTACTTGAGAGACCTTTCCTCCTCTCTTTGTTTTCACTTACTTTCGTTTTATTCGTTTTTGTAATATTGTAAGTCTCTTTGTTTGTAATTCTGTTTTAATGCAAGTTTCTTCTTCAATATATCTTATTCTCCTCCAACTTCTGTATTTTAATATTAATGTTCTTAAAATATTTTAAATTCAGTTAAATCTCCTTCCCTTATTTTTCTTCCTCATTCAATCAAAAATCTGTTTTTAATTATCATCATGGTTGTGTGTGTGTGTTCGACGTACCACTCTTTTCTAATACCTTTATTTTTCTTCTATTCTTAATTTATCATCATAATTATTATAACCAGAATATTAAACACCCAAATGTCTGAGTAAATATCTCATTGGGGTGAGTCAAAATTTAGGTATGTTAAGTGATTGAGAGTATTTCCTCGATGAGTATTCGTTAATTTAACATTGTGTATGTTGGAATTAATATGTCATGGATTAATGAAATCTTTTGTTTAGCATGTGGTTTACATGGATTATTGGAACCATAAATACACTACCATAAAAAAGTACTGATTGATTTTATAATCCTAGTTAATTTAAGGCTTGGTTTAAAGCTTTAACACTTAGGAGTTCTAATCGACGTCAACTTGGGAAGTGGGTATTAATTTAAATGAAATATAAAGCAAATCTCAAGGATATCACAAGCTTAAATCCCTAATAATGAGCTCACCCCAATATTTATCAATTTGTTAAATCAATTATAGTCAATCAATCATTTCAATTAAACTCTGCAACAAACCCCCCTAATCAAAATACAATCAACTAAAAACATTCGACAATTACGAAGTACCATCGCCGAGGATTCGACCTGAGTGCTGCTATACACATTAGAAGAGCACTGGAACCTTGACCAGTCGATAGGCGACAATCGGATGCGTGTTTTAAAACTCCATAATATCTAGTATTTTTCTTCCTTCTTGTGTAACTTCATTGAAATTTTATGATTTAGTTTGGAATTTAGTCTCTATATGGGGTTTTTCTAGTTGGAGATGTTTCCCCCTGGGTCATGGCTTTTTAACATCATTTTCCCATATGAGGATCTAGAGCGAAGGGCAAGGGGGGTCATTTCAATCGCCTTAAAACAAGGTATGGTATGACTTCAAGAGTGGGATTTTTGGTTTAATCACTTTGCCAAAAAAACTTGAGTTTGTGTTTGGATCAAACTTATTGGTCTTAATTAGATTTTGTGGCATCCAAATATCTTATTCGATATTGCCTATTCAGTGGGAATTTTGATGAAAATGGATAGGAATTATGAGATTTCAAAATTTTTTCATTATGCTAGGATACTGGTGGAGGTTGATTTGAGATCTAGCTTGATCCATAATGTTGTTTTTTCAGCACTAGATGATGATATTCCTTTAAAAGTGTAGTATGAAAGAATTCCTGGGTTTTTTTCTAGAGTGTCAATATATTTGTCATGTAAAAGATAAATGTTATAGGAATGTGATTTTCTCCTTTTTTTCTTTAAAATGAAACCACAAAGATTCTTGTAGAAATAAACTAAAGAACTCAACTAAACAAAACAATGTAGTATCATATGGTGATGGTCAACCCACTCTTGAAAAAGGAAATGTGCAGGTTAGAGCTAGTTCAACTATATTGGATAAGGAATTTTCACAGGAGGTCCATGGGTTAGGGGACATTACCCTTATGTTAGTGACATAAGATAATAAGGGTGACCCCATACCAGGATCTACTCCTACATTTGAGGGCCAACAAAACCTGAGTGATGATGGGAATCTTTCAATGATTCAAGAGGAAATCAATAAATTAATGGAAACACATAGCATACATGGAATATGGGATGATATTGAGGATAGTCCCCCCCCCCAAAAAAAATCTTATATGTAACACCCCGAGCTTCCACGATACGCTTCTCATTCAATAATGCAATAGCTTGCATTGTACGCAACTTCGAGTTCCAAAACACCGCGACTAATCAAAGTAGCCGTTATGAATAGTAATAACCACTTTTTAAAATTATAGAAATTTTATATTTCAAAATGGACTTCATTTTTGTATTCGTAATATCGAAATTAGCCTATGTTGAAATTTTGGTATTTTTCTGAGAACTTCTAATTTTTTATGAATAGTGAAAAATACTTAAAACAACTTTTTTTAATCAAAATAATTTATTGTGATAAATTATACTATTTAGTGGTTTTAAAGTATAATTAGAATATATTTTTACCATTTTATCCAATGGTGGTCATTAGAATTAATTTAACATTGAAAATGGACATAAACAATTGCCAATCTTTTGATATAAATTGTTTCTTAAAAACACGCTATTTGTTGTGACAGCGGGAATTAATTATAAAATTAATTAATGCAACTTATATGTTTGGAATTTTGTAAAATAGAAATCATTTTTGAATTCGGAATATCAATTATAGCTTAGGGTGAAATTTTGGCCTTGTTCTGACAAACTTCAATTTTTGATGAATAGTGAAACCACTAAGTGGTAGTTAAATAACTGATTTTTCATTTAAATGAAATATTACCACTTCTGTGATTTGATTTTCAAAAATCCGACATACATGGTTGTCATTAAGAAGTAAAATGTGGTTCAATGAGATTAAAATAATTTTTTGGTGAATAGTAACTTTTAAGTTCTTAATCGCGATTAGAGGTAATTAGTGTAGTTTAAGGTAAAAATAATGTTTTAATAATATGAGATGAGCTTGACACTTGTCCTACTCCTATTGGATGATTCATGGCCGACCAAGACAACCCATGGGTCAACTTGGGGACCCCATGGAGCCACTTTGGTTGGAAAATGACATTAATATATATTTATTTAATGTTAAAATTAAATTGACACAAACATGAGTTGTTTTACTAAAACAATTTTTAAGTGGGGTTACACAAGTCCAAATTTTGACTATAAATATTCATTAGAAAGATACAAAGATTTCCTACATCATAGTAGTTTTTTTATAATTTTTAGACATTAAATAAATTAAATTATTTATGACATCATTATGATGCAGCGATGACCTCATTATTTGACGATTTAAATAAAATGAGACGATAATGCAAAATCCAAGGCTTACACTTGTCCAAAGCCTATTGGATGAAGAGATTTCGAACCATTATCACCTTAGACACGAATTATATAAGTTTGGGATCTTTAGAATCCGAAAAGCATTGTATAATAATGTAACATTTCAATCTTTCCAAAAGAGCCCCTCCTCTCCACTTATAAATAGCCCCACCTCTCCCACCTCATTTACACATTCAAGCCATTTGGCTCGGCCAACCTTTGCCCAAATACTCTCCCAACTTCCCTCTCTTACTCCTAGAAGCCTCACTTTGGGCAGAACTCTTCCCAAGGAAGCCTTTGGCTCAAATCAAAAAGAGTTACCCGATTTTGAGGTAATGTCTTCTCTAATGTTGTTTTGTTTTATTTATCTTCTCCAACCCCCTACACTCTTTTTATTCATTTCTTTTGTAACAACACCAGTATCCTCAATATACTAGGATGTTGTTATAAGAAGGATTCGAGCTACACTTACACACACCTACATCTAATGGTTAAAGAACATACGGTTTCTGTGGATGGCGAATTTCTGCCTCACGAAACGATGATTGTTCAACACTCATATAACACCTTCAAAGGTGGCCATTAAGATGTCACTATTTTCATATATTATATATATATTATGTTTATGTTTTCTTTATCCTTCTGTATTTCTCATTTATGTCATACTTTATGATTACCATTATGGGTAAACGCGATAATTTCATTTTAGGAAGTGCGGACTACCGCCCCCTCAAAGTGATTTGAATCGTTAATGCCATATGTGGGATGTATAAAGGATGGAGTGAATGGTATTATACACTATATTATACTGGAATTATATTATAAATTTATATCATTATGATTTTGTTCCATTAAATATGAAATTGAAATGAAAGTAGCGTTCATGCGTACGTACGGCTTACCGTCTCCATGAACGGTGCATTTCATTTCTGACCTCTAAATGTTACGTAATATTATAAATGAATGTATATACTGGATATATAAGATATATATGACATCTAAATCATGAATATAATTCTGGAGATAATGGATATTCTACCACATAAAGAACTTGTAATTATAAGAAGTTTATTGTTGACTCAAGTACCAAAGATCGACAAAACAACCGTTATTAACTTAAATAATTACATAATGTTCATATCATTGTAATAATTGATATAATAAGGATAATGAAATTGAAAATGGTTCTTAATAAGGTATATATTAACTCTAGTTTATTATTCAGGAGGTTAAAGAACGGTTGAGTCAAGTCAGACACGAGGTAAGGGAATTCCTTAACCCAACTTCCATACTTTGGGTTAATCTTATACTTTCAAATTATGTCATGATATTATTATGTATTATTTTGTATTTTTACTTTCATTATGTGTAACTATAGTGAATACATATAATAGATCTATTTTATTTTAAAAATGATCTTTTTAAGGACATCGTCTCAATCTCATTTCATTGAGGCATATTTGGTTTTATACACAACTCTCTTTTATACGGTGTATAAACCCCTTTGACTTTTACATTTATTCAAAAGGTTTTCTTTTATAATTATGTGATTTTTAAATGATTTCAAAAAAGATATATTTCTCTCCAATATATGAAAATCCAGTGCAAATGTATACGTATTTAACGCAAGCTTAAAAATGTTTTTAGAAAACCCGACTCTCGAGTGTGGTAGTCAGGAAGGGATTGGGCGTGGACCCATCATGGCCTGTAATTAGTCGAGAAGTCTCAGAATTAGTTATTTTGTTTTCAGAAGCTTGCATAATGTTTTCAGAAAAACACTGGAGTATATTTGAGCAATTTTAAACGTAATTATCTTCTAAAAAAAATTGCATCGGTAGGTCTCATGAGACAACTAGACGTGGAATTGGCCGAGGCCCTTTCCCAATTTGATTTATGGTTTTGGCCGAGGCCTTAATCATTTTAGACGTCTTGGCCGAGGCCTTGACAAAGTGTTTCAGAATGTCTGGCATTATACATTCCCTCATTATGAAAGTGGTTATTGATATCGCATGTGATTATTCGACCAGTAGAATATCCATGTGAAGAAGTGAATGGAATTATCTCATTTTACTTTTGCCATATTATGTTGAAGTTCATGTTTAAAAGGCTTTTGTTTTAGTTATACATTGCCATAAATTTCTATGTTTATTTATGAAAGCTTCCGCAATATTGTTATCCTTACTGAGCATCTGATCTCACCCTTTCAATGTTTTAATATTTTCCAGGATGTGAAGAAGTATTTTATGAATGACCTGCAAGGATAGTCAGAAGAGGATATGAGTGTGGACTATGAAGACTTTGTTATTAGTTTTTCACTTTATGATTTAATGTAACATTTACGAATGTATCTAGTGTTTCCAAGGCTACTAAACTAATCGGTCTTTCGAGACTTGATCTTTTGTGATCATGCCAATGTTACGAAGTAATGCACCGACTCTGGGTAGCTGGGGTCGGGGCGTTACAGTTGGTATCAGAGGCGGTTTAGTACTAACCTTAGAAGCTATATTTAGATAAACTCTGATTAGAGCACATAGCCCAAAGATAGACTTTGAGGATTAGTAAAGAAGAACTTCCTAGAATTTTGTTATTGTAGAGATTTTGTGAGTTTTCCGAGCAATACATCCCTGTCTGGATACGAGCAGGTAGAGGCGGCTCTGGCACAGATGTACCTAGGGGTAAAACCTGAAAACACCGCTTTGAGCTAGACTCCAACGGGAACTGGTGCACGATAACGGGCCTTGCTGCACTCTTGGTTACGACACTCCCAGGGGATATGCTTAGGATAATTCTCATTTTTTTACAAACCACTATGAAGGGTTATGAGTATATACTTCCTCAAAGAAAAAATTTCTTTTGATGATAATGGATTATATCCATAAATAGTTCAACTTATGTTAAGTATTTTACAAGTATGGAATTATGTATTTTGATTCATAAACTAATCTAGTTTATGCCATTGTTTAGAAATGGCGCCTAGTGGAAGGAATGGAAACCGTATCAATGCACGCACTCCGTGTAGGGATTGCCCTCCTACTCAAGATAATTATTGTGGATCTGGAGATACAACTGGTGTTGATCAACTTATTACCATACTGGGACAACTCACTCAAGTTATGAATAATAACCTTACTCGTATGGATCACCCTGATCCACAACGTGGAGGATCAATGTTAGACCGCTTCATGAGGCAACAACCACCAACATTTAATGGGAGTAAAAATCCTATAGTAGCTGAGCAATGGATAAATTCCTTAGAGAAAATATTCCATGCCTTGGGAAGTAGTGAAAGGGAGAAGGTTGTCATGGCAGTTTACCGCCTCACTGGAGATGCCGATCAGTGGTGGTCGCTGATTCAAAACACAAAGGAAGATGATGACGTATCGAATATGGAATGGAGGGAGTTCAAAGAGCTTTTCTTAGAAAAATTCTTTCCTTGTGACCATCGAGCAGATATGGAAAGGCAATTTATGAGTCTGAGGCAGATGGAGGATGAGAATGTTGCAAAGTATGAGGCCAACTTTACAAGGTTAGCGAGGTATGCTGCAGATTATATACGTAACCCAAGAGGTAAGATTGATCGTTTCTTTTATGGGTTAAAACCATTTCTCCGTCGAGCTTTAGTATCACAATCCTTCTCATCATACGAAGATATTGTCTCGTGTGCTATCAAGACAGAAAAGGAATTCTCTAAGTCTTATGACAACAAAGTAAAGCAAGAGAAGAAGAGAACGGGGGAACAAGAGACGGATAAAGGGAAAAAGGGAAAGAAGGATTTTCCATTATGTGATAATTGTGGGAAGAATCACCCTGGTACTTTCTTAAAAGGAATGGGAGTTTGTTATAAATGTGGAGAAAAAGGTCACCAGGCACGTGATTGCAAGGGAAAGAAAGAGGCTATCAAAGTTGAATGCTACAATTGTAGAGAAATGGGTCATTATGCAAATGAATGTCCTAAGCGTCAGGGAAACTTACCTCAGAAAAGGCCAAGGGATCAAGGACAATCTTATGCTGTTACTATAGTTGAAGCAGAATAACTAATGTATTGGTGCTTTTGGACTCATGGATTATATTCTGGTTATTAGAATAATGTGATATATATATAAGGATTGTACTGCAGTACTTGTTGATTTCAGTAAGGTTTTAATATGATGAAGGTAATTATATTTTTAGTATGTGACAATAAGAGAAACTTTACTTTGTTTGGGGAATCTGATAAATTGATTTTGGAATTAAGAGACCTTTTAGAGAAAGTCTGGACAAAGGTATTTTGGATAACTATAAAGGTTGGAGTTGATTAAGTTGATCTTTGGATAGTATTGTTTAAGGTTAAAAAATTTATGAAGATTATTTTTGGAATATTATGATACTATAGTTTTAGGAAAAGGACAACCTGCAGGGTGGGGCATAACCCGTCACGTCGGACAAAGCTGCAGGAATCGAACCCACAACCATAGTGCGACAGGCCTTTATTTCCTACCACTAGCCTACAGGACGTCCCTGGTTATTACAAAATAATTTTACTAATCTAAATGGTATGTGTTGACATTTGGAACCTTATACAATTAGGATAAGTATAATATTTTTGAGTTCTATTATCTTTTTGAGTGAAAGATGAGTTGAAGGTTGAAACTCTAATTGTCAAGCATAAATATATATACCTATCTCTTATTCAATGAATAAATTTATTCTTAAACTTTAGTAAAGGGATATTAAAACAAAAAAATGTGTTATCCTAATACCTTATGTCTTATTGAACTGATGATATTTTAAATCAACATAGATTGAAGGCTTTGAGGCCCTCAATTTGACAGTTGATTGTGATTGATGACCTCAATCACTCCCTACAAATATTTACGTTTTTCCTCCAATTATATGTCTCTAATTGCCACCAATGTTCTCCTAATCGAGATCATAATTGGGTGGTGACTTTTTCATTTCCCTTTCCCTCTTATTAAGGCTAAATTTTATTAATCTTATTTCCGATGTGGGTTTTCCACAAAGGTATTTTCTCTTTTCAACCTTTTATTTACAAAGAAAAATTTCAAATTGCGAGGACGCAATTTATTGAAGGATGGGAGAATGTAACACCCCGAGCTTCCACGATACGCTTCTCATTCAATAATGCAATAGCTTGCATTGTACACAACTTCGAGTTCCAAAACACCGCGACTAATCAAAGTAGCCGTTATGAATAGTCATAACCACTTTTTAAAATTATAGAAATTTTATATTTCAAAATGGACTTCATTTTTGTATTCGTAATATTGAAATTAGCCTATGTTGAAATTTTGGTATTTTTCTGAGAACTTCTAATTTTTTATGAATAGTGAAAAATACTTAAAACAACTTTTTTTAATCAAAAAAATTTATTGTGATAAATTATACTATTTAGTGGTTTTAAAGTATAATTAGAATATATTTTTACCATTTTATCCAATGGTGGTCATTAGAATTAATTTAACATTGAAAATGGACATAAACAATTGCCAATCTTTTGATATAAATTGTTTCTTAAAAACACGCTATTTGTTGTGACAGCGGGAATTAATTATAAAATTAATTAATTCAACTTATATGTTTGGAATTTTGTAAAATAGATATCATTTTTGAATTCGGAATATCAATTATAGCTTAGGGTGAAATTTTGGCCTTGTTCTGACAAACTTCAATTTTTGATGAATAGTGAAACCACTAAGTGGTAGTTAAATAACTGATTTTTCATTTAAATGAAATATTACCACTTCTGTGATTTGATTTTCAAAAATCCGACATACATGGTTGTCATTAAGAAGTAAAATGTGGTTCAATGAGATTAAAATAATTTTTTGGTGAATAGTAACTTTTAAGTTCTTAATCGCGATTAGAGGTAATTAGTGTAGTTTAAGGTAAAAATAATGTTTTAATAGTATGAGATGAGCTTGACACTTGTCCTACTCCTATTGTATGAGTCATGGCCGACCAAGACAACCCATGGGTCAACTTGGGGACCCCATGGAGCCACTTTGGTTGGAAAATGACATTAATATATATTTATTTAATGTTAAAATTAAATTGACACAAACATGAGTTGTTTTACTAAAACAGTTTTTAAGTGGGGTTACACAAGTACAAATTTTGACTATAAATATTCATTAGAAAGATAAAAATATTTCCTACATCATAGTATTTTTTTTATAATTTTTAGACATTAAATAAATTAAATTATTTATGACATCATTATGATGCAGCGATGACCTCATTATTTGACGATTTAAATAAAATGAGAAGATAATGCACAATCCAAGGCTTACAGTTGTCCAAAGACTATTGGATGAAAATATTTCGAACCCTTATCACCTTAGACACGAATTATATAAGTTTGGGACCTTTATAATCCGAAAATCATTGTATAATAATGTAACATTTCAATCTTTCCAAAAGAGCCCTTCCTCTCCACTTATAAAAGGCCCCACCTCTCCCACCTCATTTACACTTTCAAGCCATTTGGCTCAGCCAACCTCTGCCCAAATACTCTCCCAACTTCCCTCTCTTACTCCTAGAAGCCTCACTTTGGGCAGAACTCTTCCCAAGGAAGCCTTTGGCTCAAATCAAAAAGAGTTACCCGATTTTGAGGTATTGTCTTCTCTAATGTTGTTTTGTTTTATTTATCTTCTCCAACCCCATAAAATCTTTTTATTCATTTATTTTGTAACAACACCAGTATCCTCAATATACTAGGATGTTGTTATAAGAGGGATTCGAGCTACACTTACACACACCTACATCTAATGGTTAAAGAACATACGGTTTCTGTGGATGACGAATTTCTGCCTCACGAAACGATGATTGTTCAACACTCATATAACACCTTCAAAGGTGGCCATTAAGATGTCACTATTTTCATATATTATATATATATTATGTTTATGTTTTCCTTATCCTTCTGTAGTTCTCATTTATGTCATACTTTATGATTACCATTATGGGTAAACGCGATAATTTCATTTTAGGAAGTTTGGACTACCGCCCCCTCAAAGTGATTTGAATCGTTAATGCCATATGTGGGATGTATAAAGGATGGAGTGAATGGTATTATACACTATATTATATTGGAATTATATTATAAATTTATATCATTATGATTTTGTTCCATTAAATATGAAATTGAAATGAAAGTAGCGTTCATGCGTACGTACGGCTTACCGTCTCCATGAACGGTGCATTTCATTTCTTACCTCTAAATGTTACGTAATATTATAAATGAATGTATATACTGGATATATAAGATATATATGACATCTAAATCATGAATATAATTCTGGAGATGATGGATATTCTACCACATAAACAACTTGTAATTATAAGAAGTTTATTGTTGACTCAAGTACCAAAGATCGACAAAACAACCGTTATTAACTTAAATAATTACATAATGTTCATATCATTGTAATAATTGATATAATAAAGATAATGAAATTGAAAATGGTTCTTAATAAGGTATATATTAACTCTAGTTTATTATTCAGGAGGTTAAAGAACGGTTGAGTCAAGTCAGACACGAGGTAAGGGAATTCCTTAACCCAACTTCCATACTTTGGGTTAATCTCCTACTTTCAAATTATTTCATGATATTATTATGTATTATTTTGTATTTTTACTTTCTTTATGTGTACCTATAGTGAATACATATAATAGATCTATTTTATTTTAAAAATGATCTTTTTAAGGACATTGTCTCAATCTCATTTCATTGAGGCATATTTGGTTTTATACACAACTCTCTTTTATACGGTGTATAAACCCCTTTGACTTTTACATTTATTCAAAAGGTTTTCTTTTATAATTATGTGATTTTTAAATGATTTCAAAAAAGATATATTTCTCTCCAATATATGAAAATCCAGTGCAAATGTATACGTATTTAACGCAAGCTTAAAAATGTTTTTAGAAAACCCGACTCTCGAGTGTGGTAGTCAGGAAGGGATTGGGCGTGGACCCATCATGGCCTGTAATTAGTCAAGAAGTCTCAGAATTAGTTATTTTGTTTTCAGAAGCTTGCATAATGTTTTCAGAAGAACACTGGAGTATATTTGAGCAATTTTAAACGTAATTATCTTATAAAAAAAATTGCATCGGTTGGTCTCATGAGACAACTAGACGTGGAATTTGCCGAGGCCCTTTCCCAATTTGA
The DNA here is from genome assembly GCA_963277665.1 of Viscum album. Taxonomy (NCBI): domain Eukaryota; kingdom Viridiplantae; phylum Streptophyta; class Magnoliopsida; order Santalales; family Viscaceae; genus Viscum; species Viscum album. Next base: position 960,667,674 of record OY728150.1, read on the forward strand.
TTTATGGTTTTGGCCGAGGCCTTAATCATTTTAGACGTCTTGGCCGAGGCCTTGACAAAGTGTTTCAGAATGTCTGGCATTATACATTCCCTCATTATGAAAGTGGTTATTGATATCGCATGTGATTATTCGACCAGTAGAATATCCATGTGAAGAAGTGAATGGAATTATCTCATTTTACTTTTGCCATATTATGTTGAAGTTCATGTTTAAAAGGCTTTTGTTTTAGTTATACATTGCCTTAAATTTCTATGTTTATTTATGAAAGCTTCCGCAATATTGTTATCCTTACTGAGCATCTGAGCTCACCCTTTCAATGTTTTAATATTTTCCAGGATGTGAAGAAGTATTTTATGAATGACCTGCAGGGATAGTCAGAAGAGGATATGAGTGTGGACTATGAAGACTTTGTTATTAGTTTTTCACTTTATGATTTAATGTAACATTTACGACTGTATCTAGTGTTTCCAAGGCTACTAAACTAATCGGTCTTTCGAGACTTGATCTTTTGTGATCATGCCAATGTTACGAAGTAATGCACCGACTCTGGGTAGCTGGGGTCGGGGCATTACAGTTGGTATCAGAGGCGGTTTAGTACTAACCTTAGAAGCTAGATTTAGATAAACTCTGATTAGAGCACATAGCCCAAAGATAGACTTTGAGGATTAGTAAAGAAGAACTTCCTAGAATTTTGTTATTGTAGAGATTTTGTGAGTTTTCCGAGCAATACATCCCGGTCTGGATACGAGCAGGTAGAGGCGGCTCTGGCACAGATGTACCTAGGGGTAAAACCTGAAAACACCGCTTTGAGCTAGACTCGAACGGGAACTGGTGCACGATAACGGGCCTTGCTGCACTCTTGGTTACGACACTCCCGGGGGATATGCTTAGGATAATTCTCATTTTTTTTACAAACCACTATGAAGGGTTATGAGTATATACTTCCTCAAAGAAAAAATTTCTTTTGATGATTATGGATTATATCCATAAATAGTTCAATTTATGTTAAGTATTTTACAAGTATGGAATTATGTATTTTGATTCATAAACTAATCTAGTTTATGCCATTGTTTAGAAATGGCGCCTAGTGGAAGGAATGGAAACCGTATCAATGCACGCACTCCGTGTAGGGATTGCCCTCCTGCTCAAGATAATTATTGTGGATCTGGAGATACAACTGGTGTTGATCAACTTATTACCATACTGGGACAACTCACTCAAGTTATGAATAATAACCTTACTCGTATGGATCACCTTGATCCACAACGTGGAGGATCAATGTTAGACCGCTTCATGAGGCAACAACCACCAACATTTAATGGGAGTACAAATCCTATAGTAGCTGAGCAATGGATAAATTCCTTAGAGAAAATATTCCATGCCTTGGGAAGTAGTGAAAGGGAGAAGGTTGTCATGGCAGTTTACCGCCTCACTGGAGATGCCGATCAGTGGTGGTCGCTGATTCAAAACACAAAGGAAGATGATGACGTATCGAATATGGAATGGAGGGAGTTCAAAGAGCTTTTCTTAGAAAAATTCTTTCCTCGTGACCATCGAGCAGATATGGAAAGGCAATTTATGAGTCTGAGGCAGAAGGAGGATGAGAATGTCGCAAAGTATGAGGCCAACTTTACAAGGTTAGCGAGGTATGCTGCAGATTATATACGTAACCCAAGAGGTAAGATTGATCGTTTCTTTGATGGGTTAAAACCATTTCTCCATCGAGCTTTAGTATCACAATCCTTCTCATCATACGAAGATATTGTCTCGTGTGCTATCAAGACAGAAAAGGAATTCTCTAAGTCTTATGACAACAAAGTAAAGCAAGAGAAGAAGAGAACGGGGGAACAAGAGACGGATAAAGGGAAAAAGGGAAAGAAGGATTTTCCATTATGTGATAATTGTGGGAAGAATCACCCTGGTACTTGCTTAAAAGGAATGGGAGTTTGTTATAAATGTGGAGAAAAAGGTCACCAGGCACGTGATTGCAAGGGAAAGAAAGAGGCTATCAAAGTTGAATGCTACAATTGTAGAGAAATGGGTCATTATGCAAATGAATGTCCTAAGCGTCAGGGAAACTTACCTCAGAAAAGGCCAAGGGATCAAGGACAATCTTATGCTGTTACTACAGTTGAAGCAGAATAACTAATATATTGGTGCTTTTGGACTCATGGATTATATTCTGGTTATTAGAATAATGTGATATATATATAAGGATTGTACTGCAGTACTTGTTGATTTCAGTAAGGTTTTAATATGATGAAGGTAATTATATTTTTAGTATGTGACAATAAGAGAAACTTTACTTTGTTTGGGGAATCTGATAAATTGATTTTGGAATTAAGAGACCTTTTAGAGAAAGTCTGGACAAAGGTATTTTGGATAACTATAAAGGTTGGAGTGGATTAAGTTGATCTTTGGATAGTATTGTTTAAGGTTAAAAAATTTATGAATATTATTTTTGGAATATTATGATACTATAGTTTTAGGAAAAGGACAACCTGCAGGGTGGGGCATAACCCGTCACGTCGGACAAAGCTGCAGGAATCGAACCCACAACCATAGTGCGACAGGCCTTTATTTCCTACCACTAGCCTACAGGAAGTCCCTGGTTATTACAAAATAATTTTACTAATCTAAATGGTATGTGTTGACATTTGGAACCTTATACAATTAGGATAAGTATAATATTTTTGAGTTCTATTATCTTTTTGAGTGAAAGATGAGTTGAAGGTTGAAACTCTAATTGTCAAGCATAAATATATATATACCTATCTCTTACTCAATGAATAAATTAATTCTTAAACTTTAGTAAAGGGATATTAAAACAAAAAAATGTGTTATCCTAATACCTTATGTCTTGTTGAACTGATGATATTTTAAATCAACATAGATTGAAGGCTTTGAGGCCCTCAATTTGACAGTTGATTGTGATTGATGACCTCAATCACTCCCTACAAATATTTACGTTTTTCCTCCAATTATATGTCTCTAATTTCCACCAATGTTTTCCTAATCGAGATCATAATTGGGTGGTGAATTTTTCATTTCCCTTTCCCTCTTATTAAGGCTAAATTTTATTAATCTTATTTCCGATGTGGGTTTTCCACAAAGGTATTTTCTCTTTTCAACCTTTTATTTACAAAGAAAAATATCAAATTGTGAGGACGCAATTTATTGAAGGATGGGAGAATGTAACACCCCGAGCTTCCACGATACGCTTCTCATTCAATAATGCAATAGCTTGCATTGTATGCAACTTCGAGTTCCAAAACACCACGACTAATCAAAGTAGCCGTTATGAATAGTAATAACCACTTTTTAAAATTATAGAAATTTTATATTTCAAAATGGACTTCATTTTTGTATTCGTAATATCGAAATTAGCCTATGTTGAAATTTTGGTATTTTTCTGAGAACTTCTAATTTTTTATGAATAGTGAAAAATACTTAAAACAACTTTTTTTAATCAAAATAATTTATTGTGATAAATTATACTTTTTAGTGGTTTTAAAGTATAATTAGAATATATTTTTACCATTTTATCCAATGGTGGTCATTAGAATTAATTTAACATTGAAAATGGACATAAACAATTGCCAATCTTTTGATATAAATTGTTTCTTAAAAACACGCTATTTGTTGTGACAGCGGGAATTAATTATAAAATTAATTAATGCAACTTATATGTTTGGAATTTTGTAAAATAGACATCATTTTTGAATTCGGAATATCAATTATAGCTTAGGGTGAAATTTTGGCCTTGTTCTGACAAACTTCAATTTTTGATGAATAGTGAAACCACTAAGTGGTAGTTAAATAACTGATTTTTCATTTAAATGAAATATTACCACTTCTGTGATTTGATTTTCAAAAATCCGACATACATGGTTGTTATTAAGAAGTAAAATGTGGTTCAATGAGATTAAAATAATTTTTTGCTGAATAGTAACTTTTAAGTTCTTAATCGCGATTAGAGGTAATTAGTGTAGTTTAAGGTAAAAATAATGTTTTAATAATATGAGATGAGCTTGACACATGTCCTACTCCTATTGGATGAGTCATGGCCGAACAATACAACCCATGGGTCAACTTGGGGACCCCATGGAGCCACTTTGGTTGGAAAATGACATTAATATATATTTATTTAATGTTAAAATTAAATTGACACAAACATGAGTTGTTTTACTAAAACAGTTTTTAAGTGGGGTTACACAAGTCCAAATTTTGACTATAAATATTCATTAGAAAGATAAAAAGATTTCCTACATCATAGTATTTGTTTTATAAATTTTAGACATTAAAAAAATTAAATTATTTATGACATCATTATGATGCAGCGATGACCTCATTATTTGACGATTTAAATAAAATGAGAAGATAATGCAAAATCCAAGGCTTACACTTGTCCAAAGCCTATTGGATGAAGATATTTAGAACCCTTATCACCTTAGCCACGAATTATATAAATTTGGGACCTTTAGAATCCGAAAAGCATTGTATAATAATGTAACATTTCAATCTTTCCAAAAGAGCCCCTCCTCTCCACTTATAAAAGGCCCCCACCTGTCCCACCTCATTTACACTTTCAAGCCATTTGGCTCAGCCAACCTCTGCCCAAATACTCTCCCAACATCCCTCTCTTACTCCTAGAAGCCTCACTTTGGGCAGAACTCTTCCCAAGGAAGCCTTTGGCTCAAATCAAAAAGAGTTACCCGATTTTGAGGTAATGTCTTCTCTAATGTTGTTTTGTTTTATTTATCTTCTCCAACCCCCTAAACTCTTTTTATTCATTTCTTTTGTAACAACAACAGTATTCTCAATATACTAGGATGTTGTTATAAGAAGTATTCGAGCTACACTTACACACACCTACATCTAATGGTTAAAGAACATACGGTTTCTGTGGATGGCGAATTTCTGCCTCACGAAACGATGATTGTTCAACACTCATATAACACCTTCAAAGGTGGCCATTAATATGTCACTATTTTAATATTATATATATATATATATTATGTTTATGTTTTCCTTATCCTTCTGTATTTCTCATTTATGTCATACTTTATGATTACCATTATGGGTAAACGCGATAATTTCATTTTAGGAAGTGCGGACTACCGCCCCCTCAAAGTGATTTGAATCGTTAATGCCATATGTGGGATGTATAAAAGATGGAGTAAATGGTATTATACACTATATTATACTGGAATTATATTATAAATTTATATCATTATGATTTTGTTCCATTAAATATGAAATTGAAATGAAAGTAGCGTTCATGCGTACGTACGGCTTACCGTCTCCATGAACGGTGCATTTCATTTCTTACCTATAAATGTTACGTAATATTATAAATGAATGTATATACTGGATATATAAGATATATATGACATCTAAATCATGAATATAATTCTGGAGATAATGGATATTCTACCACATAAACAACTTGTAATTATAAGAAGTTTATTGTTGACTCAAGTACCAAAGATCGACAAAACAACCGTTATTAACTTAAATAATTACATAATGTTCATATCATTGTAATAATTGATATAATAAGGATAATGAAATTGAAAATGGTTCTTAATAAGGTATATATTAACTCTAGTTTATTATTCAGGAGGTTAAAGAACGGTTGAGTCAAGTCAGACACGAGGTAAGGGAATTCCTTAACCCAACTTCCATACTTTGGGTTAATCTCCTACTTTCAAATTATGTCATGATATTATTATGTATTATTTTGTATTTTTACTTTCTTTATGTGTACCTATAGTGAATACATATAATAGATCTATTTTATTTTAAAAATGATCTTTTTAAGGACATCGTCTCAATCTCATTTCATTGAGGCATATTTGGTTTTATACACAACTCTCTTTTATACGGTGTATAAACCCCTTTGACTTTTACATTTATTCAAAAGGTTTTCTTTTATAATTATGTGATTTTTAAATGATTTCAAAAAAGATATATTTCTCTCCAATATATGAAAATCCAGTGCAAATGTATACGTATTTAACGCAAGCTTATAAATGTTTTTAGAAAACCTGACTCTCGAGTGTGGTAGTCAGGAAGGGATTGGGCGTGGACCCATCATGGCCTGTAATTAGTCGAGAAGTCTCAGAATTAGTTATTTTGTTTTCAGAAGCTTGCATAATGTTTTCAGAAAAACACTGGAGTATATTTGAGCAATTTTAAACGTAATTATCTTCTAAAAAAAATTGCATTGGTAGGTCTCATGAGACAACTAGACGTGGAATTGGCCGAGGCCCTTTCCCAATTTGATTTATGGTTTTGGCCGAGGCCTTAATCATTTTAGACGTCTTGGCCGAGGCCTTGACAAAGTGTTTCAGAATGTCTGGCATTATACATTCCCTCATTATGAAAGTGGTTATTGATATCACATGTGATTATTCGACCAGTAGAATATCCATGTGAATAAGTGAATGGAATTATCTCATTTTACTTTTTCCATATTATGTTGAAGTTCATGTTTAAAAGGCTTTTGTTTTAGTTATACATTGCCTTAAATTTCTATGTTTATTTATGAAAGCTTCCGTAATATTGTTATCCTTACTGAGCATCTGAGCTCACCCCTTTCAATGTTTTAATATTTTCCAGGATGTGAAGAAGTATTTTATGAATGACCTGCAGGGATAGTCAGAAGAGGATATGAGTGTGGACTATGAAGACTTTGTTATTAGTTTTTCACTTTATGATTTAATGTAACATTTACAAATGTATCTAGTGTTTCCAAGGCTACTAAACTAATCGGTCTTTCGAGACTTGATCTTTTGTGATCATGCCAATGTTACGAAGTAATGCACCGACTCTGGGTAGCTGGGGTCAGGGCGTTACATTATAGTACGGTATTTTACAAAGGAAAAAATGTTGTTGTTGATGATGAGGGTTTTCAAACCATTCCTCCCAGGAAAACAGGACATAAGAAAGATTAATCCTACCTAAAGATGACTATGGTTACCTGGTCTAATGGTCCTGTAGAATTTGATTCTGACTGGGATGGTGATTAGGATGATTACTATCAGCATGAGTATGATTTTTGAATTTTTTCTCTTATAATGATGGCATGCATGATTTTATGACTCCATCCTTCTACTTTCTATATTTTATTTTTCCTTAACAAAAGGGATCTGCCCTAACCTTTCGAATATTATACAACACTTTAGGATTTAAAATGATCAAAAACATAAATACATAACATCACATCCCTTAGGAAATGGTGATGAGTCTTCTTTGTCTCGAGTTCAATGAGATGTATGTACATGGTTTTGTGTCACCTTGAGTTTGGAGTCCCTATAGACTAAAACTATCACACCTTCAAAGGCATATGAATACGTTTCTTTCTTTTTTGTATTTCAAACGATTATATTCCATTATTGTAAACTATTTTATAAACCATATGGTTTATATAAACTATTTTATAAAAAAGTATTTATTTAATCCATTTTTGAAAAGTGACATTATTTTAAAAAAATTCCATTACTTTAAAAGTAAAGTCTTTTCTTGAAATATTTCTATCTTTTGAATTGTAAAGAATAAATTATTTTAATTATGATTTTGAAATGCCAAAACTATTTGTGTTAAATTAAAATCACTTTCTTTGGTTAATTTAATATTGGCATATTTTATGGAATCCTTGGTGAGACCCTACTAGGTTGTTTAGCTCACATCCTACCTTTACCTGTAGGCATTTGTAGATTATCTCCTTCCAGGTTCAATTAGGGGTAAAGAACCACATGGGGGTGGTTATAGTTGTTGATATGTGGACTTAGTGATTTAATTACTTTAGGAATTGGGGAGTTTTTCCTATTTTCTAGTACATATGGTTTCAGTGCTTTAATTTTTTCTTCATGTTTGACTTCTAGTACATATCTATATGTGGAGTTTCTTTTTTAATCATACTGTCTTGTTTCTTTTACTTCTGCAATATTTGAGAAAAAATTGTTCCCACATTCATTCTGTATGATGGAAGGTGATAGTCACTGAGACATGGGGATTAAGAACACACTTCCAGATATTTCAGGTACAACTCAGTTATCGGGTTACTAGGGTACCTAGGATGGATCACAGAAAAGTGGTAACATAGGAATGTTCAGGTTAAACTTTTTTCTTGAAGTCAGTATGCATTTATGTAATCATTTTGGGACTTTCAATGTAGTTTCGATTAAGTTTCTAGATAAATCTCACCTCAAAGAACATTTATTCACTAGGGGGGTTAGAGAAAAACATTTTTAGAATTAGTTCTAGTCTTTTCCCTACTTTTGATTTGGGAATTTTGAAATCCAAATATGTTTTCTCTATCTGTTGGGATTAATTTCCCTTGTTGATCTGTTTGAGTGTTTATTTGATGTCCTATTTGTTGTCTACCAATGGGGTATAGAATCATGCCTATGAGAAGATGTGAAAATCATATCTAGAAGGAATCCACTTTTTCCCCATAGTGAGAGAATCCTCTTTTGGACTTAAGTCTTGTTGAGGTGATTGTACACACTATCAAATCTCTGGGACAAGAACCACCTCTAGTTCACATTTAGTCTCCAGCTACAGAACCACATAAAGATATTCTCAAAATTTGTTCTAAAGAGTTACTTAACCAAAATCCATCATCATTAAAAGGCTCAAATGATCCTCAATAGGCTGAGGAGTGGTTGAGAAAAATAAAGAGTTTGTTTGGATTCTTGGATGCACATAAGAAAATCAAAATGAAGTATGCAACCTTAATACTAGAAGGACTGAGTAGGAGATGGTGGGAATCAATGGTGACAGTGATAAAACATGAGTTCTTGTAGTGTTAATCCTTAAAGGTTCTTTTTACTGACCAATTATATCCAGATATGATTTTATTGGACAAGGCCAGTAGGTTTTTTAAACCAGAGTAGCATAACAAGACCGTTACAGATTATGAAAACCATTTTTCTAAGATGGTGTAGTTTTCACCTGATATTGTATAAATTTGAAGATGAGGCTCAACAGTTTGAGTTGGGACTTCGATAGGATATTATTTATTAGGTTTTCTTGCTGAAAAGTCCCTCTTATGCTGATGTACTAGATAGAGAACTAATGGTCGAGATGGAACTATCTAGAATGTTATGGTTATTAGGAGTTTTATTCTCTCATAGCGATAGTGTGAATTCTTATAAGGGAAAGAGGAAGTATGATGATTCTCATGGTGGTTCTTGATAGTGGGGTCATTATAGACCTATTGAGGTTCCTGTAAGTGTCCCTTTTATTTGTTACTAGTTTGTCAATGTAGGGAATTTAATGAGGGTTTTCACTGAGGTACCAAAGAACTATGGCTCCTACGGATACTTAGGTCACTTGTAGAGATTATACCAAGTTTATTTCACTCTACGTGGTGGAGTGAGATCATATGAACCTTCTAAAATTGTTTTATAATCATATTCATCATGTATAAAAGGGTTCCAAACATACGCATCCAAAACAAAGCTTCTTGACATAGTGGAAGAGCTTTGAAAGGAAAAAAGACATGGGTCTATCGATAGTGAGAGGTACCATTACTATATCTTCTTAATTAGTGACTAATATATTTGATACTGGTGCATCTCATTTTTTATTTCCATTCATTTTGTTAATATGATTTAGCTTATGATTGATCTTTTTATATTATGCAATTTATATTACCAAACCTCTTGTTATGAAGAGAGGGAAGGGTATCTATAGTCATACTTTTGTTTTCTCTCTATCTAATATTGAGATTACTTTGAGTTTTATAGTTCTCAACATGAAATCTTTTGATGTTATTTTCTTGATGGATTGGCTCATTGACAATAAATCCCAAATTGATTTTTATCTTTGATGGGTCTCTTTTATATAACATGATGTGGTTTTATGAATATTCTAAGGAGAGTGGGACCCAAGGTTGAGAATAGTTAGACCCACTTATCTGGATTTAGTGAAAGTGATATCTATGTTTTCCTTCAATTTGGAGTGAGAATATTTGATTAGTTATCTCCCTTAAATTTTCATCATGTTTCCGGATATTTTTCCTTATGACTTTGCTAGGTTGACACTGGTAAGGGATGTAGAGTTATCTATTGACTTAGTTCCTGGTAATCAAACATTTTATATTATCACTTACTGTATTAGACCAATTGAAATGAAAGACCTAAAGTCCATATTGGATGACCTTCTTGAGAAAGGATTTATATGCTAGATTGTGGTTCCTTGGGCATCACCGGTTCTCTTCACTAATAATGCTGATTGTTCACTTCACCTATTTGTTGATTGTCGAAAAATAAATCAATTTACAATAAATAACAAATATATGTCGCTATGGATTGATTATCTTTTTGATTATTTAAATGGGGAAAAGTGTTTCGCAAAGATTGAACTTTGATTTGGTTAACACCAGTTGTGTATAAAAGAAAATCACATTCAAAAAACCACGTTTCTTAGAAGGTATGTCCATTATTAGTACCTTTTCATGCCCTTTGAACTATCAAATTCTCCTATAGTATTCAAGGCCTTAATGAACAAGATTATCAATTAGTATCTAGACACATTTGTGTAAGTCATTGTGGATGAAATCCTTGTTTAATCTATATATGAGAAGGATCATGTGCATCATCTGATAATAGTTCTATGTTTTTTGAGAAATCTATAATTTTATTCCACTATTTTAAAATTTTATTTATGGATTCGAGAAGTGAAGTTCTTGGGACAAGTGGTATCAAGAAAGGTAATAATAGTAGATCATGAGAAGGTGAAGGCTATTATGAATTGGGAACAACCATGTAATATTTTCAAGATTCCGAGCTTTTTGGGTTTATATAGGTATGATCATTGGTTCATAATGGACTAACCAAATATGGCTTCTATGATGACTTCTAATACTATGAAGGGAGTATAGTTTGTTTGGGATAAAAAATTCTAGAATTATTTTGTTGAGATGAAACACATTTTGACTACTACACCTGTAATGAATCTTATAGAGGCCAGGTAGGACTATGTGGTATTATGTGAAGCATTGGGTTCAAGATTGGGATGTGTTATTATGTAGGGTAATCATGTCATTGATTATGTATCCCATAACCTTAGGCTAGATGGGAATAATTATCTGACCCATGATCTCGAACTTCCAGCTATGATGCATGCGATAAAAATTTGGTGAAACTACCTTTACGGAGAATGGTTTACTATGTATTAAACCCATAAGATATTGATTTATATCTTATCTAAAAATATTTGAATCTTCTCCAGATGTATTGGGTGGAATACCTATAATTATTCAACTATAACATCACCTATACCTCAGGGAAGGGGAATATAACTGCAAATGCTTTGAGTAGGAATTTTCTAATCTGGGCTGTAAAAGAATCACTGGAAGAGTAGATCATGATGGCTATATTTTAATAGTTTTATTCTAGAGAAAAGTATTTAAGGGATGAGGTTTTCTTTTCTAATTCTTAGTTGACATCCCCTCCTCATGAGATGATTCTTTAGGATCAATAACTTAGTGATGAGTTCTGTAGAATTAGATACTCACTTAATATTGGAGAGACCATGATTTAATGTTCATTATACAAAGAGGTAATTCTATGATTTTATAACCTTTTTGTGGTACCATCTTTTGTAAGGAAATATGTGATGGGGGATTACCATAGTTCATAGTGGGCAGTCCACCCAAGAACCAAGAAGATGCTGTATGACATGCACTAGTAGTGCTGGTGGCTATGTATGAGATATGAAATTGATTAGTTTGTATCTTGTTGTTATACATTCCAAAAGGTTATGGTTGGGTAATAGAAACATTTGGGATTTCTTCATCCACTTATAGTTTCTACATGAAAGTGGGGTGGGATATTTATGTACTTTTTGGTTGGGTTTCCTAATACAAAGATAAATAAGAATGTGATTTGTGTTGTGATCAAAAGAATGACTAAATCGGTACACTTTATACCCATTCATGATACAAAAATTGTTGAGAATTATAGAAATATCTATGTGGATGATAATTTTTATTTTTATGGAGTTTATTTTTCTGTAGTTTTTGATTGGGATCCTCAGTTAACTACCAACTTTTGGAGAGGCTTTCTCAAGGCACTGGGATCTCAGGTTCGTTTGAATAGGGCATACCATCCATAGTCAGATAGCCAGATAGAAAGAGCTATTCAAATTCATGAGGATATTCTTCTCAAATGTGTTCTTGATTTGTTGGACCTTGGGATGTTCACTTAGGGATGGTTGAGTTTTATTCTAATAATAGTAACTAGTATGCGATCAAAATCACTCTTTATGAAGCCTTTTATGAAGGACCTTATAAATATCTATTTTGTTGGTAGGAGATTGGGGACTGTTCCTTTGATTGACCGAGCTTGGTCTAAGAGAAAAAATAAAAGATTTAGTTGATTAGTCAGAGGATTTTGATGACAAAGAGTCGATATAAGTCTTATGTTGATCGTCTCTGTAGACCATTAGAATTATGAATTGGTGACTAGGTGTTCTTGAAAGTTTCACCCTGGTTGGGTCCTTGATGGTTTGAGGGGAAAGTGATACTTTCTCCTCATTTTTTGGGGCCTTTCAAGTATGTTGAGAAAGTAGATAAATTTGTGTTCTATTTAGAAATACCATCATAGCTGACATCTGTACATAACATATTCCATGTATCTTAGATCTGGAAGTATCTTTATGATCCATCTCATGTTTTGAGTTAGAGTGATCTTGAGGTCGAACCTAATTTATCCATGTCTGAAGGACCATTTAGGATAGATGATTTTTTAACCAGGTTACTTCATGGGAGGAATATACCTTTGGTTTGTGTTCTATGGCAGCAAAGTTCGAATTCCCATGATACATGGGAGAGGAAGGCATTGATGAGAGAGTAGTGGCCTAATATTTTTTGGTGTGGGAACTTTTATATAGGATTTAAGGGGATATAAAGTTCATATGGTGGTTATTTTGTAACATCCTATTTTTATTTTCAGGTATTCCTAAATAAATCTTTTTAATCATGCATTTGTTGGGTTTCATTTGGGGTTGCTTCAGGTAAAATTTTGAAAGTTTTGGAAGTTTATGGCTTAGTACATAGTTGGTTCATGGTTTTTCTAGACCATGAACCCTACTATAGAAAAACCATGAAATATATAGGAGTTGGATTTTTCATGGTTGTAACATAGTTTAAAAACCAAGTTCCCTATTAAGAGAAACCTTTTGGCCCATTTAAAATAGGTGCAGGGCTTGCACACGGGTTGTCTAAACCATGGGCCTCATCCCAGTAAACCATGGGAACATGTTTTTAATTGATTATAATTTCAATAAAAAAAATTCCTAACCCCCTTTTGGTCTTCAAAAGATTGGTATAACCCATATTTAGTTTCTCCCATATTTAGAGCTCCCAAGAATAGTTTTGGGGAACTAGAATCCCTCCCAGAAGCAATTAGAAGCTTGAGGAATTCCTTTTGATCTTCTCATGGTTAGTAAACTCACCCCAATCTATATCTCCCATGATCTCTCTCCTCCTCCCTAGAGTTCTATGAATCTATATATTGATTTTTGGATCTAATACCCATTGTTTTGGATATAAATCTGGGTTTTATTCATATATCCTTGTTGTAATTGTTCTCCAATAGAGTTTTTTTCATATGACTTTGTGATTAGAAATCCCGTGATCCGGAGGTAGGTGATTCCGTTATGATGTACAATTTTTTAACCCTAAATTTATTTATTTAATTTTTATTTCTTGAATTATTATTTTTTTGATCTTGATTAAATGTATTTCAATTGGATTTTTGTAAATACCCAATTCTATTGAATTGGGGGTTAAAAAATGGTTTTTTGGAAAGAAATTTGAAAACCCCCAATTAAATTGAATAGGGGTGCATTTATGAAATTTAGTGAAATTTAAAATATTTATTTTAAATTATGTATTTGATGAAATTTTTTTCAATTAAATTTTTGAATTCAATCATGGAAATAGATTTGATGTAAAATTGTGAAATACCCTAATTCCATTGAATTAGAAGTTTATTATGAAATTTATGGAGTTTTGTGAAAAATTAAATTATTGAATTTAATTTTTGAATGTAGATTGTGAAATTGAATTGTTAATTGGTTTTAAATACCTCTTTGTGAAAATGACTTAAAAATTATTTTGTTAGAAACTATAGGGTTTTATCTTGGTAAAGTGCATGTTTTTTATTAAAAAATATTTATGGGTTTTAAATCAAAAATTGGCATATTTTAAATGGATAATGGGATGAATTTTATTTAATGGTTTCTCAAAATAAATTTCACATCATTTTTTTTACTAGATTGAATGAATTCATTAGGTAGTTTGTGAGTTATTTGGATGTAACTTTACAATTTACAAAGTTCCAAAACATAAATGCAGCACAATACTTTCCTTAGGAAATGCTGAGGAGTCCCCTTTGGCCTGAGTTCAATGGGACATCTGTATATATTGTTTTGTCAGCTTGAGAGTGGAGTCCCTATAGCCTAGAACTATAATAACTTGTTAGGAATATGACAATTTTGTTTGCTAAATTTTATTTCAAATGTATATATGCCAAAGTTGTAAATTATTTTACATAAATTCTATTTTATATAAACTATTTTATATAAAAGTTTCTGTTTAATACTTTTGTAAAAAGATCCATTATTTTAGAAATATTCCATCACTTGAAAAGTAAATCATTTTCATAAAATATTCCCATCTTTTGAAGTGTAAATAATAAATTGTTTTAATTATGATTTTGAAATTCCAAACCTATTTTTTTAAATTAAAGGAACTTTATTTTTTTTAATTTAATATTATAATATATTATAGAATCCCTGGTGAGACCCTAGTGGTATTTTTATCTCACTCTCTACCAGTTCCTTCGGGTGTTTATAGATTATCTCCTCCCAGATTCAAGAATTGATGAAGAACCACTTGAGGGTGGTTTTAGCTGTTGATATGTGGACTTAGTGAGTTTTTTCCATCAGGACATGGGCAGTGTTTCCTATTTTATAGTCCTTTTACTTGTAGTAATTTTCCTTGTTATGTCTGTTTGACTTCCGGTACATATCTCTCTATGGATTTTCTTTTGTTTACATACTATTTTGTTTCTTTTACTTCTACAATATTTGTCACAAAATC
The DNA here is from genome assembly GCA_963277665.1 of Viscum album. Lineage (NCBI taxonomy): Eukaryota > Viridiplantae > Streptophyta > Magnoliopsida > Santalales > Viscaceae > Viscum > Viscum album. Next base: position 960,682,795 of record OY728150.1, read on the forward strand.
ATTCCCATATTCATTTTCTATGATGCTAGGTTATAGTTTTCAACCTATGGGAATCATGAATTCCTTTCGTGCTATGTAATAGTCAACTCGGTTATCAGGTTACCAGGGTACCCAGGCTGGTTCTTAACAGTTAGATGCTAACCTTGTACTTTAGGAGGATATTCCTAATTAAAATGAGAAATATGCCTAAATGTCACACACTAAGTGCATAAAAAATATAATTTAAATTCAAGTAATGAATTTAATATGTTATAATAAATAATAATTATTTATTCTGGTTGATCACCACAATTTAACCATAGGGTATTCAAAATCATATGTGTGTTGAATAATTATAATAAAAATATTTATTTTCAAGTTGGGAAAATATAATACTTATTATATTTATCATAGAATAATACAAAGAATATTTATTTATTAAATATCCACTATTTTAGGATTTTAAAATATCAATAAAAGAAATGGGACCTAGATTAATGGTATGATTAGAAATAGCATGAGTGAAATTTATTTATATTTTTAAGTATTTTCACTTGGGGATCAGTAAATATCAATGAAGGAAAGGGGACCGAGCTTAATGGTTCAATTGGAAATAGTATGAATGATATTTATTTATATTCGTAATGAATTTAAATTGTCAAGTGATTAATATTAATATTATAATTATAATTAGATATGGGGTCAACTAAGAGTATTTAAGACGGTTAAAGTATTGTTTGTGATTTGAAAACTCTAAAAAATATATAATGAATATATAGTTACAACTTCTTAAAAAATAAATTTTCATGTAAATAATAGATAAATATAGAAACTTTCAATCCTTAGAGTGAATTATATCTTCCTCCTCTCTCATGACATTGATATAACACTAATATTTCTTCATCATTTGAGAATAATACTGCTGTAATTAACCATGGACAACACACGCAACCAAGATCAGTCGTGCTAGTACCTGAAAATTCCATGAAATCATTTTGTGATTTTGGTGTACATTTGTATAACCATTAGAAGGATTTTGTATTGGGTTTCTATAATATAATGATGGTAAGACAACATCCAGTTAATTAGATCATCAATGAAATCATAATTACATGTTGAGGTAATTTAAGATATGATCATAAATTAATTATAAATTATATGTGAAGATCATTTTCTTCATCATATAACATTTTAATATAGTCAAGTAATGTACTATTTTCTTTGGGAATGATGATTTGATCATGTGAAGTGATGATTTAAAATGTTTTAAAAATAAAATCTGATTTTTTTCATACCATTATGGGACACTTCCATTTCTCATGAAACCTAAACTTCTAAAGTAATTTAAAATTAATTTATATAAAGATATAGAATGTAAAGACCCGGAAATTTCATGGAAATTTTTTTCTTAATTTTCTTTGAAATTTTACAAGAACGCAGTTTCTGACGGCACTTGATTCCAAGGACCGGAGTGCCCGGAATCAATTTCCGAAGTTTGGATCAGGTACGTTCAGTGAACAAACGAGCGGGTTTTCCTATCTTTTGAACCGGTGTTTGGAATTGAAATCTGATGGCACCGATGAACTGGCAATGCCGGTAATCGCTTAAGGGAACCTTTACCGTAGTTGCGTTTGTGCGGGTGAAGAAGTTATTTTTGGGGGTTTAATTAAAAAAGTAAATAAAATTGTTGAATCAATTTTATTTCATGTCATGTGGTTAACTTCTCCCATGGGAAGTTGGTGGTGGGCCCACATCCACCCAACTTCCCATGTGTGGATATTGGAAAGGGGTGGGGCCCACACGAACCCCCCACCTTTTCAAATTCCTTAAACTCCCTAACCCTTCTTAACCCCTCACTTTCCTAACCCCTCTAAACCCCCCATTTAAGTTTTGTTAACTTATCACCTCATTAATTTTATAACATCTTATGTTAATAACTTAAGTGAGTTAAATGTGGGTTTTGAATTTTCAAACTCCTGAAATTCAAATGGTTAGGTTGTGTTAATAAAATATGACTTAGTCTTATTTTATTTTTGTTAGAGTTTTGCAACCTTGAGAGGATTGGGGAAGCGGTCTTCTTCTTCTTCAACTTCGATGAAGAACGTGAAGAACACCGTTCTTCAACGAAGAACTTCTCCGCTGAAGAACACGGTTCTTCCGCGACACCGTATCCACGACGCGATGTTCTTCTTCCGCGTCGTCTCTTCCGCGATGGTTTTCCGCGACGAAATCGCCGTCAACAACTTCGAATCCTCGCTTCGCGACGTCGACGTTCTTTTCCCGTGACGCCCGACCTCCGCGACGCTCGTCTTCCACAGCTCGTTGATGAACACCATTCCTGAACCGAGGTAGGGGATTATTTTATTTTATTATTTTCGGTTCATGAATCTAGTTTATCGATTATCGTGGATTTTCGAATAGATGATATTGTTTAACGAGAGGGGGGCCGGACCGCACAAACACGGCCGAACCCCCCTCCTATGTTCATGTTTGATTATTTGTGGATGGAATGGAATGGCGAGGTGCCGTCGCACCATGCGGGAATCACACGGCAAGTATTATGTGACGCCGTCGCGCCGCGTCGGGGAAGGAAGTTTAAGAACGCGACGTCGTCGCGCCACGTCGGGGAAGGAAGTTTAAGAACGCGACGCTGTCGCGCCATGTCGAAGAAAAACAAAGAACCACAATCGGAGTCGGGCCGCAGCGAAGGGGTGCAGTGCCATCGGGTCGCGCTGGAAAACTACAGAGACGACACTATTCGTTTAGACATGTGGATTGACGGGCGATGACGAAGTATGTCGTTTTGGTGTTTGAATCCCTTCGCAGTGAAGGTGGGGTCCCAGGGGGACCATAGGCGAAGACGGAAGGAGGAACGGACCACCGGAGTGCGTCCGGTGGTCCGCGGAAGGTGGCGGCGGCGTGCCGCCAGAGGGTTGGCAGCCGGCGGATCTGCCGCCAGCCTCAATTAGCGGCGGGCGGGGGAGTTGCACACCCCACTCCACGAATCGGCTCGGCCATGCTGGCCGAGCCGCGGTCGGTCGGGTGGGCTGGACCGAGCCGGACCGATCCGGGCCGGGCCGGGCCGGGCTGGGCCAGGCCCAGCCGGGTCAGACCCGGGTCGGGTCGACCCAGGTCGGCGGACCTAAGGGGGTTGGGCCGGGTCGGCCCGGGCCCAGACCCCCGTTTTCGGACCACTTTCGGTCAAATGCACATATCTTGAGCTGTAGACCTCTGATTGACACGCCGTTAGCGGCAACGCAATCCTTGGATCGAGATGGTCGTTTCAGTATATTACAATCAAGGTTTCGGAGAACTTTGGGTTCAGCTGGTTTGGTTCGTACATGAAACCAACCGGGCCCTCGGAGCGGAAACGCTCGTAACTTGAGCTCCGGACGTCCGATTGACGTGCCGTCAGATATATTGGATTCCTCTTAGTGAGACGGATCTTTTGGCTTACTCTGCTTGAGGGTTGGATGTCATCGGAGTGTAGTCGGGTTGGTTCGCTCATGAAACCAACTGGGCCCCTGGGATGAAAAGGCTAGAAACTCACAGACCGGGCATCCGATTGATGCGCCATCTATTGCGTTGAGACCCCTATGACGAGGCGGTCCTTGATATACTTCTTAGTGGGACTTTGAGATACTTAGAGTATCGACCAGTAGCTTGCGGAGCGGACCCTCCCAGAGACGAGCGTACGGAGTATGGAGACCGTGTAGCTGGCTGAGACCGGACGACTGCTTGACCGACTCGACTTGGAGTGAGTCGACTAGCCCAGTGGAGGGAGCACTACTTTGTGAGGTGCAGACCCATGGAGGACGGAGAACTACCTGTGTGACAGTGTAGACCCGCGGTACTCGTCCGGAGAGTACCTCACCAGGCTACTAGGGGGTGTGCACTACTGTGTTTGGGTGACATACCTCGGCGGGAAGCACTACTATGTCCGGGTGGCTGACCTGCAGTACTAGACAAGAGGAGTACCTCAGTAGTCTTAGGTTAGTGAGCAGTACCTCGGAGTCGTGACAGGACCACTGTACACTCCTGAGACGGAGCTCTTCAGCAGTTACGGTTTCGATAATGAAAATCCTGGTTTGAGCTGAGACTTTTGACCTTTGTGTTTACCTCATGATTGAGATGAGTCACTTGATAACTTAGGTATATGTATGGGCATATACCTGGGTAGTGGTTATCCGTTGATTTCTTAATCTTTGTGTTACCTCATGATTGAGATGGGTTACTTGATAACTTAGGTATATGTATGGGCATATAGCTAAGTATAGGTTATCTGTTGAGATCTTCTTTGTGGTTATCCTTGTTGGTTTTAGTGAGACCTTGAGGGTCTCGGGGTCCCTACTGAGTATCATTATACTCACCCCTGCACGGTCTATGCCCGCACCTCGTTGTGTTGGTTGAAGACGACGGGCAGTGCTGACAGAGGGCGAGTGTTCGAGGACTGGACGGTACCCGGAGGTGGACTACACGACGAGTCAGTACCCGGAGGTGGACTACATGACGAGACAGTATCTAGAGGGTGACTTCACGGCCATACGACACATGGAGGAGGTTGATGGGTTAGAGCGTTGAGGAGGCTATCTGTACCTACCCTTCAGGTAGGATCTGTGGCGGACGATCCAGGAGCTGCGCTATCTGTACCTACCCTTCAGGTAGGATCCGAGGAGGACGACCCAGGAGCTACTTCCTTCTTTCAGCTGTTTTCCATTTTCTGTTGTATTTTTGTTTAGTTGTAGCTGCACTATCAGTTGGGTTTGTATTCTGGCCCATTTACTTTTCAGCACTTTCTTTTATACTTAGTGTTTTGCTTCTGCTTGTACTCTGTGGTGTTTTGTTTACTTTTATAAAGGCAATGCCTTCCCAGTTATCGGGATTTATACCTTTGATGCTAGTCGCTAGCCCCTGGCCTATGGAAGGAGGGCTTGGGGTAGTCACGGCACGGGCCCTGAGGATGGGTCGTGACAAATTGGTATCAGAGGAGTCGGTTCTACCGCAGAACTTATAACTCTGATATTATCTTTCTGTGAAGTAATAGTGTTAAGGGTACCGAGTGTGGTATTCAGTTCAGGGAGTCCAGTGTTGGTGTGGGCGGCCGACGTATCCATACACCAGGACCCCGACAACTGATTTCCGACTTTGTGCACAAAAACACTGATTGCATGTGTGGTTTCAAAGGTTTTCCCTTAAAACAGCTCAAACCAGGTCAGCTCACCAGGTATAATCGTTTGACCATGTTACGTTGTTTCTTTCAGGATGCCTTTTCTCGGACGACCAGCTAGAGCCCCAAGAGTGGTTTGTACTGACAGCCCGCCGAGTCACGTGGCCTCAGTACAGGGCCCTTTTCCAGTTGAGGCACCAGCGGAGGCACCAGCGGTACTACTACCCGTTGGGCCACCAATGCCACCAGCCCCATCAGCAGAGGGTGCATGTCGCTTGAGCGTACTGCACGAGTTCCAGCGCCAGAGGCCACCGAGGTTCCAGGGAGGAACGGACCCGCAGGCGGCTGAGGATTGGCTGGAGGCTGTGGTGAGAGTCTTCAGGCTAGTGGGGACGCCGGCAGACTTGATGGTGATATTTTCTGCCAGCCTTTTTCATGCAGCAGCAGGTAGGTGGTGGAGCCACTTGTTTCAGTTTTGCGACGGGATGACCTACGCATGCGAAGACTTCGAGACATTCTTCAGGGTGGAGTTTGTGCCAGTAGCTCTACACCCCGAGCGTGTACATGAGCTTCTTCCTTTGCCGCATGTTTTTCAATCAGTGGTTGAGTCATCTGTGGGCAGTAGACAGATGATGCAGAGGTCCTGGAGGACCAGACTAGCAGTTGGACGATCTCGGGTTTTAGGACCAGTGGTGCGGGGCACCAGAGGTGGGGTCAGAGCCAGGCGTGCCAGAAATGGACAATTTTACTCCTGTGGCGGGAAGGGTCACCTTGCACGTGACTGTCCAACTCCTCGTACAGTTGATCCGCAGGGGTTAGAGGAGCCACTGAGCCAGAAGCAGCGACGAGTGCTTGAGCAACAGCCGAGCAGTGGACAAGGCAGTAGAGCTCCAGGAGCAGGTGGATAGGAGCAGAACTAGTGGATACGTCCCTTGTACTTCTAGGTCCATGTTTCTGTTGTATTCGTGTCTTTGTACTATGAGCTGCAATAATAAAAAGACACTTATCTTTGTTTGCTTTCCTGTCCTTTTGTTTGGTTGATACTGAGTGGTCCTGGTTAAAACTGTTGACTTGACCCTTACTTTCGAGATTTCTAATAGAGGAGACCTAGTGACCTCACACTAATGCCGACAGTGTGACTCGACCCTTGGAGGCGAGAGTGACAGTTGGATCTCTTAGTAGTTACGTCGAGGCCTTACGACGTCATCCATGGCATGAATGCGTCATTCATGTCAGGATTGACCGTTTTAGGCAATGGGCGTGGTTCATCCAGGGGATGAGACCGAGTTTCTCTTTTCCGCAAAAGAGAAATTTTAGCAGCTCTTTCAGATCATAGGCAAAGCAGGTACAGATCATCCAGGAGCGGATGAAGACTGCACAGTGCAGTAAGAAACATGAAACCGGCTCTAGTCTTAGAGACTCGAGCGTGTTAAATGTTAAAGAAGAGGAAGATTAAAGGAGAGATGAGTCTACGAAGTAGCATACGTGGAGGCAGAGCTAGGAGAGCAGCATGATGTGGTGTACATCTTATCATGGTACAACCACCCGCCTTAGTTATTCCCGGCAGGCTCAGGGAGCTGGAGGGCGGAGGAAGAGTGCGACTGCATGTGGTCAAGGAGTGTGACCCAATGGCTCTAGAAATGATTCAAGGGACAGTCTATGTCCACTACTAGCTATTGTAGTAACAGACATCGATATGAATCATTCCTTGCTTTCACAAATCTTGTTCCAGACCTAGAGTTTCCGGTAAGCCGCGGACTTGACCCTCACATCTGGAGATACCTTGGAAGGAGACTCGATAATAACACTTACGCCGACGGTGTGGTCAGACCCTCGAGGCGAGAGTTCCAGTTGGAATCTCTTGGTGGCAGCGTCGAGGCCTTACGACGTTAGTTTGAGTATGGAATGGGAAATAACTGTTCATACTCAAATTGATGGTTTTAGCCAAACGTTAGGATGGGTTTTCATTGGTCGGCGAAAAGGAAACCCTGGGCAGCACAAGTTAAACTCTTTCAAAGAAGGGTGCTACCGATCACTCTTGAGTCGGCCAACCATACCCTCGTGGCGGCGGTCATTTCGAGTTCCAGTTCTAACAGGAATTGGAGACCTCTAGAGTTCGAGGATGACGATCACGTCCTTATATGGGTCTCACCTCGACGAAGTTTACAGAGTTGTGGCCAAGGCGAAAAGTAAACTCTGAGGTTCAACGGACCTTTCTAGGTCCACAGTTGGGTAGGCGAGGTGGTTTACCGCTTGACCCATCCACCTCAGTTGCACCAGGTGCACGACGACTTCCACGTATCTCAAATAAAGAGATACGTGCTCGACCCTTCGCATATCATCGACCATGAGGAGCTGGACGATGGTGATGAGGTGTTTTTCACGGAGGTTCCAGTGGATATCGAGGATCGACAGGAGTGGATCCTACGAGGATGATCGATTCCTTGGGTGAGCTTTCTTTGGCAGTACAGAACCTCCAGGTAAGCACAAGGGAGCGGAAGGCTCAGATGCGTGCTCTGTACCGCTTTTGTGACCCTAGTTTGTGTTAAAGCTTTACGGGGAAGTAAAATCCTGAGGTGGGAGTAATTTAAAGACCCGGAAATTTCAAGGAAAATTTTTTCTTAATTTTCTTTGCAATTTTACAAGAATGCAGTTTCTGACGGCACTTGATTCCGAGGCCCGGAGTGCCCGGAATCAATTTACGAAGTTTGGCTCGGGTACGTTCAGTGAACAAACGAGCGGGTTTTCCTATCTTTTGAACCGGTGCTCGGAATTGAAATCTGATGGCACCGATGAACTCGCAACACCAGTAATCGCTTAAGGTAACCTTTACCGTAGTTGCATTTCTGCGGGTGAAGAAGTTATTTTTTGGGGGTTTAATTAAAAAAGTAAATAAAATTGTTGAATCAATTTTATTTCATGTAATGTGGTTAAATTCTCCCATGGGAAGTTGGTGGTGGGCCCACATCCACCCAACTTCCCATGTGTGGATATTTGAAAGGGGTGGGGCCCACACGAACCCCCCACCTTTTCAAATTCCTTAAACTCCCTAACCCCTCTTAACCCCTCACTTTCCTAACCCCTATAAACCCCCCATTTAAGTTTTGTTAACATATCACCTCATTAATTTTATAACATCTTATGTTAATAACTTAAGTGAGTTAAATGCGGGTTTTGAATTTTCAAACTCTTGAAATTCAAATGGTTAGGTTGTGTTAATAAAATAAGACTTAGTCTTATTTTATTTTTGTTAGAGTTTTGCAACCTTGAGAGGATTGGGGAAGCACTCTTCTTCTTCTTCAACCTCGACGAAGAACATCGTTCTTCAACGAAGAACTTCTCCGCCGAAGAACATGGTTCTTCCGCGACGCTGTATCCACGACGCGACGTTCTTCTTCCACGTCGTCTCTTCTGCGACAGTTTTCCATGACGAAATCGCCGTCAACGACTTCAAATCCTCGCTTCGCGACGTCATCGTTCTTTTCCCACGACGCCCGACCTCCGCGACGCTCATCTTCCGCGGCTCGTTGACGAACACCGTTCCTGAACCGAGGTAGGGGATTATTTTATTTAATTATTTTCCGTTCATGAATCTAGTTTATCGATTATCGTGGATTTTCGAATAGATGATATCGTTTAACGAGAGGGGGGCCGGACCGCACAAACATGGCCGAACCCCCCTCCTATGTTCATGTTTGATTCTTTGTGGATGGAATGGAATGGCAAGGTGTCGTCGCACCATGCAGGAATCACACGACAAGTATTACGTGACGCTGTCGCGCTGCGTCGTGGAAGGAAGTTTAAGAATGCGATGCTATCGTGCCGCGTCGAAGAAAACCAAAGAACCATGGTCGGAGTCGGGCCGCGGCGAAGGGGTGCGGCGCCATCGGGTCGCGCTGGAAAACTACAAAGATGACGCTATTCGTTTTGACATGTGGATTGACGGGAGATGACGAAGCATGCCCTTTTGGCATTTGAATCCCTTCGCAGTGAAGGTGGGGTCCCGGGGGGACCATAGGCGAAGACGGCAGGAGGAACGGACCACCGGAGCACGTCCGGTGGTCCGCGGAAGGCGGCGGCGGCGTGCCGCCGGAGGGTTGGCGGCCGGCGGATCCACCGCTGGCCTCAATTAGCGGCGGGCGGGGGAGTCGCGCACCTCGCTCCGCGAATCGGCTCGGCCACGCTGGCCGAGCTGGGCCGGGCCGGGCCCATTCGGGTTGGACCCGGGTCGGGTCGACCTGGTTCGGCCGACCCAGGGGGGGTCGGGCCGGGTCGGCCCGGGCCCAGACCCCCGTTTTCGGACCACTTTCGGTCAAATGCCCATATCTTGATTTGTAGACTTTCGATTGACGCGCCGTCAGCGACAACGCGGTCCCTGGATCGAGAAGGTCGTTTCAGTATATTACACTCAAGGTTTCGGAAAACTTTGGGTTCAGCCGGTTTGGTTCGTACACGAAACCAACCTGGCCCTCGGAGCGAAAACGCATGTAACTTGAGCTCCGGACGTCTGATTGACGTGTCGTCGACTATGTTGGATTCCTCTAAGTGAGACGGATCTTTTTTCCTACTCCGCTCAAGGTTTGGATGTCATCGGAGTGCGGTCGAGTTGGTTCGCTCACAAAACCAACTGGGCCCCTAGGATGAAAAGGCTAGAAACTCACAGACCGGGCGTCCGATTGATGCGCCATCTGTTGCGTTGAGACCCCTATGACGAGGCGGTCCTCGAGATACTTCTTCGTGGGACTTTGAGATACTTGGAGTATCGACCAGTAGCTTGCGGAGTGGATAAGGCAGTAGAGCTCCGGGAGCAGGTGGATAGGAGCGGAACTAGTGGATACGTCCCTTGTACTTCTAGTTCCATGTTGTTGTTGTATTCGTGTCTTTGTACTATGAGCTGCAATAATAAAAAGACACTTATCTTTGTTTTCTTTCCTGTCCTTTTGTTTGGTTTATACTGAGTGGTCCCAGTTAAAACTGTTGACTTGACCCTCACTTTTGAGATTTCTACTGGAGGAGACCCAGTGACCTCACACTAATGCCGACAGTGTGACTCGACCCTTGGAGGTGAGAGTGACAGTTGGATCTCTTAGTAGTTACGTCGAGGCCTTACGACATCATCCATGGCATGAATGCGTCATTCATATCAGGATTTACTATTTTAGGCAATGGGCGTGGTTCATCCAGGGGATGAGACCGAGTTTCTCTTTTCGGAAAAAGAGAAATTTTAGCAGCTCTTTCAGATCATAGGAAAAGCAGGTGCAGATCATCTAGGAGCGGATGAAGACTGCACAGTGCAGTAAGAAACAGGAAACCCGCTCCAGTCTTAGAGACTCTAGCGTGTTAAATGTTAAAGAAGAGGAAGATTAAAGGAGAGATGAGTCTACGAAGCAGCAGACGTGGAGGCAGAGCTAGGAGAGTAGCATGAGGTGGTGTACATATTATCATGGTACAACCACCCGCCTTAGTTATTCCCGCCAGGCTCAGGGAGCTGGAGGGAAGAGGAATAGTGTGGCTACATGTGGTCAAGGAGTGTGACCCAATGGCTCTAGAAATGATTCAAGGGACATTCTGTGTCCACTAATAGCTGTTGTAGTAACGGACGTCGATATGAATCATTACTTTCTTTCACAAATCTTGTTCCAGACCTAGAGTTTATGGTAAGCCGTGGACTTGACCCTCACATCTGGAGATACCTTGGGAGGAGACTCGATAATCACACTTATGCCGACGGTGTGGTCAGACCCTCGAGGCAAGAGTTCCGGCTGGAATCTCTTGGTGGCAGCGTCGAGGCCTTACGACATTAGTTTGAGTATGGAATGGGCAATAACTGTTCATACTCAAATTGACGGTTTTAGGCAAACATCAGTATGGGTTTTCCTTGGTCGGCGAAAAGGAAACCCTGGGCAGCACAAGTTAAACTCTTTCAAAGAAAGGTGCGACCGATCACTCTTGAGTCGGCCAACCTTACCCTCGTGGCGACGGTCGTTTTGAGTTCCAGTTCTAACAGGAATTGGAGACCTCTAGAGTTTGAGGATGACAATCACGTCCTTATACAGGTCTCACCTCAACGAAGTTTACAGAGTTGTGGCCATGGCGGCAAGTAAACTCTGAGGTTTAACGGACCTTTCTAGGACCACAGCTGGGTAGGCGAGGTGGTTTACCGCTTGACCCATCCACCTTAGTTGCACCATGTGCACAACGACTTCCACGTATCTCAACTAAAGAGATACGTGCTCGACCCTTCACATATCATCGACCATGAAGAGCTGGACGATGGCGATGAGGTGTTTTTCACGGAGGTTCCAGTGGAGATCGAGGATTGATAGGAGTGGATCCTATGAGAACGATTGATTCCTCGGGTGAGCTTTCTTTGGCAGTACAGAACCTCCAGGTAAGCACATAGGAGCGGAAGGCTCAGATGCGTGCTCTGTACCGCTTTTGTGACCCTAGTTTGTGTTGAAGCTTTATGGGGACGTAAATCCCTGAGGTGGGAGTAATGTAAAGACCCGGAAATTTCATGGAAATTTTTTTCTTAATTTTCTTTGGAATTTTACAAGAACACAGTTTCTGACGACACTTGATTCCGAGGCCCGGAGTGCCTGGAATCAATTTCCGAAGTTTGGCTCGGGTACGTTCAGTGAACAAATGAGCGGGTTTTCCTATCTTTTGAACCGGTGCTCGGAATTGAAATCTGATGCCACCGATGAACTCGCAACACCGGTAATCGCTTAAGGGAACCTTTACCGTAGTTGCGTTTGTGCGGGTGAAGAAGTTATTTTTTGGGGGTTTAATTAAAAAAGTAAATAAAATTGTTGAATCAATTTTATTTCATGTCATGTGGTTAACTTCTCCCATGGGAAGTTTGTGGTGGGCCCACATCCACCCAACTTCCCATGTGTGGATATTTTAAAGGGGTGGGGCCCACATGAACCCCCCACCTTTTCAAATTCCTTAAACTCCCTAACCCCTCTTAACCCCTCACTTTCCTAACCCCTCTAAACCCCCCATTTATGTTTTGTTAACTTATCACCTCATTAATTTTATAACATCTTATGTTAATAACTTAAGTGAGTTAAATGTGGGTTTTGAATTTTCAAACTCTTGAAATTCAAATGGTTAGGTTGTGTTAATAAAATAAGACTTAGTCTTATTTTATTTTTGTTAGAGTTTTGCAACCTTGAGAGGATTGGGGAAGCGGTCTTCTTCTTCTTCAACCTCGACGAAGAACGCGAAGAACACCATTCTTCAACGAAGAACTTCTCTGCCGAAGAACATGGTTCTTCCGCAACGCCGTATCCACGACGCGGCATTCTTCTTCTGCTTCGCCTCTTCCGCGACGGTTTTCCACGACGAAATCACCGTCAACGACTTTTAATCCTCGCTTCGCGACGTCGACGTTCTTTTCCCGCGACGCCCAACCTCCGCGACGCTCGTCTTCCGCGGCTTGTTGACGAACACCGTTCCTGAACCGAGGTAGGAGATTGTTTTATTTAATTATTTTCCGTTCATGAATCTAGTTTATCGATTGTCGTGGATTTTCGAATAGATGATATCATTTAACGAGAGGGGGTCCGGACCGCACAAACACGGCTCAACCCCCCTCCTATGTTCATGTTTGATTCTTTGTGGATGGAACATAATGGCGAGGTGTCGTCGCACCATGCAGGAATCACACGACAAGTATTACGTGACGCCGTCGCGCCACGTCGTGGAAGGAAGTTTAAGAATGCGACGCCGTCGCGCCGCGTCGAAGAAAACCAAAGAACCACGGTCGGAGTCGGGCCGCGGCGAAGGGGCGCGACACCATCGGGTCGCGCTGGAAAACTACAAAGACGACGCTATTCGTTTTGACATGTGGATTGACGGGCGACGACGAAGCAGGCCCTTTTGGCATTTGAATCCCTTCGCAGGGAAGGGGGGGTCCCGGGGGGACCATAGGCGAAGATGACAGGAGGAACAGACCACTGGAGTGCATCCGGTGGTCCACGGAAGGCGGCGGCGGCACGCCGCCGGAGGGTTGGCGGCCGGCGGATCCCTCGCCGGCCTCAATTAGCGGCGGGCGGGGGAGTCGCGCACCTCGCTCCGCAAATCGGCTCGGCCACCATGGCCGAGCCGCGGCCAGCCGGGCGGGCCGGACCGAGCCGGGCTCAGCCGGGTCGGACCCGGGTCGGGTCGACCCAGGGGGGGTCGGGCCGGGTCGGCCCAGGCCCAGACCCCCGTTTTTGGACCACTTTCGGTCAAATGCACATATCTTGAGCTGTAGACCTCCGATTGACGTGCCGTCAGTGGCAACGCAATCCTTGGATCGAGGCAAGCGTTTCAATATATTACACTCAAGGTTTTGGAGAACTTTGGGTTCGGCCGGTTTGGTTCGTACATGAAACCAACCGGGCCCTCAGAGCAGAAACGCTCGTAACATGAGCTCCGGACGTCCGATTGACGTGCCGTCGACTATGTTGGATTCCTCTTAGTGAGATATATCTTTTGTCTTACTCCGCTCGAGGTTTGGATGTCGTCGGAGTGCAGTCGGGTTGGTTCGCTCACGAAACCAACCGGGCCCCTGGGATGAAAAGGCTAGAAACTCATAGACCGGGCGTCCGATTGACGCGCCATCTATTGCGTTGAGACCCCTATGACGAGGCGGTCCTTGAGATACTTCTTCGTGGGACTTTGAGATACTTGGAGTATTGACCAGTAGCTCATGGAGCGGACCCTCCCAGAGACGAGCGTACGGAGTACGGAGACCGTGTAGTAGGCTGAGACCTGATGACTGCTTGACCGACCCAACTTGGAGTGAGTCGACTAGCCCAGTGGATGGAGCACTACTTTGTGAGGTGCAGACCCATGGCGGACGAAGCACTACCTGTGTGACAGTTCAGACCCTCGGTACTCGTTCGGAGAGTACCTCAGCAGGCTACTAGGGTGTGTGCACTTCTGTGTTTGGGTGACATACCTCGGCGGGAAGCACTACTGTGTCTGGGTGGCTGACCTACGGTACTTGAAAGGAGGAGTACCTCAGCAGTCTTAGGTTAGTGAGCAGTACCTCAGAGTCACGACAGGACCACTGTACACTCCAGAGACGGAGCTCTTCAGCAGTTATGGTTTCGATAATGAAAATTCTGGTTTGAGCTGAGACTTTTGACCTTTGTGTTTACCTCATGATTGAGATGGGTCACTTGATAAATTAGGTATATGTATGGGCATATAACTAGGTAGTGGTTATCCGTTGATTTATTAATCTTTGTGTTACCTCATGATTGAGATGGGTTACTTGATAACTTAGGTATATGTATGGGCATATACCTAAGTAGAGGTTATCTGTTGAGATCTTCTTTGTGGTTATCCTTGTTGGTTTTAGTGAGACCTTGAGGGTCTCGGGGTCCCTACTGAGTATCATTATACTCACCCCTGCACGGGCTATGCCCGCACCTCGTTGTGTTGGTTGCAGAAGACGGGCAGTGCTGACAGAGGCTGAGTGTTCGAGGACTGGATGGTACCCGGAGGTGGACTACACTACGAGTCAATACCTGGAGGTGGACTACATGACGAGACAGTACTTGGAGGGGAACTTCACGGCCAGACTACACACAAAGGAGGTTGACGGGCGAGGGCGTTGAGGAGGCTATTTGTACCTACCCTTTAGGTAGGATCCGTGGCGGACGATCTAGGAGCTGCGCTATCTATACCTAACCTTCAGGTAGGATCTGAGGAGGACGACCCAGGAGCTGCTTCCTTCTTTCAGCTATTTTCCATTTTCTGTTGTATTTTCGTTTAGTTGTAGCTGCACTTTCAGTTGGGTTTGTATTCTGGCCCATTTACTTTTCAGCACTTTCTTTTGTACTTAGTGTTTTGCTTCCGCTTGTACTCTGGGGTGTTTTGTTTACTTTTACAAAGGAAATGCCTTCCCAGTTATCAGGATTTATGCCTTTGGTGCTAGTCGCCAGCCCCTGGCCTATGGAAGGCGGGCTTGGGGTAGTCACGGCACGGGCCCCGAGGACGGGTCGTGACATAGAATCAACTAAACTTGTATATATTTATTTGGTTATGGTCCATTTTAATCAATATCATCATATAATTATTAATCTATAGTATCCAAATGAATAATCCATCTAACGTTTATCCACACGTTCTCTACAATCTTTGTACATCTCCATAGAATCGTCAGGTTCTAGTAAGAATGATCTCAATCACTTTTATCATTCAAGATTATTCACAAAAAAACCCTCTTAGAGAATTCTTTATGTTCTATTTATGAATTTAGATAAGGGGAGTAACCACACTTTAGATCCCAAGAAATATCACTATGGTTTTAAAGATATTTACTCTATTTGTTGTTCAAAACATGTGTGTTTTTGGAAAGTGATATAATTAGATGTTTATCATAGAAGGTTTAGGGTTAGAAACATGCACAAGAGACCCTTTCATATTACCTAATTATAATTAGACCCCATTTCTTAATAATAAAATATTTATTATTCACTTAACATATGTATTTCCTGGAAATATATAAATACAATTTATAATATGTCAAATTGTGCAATTAAATTCCGTTCACTTATCCTCCATGCATATACAGTACCAGGAATAATGACTATTTATTTAACAAACAAATATTTCTTCATTATTCATCAATAAATATAATAAATATTATATTCTCTAAACATTGAAAATAATTATTTATTAATATTATTTGACTCACTTATTCTTTTGAATAATTTATGATTAAACCTTGTTGATCAACCAATACACAGATAATTATTAAACCACAATAAAGGGGTAACATTTATTCTATCTTGTTAAATTCATTATTTAATTTGAACAAGATTGTGGATACAATTAGCGTGTGTGAACCTCTAGGGCTCTTTCATAGCGGTAATAGGTAGATGTAACTAAAGTATAAGGTTTTTTTCTAGAAACAAGCCAAGACACCCATAGAGAAATTAACTAATATTCAAAAACCATAAACCTCCTAAAAACTCTTACTATGTATTATAATCCCTTTAGCATGATATATCTAACCAAGAAGGTTTCATTCTGATGTCATCAACCTATGTGCTTGATGTTTATTTCTTTGACTTTCTGAAAATTAACTTTCCAACTGAACACTATGGAAATAGATTTTTATAGGAAGTTCATTCCCATAAAAGGTTCTGAGATATCAAATTCTATTAATAGATATAAGAGATAAATCTTTTCCCATATTATCCATTAATAGAATATCACTCATGAGACACCCAATGTATCCTAATTCATCGTAAACATATATCACCATGGATTTCATTAGTACATCAATGTAAGTGACTTATGATTTTCATTAATTATAATATTAATGTATAGGACCAATACATAGGACCGAAAATAGTAATATGCAATGACACATAAAATGTGGATATCATATTGGTGGTTCTATTCTCATAACCTCCCTTAGTGAGGATTACTAAGGGATAACACCATGACAAGGTGTATCAATGTATTATTAGCCTCCTATTCTTGATATTCTGTATCATATATTTCATATTATAAAATATCATCTCTCTATAGAAAAAGGGTTTAAGGAATACTATCATAACATATAATGTATATCATTAGAGTGGGGAACTACTATGTAATTTCAATATGACAAGTATCCTTAAGACATTACCACATAATTTTTCATGAATAGGAGAAATCATGATGTGATAATAAACGCCATTAATATTAAATAAAATGAATATATGTAATCATTAAGTACTCATAATTTGGTTCTATGAAACCAATTCCAAAAAACTCCCACTTTCACTAGATCCAACTATTAACAACCTTCAGCTCACTAGATCTTGCATTATACTCATTCCTCTAATGAGATAGAAACTTTTTCAAGGGGTCCTCCAAATTTTTTTCTAGGGATACCATTCTCACTAAAACCTCACCATTTTAAATAAAATCCACCAAGAGAGGAAAATTTCGAAGTATATGCTTTGTCCTTTGATGATTCCTTATATCTTTGGAGAGAGCCACTTGTGCAGTTTTATCACAATAACTATAATGGGGGTATTTACTGGTAGGCACCACATCAAGATATTGGAAAAATTTGTGAATCCATAATACTTCCTTGGATACATTAGAAGCCATAATATACCCCGATTCCACTATAGAATAAGCAACAACTGGATACTTTGAACTCTTCTAGCTCACAACTCCAATGTTGAGATAACAAAACTCTCCTGACCCTCACTTTAGATCATTTTGATCTTTCTTAAATATAGAATCTGTTTAACCCATGATGACTAGCTCTTTATCTCCTCAATACAACAAGAACATATCATCAGTTAACCATAGATACTTAAGGATAACTTTAACAGTAGTACAATACTATTCACATGGATCATCTTAATATCTTTAAACCAAGATAAAATCATAGTCAACATCAAGAATCATACATAACATGACATATATGATAGATCCTATCACATTAGTGTTTTATATATTACTCATTATCTCTCTTTCTTACCATGTATGGGGAAGAATATTCTTTGAAATATGTACACTGTATGACATGAGAACCGATCCCCTCATGGAATTTTCAATAAAAAAACTCATCTGAATATGGGAAATGTATGTAGTTTGACTTACTCTATGTAGACTCTTTGATCTATTAGACATGTTGATACTAAGGATGTAGGCTGCTTCACCAAATTCCTTCTTCGTGAAGCACTTACTCAACCATTACTTAAACTCTTTTCAGAATGGTATATAATTTCCAATTAGTAATATGTCATCAATATATACTACAATGAAAAATACCATACCCCACTAAAACACTTGTAAAAACATGGATATCATTAATTCTTAATAAATCTATTTTTTTTATATCTTCATCAAACTGAATGTTCTATGACATGGAAGCTTACTTTATACCATAAATGGATATTTATAAATTGAATACCATTTTTTCATTTCCTAGAGTCATAAACCATTCAGGTTGTGTCATATAAACATATTCATGAAGGTTTATACTATGGAAAATAGTTTTGAATTCCATTCACCAAATCTTAAAGTCTTATTAAGATGCTATGAAAAGCAGAATTCAGATGGATTTATGAATGGAAAATAGAGAAAAAGGTTTTAACATTGTCTATTATTAGATGTTTCTTAAACCCTTTATCAAATAGTTATGCTTTATAGGTACTAAAATAACTATCTATTTCCATATTTGTCTTAAATTATCATTTTAACCCAAAAATATTTACATCTACTGGTGGATTGTTTAAAATAAAAACTTGGTTATGATAAATGGAATCCATCTTAGAATTCAGGGATTCTTTCAATCATCATGATTATGAACACTATATGATCTCCTTGTAGGATAATGGGTCATTATTATCAACCTGTAATGAGTCACTATCTTTTATGACTAGAGAATTATATCTATCTGTTTCTATTACCTCTACAATGCTCATATACAGTACCTTTATTTCATGAAAAAAATTATTCCATGGGTCCTTGGGGAATTCATTCCTCTACCAACTCTTGTGTATCTTGAGAATCAACTTCATAAAAGTAAATATTTCTCCCACTACGCTCCTTGATTATGTGTTCCCTATTAAGTAGTAAGACTTTCCTATAAACTACACCACTTTAACCTGAAGGATCAAAATGGTAGTATCCTATCATTTCCTTAGGGCAACCTATATAGATAAACTTCATTCCTCAGGGTGATAGTTTGTTTCTTGAACTATCATTAAGAAACAGATCACACTACCATGCATGAATACGTGACAAAACATGGATATTTACACTCCATAACTAAAATTTAATTCCATTTTACACATTAATCGGTACTCAGTTTAGTATTTATACTACTCTGTGTAATGCATAACCCCAAAAGAATAATTAAAACATTTCATGACTCATCATTGACCTTAGGATGTCCAATAATATATGCTTCCTCCCTTCACTAACACCATTTCACTCTAGTGTAAAAGGAATATAAATTTGTGATAAAATCCCACACCCCCATATATTATAAAGAAAATCTTGGATAAGATATTCACCACCTCGTTCTAATCAATGTTTCTTTATGTTTATTCCAATATTACTCTCAAAATCATTCTTTAACTCATTAAACTTCTCAATGGATTCAACATTATACATCATTATGTAGATGTAATCTTACCCACTCAATATATCTATAAAGGTATTAATGTATTAGAATCCACCTATATATTATACTTAAAAAGGTTCACACAAATCAATTTGTAACTATTATAGAAGATCAGTGGCCCTTTCACCTTGACCACTAAATAGTGGGTTGTTTATCTTACCATGTAATCAAGCATGAAATATTTCAAGTAGTTTAATCTTAAAAGATTCTAAGTAAACATCATGATAGAGACTCATCAAACATTTATTATTTATATAACCAATGTGGTGATTCCAAACTCATGTGTGAAATGATTCATGTGGATTTGATTTGTTAAAAATTGCTAATATTTTGTTTTTTATTATAATATATAAATACAATTGTTTATCTTTTAGAAACCATAAAATTTGATATATTTATATAGGTAATATATATTATTTCAAAAACTAAAATTAAATACATCCAGGTATAAAAACAAAATATAAATGGTGTTATTGGAAACACTAGACACATAATATTAGTTCATTAAAACCAAAATCAACCTCATTGGATGCATGTGGTGGTAATATCCAATGGTTAGAATAAACATCCTCACTCCATTGGCAGCTTTTGGATCTACCTCTCCTCTGAAAACCTTCTAAAATCTACTTGGATCTTGTATTTGGATACAAAATTGATAAACACATACAATATATAATACCCAAATTCATGATATAGAAATATTACACTTGATAATGAATTCCCCAAAAGATTCTACTTTCTTCTTTTTCTGGGTAAAGTTCCTTTTCCAATTTCCTTTCTTACCACATGAAAAACATATTTCATTATATTCTTTTTTTACCTCTGGATCTTCTTCTTATTGTATGGATGGTGCTCTAGATCCATATAATTTTAATGAGTATTTAGACCATTTTCCATGTTTTCCATTTTATTCTTTATCATAAAGACTATAATATTTTATTTCCCCATGTCTTTACTAACTTGACATATTATATTAATAAGTTCTTCTTGAGTCTTCACTCTATTTCTCATATTATGATTTAGAATGAAATTGGATAAGGTTTTAGGTAGTGAGGATAGAATGAGATTTGTGAAAAACTAATCAAAGATCTTAAACAATGATGTCGAAGAATCTATTTATCCAATCATATGGAGTATATGGGGCCCAACTATCACCAAAACTCCAGGATTACATGTGAACAATGAATTGGAGAGCTCATACCTATATTTTTTCACCCTCTCCTAATAGAGTCTATAATGGGGCGAAATGATGATATATGAATCCATATCCCTATATTTCTTTACATGATCACTGTAAATTAAGGATAGAATTAAAAATTGGAAATATATTACATTATCCACATGTTTTAGGAAGATATATACTTCTACCTCACTAGCCTCTTTTGTAAGAAACTCAGGAAGTGGGGTTTTCAGCATGTATAATTTTCATTCATGGTGTAGTATAACATGCAGAAAAAAATAAAAATCCTTGAAATTTTCACTATTGAGATGGATATTTTTCTCTATTATATGTCATAGTAATTTTTCAAAAGTAAGGTTTTTTTTCATATCTATGAAAATTAAGATAAAATAATTTCTACTTTCATTGATTACCAAATCATATTAATAAATTTAAATTTTATTAAACTTATTATATTTTGTTGAAATCTAATATCCCTCACCATTAGTTTTTGAATATCATGTTTCATAGATATTCTAGTGTCACATACTAATATCCCCTTCTCACAATCAATTATTTCCCCTGATAATTTAATTTAAGAGTTTTAAATATGTATAACTCACTAACTACATTAACTCAAAATTCCTTGATCTATTGAGTTGAATCACAAATCTCAAGACTGTAACATCCCAGATAAATAAAGAATATGAAATTTTCTTATTTATTAATATTTGTGAATTAAATATTAATATTACTTTAAAGGGGATGCTATGTTCGATAGAATACCCGATACACAACAATGAGTTTCTTTGAAATCTTACGTTGCACACTAATATTATAATAATATTATTTTAAATGGTAGTTAACGCCTAGTCGTTGTATTGGCAAGAATTAATAGAACTAACTAAAATATGATTATATCTATTTGTTAAATATTGTTACATTTATAAAGGTTAGAGGCGTAAAATATAAATGAATCAAATTTTAAGCATAAATATTCTACTATTCTTTAAAAGGTTGATTAACTTCCTTTTGATGGAGAACCCTTTTTAAATCAACTTTTTTTCACTTTTATATATTATATTTGAAAAAATAAAATCCTTCTTTGGAATTAGGACATCAAAATTTACTTTGTGTAAATTTTTGATATTTTTCCGATAAAGATCATTTTTTTAATGAATAGTGAATAATGATGTATTCTAATTCAAAACCTCCTTTTAATATAATTTATTTATATGGTTATATTATCTTTTTAATTGGTTTTGAAGTGTAATTAGAATATATTTTTACCATTTAATCGAATGGTGGTCATTGGAGTTAATTTCACTTTGAAATTGAACATAAACAAGTGTCAATCTTTTGATTGATATTGTTTCTTAAAAATACGCTATTTGTTTTGACAACGGGATTTAATTATAAAATTAATTAATGAAACTACTATGTTTTTAATTTGTAAAAATGGATATCATTGTTTAATTTGGAATATGAAATATTGTTTAGGGTGATTTTTGGAATTTTCTAAAAAACATCAATTTTTGATAAATATTGAAACCACTAAGTAGTAGTTAACAAAAACAGAATTTTTTGTTTAAATGAAATATTACCTCATCTGGGAATTGAATTTCAAAAATACTACATACATGGTTGTCATTAGTAAGTAAAATGTGGTTTAATGGGATGAAAATAATTTTTGTTGAATAGTAACTTTCGAATTTTATTAACCGCTATTAAAGGTAATTAGGGTAATTTAAGGTAAAAATAATATTATAAAAATATTAAAATATCTTTACACATGTCCTAACCTTATTGGATGAGTCATTTATGACCAATAAAATCCATGGGACTATTTGGGGTCCCCATGGAGCCACTTGGGTATGATAATGACATTAATAATTTTATATTTAATGTAAAAATAAAAATGTCACAAACATGCATTGTTTTACTAAAAAATATTTCATGGGGTTATATAAGTTATATTTTTGACTATAAATAATAATTAGAAATATAAAAATATTTTCTACATCATGGTAGTTTTTTATAATTTTTATACATCAAATAAATAAAATTATTTATGACACAATGATGATGCATTGTTTACATCATTAATGAATGATTTAAATAAATAAGAATTTAAAATTTAAAATAATATCCAAAACTTGTCAAATTCTTATTGGATGATCTTATTTATAACATGGGAAACCTTATCTTTGACTTTAATGATTTTTTGACCTTTAGAAACCGAAAATCATTATATAATAAAATAATATTTTCATGCTTTCCAAAAGAGCCCCTCCTCTCCCTTATAAAAAGACCCCACTTCCTACCCCTTTATTACACTTATAAATCCCTTTGGATCGTCCAAAATCTACTAAAATAAGCTCCCATTATCCCTATATTCATCCTAGAATCCTTACCTTAGGAGGAAAGCACTTCAAGAAACCCTTTTGGTTCAAACCAAGGGGAGTTACCCGATTTAAAGGTAATGTCTTCTCTTATGTTCTTTTGTTTTATTTTGCTTCTCCAAACCCCTAAACTCTATTTAATACTTTATTTTGTAACAACACCAGTATCTTAAATATACTAGGATGTTGTTATTATAATTATTAGAGCTACACTAACACACACTTTAATCTAATGGGTGAAGAACATATTGTTTCTGTGGATGGTGAACTACAGCCTCACGAAACGATGATTGTTCAATTATCTCCTACCACCTCTCATGGTGGCCATTAAGAGATCACTATATTTATATAAGATATATATATATATATATATTATGTTTATGTTTTCCTTATGATTCTGTATTTTTATTTTATGGCAGACCTTTATGGTTTCCATAATAGGTAAACGCGATAATTTCATTTTAGGAAGTGCGGACTACCGCCCCCTCAAAATGATTTGAATCGTTAATGCCATACGTGGAACGTATAAAGGATTAAATTTATGAACTTATGTAACATATATAACATATATATTATACTGTAATTATATTATACCTATGTTTCATTTTTTTCATTCCATTAAAGTATGAAATATAAATGAAAGTAGTGTTCATGCATACGTACGGCTTACCGTCTCCATAAACGGTGCGTTTCATTTCTTATCTCCAAATATTATGTAATATTATAAGTACATATATATAATGTTTATATATATATATATATTACATCTAAATGATGAATATCATTCTGGATTTAATCAAATTTATACCACATGAACATCATGTGATTATAAGAAGTCTATTTTTTTACTCATGTTCTGAACGTCGATAAAATTTCCATTATGAACTCAAACAATTAAATAATTGTTATAGAAAGGTAAAAAGTGATATAAAAGGGGTAATACAATTGAAAATTATTCTTAATCAAGTATAAATTAACTTATGTTTATTATTCAGGAAGAACAAGGAACATACGAGCGAGTCAAGTCGAAAACGTGGTTAGGGATTCTTATCTCATTTTCAAGTTCGAGAGATTTCAATTGTTCACCACTTATTTATAGCATGAGGTGTATTGTGTACTTACATTGGATATATATTTTCATTATTCTTTTTATATTCATGGTATCCGGTGATTATTTTGGTGGTTATTAATTTTCTGTCATACGATTCGATTGAATATAATGTGGTAAGGGATCCTACCTCTCTCTTTCTTTTCATGTATTCTCCCTTATGTCATTTATTTTAAGCTCCATGTTCTTATGCTGGGGATGTTATTTTATATTCAACCTAATTTCCTTTTCATTTTAATATGATGAGATACCCCCTATTTCTCTAATCAATTCATTTTAAGAATTTTTATGTGGCGTCGTTAGGCTGCCGAATTTTTATAATGGATTCTTTCACCCTTCTCATTTTAAAAGTTCTATTTTCATGTCAAGTCTTTCAAGTTCATTTTTCTTATGTTGGGGTATGATATCTATATCTATAATACTGTAATTTTATTTTCATATGATGAGATACCCTATTTGATCTCATCAATAAATTTTTTATAAGTTTTAAGTGACGTCGTTAGGCTGCTGAATTTTTATAAGAGAAATCTTATTTTTGTCTTGCCTTAAATTTTTTCATTTCATATAGTATGTATTTAAAATTTCATTACCATGTTCTTATATCCTTTATATTCTGTCCCTATACTCTTTTTTGGATAATTTATGAGTGGGTAACCCATGTCCCCTCTCTTTTTAATGTTTTCTAAAACCCTGTAACATAGTCGTTATGATACAAAATTTTCGTCTCGAAATGTCTCTCTCTTTTTCTTAAATTCTTTTATTTTTTTTAAGTGAATACTCAAAACTCTTTATTCTATAGGGGTATTCAAATATATATCAAAATTTTCTATTTTAAATTCTGGGATTTACATAAATGAGACCCGCTTTCCTTTTTCTGTGTGTTTAAAGTGACATAAAGATCTCGTCTTAAAAATAGTTTTTAAAACGTTATGATTATGAAATGAAACCCATTTATTTTATGCTATACGGGTAATTAATGAAATGTTTGATGATGATATTTGTGGATAACATGATAATAAAGACAAATTTAAGGGTGCACCCTGATAGCACTCCAATGTATTGGGTAAAGACTTAATCTCTAGAGATGACCATTTTAACGATACCTTGGTGAATAACCTTGGTAATTTTTTTTAATGAAACCTTGGGGATGGACCTTGGTGATACGAAAATGATTCTATAAGTTAAATATTGTAGCCACATATTCATGTTATGAAACATGTTATTTTTATTATGATATGTCGCATTATCTCTTTCTCATGCCTTAAAGTTATTTATCAAGACTTTATTAGTGTATCTCAAGTTTAGATGTAAAATGTTTCTCTTGTTTCCATTACTGGGCCTTCTAATCACCCTTTACATTAATGTATGCTCCCAGGTTATGAGATGTTGTAATGAGCTTAGGATGAACAATGAAGAAGCCTGTCAAGTGTTTAATAAGAATGTTTTATGTCATCATGTATTAAGTTCATGATTTCCAAGACACTAGACTTTAAAGATCCTCGGTATGTAAAATGTAATGAAAAGTTATGTATTAAAAAGGCGAGATGCTACAGAAACCCAGGATAAATATTTCCTTAACCCTTTAATTTCAGTTAAACCATGTCATACGTGGGAAGTTAACCCTTGATGTGAACCAAGTCCCAACTTGGTCTGATCAGTCACTTTGAAATGTGGTTTCAACTTCAAACATACCATACAAACATAATATTTTATTGAGGTATTTTTATCTTTATAAATAAAAACCTATTTTATATTATCATTTGAATTGTTAATATTAAGTGGATTTTACTTAAATGATTAACCATGTATGATAAAATTTATTAATAGTCAGGTTTTATTTTATTCTGACTTTCATGATTGTTATTTAATTTATTTTGTTATCACATGACATCCACAAACATAAATAATCAAACATGAAATTGACGTAACTAAACTAAAATATTCATGATCATGAGATTCTATAATGGTTTTCTTATCTAGTGGATGATAATTTATCCATTAAATCTAGGAGAACACACCTTGAATCATAGCTTGGATCCTGTTACAACATTTGGAATTGTCTCCCATGTATCACTTCATCTTTGTGACTTAGACCACCTCATCTCACATGGGAGATCCATCCTTAAAAAATATTTTACTCACATGTAAGTGAGGGGATCTAATTTATTAGATAAATGGGGTTTATATAAAAACTAAAATCACATAGGGTCAAACATAATAAGGATGCGGAGATGACTCATATGCATTTTAATTTAATAATACTAAATTAAAATAAAATCAATAAAATATACATGTATGGTGTAATCTAATGTCTATAAATCACTTCAATTAATTATTTAATTAAGATAAAATAACATGAATTAATAAAATTAATAAAATTAATCTTAATATTATTCAAGAATTCATAAAATTACACCATTAATATTTTTTTAACATGTAAAATAGATTAATTTTATTTAAAATTAATAGAGTATGAAAGTGTACTTAGAGGCAACAATATGTAATCATCCAAAATACTCGAGATGATCCTTGTGCTTGTGTATTGAGTTATCATCCAACATACAACTATGGTAGGGAATTACATAGAATGTACTAGAAACCAAAGAAAACATATAAAAAATTTAAATTACACTACATGTGATGATCTTGATGCATTTGGAGTAAACTATAATCAAGGACCATACAAAACTTGTAGATTCAGAATTTAACATAAAAATAAATTTAATATATAATTAATAATCCTATGACATGGTGAGTACTATCAAATAAATGACACATGAAACACATGTGAATAGGTTTAATTATATAATTAATTCGTCTTTATATATTGAATTAAGCACACTGTTTTAATAATATTACAAAAAATTTACTAGGTTACATAGCATGTACTATCTTCTACCTATATCCATGAAACATGCATAGGGAGTAGGAATGTATCCTATTGTAGACATGTATGAGGCACATAGAGTGTATTATCCTTAACACAATGTGTGTCATCAGTGTTGAATGGTTTTTTATCCCTTATTTAAAGTATTATATACCTGAAACTCTTGGACCCCCCGTTTTATCCATCACGATGACATGAAGACTACACATCATGTATGCATGTTACATGGTGTGTGATTCTTCAAAATGTATACCACTATAAAAACCCTGGTCATTATTACACACTTAAACATTAGTTATTACATAAAATTTCACTTAAGACAACCTTTAGGATTAAGAGGTCTAGTGTCTTGGTAAATTAGGGACATTACATGATAACTTAAGATATAAAAATACATAATCTTCATTGAAAATATCCTTTATACGACCAAAAAATTCACTCGTACATAGCATTACATGGGATAACCTGAGGAAATAAATGTGAAAAGGGTGAGCTATAATTCCAAATAAGTGAAAAATGGATAAAATTAATAATACAATACAAGTTAGGAAATAGGAATATCAAAGGAGAATAAGAGAAACATGAACATAAAGGCATGATATAGCATGGTTATCATAACATGGAAATGTGGAAAACATATTTAACATGATATTAGCAGGAGTTGAGGCTCATTAAACATGTAGCATGAGTAAAACCTCATTTAACATGAATTAGAATGAGTAAAACCTCATTTCACTTGACATATCATGATACTAAACTTTACCCAATCCATTGGATTGCTATTAGGGCACACCCTTCTTAATATTTCATTTCATGCATAATTGTTCCACAAGGATCATACAACATGGAATCATTGAACATCATAATTTATTCAAAGATAAAGGAATTTGGAATACACAAATGAAACACTATAATAAATAAGTAAATGTATATAAATGTTAATACCATTAATAAATAAATGGACATGATATTCACTACACAATGACTTTGTCTTGGAAAATTGCGGTGCAATTTCGGCAGCATAACGACGTGACATAAGAATTCATAAAAAAGGTTGATGAGAGATAAAAGGGTGTATAATCATATGTAAATGAAATGGAAATTAAGGGGGTAATATAGATACATTTCCCAATATATAAATGGAATTTAGATTCATAATACAAAATAATTGCTTGAATGTAAATGAAGAGAGAGAAATCCTTTATGGAAAATCATCTTGGTAACAAGTGTACATGGGAGGAATTAATGAGAAATAAAAGGGAATATAATCATTCAAAAATAAGGAGGGATGTATATTGGAGGTTGAAAATCATACCCCAACATTTTTAATTGAAAATAAAAGGGTATAACAACATAAAGAAACTTGGGAAAAAAATGAGAGAGGAAGAAATCCCTTACATGGAAGTGTGATCCCAAAGGATTGGAAGATGCTTTAGAAGGGATTATTGGGGGCTTGGGGAACCTTGGGAGGAATCTTGAGAGAGAAGTTCAGGGTTTGGTCAAGCTCCAAATGGTTTGAGTGAAGAGGAATGGGATATTGGGTGGGTTTATATAAGAAAGCAGAGGGAATTATTTATGATTTAGGTTTTGAACACCACACATTAAACTAATCAAAACCACAAACCATCTAATGGTTTTTCCCATTATTTTTAAAAAATTGTAGTGGAAAACATTATTTTCTAAGGCTAATGACAAAAATTATTAAAATATTAGGCCTGCTTATGTGGAGGTTAGTCATACTCTCATGGAAATCATTTTAAAATGTTAAAATGTTTTATAAGTCTTAAAGGGTCCACTAAGGATTTTTAAAATAAATCAAACAAACCTAAAATCAGATAATTTTAAAATTAAAACATATATTTTCTGAAAAATACCATTTATATTATTTTATTACATCACTATTGGGTCATTATGATGTCATAAACCACATTATATATTTAAATGATATTTAATTTTTCCCCAAAAATTCAAATGTCTCAAACAATTATGAAAGATTCATTGTTTGATAATTTAAACATCCTGATTCCAAAATTAACATTCTTTTTATCTAAATAATTTTCTAAATATATAATTTTTACATTAAAAAACCAAAATATATAAAAAATTCATGGGTTTTGATAAAAACATCTTTCAAAACTTAATAAAAATTACAATTGTATTCATAAAAATTATAATATTATTTATATTTAATAAAAATTAATTTAGTAATAATATTTTATTAAATTATTATTTAATTCAAAAATCCATTAATTTATAAAAATTTATTTATTAATTTAATATTAATTAAAAATAATATTCGTTCTTTAAAAACTATTTACAACCTGAAAATAATAAAATGAATGTATATTCTTTATTCTACACAATAATAATACACATAATCATAGTGCTAGGGTCTTGTTACATAACCCCTTATAACACCCACATAAGACCTAAGGTTAAGGTGTGCGATGGTGACAGACTCTTGGGAAGTCTCAGATAACATTGCTCGGGTGGTAATCTATATTTACTTCCACTTCTCCCATAGGCGGTTCTGTTCAAGATTAATGTGTGGAAGCTCAGGTTTGGCTTGGTCAAGAGAAAAGCCCAGTGACACCACCTCCTTTCCGACCTCTGACAAATGGGCTTCGTATGGCGAAATTCTACTAGATGAGGCCATCACTTCCTTTTTCTGTTTAAATTGGATTTCTTAAAGCTTTATATTTATACTAATCATGTTATCACTATTCAATAGATATATTTTCAATGCTCACAATTCATAATGGTATTTTAAAATATGAAAACATAATACCAAGGAAGTGCATATGTTTTATATAACCATTTTACATAATAATACATTTAATTAGATCAAGAGAAATTTTAATTAATAAAAGTTTGGGTCGTTACAATCTTCTCTACTTAAATAATTTCTCCCTAAAAATTTCCCATTCCCACACTAAAATAGATGCGGGTAACTCTGCTTAATCACATCCTTTGATTCCCACATGGCTTCTTCAAACTCGTGCTTTCTCCAAAACACCTTTATGAGGGAAATTGTCTAATTTTGTAGAACATTTTCCCTATAATCTAAGATCATCACTAGATTCTCTTCATAAGAGAGGTCATTCTATAATGGAACCAACTTTGGATTGAGTACATGTAATGAGTCAGGTATGCACTTCCTCAAAATTGATACATGGAATACATCATGTACTTGAGATAGGTTCTGTGGGAGTTCTATTCGAAAGGCCACTACTCTAATGTGATCAAGGATCTCAATAGAGTCTGTGTACCTTGGACTATGCTTTAACTTCTTCACAAATCTCATAACTCTTTTCCACAGTGATATGAGGAGGAATTTTATGTCTCCAACATAAAAATATCGGTCTTGTCGATGATTATCAACATAGCTCTTTTTTCGACTCTAAGCAGCTTTAATGTGATTCTAGATGGTCTTACATTATCCCCTATTTCCTTAACCATTTCTAGACCTTGGAGTTTTTTCTCCCCAACATCATCCCAACATGCCAGTGTTCTGCACCTCTTCCCATAAAGGGCTTCATAAGGATCCATCTGGATGATTGATTGGAAAATGTTATTGAAAAAGAACTCAACCAAAGGAAGATGTTGACCCCATCCTCTTATGAAGTCTGTTGAGAATGCTCTTAGAATGACCTCAAGTGTCTAGATAGACCGCTCATATTTTCCATCATTTTTAGGATGATAATCCATACTGAAGTTTAGCTCAGTATTCAGAGCATGTTGAAGACTCTTCTAGAACATAGAGATGAATCTTGGATCTTGATCAGATATAATAGATAGTAGTACTCCATTAAACCTTACCAATTATTTGATGTATATCCGTGCCAGTTGATCCAATGAGAAATCCTCCTGAATTTTAATGTTTTGTGAAGACTTTGTAAGACAATCCAAAACAACCCAGATAACATTGTTTCCTATGGATTTCTTTGGAAGTCTGGTGACAAAGTCGATGGTGATTTTTTCCTACTTCCATATTGGTATGGGTAATGGTTTCATCATCCCCTTAAACTTCCACCTCTTAGCCTTCACTTTCAGACATACTAGGATTTTTTTTGTATACTCAGCGATCTCCTTCTTCATGTTATCCCACCAATAATGCTCTTGGATATTTCTATACATCATTGTGTTTCCTGGGTGAATGGAGAAATTCGAACTATGTACATCATCTAAAAGTTCTTTCTTCAACTCCGAACATGATAAAACACATATTTTCCCCAAATCTCACAATTCCTTCTTCATTAACATTGAACTTTGTGTATTTCCCTTTTTTGATAGTTTCCACTTTTTCTGAATTCTAACATCATCCTTTTGAGAATCCTTTAACCTTTCCAAAAGAGATGGTTGAGAAATCATTTGTGAAAGTATTGATGATGTTCCCTTATTTATGATTCCCATGTCTATATTCATCAAATTTAAGAATATTGGATCCTTTTCAATTTTAATTAATGATAGAATCTCTAGGTCCTTTCTACTTTGAGCATATTCTACCTTGTTCACATTCCCAAGGTGGTAATGGATTGAGCAGTCATAGTCTTTGATCAGCTCTAACCATATTCATTAGCACATATTCAACTCTTTCTGTGTGAATATATACTTGAGGATTTTATGATTCACATATATATATATATTTCACACTTCTCCCTAAAGAGGCAATGTTTCCAAAATTTTAAAGTGATGATTACTATAGCCAAATCCAGATCATGTGTTGGATTGTTTTTCTCTTTAAATTTCAATTGCCTTAAATCATATGAAATGACTTTTTCATTTTTCATCAGCGCACATCCCATTACCTTTTTCGAAGCATCACTAAATACCATAAAAAGTTCTCCACTTGTGGATAGTGTGAGCACGAGCGCAGTGATAAGCCTCATTTTTAACTCCATAAAGCTATCTTCACATTCATCACTATAAGAAAACTTGACTCCATATCAAGTTATCTTGGTAAGAGGGTTTGACAATCATGATAAATTTCTCACAAATATGCTATAATATCCAGCTAACCCTAGGAAGCTATAGATATCATTCACCAATGTTGGAATCAACTATCCCTTAATTGTAGCTGTATTGGAGGGATCCATAGATATACCATTCCTTTAGATGATGTGACCTAAGAATGAGACTTTCTCCAATGAGAACTCACACTTGTTGTACTTTTCATTAAGATTATTCTTTCACAAGGTCTCTAGTACATTGCTTAGATGCTCATCATGATCCTCCATGGTCTTAGAGTATATTATAATATCATCTATAAATACTACCATAAATTAATCAAGGTAATCTTTAAAGACTATATTCATCTAGCCCATGATCATTTCTGGTGCATTAGTGAGTCAGAAAGGAATTTCTATGAATTCATAGTTCCCATATCTTGTATGAAAAGTAGTCTTGGGGATATCCTCCTTCACACTTACTTGGTAATATCTCAACTATAGATTCACCTTGTAGAAGTATTGTTCTCTAGATTGCTAATCAAACAAGTAATCAATTCGGGGTAGAGGATACTTGTTATTTATTGTGATTTTTTCAAGCTCATGATAATCAATACAAAGGAATATTGACCCATCCTTCTTTTTGACTAAGTGGACTGGTTCACCCCATGGTGAAGCCCTTGGGTGTATAAAACATTTATCCAGATTTTCTTGTAGTTGTTTCTTTAGCTCCTCAAGCTCCACAACAACCATTCTATATGGAGTCATGGATATTGAAAATTCCCTAGGTATAAGATCAATCGAGAATTCAACATCTCTTCTAGTAGGAATACCAATAAATTCTTAGGGAAACACTTCAGCGAATTCCCTCACAATAGCCAAGAATTCAAGGATGGTTGCTTCCTTAGACTCAATCATCTGAGTACGATACGTGTGCTCATAGGTTAGTAATATCCATTCTTGAGATGATGGTGATAAAGAAGATTCATCCTTGTCCTTGCACTTGTACAAAATTGGGGGTCGATTGTCCATATGGAGAGTGATATTCCTCTCATGGAAATTTATGTTGTCTCTAAATACGTAATGCCAATCCATGGAAAGAATTGAATCGAATTTCACCAGAGGGAGTATGACAAGGTTCACTAGGTTGTTAGAACCACAAATTGTGATAGAGGAGGAGTTATATTAATGGGTTGCGATGATTGACCCATTTTACCTTCTCACAGACATCTTTAATTATATGATTTATGGTGGTGTTGGGATTGTTCTACTAAACTTCCGGGATATAAAATAATGCGTAAAACCATAATAAAAAATAATGTATGCTATTCTTGATTGAATAACTAGAATACCTTTCACCACTTCATTGTCAGGGTTTTCTTCAATGGTAGTGATGAAAAAAGATCACCCTTTCAGCATTGGAGGTTGTTGGTTGCCTCTAAAAACCCTTGTCTTAGGGCACTGGTTTGCAATGTTCCCTAGTTCTTTGTAGTTGAAGCAATGAAAATTGAATTGAGGGTTAAACGGAACATTCCTCTCCTCTGTTGTAGAATCAGATTTTTCTTGCTGACAGTTAATGGCCAAGTGTCCTTATCTTCCAAACCTAAAACATTTCCTCATCCCATTCAGGAAATTTCATGGGTGCTTATTTCTATATATTTAGACAGTGACGTGCTGTAATTTCTTAGCACCATTAGATTTATCCATCGGACCTCTATAATTAAATTCCACTTTACACTTCTTATCCCCATGATACCCCTAAGATTATCTGATATCCATTTATACTTTGAGGTCATATCAGACAATTTCCTCATAGCTATCGATGTCATAGATCTCCAGGTCATTCTATATGCTAGGTTTTATCCCCCCAAGGAAGTGATCAATATTTAATTAAGGGGTAATGACAAAACCATAGGCATATCGTGCTATCCTTGTGATGTTTTACTCATACACTCTGATGGATTCATTGTCTTTTTGTTGGAGGGTAAGAAAGTCCCTTTCCATCATAAGATGGAGGGTTTGAGGAAAATAATTATCGAAAAACATTTTCTGGAAATCCTTCCATTCCAACGCCTCGATCTCTTCCTCAGGCTTCATATTTTTTATCAACGTCTACCATTGATCAGTTTCACCATCCATATGATAACCAGCCAAAAGAACCATATATATTTTGGAACATTTAATGATAGATAATATCTTCTCAATGGAGTTGATCCATTGTTCATAGATCGAGGGATCAAATGATCCATTAAAAGTTGAAGGCCTCTGTTTCATGAGGATCTCGATTGCGGCTTGTTATTTCTTAGGCAGGGGGGGGGGGGGTTGAACATTTTTCTTGTCCCATGTTTCAATTCTAAACTTTAGTTAACTAAGAGAGTATTGTGACAATGTCTGTGATTCCCTCTTCCGTCTGATTGGGCATATCATTAGAACAATCATCAAATTGATCATCACATTGGTTGTTAGTCCGAGTCATCATATTACCATCCATTGGCTAGAATAAAAGGAAAGTTAGGGGTAACACATAATGGGGAATCCAAAGTAATAATGGGATACCCTATAAATTACTTCTATTTTATTAACTATATAATTTATAAGCTTCAATCTATGTTATCCATGATCTACTTCCCAACATATATTCTTAGGGGAATTTTTTTAATTCCCTTAATAATGGTTTATACTAAGCTTATGAATTTACCAAAGAATATACCCTGAGAGTTTCGTAACCAAGAGTTCCACAAGGCCTGTTGTCATGCACCAATTCCCATTCAAGTGTATCTCAAAGCGGTGTTTTCAGGTTTTACTCTTAGATACATTGGTGCCCGAGCCGCCTTTACGGGCTCATATCGAGACAAGGTTGTATTTTCTTGATAAACCACTTACTCAATACTCAAAAAAATTATGGGATGTTGTTATTATAAATTATCTTATATCTAAGGATTTCATTATGGTTTTCTAATCCTAATCCCAAAGTTAACTAAACCTATCCTTTGATACAACTATAATAACCCTGCTCTTAATTACACAATTAAACATGATTTATTACATAAAATTTATCTTAAGAAAACTCTGAGGATAAAGAAGTCTAGTGTATTGGGAAATTAGGGAAATTACATGAAAACTTAATATATAAAAACACAACATCTTTATTGAAAACTTCCTTTACATGACCACAAAAATCCCTCATACTTAGCATTGCATTGGATAAACTATGGAAAAAATGTGAAAGGGTGAGATATAAAGCCTAGTAAGGGGGTAAAAAGGTATAATATAAGGAATAAAATAAATTTAATGAAATAGGAATATCAAATGAGAATAAGATAAACTTGAACATAGAGGCATAATATAGCATAATTATCATAACATGGAAATGTGGCACCAACATTTAACAAGATATTAACATGAGTTGAGGCTCATTGCACATGGGGCATGAGTAAACTGTAACTACACTTGAATTATCATGAGTAAAACCTCATTTAAATTGACGTATCATGAAACTAAAAATTACCAAATGAAATGGAGTGAAATTAGGGTTCACCCTTCTTAATCATTTCATTTCATGCATAAGTGTGCCACATGGATCATACAACATGGAATCATTTAACACCATCATTTATTCCATGATAAAGGAACATGGAATACATACATGAAACTCTATAATAAATAAGTAAATGTGCGTAAAGGTAAATACCCTTGATAGATAAATTAACATGGTATTCACTACACATTGACATTGGTTTGGAAAATTGTTGTGCAATTTTGGAAGCATAATAGCGTGACATAATAATTCATAAAAATGATTGATGAGTGTAACACCCTGGCCCCTCTAGGATGGATCCGGAGCATTAATTGTGATATTGGAATGGGTAGAAGGAATGAAAATCCCAAAGTAACGATCAGTTTAGTAGTTTTTAAGAAACTAGATAAATAGATTTTACTCAAATTACATTGGAAAAGTTTACAAAATACAATACATATCGAAAACGAAAAACTGCATCCACAAGAACTCAATAAATAATATCCTCTTTTTCACCTATTGAAAGTAAACAATGAAAGGGGTAAGATCAAATAATCAGAAAGGGTTACAAATAGCGTAAGAATTAATATAATAATAAGTGAATCATTATCAATCTGACATAATAAATATGGCATGGTGAATAGGTGAAAAATCACACCATTAATAAATTAAGAATGAAACTGCCTCTATAGATTTTATCATAGTGAAAATGTCATGGATAGTAATATATGATAATGAATAAATAAAATTATTATTTATTGGAAGTCATTTATCTGGAACATGAAACCATAATACCATTAAAACAGTTTAGTTCTGTCGGTAGAAACCTGTCTGATTTTTGGAAACAAACTTGAAGGGTTTGTCGCCAACTGATTTGTCTCATGAGACCTACTGATGCATCAAGGGGATATAGAGGGCCCCACCCACAACTGCATTTCCAAATCATTCTTTATACATCGATTCAATACAAGATAAATATTCTTTTTCAATATCCGTATAGATTAGGGTATACAGATTCATCAATATTTCCATAATTATAATAACTTTTCAAATAATCACCATATGTAAAATTGTATACAGTTTAGAAAACAAATATATCCATGATATGAGATTATGAATATTTAATATAAATATAATTTCAAATGAAACGTTTTCTCAAATGGGTAGTAGGTACACCACATAAGGATTATTAGGTGCACAATACAAAGTTAGTCATAACAAAATAGTAGTTGAGACAAAGTCTCTTACCACGATGTAATCGATCAAATCATATGACCAGAACTTAATAACCCTAAAATTAATCATTGAATAACATTAATATATAGAGAATAATGTTATTATATATCAAATGACAGTACACATATACCACATACAATAAATAAGTGGCAAACAATGAAAATCTCACCGAAATGAAAGTGATATGAGAAACCCCTTACAAACATTTCGTCATGGTAACGAGTATTATTTCAAAGGATTAATGAGAGGTAAAGGGATATTACATTATTTATATGACTCAAGGGATGTATTAGGGAGGTTTGAAAACATACCCCATCATTAGGAATTAAAAATAAAAGGGAACAAAAGAGGAGAGATTCTTGAACAAAAGTGAGAGAGAGAATCCCTTACCTTACACTCAAAGGTGTTCTTGTTTGTTATTAAAGGCCTTAATAATCAAATTAAGCTTCATTAATTAATAATTTCAGAACCTCATAAACATGTAATTGATATAGTATAACCCTATTAAGTTCAATAATGTCCTTTTTGATGGGTTTAAGAGATTAAATTTTATTGTTTTGGAAGCATTTTCTTACATGGTTACATGATTTGTTTACTTGTATTAATTAATGGAAGTTCATTTGACATGTGGTTAAACATACTAAATTGTTAATATAAATTATTATTGACATTTAAGAGATATAAATGATCGTATAATTATTCTGGTTTTATACAATGAGGATGACTCATTCGATGAGTTAAAATAAAAGCTTGGATTTGGCTTGGCGGTTTTGTGCACAATAAACTTGTTTTGTATTATTATTCCACATTATGAATGTGTAATGATTCCAGAACATTAATCAAGATAAAATACATATATTATGACCAGGTTCAACCATTTACAAGGTTTCATTACCATTATTTATGATATTAATTCAAATTGAAAACCCATCTTCCTTGAGTGTGATAAATTTACACATCTCGGACGGTGTTTGCATTTATTGTATAAAAGGAGAGAAAAAGAGAGATTATGATGAAATATTCCATTATCATGATGAAAATAAATTACATGTAAGGTAATGGAATGATCATGGAATTTGGATGAGGGGAGGTGAGAAGAGAGAACAAGAGAATGGAACTTTGTAAAAGAAATTGAAATAAAAGATAAGGAAGGTTCACCTCTTGAGTACACCTCCTTGAGAATCTCCTTAAGGCCTTTGTTTTTGGCTTTTTAGTGAGAGATGAAGGTATTGGACGTGGGGAGAGGTCTTGGGAATAGTATTTGGCCTAATCTAGGAAAGGATTGAAGTTTGATTTGTGTGAGAGGAAGAGGGGGTGAGGGGTGGTTTATATAGTGGAGGGGAGAGGAGTTTTCTTAATATTATAATCATTAATTTATTATTTCCTCTCAAGAAAACAAATAGTGAGTATTACATAACCAAGAACAGTAATATATGCATGTGACTTCTAACCATTTGGTCTTACATCAGTAGATCATCATCAATGACTCAATTAATCCATTATTTAGCATTTATTGTGAATTATCAAATTTTACTATTCATCAAAAATTTAAGTATTTCAGAAAAATACCAAATATTTATCCTAACCATTTTTAAACATGTAGAATCGAAAAATGAAGTCCAATTTTCAAAAATATTTTTCTAATTAGGTTTAATTAAATATTTAATTAAAATAACTATTTAATCGAAAAATATAAACACTTAAAATATTCATCTTCATTCTTAAGGTGCCTAAATTAATTTATACATTCAAGGTCATGTATACCATTCATAAGAGTCATATTACTATTCATAAGGGTAAGTTACTATTCATAAGGGTAGGTTACTATTCACCAAAAATTATGTTAATTCTATCAGACTCTAAATATCATCTTCAACACAACCGTGTATGTCAGATTTTTAAAATTCAAATCACAGAGTTGGAAAATTTATGTTTAATGGCTAGGTTATGGATATCTCTTATAAGTAACCATGTTTTGTTCCATATAGGATCAGTGATTCATTAAATATAGGCTATAACTAGAATTTATTTAAGAGAAACAAACCATGATGTGTTTGGGGTGCTACATTATTCCCTCCTTCAAAAATTCCATCCTCGAAATTTTATGTATGAAGCCCAACAAAAAGATTTTGGTAGTTCTTTTTCATGAAATACTTTGGTTCCCATGTTTCTTTCTTAATATTCTGGTTCCTCCAAATAACCTTTACTAGACAAGTTTTTTTATTTATCAACACCTTCTCCCTTGTGTCAAGAATCTAAATAGGCTTTTCACAGTATGAAAAATGAGGTTCCAGTTAAATTTCTTCATAGGTGAGTACAAGCATTGGGTCTGGCATGTTTTTCTTCAACAATGACACATGGAACACATCATGTACTTTGGAGAGATTTGGTGGCATTGCTAAATGGTAAGCCACTGCTCTGATTATTTCCATAATTTCAAATGGTCTGATATACCTAGGGCTCAGTTTACCTTTCCTATTAAACCTTAAGACACCCTTCCATGGAGATACTTTCAGAAAGACATGATCTCCCATCTAGAATTCCAAATCCTTTCTCCAATTTCCAGCATAACTCTTCTTCTTACTTTGGGATGCTTTAATACGGGCTTTTATTGTCTTCACCTTTGTTGTGGTCTCTTCAATAAGTTCTAGGCCTATAAGTTTCCTCTCAAAAACTTCATCCCAACAAGTTGGAGTTCACAATCTCTTTTCATATAATGATTCATATGGAGCCATTTGAATACTAGAATGGAAACAATTATTCTATAAAAATTCCACTAAGGGGAAGTATTGATCCCACATACCTTGTAAGTCAAGAGAGCATGACCTCAGCATGTCTTCTAAAGTTTGAATAGTCTTTTCAGACTGTCCATCAGTTTGGGGGTGATAAGAAGTACTCATATGAAGATCAGTATTCAAAGCTTTCTGGAGACGTTTTTGAGAATTATGATGTAAACCGGTGATCTCGATCAGATACAATAGATAGAGGTGTACCATGAAGTCTTAAAACTTCATTAAAATAAAGTCTTGCCAAGCGCTCAAGTGGAAAGTCCTCTATTATAGGAAGGAAATGTGCTGATTTTGTGAGACGATCAACAATTACCCATATTGCATCTTTCCTTCTAGGTGTCCTCAGTAGTCTAGTGAAAAAATCCATCGTAATTTTATTCCACTTCCACATAGGAATAAGTAGAGGTCGCATCACTCCTCTAGGATGTTGTCTCTATACCTTCACTTGTTGACAGACTAGACATCTTGACATGTAGTCAGCAATTTCCCGCTTCATATTATCCCACCAAAAATATTCTTTCAGATCTCTATACATCTTCGTGCTACCCAAATATATAGAGAAATTTGATCTATGAGGATCATCTAATAGTTCCATTTTTAGCTCAGGTATTTATGGAACTCATAACCTCTTTCCAAATATCAGAACTCCTTCTTACATGAAATCATCCAGTATCCCATCCTTGATAGGATTAATTTTCTTTTTTTGATTCTCATCATCAGATTGAGATATTTTTATCTTCTCTAATAAAGATGGTTTTGAAATAATTTAAAAGAGGAGTGATGTTTCCCCCTTGCTTAATGATTCTCATATCCATCTTTAGTAGATCCAAATATAAAGGATCTCTCTCAATCCTCATTTGAGTTAGAAGGCCATGATCTTTCTTGCTTAATGCATATTCCACCTTATTCGCCTTTCCTGGGTGGTAGTGTATTGAAAAATCATAATCTTTGAGTAACTCAAGCCATCTTCTTTGCCTCCTGTTGAGTTCTTTTTCTGTGAAAATATATTTCAAACTCTTGTGGTCTGTATAAATCTCACATCTCTCTCCATAGAGATAATGCGTCCATATTTTCAGAGAAAATATTACGGCTACTAACTCAAGATTATGAGTTGGATAATTTTTCTCACGTGTCTTCAACTGTCTTGATGCATAAGAAATAAATGTATCATTTTTTCATAAGGGTGCTACCCAGTCCATTATTTGATGCATCGCTATATATTACAAATCCATCACTTCTAGATGGAAGAGTCAAAATTAGAGCATTGACCAATCTTCATTTCAATAATTCAAAGAATTATGTACATTATTTTTTCCACTCAAACTTAACTTATTTACGTGTGAGCTTGGTTAGCGGGTTAGCCACTCAGGAAAAATTTTGAACACAACACCGATAGTAACCTGTTAAGCCAATAAAACTATGGACCTCAGTTATGTTTTTCGGCATGTGCCATTCTTGTATTGCCTTTGTATTTACAGGATAAACTAGGATTCCATCCTTAGAGACAATATGGCCTAGAAAAGAAACTGATTGAAGCCAGAATTCACACTTACTAAACTTCCCATATAATTTATTTCTTCTAAGAGTTCTTAAAATAACCCACAAGTGATTCTCATGGTCTTCATATATTTTTGAGTATATGAGGATATCATCGATGAATACCACAACAATGTTATCAAGATATTCCTTGAAAATTCTATTCATTAAATCCATTAAAACATAGGGTGCATTTGTCAATCCAAAAGTTATTAATGTAAACTCGTAATTCCTTTACCTGGTCCGAAATGCTGTCTTAGGAATATCTTCCTTCGTTACACGCAACTGATGATATCCGGATGAAGGTCAATCTTAGAAAATTATTGAGCTCCATGAAGTTGATCAAATAAGTCATCAATCTGGGGTAGAGGATACTTATTATTTATTGTAATAGCATTGATTTCCCAGTAATCAATGCAAAGAATCATGGATCCATAATTCTTATTAACAAAGAGGACATGTGCTCCCCATGGAGAAACACTAGATTGAATAAATCCTTTTTCACTCAAATCCTATAGTTGTTTCTTTAGCTCAACTAATTCCACAGTGTCCATTCTATAGAGAGTCTTTGATATAAGTTTTTCACCAGGAATTAAATCAAAAGAGAACTCAACTTCCTGCTCTAGAGGATGTCTAGGAAAGTCCTATGGAAATACATCAATATACTCTTTCACTATGTTCACATATTCAATTTGAAGATTTCTTCCCTCACCCATAGATATTGTTTTATCTTCCTCTACAAGTATTGCATTCATTAGAGCTACTGGGGGTGGTTCTAGATAAGAATCAGGTGGTGAAGTTTCTTCCCTAACGACATGGGATTCTACACCATTTTAAAAAATTGTAACTTCCTTCTTCTTACAATAAATCTTCACATCATAATTTGATAGCCAATCCATAATGAGAAATATATCAAATTCAGTCATTGTTATGATGACAAGGTTATAAACTAAAGCACATTTTGGTGTACGGAGGGGGACTAGTCGACAAGACTTTGTTACAATGATACATCCCCTGGATGTTTTGACTGACAACTCCTTTATTAAATCAAATTGGACATATCTAATCTTCATGGAAAACTGAGTAGATATAAATGAATGTGATGATCCAGAATCAAATAAAGTGTTGGATATGTTTGAGGAAACAATTAAAGTACATGCCACCACGTTATTAGGAACTTTAGCCTCAGCGGTTGTAATCGCATAGGATCTCCCTTGTTGTCTTGGTTTTTTCTAAGGCATGTTTCCTTGGCGCTTAGGACACTTATTTGTATATCATCCCATCTATATGAAATTTTAGCATTGAATATCATTGAATTGTTTCTTCCCCTTTCATTCATTAGATCGATGACCCTTTTCTCTGCATTTATAGCAGACTCCCATGCTTTTCAAGCATTTCCCGAGAAGATTCTCTCCACAGTTCTCACATAATGGTAATAGCTATTTTATTTTTTTCTTCTTTGGTGCTTATCCTTTTCCTTAATTATCAGAGTATCACTTTTTATCTTGGTTTCCTTTGAAAAGATTTGATCTTGAAAATTCCCTCTCTATTTTGATGGCACTTGATAGAATTTCATCATATGGTGAAAATGATTGAGAAGACAGTTCCCTTTGAATACTTGACTTAAGACCTTCAAATAAATGATCAATCTTGTCTACCAAGTCACG
Organism: Viscum album; assembly: GCA_963277665.1. NCBI lineage: Eukaryota > Viridiplantae > Streptophyta > Magnoliopsida > Santalales > Viscaceae > Viscum > Viscum album. Next base: position 960,725,331 of record OY728150.1, read on the forward strand.
TACATAACCTATGACAAACCTGGCCAGCCTTGTGAAATTAGACTCATACTCTGCAACACTGTCTTCTTCCTTTTGTTTTAAGCTAAGGAATCTCCTCTTCATTTCAGTTCATTTCTCAAAAGGGAAATATTTTTTGAAGAATATTTCCTCAAAAGTCCTCCATTCCATATATTTTATTTCTTCTTCCACCATGGTATTCTAAATCAAGGACCACCATTGATCAGAGTCTCCCTTGAGAAAATATATTGCTAGTACTACCTTTTCATTTTCATTGCATTTTAATGATATGAATATATTTTCAAGGGACTTGATCCATTGCTCAGAAACCACTGGGTTAGTAGTCCCACTAAAACATGGGGGCTTCTGCTGCATGAAACGATCCAAAATAGGTGTGCAATGGTTATTCGTTACAACCTGAGTAAGTTGTCCCAATATGATCATGATCTGATCTGCTCCAACATTAACTGTGTTGACTTTCTCAGTAGGGATATCCCTTCCTTTCACATGAGTATTGATTCTACTTATTCCATTATATTCCATTTCTAAATAATGGGATACACTAGATTAGTTTATGAATCACAAATAGAAAAACACTAAATATGGATTGAAATTCTATGCATAGATAATCTTATAAACATGGTTTCTCTAAGAAAAAAGTTTAATTAAAATCATTCATAATTGATTGTAAAGAAAATGTAAATTATCTTAAGAATATCCCCTAGGAGTGTCGTAACCAAGAGTGCAGCAAGACCCATTATTGTGCACTAGTTCCCGTTCAAGTCTAGCTCAAAGTGGTGCTTTCGAGTTTTACCTATAGATACATCTATGCCTAAGCCGCCTCTACCTGCTTGTATCCAGACAGGGACGTATTTCTTAAAATATCTACATAATATATATTTCTTTCCAAAATAACAAGACATTCATGTATGTTTATCCTCAAATACTACCTTAGGGCTATGTTCCCTACTATACATTTCCTACTATAGTTTCCATGTTTTCCACTAAACTTCCTCTGATACCAACTATAACACCCCGAACCCTCTAGGCTGGAGCCGATGCATTAATTATGATATTGGAATGTTTTGAAGGAATGAAAATCATAAAGGAACAATCAGTTTATTAGTCTTGATGAAAATAGATACATAGATGTTACTCAAATTACATTGGAAAAGTTTACAAAATACAATACATAACGAAAACTAAAAACTGCATCCACAAGAACTCAATAAATAGTCTTTTCTTTGTCACCTATTGAAAGTAAAAAAAGAAAGGGATGAAATCAAAAGCTTCTTAAGGGTTACAAATATAAGAAGCATAAATACAATAATAAGTGAATCATAATAAATCTAACATAATCAATATGGCATGGTGAATATATGAAAAACACACACCATTAATAAACTGAGAATGAAAGTGCATCCATAGATTTTGTCATAATGAAAACCTCATGGATAGTAATAACTGATAATGAATAAAGAAAATTCTTATTAATTGGACATCATGTATCTGGAACATGAGACCATAATACCATTAAAATGGTTTAGTTCTGTGTGTAGAAACCTGTCGGATTTTTGGAAACAAACTCGAAGGGTCTCTCGCCAACTGATTTGTCTCATGAGACCTACCAATGCATCGAGAGGATATAGTGGGCCCCACATGACACTTCATGTCCAAATAATTCTTTATAAATTGATTCAATAAAAGATAATCATGCCTTTCAATATCCCTATAGAGTAGAGTATACAGATTCATCAATATTTCCACAATTAAAATAACTTTCCAAATAATCACCGTATGTAAAATGGTATACGGTTTAGAAAAAAAGAAATATAAACGATATAAGATTATGGATATTTAATATAAATATAATTTCAAATTAAAATTGATCTCAAATTTTTAGTACGTACAAAACATAAGGATTATTAGGCGCACAATACAAAGTTAGTCATAACAAAATAGTAGTTGAGACAAAGTCTCTTACCACAATGTAATCGGTCGAATCATATGACCATAACTTAATAAACATCAAATGAATCTTTGAATGAAATGAATATAAATAGAATCATGTTATTATATATCAAATGGTAGTACACATATACCACATATAGGAAAAAAGTGGTGAACAATGAAAATCTTACAGGAATGAAAGTGAGATGAGAAACCCCTTACAAACATTTCAGCATGGTAACGAGTGTTATTACCAGGGATTAATGAGAGGTAAAGGTGTATTACATTATTTATATGTCACAAGGGAAATATGGGGGAGGTGAGAAAACATACCCCATCATTAGGAATTAAAAACAAAAGGGTACAACATAGGGGAGATTCTTGAACAAAAGCGAGAGAGAGGATCCCTTACCTTATGCTCGAAGGTGTTCTTGTTTGTTTTTAACAACCTGAATAATCAAATTTAGATTCATTAATTAATAATTTTAGAACCTATAAAACATGTAATTGATATTTTATAACCTTATTAAGATCATTAATGGCCTTTTTGATGGGTTTAGGAGATTCAATTTTATTGTTTTGAAAGCATTTTCTTACTTGGTTTCATGATTTGTTTACTTGTATTCATTAATGGAATTTCATTGGAAATGTGGTTAAACATCCATAATTGTTAATATAAATTATTAGTGAAATTTAAGAGATATAAATGATCTTATAAATATTCTGTTTATATACCATGAGGATGACTCATTCGATGAGTTAAAATAAACGCTTGGATTTGGCTTGGAGGTTTTGTGCACAATAAACTTGTTTTGTATTATTATTCCACATTATGAATGTGTAAAGATTTCAAAACATTAATCAAGATAAAATAAATATATTATGACCTGTTTCAATCATTTAAAAGGTTTCATGACCAGTATTGAATATAGTAATGCAAATTGAAAACTCGTCTTCCTTGAGTGTGATAAATTTACACATCTCAGACGATGTTTGCATTTATTGTATAAAAGGAGGGCAAAAGAGATATTATGATGAAATATTCCATTAGAAAAATAAAAAATACAGTACCTTCAAGGTAATGTAATTATCATGGCATTTGGATGAGAGGGGGTGAGAATAGAGAACAAATGAATGGAACTTTGTAAAAGATATTGAAAGAAAAGAGAAGGAAGGTTCACCTCTTGAGTACTCCTCCAGGAGAATCTCCTTATGGCCTTTTTTTGGACTTTTGGTGAGACTAGTAGGTCTTGGACGTGTGGAGAGGGCATGGGAAGAGTATTTAAAAGAATTTAGGCCAGGATTGAAGCTTGAGTGGTGTGGGAGGAAGAGGGGGTGAGGGGTGGTTTATATAGTGGAGTGGAGAGGAGTTTTCCTAATATTATAATCATTAATTTATTATTTCCTCTCAAGACAACTAATAATTAGTATTTCATGACCATGAATAGTAATAAATGCATGTGACTTCGATATAATTGGTCTTACAGCATCATATCATCATCAATGACTCAATTAATCCATTATTTAGCATTTATTGTGAATTATCAGATTTTACTATTTATCAAATATTTAAGTATTTCAGAAAAATCCCAAAAATTAATCCTAGCCATTTTTTGACATGTAGATTCCAAAAATGAAGCCCATTTTTCAAAAAATAATTTTATAAATATGATTAATTAAATATTTAATTAAAATAATTATTTAATCAAAAAATATAAACACTTAAAATATTCATCTTCATTATTAAGGTGCCTAAATTCATTTATTCATTCAAGGTCATGGATACCAATCATAAGATTCATATTACTATTCATAAGGGTAAGTTACTATTCATAATGGTAGGTTACTATTCATAAGAGTAGGTTACTATTCATAGAAAATTAAGTTAATTCTATCAGACTCTAAATATCATCTTGAACAAAACCATGTATGTTAGATATTTAAAATTCAAATCGCAGAGTTGGAAAATTTAATTTTAATGGCTAGGTTATGGATATCTCTTATAAGTAACCATGTTTTGTTCCACATAGGCTCAGTGATTCATCAAATATAGGCTATAACTAGAATGTATTTAAGGGAAACATATCATGAAGTGTTTGGGGTGCTACAATGAGAGAGAAAGGGGTGTCTCATTATATGTATATTAAATGGACAATAATTTGTTCATATAGATAAATTTTCCAACATATTTAATAATTTTTAGATTCATAATTCAAAAGAATTTATTGAATGTAAATGATGAGAGATAATTCCCTTACAGAATTTCAGCATGGTAACAGGTGTACATGGGAGGCATTAATGAGAGAGAAAGGGGTGTATAATCATTCAAAAGTAAAGAGGGAAGTATAGGGGAGGTGTGAAATCATTCCCCAAAATTTTTAATTGAAAAGTAAAGGGTATAGAAATAGAAAGAAACTTGGACAAAAATGAGAGAGGAAGAAATCCCTTACTTGGAAGTATGATCCTAAAGGCTTTGGAGAGGCCTGAGAGAGGCTTCTTGGGAGATTGGAGAACCTTTTAAGGATTATATAGAGAGGAGGTCATGGGTTGGTCGAGCACGAAATTGTTTGAGTGAATATAAATGAGATATTGAGTGGGTTTATATAGGAAAAGAGAGGGAATTCTTTATTATTAAGGTTTTAGACACCTCACATAAAACTAATCAAAACCACAAACCATCCCATGGTTTTATCAAAAGTGTATTAGAAAAATTATTTTATAATTCCAATGTATGAAATTATTAAAATATTAGGCCTATTTATGTGGAAGTGAGTCACACTCTCAAGGAAATAATGTTAAAATGGTAAAATGTTTTATATGTCTTGTAGGATCAACTAAGGCTTTGTAAAATAAATCAAACAAACCTAAAATCATATTATTTTAAAGGTAAAACATATATTGTCTTGAAATCCAATTTATATTATTTTATTACATCACTATTGTTTCATTATGGTGTCATAAAACACATTATATATTTATACGATATTAAATTTTTACCCAAATATTTGACTATCTCAGAAAATTATGAAAAATTCACAATTGGATAATTTCGACATCCTGATTCCAAAAATAATATTCATTTTATCTAAATAATTTTCAAAATATGTGAAATTTTACTTTTAGAAAACCAACATTTATAAAAAATCATGGATTTTGAAAAAAAACAACTTTCAATCCTTAATAAAAATTACAATTGTATTCATAAAAATTATATGATTATTTCTATTTCATAAAAAGTAATTTAGTAATAATATTCTATTAAAATATTATTTATTTCAAAAATCCATTAATTCATCAAAATAAATTTCTTAATTGACTATTAACTAATAATACTATTTATGCATTAAAAACTATTTACAACGTAATAATAATTAAATGAATTTATATTCTTTATTCTATACAAAAACAATACACATAATCACAGTGCTAAGGTCTTGTTACATAATCCCTTATAACACCCACATAAGACCTAAGGGTACAGTGTGCGATGATGGAAAACTCTTGGGGAGACTCAGATAACATCACTCAGGTGGTAATCTTGATTTGGGCTTGGTCAAGAGCGTAGCCTAGTGATGCCACATCCCTTACGAGCTCCGACAAATGAGCTTAATATGGAGAAATTCTACTAGATGAGGCCATCACTTCCTTTATTTGAGTAAGTTGGATTTGTTAAAGCCTTGTATTTATAATAATCACGTAATCACTACACAATAGCTATATTAGCAACAATCACAATTATTAACGGTATTCTAAAATAAAAAAAAATAAAACCAAGTAAGTGCATGTGTTTTATGTGACCATTTTAAATAATAATAAATTTAATTAGATCTAGTGGAATTTTCGTTAATAAAATTATGGGTCGTTACAACCACCCTATCTAGATCTATGAAATAATCCACTATTTATTATATCATGAATCAAATTTCATCATTATGATTTGATATTATCATGAAATACATGAAAGATCCACATGTACACAATATGTTGATTTGGGGTACACACCATGTGATCTTTTATTACTTATACAAAACCATTAGAATATTAAGATGACATTTTTATATGTCTCTTTATTTTATCATAACTCATTTATTGGTTATGTGAGTAAGAATAAAGAAGGGGAAAATAAAGTGATTTTCATATTACAATAATTAATAGATATGAATTAAGATTAGTTTTAAATTCATTTCATTTAATAAATGATTATAAAATAACCATGTTACTACTCTAATACCACTTGAAGGTTCCAGGTACAACAGAAGCACATTTATTGCATGGAAAATAATATTTTTTGTATTAATTTATAAATAATAATTTTTTTACATAATGAATAGCATCATAAACAATGAAATAAATTGATTTCATAACTTGAATAAACACCACAACTAGAATATGAGGATCATAACAAGTAATTTATAATTAATTTATATGTAGATCTAGAATTACCTAAACATGTAATTCTTACTTAATGGATGATATTGTTGAATCAATATTGTTGTACCATCGTTACACCCTATTATCCAAGTGTATAATTCATCTATAAGTGATCCAAATGTGCACCACAATCGATTAATGGAATCATAGAATTGTTGGGTGCTCGTAAAGATAATCCTGATTACTTGTGTTATTCATGGTTAATCATAGAATAACCCTCTTAGAGAATTATTTATGTTCTATTGATGGATTGAGATAAGAGGAAGAGAGAGAAAACATTATATCTCTATAATTCCCTATAGGTATTAAGAGAGATTCATCTATCTATTTTTTACAACAAGTGTGTTTATTGAAAGTGGTATAATTAGATATTTATTATGGGAGATTAGGTTTGTAACATTCACAAAAAACCATTTTGTATTTCTTAATTCTCAGTGAACCCCATGTCTTAATAATAATAAAATTATTATGCATTTGACATGTTCATATCATAAGAATAAATAAATATCATTTATATTATTTCCAACTGGACCATTAATCTCAGGCCACTTATCGTTCTTGACGATTTCAAAACACTAAAAAAAGAATATTAGTTTAAAAAAAATATTACTGCATTATTCGTTGATAAGTATAATAAATATTATATTTACCAAACCTTGAAAATAAATTATTATTATTATTATTTAACCTAGTTATTTATTTAAATAAACCAGGATTAAATCTTGGTGATAAACCAATACCTGATTAATTTTTAAACAAAAAATCAAGAATACCATTTCTTATGACTTGTTAAATTCATTATATAATTTAAAAGAGTTTGTGGAAACACTTACTGTGTGACCCTCTAGGCCTATATCTCAATAAAAACATGTGGAGATATCTAAAAACTAAATATATCATCTAGAAACAAGCCAAGGGACCAATGAAGAATGAAATTAATGTCATAATGACATAAAACCTCCAATGAATTATTACTATGTAATATAAATCCTTTAGCATGATATCTCTAATCAAGTAGGTTTCACTCTGGTGTCACTAACTTCTGTGATAAATGAATCTTTCATTGAATTTCTATACATGAAATTTCCCACTAAACACTATGTCCATAGATTAATCTAGGAAGTTCCATTCCCATCAAAGGGAATGAGATATCAACATTTTTTAATAGACATAAGGGATAAATAATTTCTCACATTATTTGTTAATCGAATATGACTAATGATGTGCCCAATGTATTATACTTTTCTGTGAGCAAATGTGATCACAATTTTCATAAATACATCAAATTACATGAAATATTATATTAATTAATTATAATATTAATATATAAAGACCTATAAACACTATTACAAGCTAGAACATCCAATGAAACAAAAATTATGGATTTCGTACAGGTGGGTGCATTATCATAACCTACCTTATTGAAGATTACCATGGGTAAACCCCATGAGAAGGTGTATTAATGACTTATGATCCTCTTACCCTTAGTATCCTGATTTTTTTGTGTCACATTAGGAAATATCATCCAGCTATAGAACATGGGTTTAATGAATACAATCATAACATCAAGCAAATCTAATACTACTAGGGAACTTCTATGTACCTTCAATGTGGCATGTATCCCAAGGATGTTATCATATACTTTATAATATAGAGGAACAATCATGATGTGATAAGAAGATTCATTAATATTTAAGATAATGAATATATGCAATCATCAATTACTCTGAAGTTGGTTCTAGAGAACTAAGTCCAACAATCATTCACATGCGTGATGATGAGGATAGTGATGATTTTTTTATTAAATGGATGATGATTAAAAAATTGACATCCAATATTATAATTACTATAATTATGGTGATATAAATGATAATTAAAAAACAAATTAATTCCAATGATCAGCCTATCTATGATGTTAAAGCTAACTCCTATAATATTGATTATGATATTAATTTTTTATAATTACCACAACATTGTTTTAAAAGTTGATAAATCTAATGTGAATTCAACAACCTCACCATCACCATAAGAACCATTGATATAAATACCTCTAATAATATTAATGACATTGTAATCAACTCCTAAAATTTAAACTCTGAAACTAATGAAACTAATAAATGTAATTATTTTTATATAACGAATACAAAGTTGATTCCAATGACATATTCATAGAAGATGATGATTAGTGCGATGATGATTTTTATCATGATGAGAATGATAAATATGAATATTATAAATATAATAAGGACAATTACATGAAAAAAACCATCACCAATATGGAAAATATAAATTCAAACATGACTAGATTCATGATCTAATAATATTTTAATTTTAATAATTAGAAAAATTTTAATTCATAATTCATTTAGGGTGTGTTTTTTTATTTATGTGTTTTCTGTATTTTGGGAAATATAATATGGGAAGAAAATTTTCTACTTGTATTAAACATTACAACAGTGGACAATGAAATAGAATCTATATTGAAATATCACATGACACTAGAATCAATAAAGTGTGTGTATTAGAAACCAAGACCATAAAAATGGAGTAGCATATTGGATGTTTTGATACCCTATTTCATTGTGTGAGAGGAAGAACTGTCTTATTATGCATTTAAAAAAGTGAAAATTGATATATTATTTATATATTAGAAATTTATGATCATTTATTTTTTTAATGTTAATAAATAAATAAAAAATTTATAATGTTCTAGTGAATCTAAAATCATCTAATTAAACTATATGGACTTTTGGAGAGCCTTCACTAGAAACCAATGTGTCATTAAGTGATATTTTTACATGAAATCAATCCAGAACACCCACCATTTTTGTATTTGAATCCAAGATAAGACAAAATCCAATATTCAATAGAGACATAGTAGTCATCATAGACAGAAAACATACAAACATAGTACAAATAAGGTGATTTATATAGTTATTGAACTTCAATGGCATGATACAACTTTTCACTAATCAATGTTAGATCCCTAATTCTCCATCAACTAAAAATTTGAGATAAAAAAGATAAAAATGATTAGTTCATAATTTTATAATCCATATGAAGTTTTCTACTAATATCAAACATTTAAAGATTATAAATTTAAGGGAATAACAATTTTGTGCTTTGGTTTATAAGAAATCAAGAAAGGGAGAAGAGAACTACCAGTTACCAATATCGATCAACTAAAATTATGTTGAAAAAATTATATTGTGGTGAAACTTTTTGGAAATAACTTTTTTCTTATGTGATGATGATATTAAAAATGTTAAAGTTTCATTTTTCTATATCTTGATCTTTTTTTATTGAGTTTTAATTTGTTTATTTATTTCCCTACTAGTTTTGCTTATAATTTGTTTATACTTTTACAAAAAAATAACAAATTAATCATTTTATGCTTCTATCAGAATGTGATTTCATTATATTTTGTCCTATCACATCTCTAAATGGTAGTGTTTTATGGTTGTTCCTCTATTATAAAAGAAAAATATAAAATTGGGCTATTAAAGCCTTGAAATGTAGCGACTCGGTGTGATTCACACCTCCTAAGGAGTAGATAGGCTGTAAAGAGTGCATTATTACATTGAGTATGATCTAATATAAAAATAATTTTCCTCTATTCTTTCATGATTTATTTATTTATTTATTTTAATAAGGTAAATTTATCCTTCGAATAACCTCTATCTATGAAACTTATTTAGGAAAAACAATAACAGGGTTACTAAAATTACAAACAGTGGAATAGAAAATGAGAAAAACACTAACTCAACTTATAATAATGATTGAAACATAGTTACATATTATACTAGTGAAGTCATGGATTAATATTATAATAAAAATATAGAAGCTAAGGGTAATTATGTGATTAAAGTAAATGACGAGGGGCACATTTACAACAACATAAATAATGATAATTATGAAGATATAGAAGACACAAACATGGATGTTTTTGATGGATTTAATTACATTGAGGATAAATATTTCATCATCAACACTTATAATTGGGATAATGATAATGAATCTGTCAACAAGATGATAATGATACAAACACCAATGATGATGCATACATCACATGTATTAGTTATGATAATGTGTTTTGATAATGTGTATGACATGATGGTATTATTGTAAATACCTCTAATGAATACCATTATGAAAGGGTTAAAATAAAAGTGAAAAGATGCACTGATAATGATTATAATAATAATTATTTTAATGGTGAGATTATGGATGAAGATAACACAAATATTATAATCTAACCTACCAATGATGACTTAAATAATGATTATAGTGGTGATTAATTCTTAACTATAATTTTTGATGATTATGAAAAGGAAAATATTTCCCATTGATATCATAATCTTTTTTATTTTTTCTATCTATATAGGTGTTATATTCTTCAATGATAATGACTCTACCATCCACAACCACATTGGTTTCAATGTTTTTATTAATGTATTACTTATTAAAAATACATTTATAATTAACAACTACATCAATATAACCCTCATACAAATAATTATCAACATTTTCGTTATTACAATAGTAATCATCAATATTAATATAATGATAGTAATATTCGACATAATTTTCATACAAGACAACTTCATTTTTAACATTTTTCACATCATTCTCATCACTATTTTAATCTAAAATAGTTATATCATCATCTATTCTAGAAATATAAATGATAAATTCAGTTATAAATTTTAATATTAGACGTGTTTGAATCATCCACATTGGTGGTGATACCAAGGAATTAGAGTCATCCTTATTTATAAAAGTTCGAGGTAATTATGAAGATTATCATTGATTTAATTACACTTATTTTTATCAGCTTAATAATTTTCATTTCTCTCTCCACCCTCATTGTCAGTATCAATATTGTTTTATTTTTTATTAAACTATCACAATTTACTTTAGCATCCTCATCCTCTTTTTAATCATTTTAATGATGCATTTCCCATTATAATAATTCTCATAACTATCACTATATTTATAATTTTGTAGTAATTTTTTTCATTGATATATATAACAATGAATTATATACTATTGTCGGTGTCCAATTATAATCCATTATTATTGCCTATTCTAATATCAACTCAACACTAATGCTGAATTTAGTTTTGGAAATGTCATTGGTATCAACATGATAAGATAATATCATAAATTTATACAGTTTTATAAATTTTAATAGAATTAATATCAACATCTATATATATATCATGAAAAATACTATTTTCATCATTGATAGATTTAGTGGTGGTTGTAGTTGATATCAATTTCACCCACATTCTCATCTTTGATATACTCAATTCTGATGTCATTGATGTAAATTTCTGGTTCAACATCATATTCATTTTCATTATCAACTTCATCATTATTATCATTGTCATTATTCTTGTTTCTATGATCAATTCCATAAATAATTTATACAATGTCATCAAAATAATTCTTTTTGTTAAAAATTGAATAATCTTTATTACATTATTTATCATCAAAAATTTCAATTTCTACTTTTGATTTAAAATTAAGGAAATCCTTCATGTCATTGTCAATGATTTCATAATATTATTTTTGGTAGGGATGATGATGGTGGTAGAAGATTTGGGAATAATAGAATTATCAACACTATTTTTTCCATCCGTATCATCATCTACATTACCACAGTCCTTGTCAATATACTCAGTGTAAATATTTTTAGGTGTTATCATCATTGAAAATGGAATAATATTCATTGATACCAGTTTCAATTATGTCAGCATATTCCTCATTTTCAATGATATTGACATTATTTTCCTTATCGTCAACATCAGAATTGGAATTTTTATTATTTACATTGTCATAACAAGTTCTATTAAAATCATTTTCTATCTAAAATTTATCATCATCATAATTATTTTCCCCACAATCTTCTATGGTGGTGGTATATTTGGTGTTTCCATTGGTTATGTCATCAAAAAAACCATTAGCATTGATGAAATACTTGGATTCATCAGTAATATGTGTTTTTAACCATACTCATTATCATCACCCTCATTGAAAAAAATTGTATAATCATTATTTTTAGATTGACAACATCATTATTGGTGGTGAGCTATAATTTAACACCATCTTACTCAATGTTTCTATCATTTCCATCATAAGTTTTATTGAATTTAGATATCCTAGTAAAGATCAAATGATTATTTACATAATAATATTATAAATATTATTATCATAGCCATATTTATAAAAAAATTATAATCCATAATATATTTCATTATCATTGGTATTAGTATCCACATCGACGATGATGGTAGCCATGTCAATAATGATGATGGTGTCAATAGTGTAGATGGTAATATTGGACAAAGTATTCACATATTCAAATTTTAAATTATTGTATGGATCATTACAATAGGAAAAAGTGGTGGCCTCGTTATTGATATGTATTTAATTCTTATAATCAATAAAATCAACATCAACATAATCATAAATGTAATTTTCATCTTCCATTATAAAATCATTATCCTAATTGTAATTTTTAGTATCATGGGAAATAATATCTACATTAATTATAATAAAATCAACACAAAAATATTCCTTTCCTTCCACAACATTGATTGTGGATTTAGTGTTAAATTAATACAATATTTAGTGCCATTATCATCTGCATAATCATAGGAAACCACGTCAATGATTGAATTAGTAAAAATTGAGTTAGTCAATATGATAGAGTAATTTTCATCCTAATCATAAATTATAATTAATTTTTCAATGGAAGTGGTGAAATCTGCATCATCATTGGGGACCTCAACTTCGATATTAAAGATAAAAATGACCCCATATCATAATTATCCTCAAATCATTAAAATTTTATAATTAGAATAAAAAAACATAACTAATCAAGTTATTTACTTATATGAGAAGTAATAAATAAAAAATTAACTTATAATTATGTTTTATAAAAGGATAATTATTTTTTCATATATTAATTCCGGTATACTAGTTACTTACAATTATATTTATAAAATTAGAATATTTTAGATCAACTTTTAAAAATATTACCATAATTATAGAAGTAATTTTTATATAAATAATAAAACATGAAAATGATGTATTATTATTACAATATTATATGAAAAATAGATATTAAAATAACCATTATAGAAAAAAATATCTCTTTACCATGCGGGATTTCATGTTTTACTGACACATTTCTAGAAAAATTAATATAAAATGAAGTAAAATCAATGAATCATAAGAAAAATTGATCTTTTATTACATAATAATCATATTAATTTTAATTCCATATCCATCAAAGAAATTAATCACATAGTAAATATAAATAATTACACATCAATGATTAATCTATACCTAATAAATTAGAAGAAATAAATAAAATAATGAACATACCAATAAAAATATGTTGAAACAGATTTAATAAATTATAAATTCAACTAATTCCTTATAAGATGATATTTTTTTCATTTTAGTCTCTATAATTAATAAAGTGATAAAAAGACTCAAAAATAATAAACAATTCACGGTGTGTAGAAATAGAACATAAAATGTGTAGTGTCTCAAACCCACCTTAGCTGGTACCCATTCTAAGCATGTATTAAAGAGAGGTATGATGACCCATGATGTTCACCTCTAATATGTAACATGTTATTGACTATCAATGAAGGTATATAATCTGTACACTTATAGGAATTACCCATAATATATAACCTAAGGATTATGAGATAAGATGATATCAACAAATAAATTTCATTCATAATTAAATAAGTAATATCAATACCTTAACGTAATGAAATATATAATGTAAAACAACTAGAAAGTACCAAAATAATCCTAGGTAGTGACCACAAACTCCATCAACTGTTGAGAAAATCAATGAGCTAGTAATTCACATATTGATCACTAACCAACTCGTGTAGACCAAAAAAGAAGTTTATATATATGTAGGGTGTGTCTATGAGTATCATTAGTAGGATCTTCCTCAAAACCACTTATATAAAATGTGAAAACATTAGATTATATCCTAGTTAATAAACACATGAAATTAACTCATTACATAAGAAGGTAAAACTATATCCCATCCTAACTAGGGATTTCTATCCACGTACCATCTACATGTAAGAATATCAATATCAACACATATATGTAAGAAAGGTTGTAAGATACCATAATTTAAAGAGGTATTTATTTGTTTAAATTTTGGTTTTAATATCGTATTTTGGGTTAAAGAAATGATTCCTGGGTTTATGACAAGACTTGGGGGAGTGTTTCAGGGGTTCGGGACATAAAAGGAAGGAAAACTGATCCAAAATGTGCAAGGACCACAGTTGAGTAAACCATGCGGCCTTCCTAGGAAAATTGTGCGACCCTGGACAGTGGATTAACACATATTTAAATCATGGTTTTTCAAACTATGTGACCTACACAGGTAACCATGTGACCCAACTTCCCTTACATAGTGGCCCACAAATTCTTTTCACAGGGTTTTGAAAACCAAGTGGGTAAACCATGCGGCCCATTAGTGTTGGAAAAAATTACAAAATTTACACCTTAGGATTTTATTTTCTAACTCTATATTATCCTCTATTTCACCTCCTAAAACCTTTGGGATGAAACCTTGAAATCCAATCTTACAAGAAGTGATTATACTTCAATCCTAAGCTGATTGGAGTACTGTTGGTTTCATATCAATGCTCTAGATAATTCTAATCCCTCTCTTTATTATCTTATGGATTTAGGGTTTGAATATTTCACTTATCTCCAAAAAAATCTATAAAAATACCATTTTCTATGGGATCTAATTTGAGACACCAAAGTGTGGTTGTATAGGGGTCTAAGTCAATGATTACGGGTGATAACATCAATGGATTCAAGGTAGCTGGTCAACAAGTTATGTCCCACAATTTCATTTTAGATTTGTCCATGTTTGGATTTGTTCTTGGTCACATATTATTGTTCTTTTTATTCATTCGATTATGTTTGGTTAAATGGGTGTCTAAATGAATAATAGAAACCATCATGATTCACATGGGACACATCTAGTAGGATTTTACCTATTTAGGTCCACCCATGGGGTGCACCGATATTCCTAGACATAGGAATTAGTTAAGTAAGTGAAAGATCATTGTGTGATAATGTAGAGCACTTGTTGAGTATGTCAATGTGTTTAATTTAAGGGAAAATGTAATATTAGTAATGTGTATAGGTTTTTTTAATGGAATAAATGGTTGTTGGTATGGCATATAAATGTTTTGAATTGGTTAAATGAGATTGTGACATGTGGCTTATGAATTATATTAGAAATTCCTAAGAGAGTCAGTGCATATGAAATGGTGCATATGTTAATTGGTAATGGAATATGAAATGAAAATGTGTTAAAGGGTTTTCATAAGGGAATACAAGAATATGTGAAGTGGGATGATAAAAGAGAGTTATGGAATGTGCTTAATGCGATAGGCATGAGAATTGAAATTGGGCTAAATGGACTAAGTAATGTAAATGGAAATTATGCTAACAAGTTATTGAATAATATTAATTCCCATATTGATTTTTATAGAATATGATTATTATATTTATTTTTTTTGTTGGTTGTGATATGGTTTATGTGTGGTGAATGGATGAATAAGTAAATCCACATGGATTGAGGTGTGGGACAAAGGAATGAGGCTCCTCTTGTAGGCCGAGTTGGACTAACTCTTTGACTCCACCCACAATTCACATGTTAGAGAAGGGGATGGAGATAAATTACCCTAATGGGTGAATTACTCCTAGATTAAGGCTTCGAGGTGAGGATATTGTGATGTTATGGTGTGTTATACCAAGTGAGATAGGGACATAACTTATTCCCTTATTCAAAATGATTCATTCCATTTACCTTTTGTGAATGATTTGAATGCCTGACCCATGGATTACATGTTGATGATGAAATAAGTAATTAAAAAGTATCACATAAAGAATTTGGCACTATAGTTAGTAATAGTTAAGTGAAGATTATTAACTAATGGACCCCAAATTGTCTTTTATTTTTTGTAATTTATTTCATACCTTCATGAACTATCTGTTAGACTTGATATTTTATAGAAACTATTGGTGGTTCCATCCTGAGTTATACTCACAACCTAATCTGGATGTTGTTGTATACTTGAGAAGATTCATGCATGTAGGCAAGGACAAGGGAAATGACCCTATTCTAGATAGTTCAGTTGGGCATAGGACATGCAATGGATGAGGTTACAAACTTGGTGTCTAGACTGTTTTAAGGATTCAAATGTTTTCTTATTTTTTTCACTTATCACTTTAGCATGACATGATATATTTTATATTGGATATAGTTTAACCCATTTTGGGAAATGTTTATGTATTCATGTTCATTGGTTAATCTATGTTGTTTCCACTATTCTATTTATTTTATCTTGAGGATTACTATGGAAACGAGGGTATGGTATCCCCATGTGACTTTTAGACCCTTACTACTAGTTGGAAACTTTTAGAATACAAGGAGTCATGTTTGAGGTTATGTGGAGACCCAACTCAGGGCATTGGTTTAGTGGCTCCCGGGTTAAGCACGTTACAATGTGGTATTAGAGGAGTTATTTTCTATGGATTACTATTTGGGTATGTTAGAAATGAGGTTTAAAAGGTCTTGGGGCATGGTAATAATCTCGTTATTTGGAGTATCTAACCCATTTATGAGTTAAAACCCAAGTCACCTTTGGTGGGAATTGTTGTTCTTGTTGTGTGTTGTTATATTTGATGATATTTCACCATTGGGTGATGCACTTTTTTTTGTGATGTGACTGTTTTAATGATATTTTTTCTCATTTATAGAATGGAATGAGGAACTGAATTCATTAATCATTCTATACACTTAATTATATGAGTGACATGAGTCATGGTAGGAACACACACACGAGATGGGTGTGTGGGATATAAAGGGTAGGATGTATTTGGTTTTCTTGAGATTGGTGAAAGTGGTGTCTAATGAAGTGATAAAACTTGGTAAAAAGGGATGTAAAAAATTAAATAATAATTAAATAATTTTCCTCGATAAGGGTAGGTAAGTGAATTAAATATTTTTTGAAGTAAGTTGTGATATGAGAATTGTTTTGAAATAGTGTATAAGGTAAGGCTTGTGAGCATGTGAGTTAGTCACCCTATGTTAATAGTTATACTCGATTGAGATTATATATGTTAGTGTTCTGTGTAAGATAAATCTATATTGATAGTGTATGTGAAATGGTTTGTTTATAAATAGTGGTGAACCTTCCTTTATGTTTGGTGGAAGCTTTATGGTTTGTGTTTGAAAGATTGTGTTTGGAATTGTAGAGAAATGCCACCACAAAGATATGTTCTTGTTGGAAAACAAGAGGATGTTGTTGAGAATTATCTCCAAGTAGTGTAGCAAGAAGATCCATTGGTTCAATATGATAGGGAATAGAAGTTCTGTGAGAACATCACTTATTTTATATAAATGATGGAATGGGACCTAGGGCGGGTTTCTCCAAGTATGTTCGAGCTGACTACAGAGTTTCAGCTGCAACACCCTCTAACTTTTATTGGATAGGGTGGGATAGAGGTAGCCATGTTTTTAATAGAGTCTATAAAGACGATTCATGATCACCTAGAGACACCTTTGAGAAAGTGAGTCATGTTTGTAGCCTATATGATGCAGGGCTAGGCAAAGCGTTGGTGGGACATTATGGTTTAGATAGAGCATGTTGAAGGAATGGTGTGAAAGGATTTTTAAGAAAAGTTTATAGATCATTACTACCCATAAACCATGAGTAAAGAGAAGTCTATAGAGTTTATTAGTTTTACATAGGGGGTTTCTTTAGTGATGGATTATGCTAGTTGTTTCACTGACTTGAACTGTTTTGTTATGATATTGTCTAGAGATGAGGTGACTATGGAGAAATGATTTTTTGATGGTCTTAGGCATAATCATAGGTCTCATGTGAATATATTCTGTATGAAGAGGTCTGTATAAGTAGTAGACCATGCTCTTATCTCAGAAGGGAACCTAATGGAAACTTCAGGTGGTGGACTTATGGTTCCAGCTAGGTGGATAGGTGGTAAAACTGTTGAGGGTAGGAAGCATCATTTTGGGAATTTACAACATGGAGAAAGTGTAAAGAGTTGTTAGAAGAGAGGTCCAGTTCCTTAGGGAGGTGATCATTTATTCTTTTACAAGTGTGGAAGGATGGGGCACATACGAGGTTAGTGTCCCCGACTACCAATTGAGTATTAATTATGTGGTAGGTTGGGACATATACATAGGTTCTTTAAGAATCAACGGTAGCCGAGAACATAAGGAGGTCAGTAGTAGATGCTGAGTGTGGGAAGGGGGTTGGTCACCCCGTATCAGGAAGGTAGTTGGATCTCTACAGGTTGTAACGGTAGGGGTGGTGGACATGGAACTATAGGTAGAGACCATTCGTACCAGCTGGGTAGTGTAGTGTAGGGTACTCAGGTTAGAACCCCGTGTAACGCCCCGACCCTAGTTACCCAGAGTCGGTGCATTATTACATAACATTGGCATGATCACAAGAAAGATCAAATCTCGAAAGACCGATTGGTTTAGTAGCCTTGGAAACACTAGATATATTCATAAGTTTTACATTACATCATAAAATGAAAAACTAATACAACAATATAATGTCTCCATAATCCACACTCATATCCCCACATAATATCCCTGAAGGTCATTCATAATTTACTTCTTCACTTCCTGGGAAAAATAAAACATAGAAAAGGGGTGAGCTCAAATGCCCAGTAAGGATAATAATATAGCGGAAACATTCATAAATAAGAATAAACATTTAAGGCAATGTATAACTAAAACAACAGCCTTTCAAACTTGAACTTTCAACATTGTATGGCATAAATAAAATGAAATAATGCCATTTACTCATTCACATGGATATTCTACTAATCGAATAATCACATGCAAAATCACTAACCACTTTCATAATGTTGGAATGCATAATGCCAGACTATCATAACCACATAGCCAAGGCCTCGTGCCAAGACTAAAAATAAGATTTTGCCAAGGCCTTGTGCCAAGACACTAGTTTGTCTCATGAGACCTACCGATGCATTGAGGAGCTATAGCGGGCTCCACCCATCACATATTAAGTCCAATGCATTCCCATATGAAAAGGTTTAAACATAACATAAATATTCGTATTAAAACTAGCATACGAAATGTCAATAATTTCACCATAAACTAAGAATGGTATAAAAATAGCACATCCATAGTCAAACATATGACAAAACCTTCAATACAATATAGAAGTTTTGTATCATAATAAATCAACTTCAAATAAGCGTAAAATCCATCAAAGGATGTTGACATAGATGAAATCAAAACACTTTTTAGAGAAATATCTCCTTCTATTTTTGAAAACATTTAAGAGCCATATAAAATAAAACATTTTCTTGAAAATATTCTTATAAGCTTGTAAGGAAAGCTTTGAATATTTTATAACGGTGGAAAATAACCGCACCCGCCGTATAAGTTAAAAAAAACATTCTTACCTTAATTCTGTCGAAAAGGTTAAAAAGGGCCTTGTTTTGAAAATGACGGAAAGATTCCTCTTATAAAAAGTCAAACAAGGGTATAAATGACTTTAACCCATATTCTTGTAAAAATGTTTTGAAATACATTTTGAAGAAACATGGATGTGGATGATAACGAGATCCCAGTAGATTATTACGTATAAACAACCCCGGTTTATGAAGAGATTGTGAAATAACCCTTACCAATTTGGTAACTTATGAAACATACAACCCATGAAAGAGGTATCATACAATGAATATGTAAATACACATAAATTAGAGTGTATTACACAAAGAATATAATTATGGGCAGTACATACACCACACAAAAGGTGATGGTGGCAATATTGCATGAATCTCACGGGAATAAAGAGTGAGATGAAAACCCCTTACCTTGTACTTTTCCTTGTTTGGGGTAGGTTAACCTCCTGTATAATGGTGATATAATTGTTATTAAATTATACAAGAATAATATACATTAATATGATATCATATATGGTCTTTTAATATTTATTTGATAATAATATCTTAGTATTATCGTTGTTTCGGGTGTTAACATACTTGTTTTCTTTTATATGTTTTGTTACATAATCCATGTTTGTAATGGATAGGTTGTATATTATTAATATCCAGAATGATATCAAGTCCTTAAAAATCATTTTTAAATCATCAAATGATAATTATACTTGAATGGATACGATGGAGAATGAATCTCATCGCGTTCGTGGAGACGGTAGTCCGTATGTACGCACGAGCCACAATATCATTTTTTTGAAATAATATATAAATGGTTTTTAAATCATATATACAGAATCATTAACATGTTATATTTATTATTTACATGAGTTACATTTCATTATTATACCCTTCCAAATAAAAATATATTGAATAATAATTACACCACGACGTGGAGACGGTAAGCCGTACGTACGCACGTATGGTGACATGTTATTCAAAGGGTGGATAGAATACTGAATATGGTTGTAACATATTTATAATAACATCACAGTATATATATTATACTGGAGTTATTATTTTAGAATGGTAATAACAAAGGAACAAGAAGTGGAAGAAGAAAGGAACTTGGAAAAGGGTGGTGAAATCATTACCTCTTCTTCGGGTTCTTCTTTTTGATTTGATCAAAAGGGATCCTTAGGTTGGATTTCTGATCAAACTAAGGACTCTATGTTGTAGTGAGGGAAGATGGGATAGTATTTGGGCAGAGTTTTACCGACCCAAAAGGTTTTGAAGTTGTGAAGAAATGAGAAGGAGGAGTGCCCTTTTATAAGAGGGGTGAGGGGCACCTTTGGAAAAGCTAGAAATATTAGTTTATAATAAATTCATATTCGGTTTATAATGGCTCCAAAGTTGATTTTTTAAATTCTAAGGTGGGGATGGGTCGAAAACAACTAATCCAATAGAATTTATACAGGTTTGGGTACTTATATTAACCTTATATTTAAGTATTAACTCTAAGTTAATTAGTTTCAATTTTACAATGTCTCTTTGTATTTTTATATAATATGGTTAATAAACTTACTATATAAATCCAAGAGACCCCCAAGTAATCCATTAATGATGAACCTATCATGATATAAGTCGCTTGTCCGAAACTTAGATTTTTAGGAATTTAATATCAATTAATAATATAATATTTGTTTTAAGAACTCTTTTATGTCAATTTTGACACTATTCAATAGTTGATTTTTGTGAAACTCATAACAGATTTATTACTTAGAACAAAGTAAATTAAATCAATCCTAATATATCATATTATCCTATAAAATTAGTTTAATTCATTAAAAGTTTCATATTATATTTATTTGGGTATTTATAATATCAATTATTTTAATTTTTCACTATTATAGTAATTACTACATCATCATTGTGTCATAAATAAATTAAATTATTTAATGACTAAAAATTATAAATAAAATACCATTATGTAGGAAATATTTTTATCTTTCTAATTAATATTTATAATCTAAATTCCAACATATATAACCCTATGTAAAAATTGATTTGCTAAAAGATATATGCTTGTGTCATTTTTGTATTCATTTTAACTTAATTAAAATAAAATGTCCCTATCACCTACAAGTGGCACCATGGGGTCCCAAAATAGACCCAAAGATGCCTATGGTCGAACTTGTATCAACCAATAAGGCTAGGACACGTTTTAGGGTAATTTAGTATTATTATAATATTATTTTTTAACCCTTATTTACCGGATTTATCCTTAACCATGGTAAATAAAATATTTACCGCAGTAATTATTCAAAATGTCTAAAAATAAAAGTTACCTATTTACACAATTTGGAAATCCTGATTCCAAATATGGAATCCATTTTTCTAAATTCAAAACACAGAAGTGGTAGAAATTAATTTAAAATTAATTCCCGCTGTCAAAACAAAAAGCGTGTTTTTAAGAGATAATAACTATCAAAAGATTGACACTTGTTTATGTTCGGTTTAATTGTAAAATTATGTCCAATGACCAAAATTATATTAAATGGTAAAAATATATTCTAAATATACTTTAAAACCACTCAAATTCATAATTTATCATTATTAATTATTTTGATTAAAAAAGTTGTTTTTAATTTAAATTTAGTAATTTTCACTATTCATCAAAATATTAAAGTTATCCGAAAAGTACCAGAATTTCACCTTAGGCTAAATTCGATATTACGAATCCAAAAATGAAGTCCATTTTGAAATATAAAATATATATAATTTCAAAAAGTAGGTATTACTATTCATAACGGCTAGTTTGATTGGTTGTTAGAACTCGGTGTTGCGTACAACACACGCTATCGCATTATTCAAAGAGAAGCGTACCGTAGAAGCTTGGGGTGTTACATTCCCCCCTCCTGCAAATAATTTCGTCCTCGAATTTTCTAGAATACTACTGCATGAAAAGACTCAGGTGGTTCTTCATCATAAGTTCCTCGGGTTCCCACGTTGCCTCTTCCATCTTATGGTTTCTCCACAAAACTTTTACCAGACGCGTCGTCCGGTTTCTCAGTACTTGTTCTCTCGTATCAAGAATCCTGACAGGCTCTTCACAATAGGAAATATCGGGTTCCAGTTCTAATTCCTCATAGGTGAGTACATGCATTGGGTCAGGCATGTATTTCCTCAACAGAGATACGTGGAACACATCATGAACTTTGGAGAGACTTGGTGGCATTGCCAATCGGTAAGCTACAGCCCCAATTCGTTCTAGAATTTCGAAAGGTCTGATGTACCTGGGACTCAATTTAACTTTCTTACCAAAACATATGACTCCCTTCCATGGAGATACCTTCAGGAAAACATGATCACCGACTTGAAATTCCAAATCCATTCTTCGATTATCGGCATAGCTCTTCTGCCTACTTTGAGCTGCTTTGATGTGATTTTGGATTACTTTCACCTTTTCCACCGTTTCCTCCACCAGTTCTCGGCCTACAAGTTTTCTTTCACCAACGTCATCCCAACAGGTTGGTGTACGACATCTCTTTCCGTATAACGCTTCATATGGTGCCATCTGAATACTCGAATGGAAGCTATTGTTATAGGAAAATTCTACCAGTGGTAAATATTGATCCCACATACCCTGAAAGTCAGGTGAGCAAGATCTCAACATGTCTTCTAAGGTCTGAATAGTCTGTTCTGATTGTCCGTCTGTCTAAGGGTGATAAGCAGTGCTCAAATGAAGTTCAGTATCCAGGGATTTCTGAAAACTTTTCCAAAATCTTGAAGTAAAATGGGGATCACGATCAGAAACAATCGATAGGGGTACACCATGAAGTCTCACATCTTCATTAATATATAGTCTTGCTAGACGTTCCAGGGGTAGATCTTCTCTTATAGCAAGAAAATGTGCTGACTTGGTAAGACGATCAACAATAACCCATATTGCATCGTTCCTTCTAGGAGTCTTTGGTAGCCCCATGACAAAATCTATCGTAATATTGTCCCATTTCCACTCCGGTATGGGAAGAGGTTGCATGACTCCTCCAGGCTGTTGCCTTCCAGCTTTCACTTGTTGACAAACCATACATCTTGACACAAAATCAGCAATCTCCCACTTCATGTTGTCCCACCAAAAATGTTCCTTCAAATCTCTATACATTTTGGTGCTCCCAGGGTGTATAGAGAAATTGGAACTGTGAGCATCATCCAGCAATTCCCTTTTTATATCAGGTATATTGGGAACACAAAGTCTCTTCCCGAATTTCAAAATTCTATCTTCATACACAAAGTCTCTCAATCTCCCATCATTCACAACTTTAGTCTTCTTTTGAAATTCTTCATCATCGGTCTGAGAACTCTTAATCCTTTCTAGTAAAGATGGTTTGGCAACCATTTGAAAAAGCATTGATGTTTCACCTTCCCTGGTTATTCCCATGTCCATATTCACTAGATCCATGAAAATTGGATCCCTTTCAATTCTCATATTGTACAAAACTCCATGGTCTTTTCTACTCAAAGCATCTGCCACTTTGTTCGTTTTCCCCGGGTGGTAGTGTATCGTACAATCATAATCCTTGAGTAATTCAAGCCATCTCCTTTGCCTCATGTTGAGTTCTTTTTGTGAGAAAATATACTTCAAACTCTTGTGATCAGTATAAATCTCACATTTTTTACCATAGAGGTAGTGCCTCCATATCTTCAAAGCAAAGATCACAGCTGCTAACTCGATATCATGAGTAGGATAGTTTTGTTCATGAATTTTCAACTGTCGTGATGCATAGGCAATAACTCTATCATTCTGCATAAGGACACAACCAAGTCCTTTCTTTGATGCATCACTATAAATAACGAACCCATCATTCCCCGATGGTAGAGTCAATATAGGAGCATTGACTAATCTTCTCTTCAGTTCTTCGAAACATTCTTCACACTCTTTTGTCCAAACAAATTTAACCCCTTTACATGTGAGCTTCGTTAATGGGTTAGCCAATCGGGAAAAATTCTGGATGAAATGTCGATAATAACCTGCCAAACCAATAAAACTACGTACCTCAGTTATACTCGTAGGTGCTGGCCATTCTTGGATTGCCTTGGTCTTAGAAGGATCAACAGAGATTCCATCTTTAGAGACAATATGGCCAAGAAAAGAAATCTCTTGAAGCCAGAATTCACACTTGCTAAACTTCCCATATAATTCATGCCTCCTCAGAGTCTTCAAGATAATGAACAAGTGATTTTCATGATTTTCGTAGGTTTTGGAGTATACCAAGATATCATCAATAAATACCCCCACAAATTCATCGAGATACTCCTTGAAAACTCTATTCATCAGATCCATGAATACAGAGGGTGCATTAGTCAATCCAAACGGCATTATAGTAAACTCGTAATGCCCGTACCTGGTTTGAAATGCTGTCTTCGGAATGTCTTCCTTCTTCACACACAACTGATGGTATCCAGATCGAAGGTCAATTTTGAAAAGTATTGACCTCCGTGCAGTTGGTCAAATAAATCATCAATGCGTGGTAGGGGATACTTGTTCTTTATTGTTATAGCATTGATCTCCCTGTAGTCGATACATAACCTCATAGATCCATCTTTCTTTTTAACAAAAAAACAGGGGCTCCCCATGGAGAAAAACTAGGGCGAATAAATCCCTTATTACTCAATTCCTCTAGTTGTTTCTTTAGTTCAACTAATTCTACAGTGGCCATTCTATAAGGGGTCTTCGATATAGGCCTTGATCCAGGAATCAAATCAATGGAAAACTCAACTTCTCGTTCTGGAGGATGTCCAGGTAAATCTTCCGGAAATACATCTACAAATTCTTTCACAACAGGTACATCCTCTATTTGAACATTCCTTTCCTCACCCACAGTTATTTCATTCTCTTCCTCTCCAATAATTGAATTTAGTTGAGCTAGTGGGGGTGGATCTAAATAAGAATTAGGTGGTGACGATTCTGCTCTAAAGATAAGGTGTTCCTTATCATTATCATCAAGAATCGTAACCTCTTTCTTCTTACAATAAATCTTCGCATCATAGTCCGAAAGCCAGTCCATACCGAGGATTATATCAAACTCAATCATAGGTATGACGATGAGATCAGCAGATAAAGAACATTTATGTGCTCTAATGGGGACTGATTCACAAAACATTGTTGCAATGATACTTCCCTTAGGAGTTTTAACTGACAACTCCCTTATTAAATCAAATTGGAAATATCTAATTTTCTTAGCAAACTGGGAAGATATGAAACAATGCGATGATCCAGAGTCAAATAATGCATTTGCTAAACTTGAGGAAACCATTAAATTACCTTCCACCATGTCTTTCGGAGCTTCTACCTTAGCAGTAGTGATAGCATAAGCCTGGCCTTGATACCTTGGCCTTTTCTGAGGTAAGTTCTCCTGACGCTTAGGACATTCATTTGCATAATGCCCCATCTCCCTGAAATTGTAGCACTGAACATTGGTAGCTTCCTTCTTCCCCTTGCAATCACGAGCTTGGTGGCCTTTTTCACCACACTTGTAACAGACTCCCATTCCCTTCAAGAAAGTACCAGGATGTTTCTTCCCACATTTACCACAAGATGGATATTCAACCTTTCCCTTCTTCCCCTTATTTCCATTCCCAGATTGATCAGCATGTCTCTTCTTCTCTTGCTTTGCTTTAAAGTCATAAGACTTAGAGAATTCCTTTTCAGTCTTGATAGCACATAAGACAATGTCTTCGTACGACGAAAAGGATTGTGAGACTAATGCTCGACGAAGAAATGTTTTTAACCCATCAAAGAAACAATCAGTATTACTTCTTGGGTTACGTATATAATCTCCAGCATACCTCGATAACCTTGTAAAGTTAGCCTCATACTTTGGGACATTCTCATCCTCCTTTTGTCTCAGACTCAAAAATTGCCTTTCCATATATGCTCGATGGTCGTGAGGAAAGTATTTTTCTAAAAATATATCTTTGAACTCCCTCCATTCCATATTTGATACTTCATCATCTTCCTTCATGTTTTGAATCAATGACCACCATTGATCAGCATCTCCAGTGAGGCGGTAAACTGCCATGATAACCTTTTCCCTTTCACTGCTCCCCAAAGCCTGAAATATTTTCTCTAGGGAATTTATCCATTGCTCGGCTACTAAGGGATTTGTACTCCCATTGAATGTTGGTGGTTGTTGCCTCATGAATCGATCTAACATTGATCCTCCACGTTGTGGATCAGGGTGCTCCATACGGGTAAGGTTATTATTCATAACCTGAGTAAGTTGTCCCAGTATGGTGATTAGCTGATCGGCACCAGTTGCATCACCAGCCCCACTATAATTATCTTGAGCAGGAGGGAAATCCCAACATGGAGTGCGTGCATTGATACGGTTTCCATTTCTTCCACTAGGCGCCATTTCTAAACAATGGCATAAACTAGATTAGTTTATGAATCAAAATACATAATCCCATACTTATAAAACACTTAACATAAATTGAACTAATTATGGGTATAATCCATAATCATAAAAATGTTTTCTTTGAGGAAGTATATACTCATAAACCCTTCATAATGATTTGTAAAGAAAATGAGAGTTATCCTAAGCATATCCCCCGGGAGTGTCGTAACCAAGAGTACAACAAGGCCCGTTGTCGTGCACCAGTTCCCGTTTGAGTATAGCTCAAAGCGGTGTTTTCGGGTTTTACCCCTAGGTACATCTGTGCCAGAGCCGTCTCTACCTACTCGTATCCAGACAGGGATGTATTGCTCGGAAAACTCATAAAATCTCTACAATACCAAAATTCTAGGAAGTTCTTCTATAATAATCCTCAAAGTTCATCTTAGGTCTACGTGCTCTAATCAGAGTTTATCTAAATCTAGATACCAAGGTTTGTACTAAACTTCCTCTGATACCAACTGTAACGCCCCGACCCTAGTTACCCAGAGTCGGTGCATTATTACATAACATTGGCATGATCACAAGAAAGATCAAATCTCGAAAGACCGATTGGTTTAGTAGCCTTGGAAACACTAGATATTTTCATAAGTTTTACATTACATCATAAAATGAAAAACTACTACAACAATATAATGTCTCCATAATCCACACTCATATCCCCACATAATATCCCTGAAGGTAATTCATAATTTATGTCTTCACTTCCTGGGAAAAATAAAACATAGAAAATGGGTGAGCTCAAATGCCCAGTAAGGATAACAATATAGCAGAAACTTTCATAAATAAGAATAAACATTTAAGGCAATGTATAACTAAAACAACAACCTTTCAAACATGAACTTTCAACATTGTATGGCATAAATAAAATGAAATAATGCCATTTACTCAATCACATGGATATTCTACTAATCGAATAATCACATGCAAAATCACTAACCACTTTCATAATGTTGGAATGCATAATGCCAGACAATCATAACCACATAGCCAAGGCCTCGTGCCAAGACTACAAATAAGATTTTGCCAAGGCCTTGTGCCAAGACACTAGTTTGTCTCATGAGACCTACCGATGCATCGAAGAGCTATAGCGGGCTCCACCCGTCACATATTAAGTGCAATGCATTCCCATATGAAAAGGTTTAAACATAACATAAACATTCGTATTAAAACTAGCATACGAAATGTCAATAATTTCACCATAAACTAAGAATGGTATTAAAATAGCACATCCACAGTCAAACATATGACAAAACCTTCAATACAATATAGAAGTTTTGTATCATAATAAATCAACTTCAAATAAGCGTAAAATCCATCAAAGGATGTTGACATAGATGAAATCAAAACACTTTTTAGAGAAATATCTCCTTCTATTTTTGAAATCATTTAAGAGCCATATAAAATAAAACATTTTCTTGAAAATATTCTTATAATCTTGTAAGGAAATCTTTGAATATTTTATAACGGCGGAAAATAACCGCACCCGCCGTATAAGTTAAAAAAAACATTCTTACCTTAATTCTGTCGAAAAGGTTAAAAAGGACCTTGTTTTGAAAACGACGGAAAGATTCCTCTTATAAAAAGTCAAACAAGGGTATAAATGACTTTAACCCATATTCTTGTAAAAATGTTTTGAAATACCTTTTGAAGAAACATGGATGTGGATGATAACGAGATCCTAATAGATTATTACGTATAAACAACCTCGGATAATGAAGAGATTGTGAAATAACCCTTACCAATTTTCTAACTTATGAAACATACAACCCATGAAAGAAGTATCATACAATGAATATGTAAATACACATAAATTATAGTGTATTACACAAATAATATAATTATGGGCAGTACATACACCACACAAAAGGTGATGGTTGCAATATGACATGAATCTTACGGGAATAAGGAGTGAGATGAAAACCCCTTACCTTGTACTTTTCCTTGGTTGGGGTAGGTTAACCTCCTGTATAATGGTGATATAATTGTTATTAAATTATACAAGAATAATATACATTAATATGATATCATATATGATCTTTTAATATTGATTTGATAATAATATCTTAGTATTATCGTTGTTTCGGGTGTTAACTTACTTGTTTTCTTTTATATGTTTTGTTACATAATCCATGTTTGTAATGGATAGGTTGTATATTATTAATATCCAGAATGATATCAAGTCCTTAAAAATCATTTTTAAATCATCAAATGATAATTATACTTGAATGGATACGATGGAGAATGAATCTCATCGCGTTCGTGGAGACGGTAGTCCGTACGTACGCACGAGCGACAATATCATTTTTTTGAAATAATATATAAATGGTTTTTAAATCATATATACAGAATCATTAACATGTTATATTTATTATTTACATGAGTTACATTTCATTATTATATCCTTCCAAATAAAAATATATTGAATAACAATTACACCACGACGTGGAGACGGTAAGCCGTACGTACGCACGTATGGTGACATGTTATTCAAAGGGTGGATAGAATACTGAATATGGTTGTACCATATTTATAATAACATCACATTATATATATTATACTGGAGTTATTATTTTAGAATGGTAATAACAAAGGAAGAAGAAGTGGAAGAAGAAAGGAACTTGGAAAAGGGTGGTGAAATCATTACCTCTTCTTTGGGTTCTTCCTTTTGATTTGATCAAAAGGGATCCTTAGGTTGGCTTTCTGATCAAACTAATGCCTCTAGGTTGTAGTGAGGGAAGTTGGGAGAGTATTTGGGCAGAGTTTTTCCGACCCAAAAGGTTTTGAAGTTGTGAAGAAATGAGAAGGAGGAGTGCCATTTTATAAGAGGGGTGAGGGGCACCTTTGGAAATGCTAGAAATATTAGTTTATAATAAATTCATATTCGGTTTATAATGGCTACAAAGTTGATTATTTAAATTCTAAGGTGGGGATGGGTCGAAAACAACTCAACCAATAAAATTTAGATAGGTTTGGGTACTTATATTAACCTTATCTTTAAGTATTAACTCTAAGTTAATTAGTTTCACTTTTACAATGTCTCTTTGTATTTTTATATAATATGGTTAATAAACTTACTATATACATCCAAGAGACCCCCCAAGTGGTCCATTAATGATGAAACTATCATGATATAAGTCTCTTGGCCGAACCTTAGATTTTTAGGAATTTAATATCAATTAATAATATAATATTTGTTTTAAGAACTCTTTTATGTCAATTTTGACACTATTCAATAGTTCTTTTTTTTGAAACTCGTAAAAGATTTATTACTTCAAAAAAAGTAAATTAAATCAATACTAATATATCATATTATCCTAGAAAATTAGTTTAATTCATTAAAAGTTTCATATTATATTTATTTGGGAATTTATAATATCAATTATTTTAATGTTTCACTATTATAGTAATTACTACATCATCATTGTGTCATAAATAAATTAAATTATTTAATGACTAAAAATTATAAATAAAATATCATTATGTAGGAAATCTTTTTATATTTCTAATGAATATTTATAATCTAAAATCCAACATATATAACCCTATGGAAAAAGTTATTTGCTAAAAGATATATGCTTGTGTCATTTTTGTATTCATTTTAACTTAATTAAAATAAAATGTCCCTATCACCTACAAGTGGCACCATGGGGTCCCAAAATCGACCCAAAGATGCCTATGGTCGAACTGGTATCAACCAATAAGGCTAGGACACGTTTTAGGGTAATTTAGTATTATTATAATATTATTTTTTAACCCTTATTTACCGGATTTACCCTTAACCATGGTAAATAAAATATTTACCGCAGTAATTATTCAAAATGTCTAAAAATAAAAGTTACCTATTTACACAATTTGGAAATCCTGATTCCAAATATGGAATCCATTTTTCTAAATTCAAAACACAGAAGTGGCAGAAATTAAATTAAAATTAATTCCCGCTGTCAAAACAAAAAGCGTGTTTTTAAGAGATAATAACTATCAAAAGATTGACACTTGTTTATGTTCGGTTTAATTGTAAAATTATGTCCAATGACCAAAATTATATTAAATGGTAAAAATATATTTTAAATATACTTTAAAACCACTCAAATTCATAATTTATCATTATTAATTATTTTGATTAAAAAATTTGTTTTTAATTTAAATTTAGTAATTTTCACTATTCATCAAAATATTAAAGTTATCCGAAAAGTACCAAAATTTCACCTTAGGCTAAATTCGATATTACGAATCCAAAAATGAAGTCCATTTTGAAATATAAAGTATATATAATTTCAAAAAGTAGGTATTACTATTCATAACGGCTAGTTTGATTGGTTGTTAGAACTCGGTGTTGCGTACAACACACGCTATCGCATTATTCAAAGAGAAGCGTACCGTAGAAGCTTGGGGTGTTACACCCCGGGTAGAAGAGAAGTTAATATTCACACAGTTTAGTCTGCACTTGGAGGTGGTGGGTCTGAACCATCTACCATTCGAGGTACGATTCTTGTAGCTTCCATTCCTGCTTGTGCTTTATATGACATATGTGTTATGAATTCTTTTATTTCTATATAGTTAGTAGTTATGTTGGGCCTAAATTTTGAATGATTATGTATGTTTATGTGAATTGATACTTTATTAGGGGTGTGAATTGAGGGTATCAGATAGTGTAAGGAATGTTATTTGGTGGTTGGTGGATATATTTTTATGTGTTATCTATTTTTCCTTGAGATGATAGGTTTTGACGTGATTTTTGGTTTGGATTAGTTGGTATTGTATCAAGAACATAATGAATATTACTAATGTTAGGTAACATTCACATCTCCTGATAGAGACATTTATATCCTATGTGGTGAGTGGGACGTTTGAGCATGCTGCATAGGGCCTATTTTATAGAAGTTGGGAGAACTCACGGCCTATGTGGCTTGACTTGTTCTAGATGAAGGAGGCAGGGATTAGTTAGTTTTCCCACCCATTGTGGATTAATTCTAGGATGTTTTTCTGGTGGACTTCTTAGGGATAACACCTAAGAGATACGTTGAGTTTACGATCGTGTTCCTGCCTGGGTAGAACCAGTTTCCTTTCCACTATATTTAATAGCACTGACGTAACTCCAAAAACTTAAGGTTCATCTAGAAGATTTGGAGAGAATGGGGTTCATTCAATCTAGTATGCTGCCTTAGTGATATACTATTCTATTTTTCAACAATGTAGATAGATCGTTGAGGTTATGTGTTGACTATAAAAAGTTGAATCAGATGGAAATTAAGAATCAGTATCCACTTACCAAAATCGATGAACTATTTTACCAACTATGGGGTTCTTCAGTGTTCTTAAAGATCAACTTGAGATTGGGATACCATAAATTGAGGGTGAGACCTTATGATGCACCACATAGAACTTTTTTAGAGCAGGAGAGGGTTTTATGAGTTTGTGGTGATGTGTTTTTGGTTGACCAACACACCAGATGAGTTCATGGATTTAATAAACTAAATATATCACCCATACCTATATTAGTTAGTGGTTTCCTTTGTTGATTACATATTGGTGTACTCAAGAATTATTAGTGATCATTCCAAACATATTCACCTCATCATGAGTACACTAAGAGAGCATATAATTTACACAAAGCTATCATAATGTCAATTCTTGATTAATAACATTAATTTATTGGGTCACATCATATCCAAGGTAGGTGTGTCAGTAGATCTAGGGAAAGTGTAGGCTATTGTGTCATGGGAGCTACCGATGAATGTTTATGATGTTTAGAGACTCCTCAGTTTGGCTGGTTATTATTGAAGGTTCATTAGGGATTTCTCCCACTTGGTAGCTCAAATATCAAGCTCAACCAATAAGGGATATAATGTTGAGTGGTTGGAGGCATAAGAGAATTCTTTTCAAGAGTTGAAGAAGCGGTTGACTACCATAACTATTCTGATCTTACCTGAACCAAGTAAGAGGTAAACCTTATTTTATGATGCATCTGATGTTGGACAAGGAGTAGTGTTGATACATGATGACTAGGTTATAGTGTATGGGTTAAGACAGTTGAGGCCTCATGATAGAAATTACCCTACTGATGATATTGATCTAGCAATTGTGGTTTATGCCTTAAAGTGTAAGATACATTACATGTTGGGATAGTGGTTCATGATATTTACCGATCTTAAAAGTCTTAAGTACATCTTTTATCAGGGTTTTTTGAATCTTTTATAGAAAAGGTTGGTTGAGTACTTAAATTCATTTGACGTTGAGTTGTTTTACACATCGGGTAAATAGAATAATGTTGCGGAAGCTCTGACCTAGAATACTTAGAATAAGGTTGTTCATAAATCCAACTCTATGTGAAGAATGCTGACTTTGTTTGCTGAGATGCACCTAGAGGTTTTGTATGGGCATAGGTAGATTACTATCACATCCGTAGCATTTGAGTATATTCTTTTCAGTTAGGTCATGGAGAGTCATCATGAGGATCTAAAGTGTCTAGCCTTGAAGGAAAGTCTTAAAGTTGGGGAGTCGCCTTCTAGTTGGGATATTGGTAATGATGGTATTATCAATGTTTGTGTCTGTGTGGTCATAGTAGTTTGTACGTGGGAAACTTTTAGGCCCATGTTCTATGCATAATAGTGGGTAGTGATTTCCAATTTGAACAAGATGTATCATGATCTTCATAAATTGTATTGGTGGTAGGGAATGAAGAAAGAGATAGTGGATTTTATGGCATGATGCTTTACCTGTCAACAGGTGAAGCCTAAGAATCATCACCCATGTGTTTTTTTACAACCTTTTTACCATTACATCATAGAAATGGGATGATGTAACTATTTATTTTGTACAGGGTCTTCTGAGGACACCTTGGAAGAATGATGAAATTTGGGTAGTCATGGGTTAATTGACTAAGGTGGCCTATTTCTCGCTGATCCAAGAGACATACATAGTTGATCAGTTGGATGAGTTATATATTCAAGAGATAGTAATATTACATGGTGTTCCGATGAATATAGTTTCAGACCAGGATCCATAATTCACATTATACTTTGGGAAGGGGTTACAGAAGATGCTCAGTACCCAGATATTTTTGAGTATGGCTTATCAACCAAAGACAGACGAGCTATCAGAGTGAAAAATTAAAGTGTTGGAGGACATGTTGAGAGATTGTGTCATGGATTACAGTGGTTCATAGGAAAAACAATATTATCACATGGGGATTTTTCCTGCAACAATAGTTTTTAGGCTACATTTTAGATGGATCCTTTTGAGGCACTCTATGAGAGGTTGTGTAGATATCCATTATGTTAGTTAAAAGATGGGGACTCTAATATGATTGGACCAAGTCTTTTGTAGGATATGTTGGAAAAGTTTTGATTGATTCTGAAGCATATGGAAATGGCTCAAAGTAGGAAGAAGTTATATGCACAATGATGGTGTAGGCCTCTTGAGTTTATGGTGGGTGATATCATGTTTCTTTGGGATTTTCCAAGGTTGGGTCACCATAGAATTCAGAAATAGGTCAATTTATCACCCATATATGTGGTACCATTTGAAATCATGGAAAGATTCGGACCGGTGGCTTACTGATTGTCTCTTATATAGTGGTATAGTGGCATGCATGATGTTTTTCTTATCTCAAAAATCTGACAGTATCACCCTGATCCATCTCATTTTATAAATGTTTAAGATATGGAGATTGAGAATAATGCTTCCTTTGAGGAACATCTAGAATTTATTGTTGAACATAGTTGGAGTCGGATGTGTGGGCACAGTGGACCAATCTCTTTTCGGTGGAAACTCAATAATTCTTGGAAGAGATTCTTGAGGACGATCTGTCATAAGGTGGAGAGGTTATAAGATTCTATCAATCGTGGATGTATGTATTTGTTTAAATTTTTGTTTAAATATCCTGTTTTGGTTTAAGTAAATGTTTCCTAGGTGTATGAGGGGACTTGATGGTGTTCTGGGGTT
Organism: Viscum album; assembly: GCA_963277665.1. NCBI lineage: Eukaryota > Viridiplantae > Streptophyta > Magnoliopsida > Santalales > Viscaceae > Viscum > Viscum album. The sequence goes on from OY728150.1 coordinate 960,760,628, forward strand.
TTGGGATATGAAAGGAAGGAAAACTGGGCCAAACTGTACAAGGCGCATGATTGGAACTTAGATAAGTAAACTATGCAACCTTACCAGGAAAAAAATATATCCTTGGATAGTGGATTAATGCATGGTTGGGGATTTTTTTTCAAACTATGTAACCTACCAAGGTAACCATGCGGCCCAACTTCTCTTGGATTGGGGCTCGTTCATGGTTTGTGCACGGTTTGGAAAACTGTGTGGGTAAACCGTGAGGCCCAGTAAGGTTTGAAAAAATTACAACATCACCACCTCAAGTTTTTATGTTCTATCTAAGGATTCACCTCCATTTATCCTCTTGAAACCATAGAGATGAACCACACCAACCAAATATTTCAATAGGAGATTCTTCTTCGATCCTAAGCTGTTCGGTGTGTCGTTGGTTACATATTAAAGCTCTATGTAAGTCTAATAACTCTCTTGCTTCTATTTTGGGTTTAGGGTTTGAATATTTATATTGTCTCTATATGAAGATCTGAAACCCCCTTTTTTCGAATGATATCTAGGTGGAAGTTTCAAAGAGAGGTTGAATCAGTATCTAAGGCTACGATTAAGGGTGCATACATCAATGCATTTCTAGGTCACCTCTTGTCGTGCTTTTGATTACTTCATTGAGGTTTATTAAAAGGGTGTTTAAATTATGAATAGAAACCCTCATGGTATCCATGGGATGCATTGAGGATGATTTGATCTATTTAGGGCTACCCCTAGGTTGCACCGATATCCTGAACAGAGTAATTATTTATGTAAGTGAAAAGTCATTGTGTGATAATGTAGATCCCTTGTTGAGTATGTCAATGTTTTTAAAGGAAGAGAAAAAGAAATATTGGTAATGTGTATAGATTTGGTAATGTAATAAAGGGTTGTCGTAATGAAATATAAATGGGTTAAATTAGTTAAATGAGATTGAGACATGTGGCTTATGAATAATACTACAAATTCTTAAGAGAGTTGGTGAAAATGAAATGGTGAATATGATCATTGGTAATGGTATGCAAAATGAAAATGTGGTAAATGATATTTCATATATAAATGCATGAATATGTGAAATGGAATGATAAAAGGGAGTTATTGAATGTGCTTAGTGAGATATGCATGAGAATGGAAATTGTGATAAATGGGCAAAGTAATGTAAATAAAAATTGTGTTAATGGGTTATGGAATAATATTAATTCCCATATTTATTTTTATAGACTATTATAGTTATATGTATTGATTGTGTTGGTTGAGATATGGTTTATGTGTGGTGAATGGATGAATAAGAATGCCCAAATGTCTTGAGGGCTGGGACAAAAGAACTGAGGCTCCTCCCATGGGTTGAGTTGGATTGATTCTCTGAATCCACTCATAATGCACTGGTTATGGAAGGTGATAAAGCTCTATTCCCATAATGGTTACATTCCACCCATATTGAGGCTTCAAGGTGAGGATATTGTGATGTTGTGGTGTGTTATCCCTAGTGAGATAAGGACTTAACATATTGAGTTATGTAGAATTATAAATTCCACCGACCTTGTGTGAATGATGTGAACGCACAACCCATGGATTACATGTTGATAATGAAATAAGTAATGAAGAATATTAACATAATGAATTTTGTACTATATTGAGTAACAGTTATGTAAATATTTTTAACTAGTGACCCAAATTGTCTTTTTATTTTATTTTCATTTATTTTATACATGCAAGAACATTCTATTAGACTGTATATTTTGAAGACACGTTTTGTGGTGGCCTATTGTGTTGTAATCACACCCTACTCAAGCCACTGTTGGGTACCCAAGAAGATTTCATGCTTATAGACTAGGATAAGGGAAAGGTCCCTATCCTAGGGAGTTATGTTGGTCATGGGACATGCATGGATGAGGTTTCAAACTTGAATTCATGACCATTTTGAGGATTCCACGACTATCTTATTTTGGTTATTGTTTTCTTGGTACTATCGAATGACATGACATATTTTCTATTGGTTGTGGTTTGTACCCAGTTTTGTGAAATGGTTATTTGTGTATTTTTCATGCTCACTATCTATTGTTTCTACAATTGTATTTATTTTCTACTATGTATTCCTCTGGTAAAGAGGGTATAGTCTCTCCATGTTACTTTTTTATGCTCACAGCTAGTCGGTAGCCTCTGGAATATGGGGAGGCGTGCTTGAGTTCATGTGGCGACCCGTCTTTGGGCACTGGTTTAGTGGATACTAGGTCAGGGAAATTACAAACGTACCCCGCTTCCACTTCCGAAATAGTTCATCACTCTCACACTCTAATTACAATAATCCTTATCTATTACCCCTTTTATAATTCATACCACCCCAAACAAAGAAATCATGTTAACATTATCCTTCAACTTATGAATCTCATCATAATTTCATCATCACCTCATCCCATATATATGTAGAATTGTGGAATCCATTATAGCCAATGTATTATTTATTACACCTCAATCCATGACTACCAATTCATATACACATATGGAAGACAAAAATACCCATAGTAAGATACATGTATGGTTTGTAACCTCTAGTCATTATAGCCCACACATAAGTGTATCTCAAAACTAAGAGCCATAAAAAGCTATGAGAGTCCATAAGATATACCTTAAGCCACCACAACATGTGTATCCCCACACATGGTACTACATCCTAAGGTAGAGTGTGTGAGAGGGAGAAGTCATCCATTCATTCCCCCATTGTACTTGATGTTCGAGAAAAAACCCCCAAAATATTTGGGCATCGTTATCCCTATCGTCTAGGGTGGAGAATCATATGAAATCTGAAAATATAAATATTAAGTATTATAAAAAACCACAATAAGAGAAACTATCTATCCATAAACTCAACTATAGCTATCATCTCACATGACACCCAACATCCACCGCTAAGGCCTAGGTTACTAGTTTCTAAAAGAGGAAACAAGTATTAAGATTCAATTTCATTAACCATTTACACTTAGTAATTATTATTTTTTATTCAATTTTTTAAAAATCCACAAATTTACCCATAATTCGTTAGCCCATAATTAATTATAGTTTAACTATTTTGTATCATTATAATCCAAAAAGCTTTCATAAGTCATATTATAATTCCATATTTAAATCCCATGCACATTGAGCATTCATCCAACCATAACATGGTTCAAATTAATATATAAGTCATCAAATCCACTAAAAAAAATTAATACCATGAGTCCATTATTAATCCATTTATCATTCCATAATTTTCGGGTACCATATGACTCATTCTATGTTACCACAACCAAATATTCAATAATAGTACACAAAACCAAATGTATATAGTAATTAAAAATAAGAAAAATCGACCATATAATAATAAAACCATCAATATAAAACACCAATCATATAAAAAATGATTTATCCTAGATATAAACTCATTTCAACTTCTTCAGTTTCATCCCTCGCACTATTTTTTACAACACATCCCATCCCTCTATAACTGCATCAACCACCACTATAACCTCATCAAACATACCCATTATTCATCAAATATCCCAATAAAACCATGCTTACCAAAAATATCAATAAGGATATTCAATTATAGATAAATCATAAAAGAAATAAAATCATTTTCAACATGAAACACTCATGGGAAAACTAAGGACATAAATCTAAAGCACCAAAGTCTTTATAAAAAAGGATGGCCTTGCTCAGCCCCAAACATTTATCTTCAAAAAATAAACTTTTCATTACAACCATGAATTATCTAATTCATTATCCATATGTTTCAAAAAAACATAAAACCAATGACTAGAATAATAAAGGAATTAATGAGGCATGCTTTGAGTAATGGATTTATATTGAAGAAATTTCTAGGAAGGATAAATATAAATTTTTAAGACTTTTTTAGTATTATTTATATCATTCTGACCTCATTTTGTTTGTCAAATTTATAGAATATTAATCATGTAAAAAAAATAACAATACAAAAATTTATAACACACTATTTTAAAAATTTATTAATATGAATAATATACAGATTCCATCCTAAAAATATTTTGATTTCACTTTTAATTGTTGTTATAATCTATCACAGGTGGATTTCACAACTATCAAAATAAGATAAAGTATGATAATATCACTCTTACAGATAAATAAATTATAATTAATAGACCCACTAACTCAATTGTAATTTCAATGTTCTCTTCAAAATAATTAATGAACAAGGATCAAACCACACCAATCTCAAGGGAAGCCACCTCAGAACCTAACCATAATAGAACAACATCATTCCATGCTTGAAACATATCCCAAACCAAAGACTCTCAACAAAAACAAACATACAGAAGGAAATAAATTAGGGAGAATGAAGTGAAGAGGATAATAAAGAGTAAATTGATCTAAAAGACTTTGATTCGACAATATAAGTTGTTTAGAATCTCAAAGGATGCGACCATAGGGTAACGATAGGGATATGGATCAGCTAGGGTTCATCAAAAGAAGTAAAAACTTAAATGAATGGGAATTTTAACATCTATTTAAAGAAGAAACCTGAAATTCCACCACTGTGGTGTAGTGAATCCCATTATTCCCTTGGCGTCTTTGGTAAAAGTGAGATCTGGAGTCTTGGTAATTCGAAATGCATTATCTTTCCCAATCCCATGTGTTTAGAAATCAAATTTAAATTACTTTTAAATGAAACAAAACTTACCCCATTGTGTTGTACAAGGAATTTTAGACACCTAGAAATCCACTATGACCACTCCCATTGAATAGTGGAAAATACTTCTCCATTTTGAACCACTGCACAATGTCCTCCAATAGAGAGATCTACAGATCATCATTTTCTTATCTTTCATGAATTCATCTCTGCCATGACTTCATTCACCAACATGACTAACACAAGGAATTTTTAGGGTCATTATTTTACATAGGAGGTACTCAACAAGAACCAATCCCATTAACATAGTCATTTTTTAAATTATTATTTCCAATATGGAGAACCCCCAAGGAACCTAGTGGCACCACACCCTCCACTATGGTGTGTTGATCCTCCCTATTTCTAATAAGAGGAACATCAATGAAATAAGCCTTCCAAAATAGCCTCCTATGAAATTTCACCAATTGTGAGGCACCCAAAACAATACATCCTACTGAAAATGTCCATGGTATTAACATGACCAAGGAAAAATGACCACACCATGCTCATAGATCTAAACTACCTCACAATAGACAACACTATGCCAACTGTTATGACATGGTGGGACTCAAGATATACATAACTCCTTTGTCTCCCTTGGAATATCTTCGAAATATATCTCATCACCTCTAATATCTGAAAATATTCAAAGGTATGGATCCATAAATTTATTACCTTACATTATATACCTCTCAAAAAATTCTCATACCTAAGAATTTAAAACTAAACCCAGGAAGGGAAGAATGGGAACAATGAAACCACCCCATGAGATACCTCTCAAGGATCTCGAAACAACTAGAACACAACCAATACATCCCATGTGAAGAGAATATAAACATGAAACACTAGTATAAATCACATAAAACAAGAAGGGGTTAAACAAATCATCTCAAAAAAATCAAAAATATATTTTTTTTGGATATTGATCTTTCATCTAGGATTCCCCTCCCAATTACACTCTACCAAGATACCATACTTCCCTAGAACGTAAACCAATGGTATAATATTCTTGTTTCACACCTTATCCCATAAATCATAGAAAACAAATGTTCATTCCTTAGAGGTCACATTATCTTTAAGATATATCTTTCCCCAAACAATTATATATGAATCATTATGAAGTTAATAGATAGTATATGATACATGATTGATCTCATGTATCTGACTCACATTTAGGGGGAGTGTTAATCAATATACACCAACTCAAAAATTCAACAATACCTTGAACGGTCCAATTTCATTGGATAAATCTTACTCCCATAACCAAACCATCACTACCCATAATGAGAATACACCTTAAAGAACACATGATGGCCACCACCAAACTCTAGAGGCCTCCTCCTGTGACTAGTATAAGATTTATTATGATCCCGGACAACATTAATTCACTCACATATCACCTATAAATTCTCTATCATGTTTTTCTCCAATTTAGGTTCAAGAATTTCTATCTCACCCACCAACATCAAACAAAATGGCGATCAGAATGGAAACCCATAAAATGATTCAAAAGGAACCATGCAAATATTGGAGTGATAATTTATGTTGTAAGAAAACTCCACCAAAGATAGATGTGTAACCCAAAAACCTCTAAAATATTTAATGCACACACACAAAATATCCCCTAGAGTTTTTAATGTTCACTATGTTTGACCATATTTCCATGGATGAAAAGTGGTTCTAAGGAATAATTAAGAGCCAAAATTAGGATGGAGAGTTCTCTACACCCTATAAGCGAAATGGGAACCATGATCATAGTTTATATTCTTTAGAACCCCATAAAGACTCACAACCTCCTCTATATAATAACTTGAAAAAACATTCACTAAGATCAATTACTTAATCTCTAAGTAGTGATATGGATTTGTCATGTAGTCCACAATCACCCATATGAAAACATAACTCCTTGATCTTGAGGAAATCCTGTTAAGAATAACACCAAGATTTCCTCCCACTTCCACTAGGGAATATCAAGTAGATGAAGTAACCCTCTAGAAACATGGTGTTTAGACTTCGCCCACTAGAAAAGAAAACACCGAGTGAAATACATAGAAACATATCCTTTCATGCCATAACACAAAAAATGAACAAACAAGGTGAAATACATATTAGACACGGTAGGATATACCACCAAAGGATAACTATGTAACTCATAGAAAACCACTTCATACATCACTGAAAGAAATAAATTCCTAACCTAAAACAACAACCAATGTTGTTCATCCTTATACCATCCCTTGAGATACTCACTATATATAAAATGATCTCACAGAGCAACCACCATAGAATCACATTGCTGATATGCCTCCACCCACTGCACAAAATATAACTAAATAATTATATGATATGGACACCATTTACTATCAACTACTCCCATATCTAGTTATATCATGGAAATATCCTCCATCACCCTCCAAACATCACTAGACTATTAAAAAAATATCTACACAAATTACTACTCAAATCATCAAGTGTAACATTTTCATTCCACTATGTATAGAATATATCTAAGTCATAATACTACAAAAAAATTCATCCACCATTGTTATTGAAAATTCAAATCACGCTTGGATAATACATACCTCGGACTCTTCTAGTCCGTCAAGACTAAAAATCACTCACTAATGAGGTAGTGTTACCACAACTTTTGAGAAACAACATCCACAAAAATCTCAAGATCATGGATGACATAGTTTCATTCATGAGATCATAAAAATCAAGACCTATACTAGATAACTACACTACTACAAATAGGGCATTTAAAAGCACTATAAACCTCCTTTAACAGTGCTAGAAAACCATTGTTAATCACCACAAAGATAAAGGGGGGGGGGGTCCCATTTAACAACTCTAATAAAGGTCCCTCTTTTTTAGTGATGTTTTAGCATGGATAAAGGTACACACTTATCATAGTTATTTTGATGGCTGATAAAGTCCCAATTTATCAACGCTATTTTGAGCACTGATAAATGACACCTTTATCAGCACTATTTTGATCGCTGATTAAAGACACATTTATCATCACTATTTTGAGCATTGATAAAGTCCTAATTTATAAGTTCTATTTTGAGCGTGGATAAAGTCCTAATTTATCAACTCTTAATTAGTGCTGATAAAGGCAATGTTTCATGTGATGTGATGTTTATTAGACAGCACACCTAGAACCTGCACGACACCAAAACAACACCTGCACACCAACACACACAACACAAAACAACACCTTCACACAAAATATCTGCACTAAACAACACCTACACACAAACAAACCATATAAGTACAAAACAATACACACAAGAGTTTCACAAAAAATGCTATATATATTTACTTGAAATCATGAATACAAAAAAAAACACTTCTATATACATTTAAAACAATTTTTTATATGGTTACAATTACAATTATCCACAAAATAGTTAAAAACACTAATGCTTCATTCATTTTTTCATCTGTGATCCCCTCTTAAAAATTATCGTCCATGGTATTAGTTGCCGAGAAAAGGATCCGAACTCAGGGAAAAAATTACAACTATATAAGAAAACAAATATTATGTTAGTAATACAATAATGAAATAAATTAAACATTAATATGAAAGAATACATTAATAAAATGTCAACTTTTAATAAAAAATACATATTTTGGGTATGTAGGGGGCCATAAGACTATATGATACATGATACCTGACCTTGATATGGGTAGCTAAGTGGCCTTAAGACCATATTTTGTGTGACATAGTGTCGCAAGGGAGTGTAAGGGTGGTGATATGTGTTACCTATTACAACCTTTTCTATTGGAGATATTTGTATATATACAATGACACAACTATTCGACTATCAATAGATGTGTTACCTGTTACAACCATACATGTCCATATTTCCTTACATTGAATTAATATTTTAGAAGAGGCTCAACATGATTCATTAACTTACAAATATTGTTTTGTTAATATTACTTGGATGAGAAAAGAGAAGGAAGAAATGTCAACAACAACATGGAATCCAAAAGGTTTCATTTATTGAAAATTAAAAATTGAGGAATATCTATAGTCTATAGTCTCTCCCATAACTCCCCAAATATTTGGGGTAGGATAATGTTAGAATACTCAAAATAGTATGTGCACAGAATACCCCCCTCAATCTCTACTAGCCAATGATCTAGAGTAGCTATGGATTAGGACAAATGATCAACTAGTTTTGTTTCCACATCTACACCCTGTTTTAGTGCCTCTTCCCTTCTATAAGCATTGAATCTATACCTTTCTACCCCATTGATAAGATAATGCTACTCTATCACCATTTTCCCTACAACATTGAGAATTTATTATAGGTGATATAATTCATGTTAGATGTTGTCTATCTCATACCTCCCATTAATGAATAAATTTTTATGAGCTTGAACTTTTATTGTACACATGTATGCTTCACTCAAGACCCCATTTTGATGTTGAATGTTCGAATTTTATGCCTCCACTATCGATACCCTCAGCTCGATGATCCTCTTTTTCTCCCTCATGGTGACCACCTCCTCCACACTAGAATGGAGTTCTTGATAATATAACTCACTATAACCAAGGGTTGTGAACATGTACTAGAGGGGTCCAAACTACTATATTAGCTATTTGAAGGTTCCCTCCATGATTATATTCGAAATATCCCCCCAAACATGTTACTGAAACTATTGATGAAATGATGCGTGTTCCAAAACTCAACTCAGGACTAGTCTAGAAATATGAATATACTATAGGACCACATTTCTAAGTGAGGGGCTTATACTCATATCTCATTATGTGCTTGAAAAACGAAAGACTTATGCCCTAGTTATTATAGTGGGGAGAGATTAAAAGTGGAGTGGTCTGGGAATTCTGATCTCTAAGGTGGAGTTACTCTGATAAATCATATACATATTATTTTTCAATAGAAAAATAATTCCATCATAAAATTAACATTCATGATAATAATTTAGAACATACCTCTGTCAAACACATTATTAGACACTTCCATGACCTCAATATTGAATTGATTGGTGATAATGGAATAATCCTATAAAAATGACCTTGAGTCCCATATAAAGTTCTTTCTATCAATAATAACTCTTCTTCACCTTGAAGTGCTACAAGTGTAAATAGAATTTATAAAATATGACACATACATGATGGTGTATTCAATTTCAAGGAGTATTTAATTTTAGAATAAATTATAACACTTTCCTAGTGATACCACCTTCCTAAATAGGTTATAAAAATAATAGTTACATATATAAGAACCCTCTAAGAGTGAACTCCCCATGCCCGGTCAAATGGAATGAGTGCTAGCGCATCCATATCAGACATCGGGTCCAACCCTACTTGGACCCTGACCACTTATGTCTCTCCAAGGACCCCATACAACATCGAAGGTCCCATTAAAGGTATGGAAGGAATGTATTTCTCAGTTTTAGAGAGGTACTGATGAGAAACCACACAATTAGATAGGCCATGATAAGCTACTAGAGTAATGGAAAGGAAAAAAGTCCACAAAGTACAACAATTAATAATTTTTAGAGGTTTCTTAGTGTATATACTTTCTCTATTTCTATTCTTAGTCCTCTTAGTGGAAGGAAATTCAAAAGATAACTTGAGGTTGAAAAGGTGGTGCTGATGGAGGAAAAAATGGTGTTTCCTTTGGATCAGAAACAACCACATCCATGAGATCCATTTGACTTGGAGAGCCCTGATCATCAGCCTCTCAGTCACATTTTGAACAGACCTTGGCCACCATGTCCCTGGGAATGTCAACTAGTGAGGTGGAAGGTGACCAAATTTTTCCAGCCTCTTGAAATATCAAAGAGAAAATAAAGTTCACCATAGTCCTAGAAATATCAAAGAATAAATGAAAGTGGTGATAAAACTATCTTACCTCTTCACTAGAGCCATCCTAGTCTCTATTATCTTCAATAGTTAACATTGTGCTAGGAATTATCATTCTCTAAGCTAGGGGTGTGTAATGGACCAAACCTTTGATGGAATGAATCACCACACTATGTTCTTGGAGAAGTGATTTGACTTCAATGGGATGTTGTTCATAGAAGATTCCTTTGGGAGTGATCAAACACCCAAATCCCACTAGCTATATATCCACATGATATAAAACTATTTGGACTTCTATGGTCAATGTATTCCTCCTATAGTAGTCCCAATATAGGAATGTGATGGGAAACACAACCATAATTTGAGAAGATACCCCGCTGACTAGAACTTCTTTCACGTGAACCCCATACATTGTTACCAAATCCGTCGGCACCCTCCTTGTTGATGGTGTTGGATATAAGGGAATAATTTTATTCTAAGTCATCTAGAGAGATGTGGGTCTTCTGGAAGATGTTTTTTTTGGAATATAACTTTTTGATGATTCTAGAGCCCATGTGTCCTCCTCCTCATCTACTATTAGAAGGTCTATGTGCTATATCACTAATGGAGCCAACTAACCCTTGAAGTATGATCAAAACAAGGTATCTACATAATCCTTGGAGAGGACAAAACCCACACTATCTAGTGGGAAGGTCACCCGTACCTAAGTTTCTTCTCAGGTGAACATTATCCACAATTTGTGATCCACCATGGGATGCATTTCTGAATGGATACGATGAAAAGTGGGGAATTTCATCTGAATGCACTGAATTATCTCCCAAAGTGGTATGGTGCATACTACTCGTAGAATATCTTTTAGTTAATCCAAGTGGAAAAAACACCCTCACATATGGCTAAAAGATATTCTTAGGATAAATGATCACCCTTTAATGTTTTGGTAATTTCACAGGTTGGTGCTCCATATGGTTTAAAGAACTAATCATACTAGTTCACTTTCCTCTTGATCTCTAGTTCTTTAGTGTGATTAGCCAGACCCCACTGATAATTTGTAGAAATTTCCTGATCTGGTAACTTGGAATGTTATTGAGTATTAAGTAACTCATATCCACCAATTTATCCCCTCATCCAACCCCATCGCAGTTGGAAGGGGCTGAATATTCTGAATGGGTTGTACCCATATTAATGAAGTGAATTTGGAAATATAACTTAGAAAACATGGGAAAAATAAATATGATAATCCTACCACCTACAATCACCTCTACCATCATTAAGATGGAGACCATAAATCTACTTTTTTTTCTGCATTGTTAATAAGTACCCGCTTAGGTACATTGCTATGAAGCTTACTAGATGAAGAAGGTGATGGTACTGGGAGGTGAATGACCATCCCTAGCCATTTAATTGAAATTATTAAACTATTTTAAAGTGATAACACACTTCCCCATATAATTATCATGATGGCCAAGCCTTGTGATTTATATTCAGACACTCATGATGAGTCTTCTTGATGAACAAGTCAGGCCACTTCTTGAAGGGGATGTGAACCCGTGGATATGGGTCCTTCCCAAGGGATGTGCTAGCCAGAATTATGATATCCTTCATAATGTGGGATTCTATTCCATGTCATACTAGGTATATGGGGGATGAATTTATTCATCATACTTGTCTCTTAAAATCAACGCACCATAGATCATCTTACTATCCCATATACTGATGTCAAACTCACCATACATAAAATGAAATCTGTTTATGTATTGACTCTATAAAATAAAATAGTCTATCATCATAATTTTATTACAATAAGTAAGGTTTTGTTAAGACTAAATAGATTCATAAAATCCTATCTTTCGCAGCTCAAACACAAACTCTGTGGCAGTACACTGAACCAAGAATGGACAACCCCGGTTCATCCCAAAGCTTCCACCTGATCTAATAACCCAACCAAATAACCACCCAAACATCTAACTTTATATAGAATTCTACATTTTTTATTTTTAAATATGGGGTTTAAGCTCCAAATCATGTTAGAACCCTTTAAAATAAATCCACATAGTCTTCACAATTAACCATTAGAAATGTATTCTTTGGAGATAAAATTACCCACATATAAGATGTTCTCTGTGAACATATTATTAATCATAAGGATGCAGGAGGGAGGGATGATCCCTTCATGAGGTGGAGAGATAATAGTATCTTTTCAAATAAAAAAACCCACAAAACGGAAACTAATTTAAAAGGTGAAAATCCAAGATATTGGTTCCCATCAAGATTTTAAGATGCTCGTGAGTGGAGAGAATGACTTCGAATTGGTTGACTTCCACACTATTGACCATTGTAGTCCAATAAAATATAACTTCCTCATCTTAAATTCATGAATTTATTTGTATCATAAGAAAGAGAAAATTTAGATTAATTATGAAAATGCAGGATTTTGGGTTAAAAAATGGACTTGAGTAAGAAAGGGGCACATGAATAATTAGAAATATCATATTAAGTGCTTGACTTGTTCAAAGTCATGTAATCACATGACCATAATAGGATCACATGATCAAATGAACATGGGAGATTTATATGATTACATGACCCTTGAATCTTTACACGATCAGCTAAATAAGACAAGAATACCTGAATCATGGTTCAAGAGAATTAACTTAATTGATTAGGGGATTTGTTTATATGATTTGATAATGGGATGAGATCACATGATCAGTTCACATGAAGCATTCATAGAAAGGAGCTTATGTGACATGATCACATGAATAGGATTAGGTGAAGTAGAGAAAAAACATAAGAGTTCTTATATAGCTATGAAATATTGAGTAATTAGTGAAATAGATTTCCAATTACTCCCCTATATATAATAAATTTCACAGATTACCAAGAGTATCTATGAATACTAAAAAAATAGATGCCCAAGTGAATCTATCAAGTATTCACTTCCTTATAACAAAGTCCTTTTTTCTTCTTCTAGAATTTTTATGTGAGGTGTGTATGCATCTGGGCATTGATGTGATGCAGGTTCTATATGAGGTGTGTAGGCACCTAGATTTGGATGGGCATGCATATGTATATATTATGTGGGTTTATTTGAGCAATTTTTGAGGTGAAATATCTATGGACAATGATTTTACTATGTAAACATCATCATTACCTCTGTGATGGAGAAGACACAACATCGTTACTCTTCCTGTAAAGCCATGTCACATGGATAGAAATCTTCTAAAATAAACAAACCCTACAAGGAATAATTAAAATCAAATCAACAATTCATTATATAATTTTTTGTTAAAATAGATATATTATGTCGGAAAATTACCTTTACATCTTTCTAAAGGTTTTCTTTGGTCTAGATATAATATAATAATAAAACTAATGATTCTTTGTGCACTTTACCATTGTTGGTTAACCACCTCTTTGCATAGCATTGGATCTAAACATCTGATCCAGCGTCCCCGTGATGTTCTTATCCGACACCATCTCTATGATATCATCATTCAATTTTCAATTTTACTTCTCTTCATACTCTCATTTACCTAGTAAATGTGTGTAGGAAGAGAAGGAAAATTAAACTCTGAATGATGATATCATAGAGATGGTGTCGAATGAGAGCATCACGGGGACACTGGATCGGAATTTCAGATCAGATGGTATGCTAAGCAGTAGTAACCAACAGTAGTGAAGAATCCTTAGTTTTGTTATTAAATTTTTGAGTGATTCAAAACCAATATTCTTCCAACACACTACATCAGTAGAAATAGCTACATAAATGACCAAAATACATATTATAAATGATCCATTCCAAAATAGTTTAGGTCTAGTGCTTTTGAAAACATGAAAGCATAAAGAGCTAGTTCGTAAGAGTCTCTCATTAAGTTATGATTTATTATAAAAAAATCATTTATAAAACCATTATTCATAACCTAAGGATATAAAACATAATAAAAGGTGATCATATATGCTCAATAAGTGTAAATAATGGAGATATCTATGATCATATAAGGATAATATAAGTAGTAGGAAGTCACCTTCATCCTATTTGTGTACAATCTTCCATCCGGTATGCTTCCCAATCGTTTCTAAACACCTCTATATCATCTTGTGAATATGATTTTTTGTGATAGTAATGGTAGTATGGAAAAAATATAAATACACAATGTATTAATAAATATTTTAAATGAACTTGTAATTATTTTAAAAAATACCTCTTCACGGATGCTAGTTTGATGATGAAATACGATCTCATTCATAAATTTACCAACATAATAACCATATTCCTTTCTATTTTTTAGTTTTCGAAACTGTAGAAACAATGAGAAAAATAAGTTATTTGTTTTGATATGTGTTTTGATAGTGAAATATTATTATATATACCAGGATACTTGTCTAGTTGTAGATCTTGTGGGTGTTCTTGTACTTTGGACCTGGATTTATTCCATGAAGTAGATGATATTGATGCACCTCCCTATTATAACATAATCCTCATTAAATGATAATATAAATTATAAAACTATATGTTTAGTCTTAAAATGTTGGATCAAGTGTATTACAAATTGAAAAACTCCATCATGAGTGGTCATTTTGTTGCATATCCATGCATGGAATCTAGAAAATAAATCTTTGGAGCATCAAAATTGACTACATCGAATGATTGATCACCTATTAGTGGAGAAGGTGTGTTATGTTCTTCTGAACTTCCATCGAATGATATCATCCAAGATCGGTACTTATTTTTTTGGGGTAGAAATCTGTGATGTCTTAGAAACACAGTTTTCGATGAATGTTTCAACCTATTTGACTGTGTACCTTGTTCGCAAATGGGACACCCTTGAGTTTATTTAATGCTATATCCTGGTAAATTTTCATAAGAAGAAAAGTCATTTATCATCCCGTACAACATAGATCTTAATGTAAAATCTTCATTTTTTTAAGAATCATATAATGTAACACCCAAATCCCACAATAATTTTAAATCCTCGATCAATGGAGCCAAATAAACATCAATATCATTATTCGGTTGTTTTAGTCCTGATATAATAATAGATAACATGTTGTATTTGTGTTTCATACATAATCACAATGGTATGTTATAATTTACCAACATAACCAGCCATGTACTGTGAATACTACTTTGAAAATCAAAAGGATTAACCTCATCTATAGATAACACAAGATGAAGATTGCATGGCTCATTTCCAAATTCAGGATACTCATGATCAGTTCCCATCCACTGAGGAGAGTCTATTGGGTGACGTCGTTTCCCATCTTTAATTATTGTATTTTCATTCCATATCAATTCTCTTGTAGTCTCCTCACTTTTATATAGGTGCCTAAACCATGGAATTATTGGAATATACCATACAAATTTCGTAGGATTGGATTCATCTTTCTTGTATTGAGAAGCACTGCACTTTTTTCATTCTTTATATGATTTTTGGTTCATAAAAAACAATATACAATCATTTGGGTAGGCGTGTATTCTTTTAGAGATCATACCCATTGATCATAGTATTCATTTGGCATCATATGTTCATCTAGGGAGCTCATTATCTTCTGGGAGCATGTCATTCAGGAGGGAAAGTAGTTCTGGAAAACTAGCATCACTCCACCTATTGCCTACTTTCAAATTATACAGCTTCAGTATGACTGGAAAAGCTGTTTATTTAGTGAAACCAGCATATAATGGCATCTTTACACAACTCTTTATCTTCTCAAACAATTTTGGGAAATCACGAACTTCATCTTCAACTATTCTTATCATTTCATCAACATGATCTTCATCATAATTTATATCTGTAATCACATCATTCATATGATTTCTTCATTGATCATGCTTGTAATCATATCATATGATCCATAAAATGGAGTGTTATCCCAGCCACTACCTATATTTGTTTTTTCCCCGTGTTTATTCGAACATGTATAACTTCGATCTATTCCGTGATAGATCATGTGTTTCTCCAACTCCTATAGGCTAATTTGTCTTGAATAACAACAACATAAACACAGACAACATATTTGAGAATGGTCATATACATGATCTTTTGCAAACTTGATAAACTCTTTCACGCCATCTTCATACTCTTTTGTCAAATGATTGACATTCATCCATTATTTATTCATATTCATCCTATTTGATATATTAATATTAATATTTAACAAAATAATTACTCAAAAGATGTTTAAATATGGTTATCATCCAACTATAATAAATGGAACTAGCTAGGGTAAACAATACCCTTACCTCTCCATGCATTACTCAGGACCAAAGTAGATCACACCCATCTTCCCAACCACCTGATCAATGGAACTCGCTATGAGAAACCCTTGCACTTAAATGTTCTATAATCCCACATGTGATCTATATATATTATTGTAAACTGGGTTTTTAGTGTTTCTCTAGAAATATAATTTCTCTAGTAAAGAACTATGGTACTAATCTAATAGGTGATATGATTTTTAATAGAGTTATTATAGGTGGAAGGATTAATTACATGTATTGTTATGGTTATTTTACTAGGGTGTCCATAAAGTGTCTCATAGAGTCCTCTAGTGAAGTGGTTTTCTAAGATTCAGTGGAATTGAACTAGTAATAAAGTGGTGGTGCCATTGAAATGGGTAAAGATTGGATTGATATTATGTGTTTTAAGAACTAAAACATGGAAAACAAATGGAATTCCAATAATGCCGACAACTGTAACACCATAGAAACACACATTCAAGCTCACAATCACAACACCATTCAAACCAAACAATCACAATTTCACATTTTACAAAGCATCCCTTATTCAATTCCATTTGTTAATTCCGGCTTATCACACAAGTTTTATCATCCTGAGGCATTCATTAATTAGTCAAGTATATGTAAATTCCCATTTTTAATATTCAAATGTTCTACAAGAACCAACCAACATGCGATTCACTTAGAGCACAAACAAGGACCACCAACATCCATGATTTTCAACAGGTCATTTAGCTCATACACATCACAAAATAACCATCAATATCAAACAATAATAACATGAGAACAAGAAGAAACCAATTAGTAAGAGGAGAAAACTCACGATGAAGGTTTTGTTTAGTGCACAGAAGAGGTGCATTCAAAGTAGAGGAGAGGCGCGCGACAGATAAGAATTCTAACTAAAAAGAAAGCATAAAATGAGAACTCATATGTTATACCTATCCAAAATAGGTCCAATGAGATTTAAAAATGGGACATGTCTGATTAAACTATTTTATTGGTCAATAGTGGGATTTTATTCTCCATCTATGATATCTGCTCCCTGTTTATTTATTTTTTACGTATCTACTATTTTCCTAGACGTTCAACTTATGAATGGGACATTTCTGCTTTTATGGAGGAAGATAATTTTTAATTTACTCTAATTTAGGGGTAAAACACTCTAAATTAATTGTATATTTTTTATAGGGAATCATTATTATCCCATAGGGATCATGAATTCCCCTTAGGTTAGTGGAAAGTCAAGTCAGTTTTGGGTTATGATACCAGCCTGAGCCGTATCAGTACATTTCCAATTTTAATTTACCCATGTCCATTTAATTATAGGATTTGAGGGGGGGGGGGTCAGACACAAATATATAGAAGTAATAAGAGAGGTAAAAATTATCATAGGCTCTCTAATACAAGTGATAAATGATGAAACATACACAAAGTGAGGGAGAACCACCAAAGAGGAGAGGAGGGGGAGGGTGGCATATCATAGAGGGGTTCTGGATGAGAAAAGGGGAAAATCCACTAAAACATAAATGGTTCAAATGGGAAGGGGTGGAATATCTGGGGGGTACGGGGTTTCAGGGGAGGGAGGAGGGGGGAGGCGGTGTGGGCTATCCAGGGGGGCTGCCCAGGTGGGGTAGGGTGGGGGGTGGGCTCTCCAGTGGGGGGGGGGGGTACAGGGGTGTGGTGGAGGGGGGAGGGGGTGTGGGCTATCCAGGGATGGGGGGATTCCCACTATGAAACGACCATTAGGGATCCTAAAGAGTAAATTATGAGAGGGGAAAATTATGGGGAATAGGGGATTGGGGTATGGGGTCGAGTGGATAATAAGGAATATGGGAACCTCATTAAAAAGACTAAAAAATATATTTTTATCTCAAGAATATGTTACATTATGGAGTAGCCTAAGCATTTATTGCATAGTTCACCCTATTATGTCATATTGTTGAATTACCACAATGTATACACTACAACACTCATCCCCCAAGAAGAACAATTAAATCTTTATCAATAATTGTGATGTGACTATATGACTCATGGAATACCATCCTCCCCCAAAAAACAGTATAGAGGTAATAACATAGCCAACCTCCCACAGGATCCAGACCATTAATATAAGGTGGGTCCCTTGGATAAACTCACATACATAAAGAAGGACCTAAAGAGGAATAACCAATCTCACCTCTAACACAATCTAAATCACTAATACAATGTATTCCGCATGGCTAGTAAGATATACTAGAAGTGGATCGTGAAAGGGTCATAAAAGATCCAACTTACTACCTGAGAATAAATACCAATGTAAGACATATACTGTGGCTAAATGAACATACATAAAGTAGATCCTAGGGAGGGTATAACATAGATAACCTTCAACACAATATAAAACGCTAAAATAATATATGTCTTGTGGAAAACCTCATATACCCCATGATGTATATCCAAACATAAACTTTAAATAATTTGAAAGAATGTTCACCATGGGGAGTATTCCAACATTGCAATCCCAAGGTCTCTAGAACTCATCCTAATCATAGATATGTAATAACAATTAATATATAATGAACAAGCCTGGAAGATATGCCTCATCCTAGATCTTAGCTAGCCAATGATTGAAAACAAGCATCGAGCAAGAGGCTATTACATAAGATGTGCATACGTGAGTCATCCTAAGTAGCCTCACTAAATGTATCCATCATTAGAATATCCTATAATTAAAAAATATATTACGATGATCAGAAAACCTATAGGTTACAATATATCAACAAGAAATCTATTTATTCATATTTAGTTACCAACCTACACCACCCTATGTCTGGATTTCCCTACCCTTAAGGTCATATCAAATACACATTATCATTTCCACTAACATCATAATCAACCCCTTTCCATGTACTTTACCTATAAGGGTTATAAGAGAGATGTCACAATTTTATATAGCCATGATAAATATTTTCTATGGGATAATCAATACAAACCATATACTCAACCATATATAAGATTTAAAATAGTCCTTGATATATATCACGCAACAAACTACCCACTGGTTATTCCATCACTAGTACCCACCAAGGCATGCTCCCAATCACACTATGTTGTTCTACCACAATGGCCCACAACTCAAGATAGACAAATATATAGTAATGTCATGGTCTTTACCAATAATCTTCACATCAATGCCACTCTACCCTAACTAAAAATCCATATAAACACTCATTACATGTGATTACCATAATTTTTCCCTCATAGACACCTCCACTCATGACCTTTACAACATGATTCATCATAATCCCAGTCATAAAGTTTAAACCTAGGAAATAAATAATTAAAAAAATGAACCAATACTACTATAGGGTCCATTAGACCTAACTCTGTGCACCAAATGTCTTTCTAATGCAGAAGAGTAAAAATTAATTACATATGTAAGAACCCAGTTTTTGATGAAAAAGACTTTGGAATATTCTTGATGTTATTCCAGAGCAGCGCCTTCATATGGTGTGCGATTTCGAGCCCCGGTGTGGCCGGAATTAAATTCTCAGTGCGTTCACACTGGACACGCCAAATAAAAGGGAAAAATCCTAAACGATGATCCAGATCAGAGATCTGAGTGTAAGGATGGGTCTAGAATCAGGTTTTTACCCTAGAAACGACATAAATCTTGTCGGCGTGGGACGTTTGGACCCCTCGCTCGATTTCGGAATGTTAAACGAATAAATTAATTGATTAATTTATTCGTTTAATGGTGAAACTCAAGTATCTCCTAAACGGTGGCTCGGATTGGGAAACCGAGGGCACCGTTGAGTTTGGAACGTGTCGTTTACCCTAGGAGGGGTGTAAGTTTTGCGGGCGCGGCCCGCCTGTGAAAAATGGCCCCAGGGGCATTTTCGTAATTTGGCGGCCTCAGACGTTCAGTTTTATAACTTTTGAATGGGGTCTCGGATTAAAATTCCGAGACCGTCGTTGTGCTCTAGAGGTGGTGTTTACTCTAGGGGAGGCTTAACCTTGACCCCATCGAGTGTTTCAGAGGTGGGTCCTTTCATGGGTAATTAATAAAAATTAATTACATTAATTTTTATTTTCTACGTAAACCAAACCCTCTCCTATCCCTCATTCCCACCCCCTGGCGAAACCTCTCCTCTCCCTCTCCTCCTGCACTCAGGTGAGACAGCTTCGGTGAGGCGCGGCTCCAACAGATCACGGCGAAGCTTCGGGCGAAGCCCATCAAGGTAGGATTTTTTGCAGTTTCAATTTTATTCTCGCACCTACTTTGAGTTTTATTCTATGCATTAATTTGTTGATTTATCCTTGAATAAATCCCATAATCTTGTAGTAGATTTTATACTCTTTCCGATGCATCTTTCGGATTTCAATTCCGAGTCCCAAGCTGCCCGCAGCGTTCCGGCGATGTACGTGGGTATTTGGTTTTTCCGGCGGTTCTGGGTTCTTCGGTGAGACCTAGCAACGACGACGGGCGTCAGCGTGATCGGGGGAGCGCGGGGCGGTGTCGGCTTCTGGATGGTGGCACGGCGCGGAGCCGCTAGGTGGAGCACCTTGGCGCGACGGCTGGTTGCCAGGGAGCGGCGACCGCGGGGTCGCGGTGCGCGACCCCCGTGCGGTGACAAAGACCCGCGCCGCGCGGGCCTTCACGCGGCTGCCGCGACTGGCCTTCGTGGCTGGTCTGCGCGCGGACCGCAAGTCCACGGCCGGTCCAGCCCGAGGGGCCTTGCCCCCTCAGTTTTCGGATGCCCATATTTTTCGCTACGAGTGTCCGTTTTGAGTGCCGTCTGTGGCAGTGGAACCGTATCGACGAGACGGACCTTTTGAGATGGTTTCAGGGTTTTTTAAATACAGAAATTAGGGGCTCGGGGGCACTGCATGATCATTAAGTGGACGAGCATTTATCTAGGAATCTGGTTTTGGACGGCGCAGACGCGTCTAACGTCCGTTTTGAGCACCGTCAGCGGTGTTGGGACCCTGGCGCCGGGGTAAAGCTTTCCAGGGTGGTTTCAGGCGTTGAAGCCATAGTTGAGGCATGTGCCCCACTGCCCGTCTTTTGAGCTGTGTGCAGCATTTCACGACCTTTTAATCAGACGTCCGTTCAGGGTGTGCGAGAAGTTGTTTTTGGGTGTTTTTCTGAGGGCATCGCATTGGCGCAGTCTGCCCGCTGTAATTCCGCATGATGGTGCGGGCCCTGTGAGGGCCGTTTGGGCGTTGACGGTGATTTTCCATCTTTATCACCGAGTGTCCGTTTTGGACAAGTGATTAGTCCATCTTGTGTGCTTTTTTGAGAGGATCGCAATGGTACGATACGTTGGCAGCGCTTCGGGACCGGGGTGCGGGTCCTGCATGGTATCGCTCGTGTGCGGTGCGCCGAAATGCATCTTTTTGTCCAGATATCTGTTGCACTCAAATGAGTAGTCTTTTTGACGTTTTTTCCCAAGGGGATCACAATGGTACGATGCACCCGACTATTTTTGGGGCCGAGGCTCGGGATCACGGGACGTCGTTCGAGCGTGAGGAGGTGTTGGTGACTTTTCCATCGGATATCTGTTGGCGGCGAGTAAGTAGTTGATCTCGCGTTTTTTTCCGCGAGGATTACAATGGTGTAATCTGTTCAGGCAGGTGGAGCCTCTTACGAGATCTTATTAAATGTGGAAGCACGAAAGTTGTGCCAGTGGAGGTTCTTCCTATGGTGTTTGCAGAGAACCCTTTTCGTGTGATTGCGCACTCTTGGGAGAGTGATATAAATGATTCACAAGATGTGGTTGGCCATGCCTGGGCCTTTGAGGTGGATTTGTAACGTTCATGCCTTCACGTTTACGTTGGGTGCTGGGTGCACTTTAGCCTTTGGGCCGAAGACGTGGCATACTCTGGGAGTATGCGAGAATGTTGGGAGGTACATGTGGATGGTTGTACCTGAGAAAGTTTGTGCGCTCAGTTGGGGTTGACTTGGGGGCACATGTCGTGTGGGACCCACGTGCGTGCCGTGATCTGCTTTGTGTACTTTTGACCTCTCGTGACGTAGAGGGCCCCTTTTGTTCTCGTTTGTTGACCAATATGGTAGAGTTTTCCCCTGGTCCTGTTCTCATTTGGCCGACAGAGATGGTTTGTTCCTCTGTTTCTTCAGATGTGAGGGGTTTCAGTACCGTGCCCTTTCACTGGACTGCGACACCGTTTACGACTACAGGTGTTCGTATAGCGTGGGTGTTTTCCCTCTTTTTGGGATGAGTTTTCTTGGTCCGCTTCGACAGTGACTCAGCGTATTGGAGCGGGATCGCCTTGTGAGGCCTGGGAGATTCTCACATCACTACGTGTTCCCTGGTAGAGTTCTTGTGGATTCAGTGTGACCAACACTTTACGCGGGCAACGATCCTGTACCCAGGAGGTTGTTTCCAGCAGGGCTAAGGTTGTTTCCAGTAGGGATGAGGTTGTTTACAGTAGGGTTGTGGTTGTTACCAGCAGGGCTGGGGTTGTTTTGAGCAGGGCGCCAGTGGTTTATCATCCAGTAGGGATGGCCAGTACAACGGTGTTCACCATGCAGTACCATCCAGCAGGGATGGCTAAAGCAGTTCTAGTTTTACCTCCAACGGGGCTGGGTAGTGGTCCTCGATGCCGGGCTTACCTCCAGCTGGGCTGGGCAGTGGTCCCCGATGCCGGGCTTACCTCCAACTGGGCTGGGCAGTGGTCCCCAATGCTGGGTTACCTCCAGCTGGGCTAGGCAGTGGTCCCGTCGCCGACTTTAGCCGGGTCTCCCTCCAGTGGATTAACCTGTTACGGGACTGGGCAGTGTGGTACCCGTCGACTCTTTCCGGGTCTCCCTGTAGTGGGAACCCATTGACTTCTAGGGACCCTCCAGTGGGGATGGGTAGGAGGTCGCTTGTCGACTTTGAGCAGACCTCTCGACTGCGGTTCAGTGACGAGTTGTGGTTTAACGTTCCCTCAGGACTCTTAAGTACGAGGAGCTCTTTCCCCACCGAGACACGTCCTTTTGATGCGACCTAAAACCGTGTGGGTGAGTCAGTTCCGCCCAAAGCGGATAGTGTCGAGGTGCGGTGATTGAGCCCTTGACTTGTAGTTCGGGGAAGACGTGCGGGTTGCTGGGCATCAATGGTGTTTTCTTCTGGGACTGTTGGCGACTCACTTTTCTTGGGCTGAGCTACAGGATGGAGATCCCCTTAAGATCTTATTTGGGCTTCTTGATTGAGCATATGGACTTGTATATACCTTTTTCTAGTACCCACTTCAGGGGTTTGATTAAGCTCTTTTCAGAAGAGGCGAAGACGCATGGGGTATGCCACGTGATTTCTATGTCTAGCTTCTCGTGGTTGGACGAGTCTAATCTCCTACTATAGGTATCGAAGACTCGACGAGAAGTTCATCTTCTCACCGTTTCCATCTCCTTGTGTCTGGGCGAGTCTATCTCCTTTCCCTTGTTGGGTTGAGCTGGACTCTTTACTGTACTCTTTACTGCACTTTCTGTTGTACTCCATTACTTTTCTATTTCGCTCTACTTATCACCCTTCGGTACCTCCTTTGTTGCTCCCTTGAGCCTTCGGGGTATCCTACTGAGTATTTTTATACTCACCCCTGCTTGGGATTTACTCGCACTTGGTGTGACCTTGCAAACGACGGAAAGGTTGGTCGTGACGACATAGGAGCTTAGGAGCTGGGAGCTTGGACCACATGCGGTGGTCGTTGCCGAGTTCCAGGTGTGGGACCCTCCCAGCTATTTGCTGTTGTTTTACCTATTGCTGGGTTGTGGCACTATTCTGGTTGGGCGTGTGTTTTCCCCCTTTTCTTTTCATCTTTTACTTTATACTGTTTAGAGGTCGATGCACTCTTGTGGTTAATTATAGCAGTTGGTATTTTCCTTTACTTATCTTTTCTTTTACTCTACACTTTTTCATTGAGTGTTCTGCATGTGTGTGTGTTCAGGTACTTTGGCAAAGTCCTCCCCGAGTTGTAGTGCCTTCGACACTAGTCACCAGCCCCTGGCCTATGGAGGCGGGCTTGGGGTAGTTGCGGCTCGAGCACAGGTAGGGTCGGGTAATGACAAAGTGGTATCATAGGCAGGTTCGTTCCTTGGGACGCTGTTCGGACGTCCCTAAAATAAAAGGAATTGGTTGGGATATAGAGAAACAATGTTAATGTGTCTCAAGGGTGGCTCTCAGGCTAGGGAGTCCAGTGATGGTGCGGCGGCCGATGTATCCATTCACCAGGACTTTGATAACCATCTTGTCGACTCGGCATGCTGAGACACTTGTTACAGGGAAAATTTGTTTGTGCATCACATAGGATTGAGTATTTGACTGTCCTTCTTTAGTCATCTCCCCATCGTTTTTGTTATTGGTATATACATATATTCTCATCTGACCGCGACACTCCTTGATAATATTCAGGATGTCTCCGCGAAGATAGCCAGCCAGGACACCAACTTTGGTTCGTGATGATGACCCTGTGAGCTATAAGGCCACAGTCTAGGACCCATCATGTGAGTCCCTTTCTCCAGGTGGTCCGGTAGAAGCACCCCCACCTGTTGAGCAACATGTAGTTTCTGTAGAGCATGCTGAGCTTGAGCGCAGGTTGAGCGCGCTCCGTTAGTTCCTACAGTAGAGACCGCTGAGGTTCAGTGGTGAGCCAGACCCTCAGGCAGTAGAGGTTTGGATAGAGATAGTGGTTTGCCTTCTCAGGCTTGTGAAGACGCTGGTAGATCAGAGAGTGGTTTTGGCAGCAACCCTTTTTCGTGGAGGATCTTGGCTTTGGTGGAGTCTGGTGACTCATCTTCTTGACGAATCGTCGCTTTCGTGGGGTGACTTTTAGTTGTTGTTTCGTGAGGATTTTTTCCCCTACTGCTTGCGCTCCGTTCGGATTCAAGAGCTCCTGCAGTTCCAACAGGGAGGGATGATGGTGGCAGAGTACACGGCTAGTTTTTCAGACCATTCATTCTTTTACCTGGACTTGGTCCATGACGACAACCTCCGAGCGCGGAAGTTTGAGTAGGGTCTCCGCCGAGAGATTCTTGCTGTCATAGTACCCTTGGGAATTTCCACATATGCCGGGGTGCTAGAGCAGGCACTGGTGACATAGGGATTCCTTTCAAATTCTGGAGTTGGTGGTGGAAGTAGGAACTTTGGAGCCGAGATGTCTGCCACAGCTAGCGGGCGCCAGCAAGCAAAACCTCGACGCAGGTGGCTTTCTGAAAACTAGACTTAGGGGCATGGTCGTACACCACAGTGGCGCCGGAGGGCACCAGTGCAGTCCGAAGAGAGTTGGTGCTATACTTGCGATGGGCGAGGTCACCTAGAACGGGACTGCCCAACCAGGCATGCGGAGAGCTTCGGGCAGGCAGCAGGTGCGCCACCACAACAGAGGTAGCGCTGTGATCGGAGTAGTACCCAGAGAGGTGGTGCTAGCAGAGGAGCGGGAGAAGCTGGTAGTGGGGTAAGACTTTACGAGATCTTCCCATCACCACTAGGTGGTCCACGTCCGGCTCCAGGAGCTGACAGTTGGGACCGCGGACAACCGCGAGCTTTGGATGTCTACGATCCTAAAGAGCATGAGGTGATAAAAGGTACGCTCTGCAGCTCTTCTACTTCTTGTGATATAATTGATAGACTCTGCTTGTGAAATGGTTTTCTCCCTGCTCTTTATTTTAGGGGTTACCAGGGTGATACATGGCATCGAGTGTAACCCTATGTTGGTATGATAAAAGGCATGAGACCTTTTTCTTTAGTCTATTGTGTTGACTCCATCACTTTCCGAGCGTGTAAGAGAGCCTTGGTTGAGAGAAATCGACAGTGAAATCTGGAGTGACCAGATATCCTTCGGTGTTTCACCATATGGATATTCTGAAAGAGGGAATCATCGGGCCTTGTTCCAGGTGCGGGTGGTGATTCCAGTTGCGGCATGCAACGTAGGGGTTCGTTCGGGGATGTGAGCTACCCCCGAGAGCCTTCGGGCTGTTTGAGACTATGCGAAGGGATGGCGAGGTTCTCTACCACCTTGCCCTAACCCCAAGGTAGGGTGTGGGTGCACGACGAATCCCGAGTGGCTTACCTGAGGAGATGTGTGCTTGCTCCTATGCACGTCATTGGCGAGGGAAGACCTCACGTGAAAAGATCAAATCCTTTGGTCTGTGTCCAGTGGCGCAGAGCTGTTCAAGAGTTCTTCGGGGTACGGGAGAGCTAGGTGTGGGCTTAGTACCCTGAGTTGTTCCCTGGTTTTTCTTTTTGGGGAGGAAAATATTGAAGGATGGAATGATGTAAGAACACATTTTTTTGCTGTAAAAGACTTTGAAATATTCTTGATGTTATTCCAGAGCAGCGCCTTCAGAATGCATGCGATTCCGAGCCCCGGTGTGGCCGAAATTAAATTTTTAGTGCGTTCACACTGGACATGCTAAATAAAAGGGATAACTCCTAAACGGTGATCCATATCAGAGATCCGAGTGTACGGATGGGTCCGGAATGGGGTGTTTACCCTAGGAACGACATAAAACTTGTCAGCACGGGACGTTTGGACCCCTCGCTCTCTTTCGGAACGTTAAATGGATAAATTAATTAATTTATTTATTTTTTTAATGGTGAAACTCATGTATCTCTTAAACGGTGGCTCGGATTGGAAAACTGAGGGCACCATTGAGTTCGTAGCGTGCCGTTTACCCTAGGAGGTGTGAATGTTTCGCGGGCGCGACCCGTCTGTGAAAAATGGCCCCAGAGGCGTTTTCTTAATTTGGCGGCCTCGAACGTTCAGTTTTATAAGTTTTGAACATGGTGTCGGATTAAAATTCCAAGACCGCCGTTGTGCTTGAGAGGTGGTGTTTACCCTAGGGTAGGCTTAACCTCGACCCCGTCGAGTGTTTCAGAGGTGGGTCCTTTCGTGAGTAATTAATAAAAATTAATTAAATTAATTTTTATTTTCTACTTAAACCAAACCCTCTCCTCTCCCTCATTCCCACCCCCTGGTGAAACCTCTCCCCTCCCTCTCCTCCTCCACTCCAGCGAGACAACTCTGGTGAGGCACCGCTCTGATGGATCACGGCGAAGCTTCGGGCGAAGCCCATCAAGGTAGGATTTGTTGCGGTTTCAATTTTATTCCCGCACCTACTTTGAGTTCGATTATATGCATAAATTTTTTGATTGATCCTCGAACAAAGCCTATAATCTTGTAGTAGATTTTATACTTTTCTAATGCATCTTTCAGATTTCTATTCCGAGTCCCGAGCTGCCCGCAGCGTTCCGGCGAAGTACGCGGGTATTTGGTTTTTCCGGCGGTTCTGGGTTCTTCGGCGAGACCTAGAGACAGCAGTGGGCGTCAGTTTGATTGGGGGAGCGCGTGGCTGTGTCGGCTTCGGGACGGTGGCACGGTGTGAAGCCTCTAGGTGGAGCGCCTCGGCGCGGCGGCGGGTCGCCAGGGAGCGGTGACCACGGGGTCGCGTTGCGCGACCCCAGTGCGGCGACAAAGACCCGCGCCGCGCGGGTCTTCACATGGCGGCCGCGACCGGCCTTCATGGCCGGTCTGCGTGTGAACCGCGAGTCCACGACCGGCCCGCGCGGCTGAGCCGCGGGCTAGCCCGGTCCAGCCCGAGGGGCCTTGCCCCCTCGTGTTTAGGATGCCCGTATTTTCCGCTACAGGTGTCCGTTTTGAGTGCCGTCTGTGGCAGTGGAACCATATAGATGAGACAAACCTTTTTGAGATGGTTTCAGGGAATTTTAATTCCCAAAATGACGGGCTCGGGGGTGTGGCATGATCGTTAAGTGGACAGGCGTTTATACGGGAATCTTGTTTTGGACGGCACAGAAGCGTCTGACGTTCGTTTTGAGCACCGTCAACGGTGTTGGGACCCTGGCGCCGGGGTGAAGCTTTTCAAGGAGGTTTCAGGCGTTGAAGCCAGAGTTGAGGCACGAGCCCCACGACCCGTCTTTTGAGCTGCATGCAGCGTTTCATGAATTTTTCATTGGACCTCCGTTCGGGGCGTGCGAGCAGTCGTTTTTGGGTGTTTTTCTGAGGGCATCACGTTGGCGCAGTCTGACCACTGTAATTCTGCACGATGGTGCGGGCCCCGCGAGGGCCGTTTGGGCATTGACAGTGATTTTCCATATTTATCACCGAGTGTCTATTTTGGACAAGTGATTAGTCCATATCGTGTGATTTTTCAAGAGGATGACAATGGTGCGATCCATTGGCAGCGCTTCGGGACCGGGGTGCGGGTCCCGCGTGGTACCGGTTGTGTGCGTTGCGCCGAAATGCATCTTTTTCTCTAGATATCTATTGCACTCAAGTGAGAAGTCTTTTTGACGTGTTTTCCCAAGGGGATCCCAATGGTGTGATGCGCCCGACTGTTTTCGGGGCCGAGGCTCGGGATCACGGGTCATCGTTCGGGCGTGAGGAGGTGTTGGTGACTTTTCTGTCAGATATCCATTGGAGGCGAGTAAGTTGTCGATCTCGTGTGTTTTTCCACAAGGATTACAACAGTGTAATCTGTTCAGGCAGGTGGAGCCTCTTACATGATCTTATTAAATGTGGAAGCACGAAAGGTGTGCTAGTGGAGGTTCTTCCTGTGGTGTTTGCAGAGAACCCTTGGCGTGTGATCACGCACTATTGGGAGAGTGATATAAATGAATCACAAGATGTGGTTGGTCATTCCCGGGCCTTTGAGGTGGAGTTGTTACGTTCACACCTTCGCGTTGACGTAGGGTGTCGGGTGCCCATTAGCCTTTGGGATGGAGATGTGGCATACTCTGGGAGTATGCGAGAATGCTAGGAGGTACATGTGGATGGTTGTACCTGAGAACGTTTGTGCGCTCAGTTGGGGTTGACTTGGGGCCACATGTTGTGTGGGCCCCATGTGCATGCCGTGATCTGCTTTGTGTACTTTTGACCTCTCGTGACATAGAGGGTCCCTTTTGTTCTCGTTTTTTGACCAGCAGGGTAGAGTTTTCCCCTGGTCCTGTTCTCGTTTGGCCGACAGAGATGGTTTGTTCCTATGTTTCTTCATCTGTGAGGGGTTTTAGTACCGTGCCCTTTCACCGGACTGTGGAACCATTTACGACTATGGGTGTTCGTACAGCGTGGGTGTTTTCCCACTTTCTGGGATGAGTTTTCTCGGTCCGCTTCGACAGTGACTCATCGGATTGGAGAGAGATCACCTTGTGAGGCCTGGGGAGATTCTCCCATCACTCCGTGTTCCCTGATAGAGTTATTGTGGGTTTGGTGTGACCAACACTTTACGCGGGCACCGATCCTCTACCCAGGAGGTTGTTTTTAGCAGGGCTGAGGTTGTTTCTAGCAGGGCTGAGGTTTTTTCCATCAGTTTTGAGGTTGTTACCAGCAGGGCTGGGGTTGTTTCGAGCAGGGCACCAGTGGGTTACCATCCAGGAGGGATGGCTAATACAACGGTGTTCACCAAGCATTACCATCCAGCAGGGATGGCTAGAGCAGTTCCGGGTTTACCTCCAGCGGGGCTGGGCAGTGGTCCCCGATGTCAGGCTTACCTCCAGCTGGGCTGGGCAGTGGTCCCCGATGCCGGGCTTACCTACAACTGGGCTATGCAGTGGTCCCCGATGCCGGGTTACCTCCAGTTGGGCTGGGCAGTGGTCCCGTCGCTGATTTTCGCCAGGTCGCCCTCTAGTAGATTACCCTATTACAGGACTAGGCAGTGTGGCACCCATCGACTCTTGCCGGGTCTCCCTGTAGTGGGAACCCGTTGACTTCCAGGGACCCTCCAGCGGGGCTGGGTAGGAGGTCGACTGTCAACTTTGAGCAGACCTCTCGACTGCGGGTCAGTGACGAGTTGTGGTTTAACGTTCCCCCAGGACTCTGAAGTAAGAGGAGCGCTTTCTCCACCGAGACGTGTCCTTGTGATGCGACCTAAAACTGTGTGGGTGAGTCAGTGCCGCCCAAAGTGGATAGTGTCGAGGTGCGGTGATTGAGCCTTTGACTTTTAGTTTGGGGAAGACGCGCGGGATGCTGGGCATCGATGGTGTTTTTTCTAGGACTGTTGGAGACTCACTTTTCTTGGGCTATGCTACAGGATGAAGATCCCCTTACGATCTTATTTGGGCTTCTTGATTGAGCATATGGACTTTTATATACCTTGTTCTAGTACCCACTTCTTGGGGTTGGTTACTCTCCTTCCAGGAGAGGCGAAGATGCGCGAGGTATGCCACGTGCTTTCCGTGTCCAGCTTCTTGTGGTTGGATGAGTCTAATCTCCTGCTATAGGTAGCGAAGACTCGATGAGAAGTTCATCTTCTCACCATTTCCATCTTCTTGTGTCTTGATGACTCTATCTTTTTTCCCTTGTCGGGTTGAGCTGGACTCTTTACTGTACTCTTTACCGCACTTTCTGTTGTACTCCTTTACTTTTACTGTTCACTCTACTGCTCACCCTTCGGTACCTACTTTGTTTCTCCCTCGAGACTTTGGGGTATCTTACTGAGTATTTTTATACTCACCCTTGCTTGGTATTTTCCCACACTTGGTGTGCCCTTACAGATGACAGACAGGTTGGTCATGATGTCAGAGGAGCATAGGAGCCGGGAGCTTGGACCGTGTGCATTGGTCATTGCTGGGTTCCAGGTGTGGGGCCCTCCCAGCTATTTGCTGTTGTTTTACATGTTGCTGGGATGTGTCACATCTCTGGTTGGGCATGTGTTTTGCCCCTTATCTTTTTAGCTTTTACTTTGTACTGTTTAGAGGTCGATGCACTCTTGTGGTTAATTATAATAGTTGGTATTTTTCTTTACTTATCTTTTCTTTTACTCTGCACTTTTTCATTGAGTGTGCTGTGTGTGTGTGTGTGTATAGGTACTTAGGAAAAGGCCTCCCCGAGTTGTTGTGCCTTTGGCGCTAGTCGCCATCCCCTGGCCTATGGAGGCGGGCTTGGGGTAGTTGCGGCTCGAGCCTGGGTAGTGTTGGGTCCTGACAACATAAGAGACTCACAGGGGGGAATCTATGCGCTATATATGAGGATGGTTTGATAGTCATTGGATGAGAAGGGCTCACCAAATACGGTCACATGGACAAGGGGACTGTGCAAGGAATAGGGGGAGGAGGTAGAGGAGGATGAGGAGGAGGCAACCATGCTAGAGGAGAATGAGTCTGCAGTTGGAGGAGGAAGATGAGGTGGAGGAGGCCGCAACGACAACAGAGGAGGAGAATTAGGGTTGCGGTGGAGGAGGGATCATAGAGGAAAAGGAGGAGAAGGCAGCGAAAGTGGTGGTAGAGAAGGAAGGTCATGACAGAGGAGGAGGAAAAGGCAGTGATTGGAGAGGAAGAGGAGGGGGAGGGTTCACAATGGAGGAGAGGTCGATAGCGTAGGGTTCAGCTTCTGTGAAGGCTTTAATGGGTATAAGGGAGGAGGGGCCTATTAGGGTTCTTTTATAAAATCCACCGGAACCTTTATCAGTGTTAGTTAGAAGTGCTGAAAAAGGTATATTTTATCAGTGCTAAAATAAAATCACGGATAAAAAATACCTTTATCCATTCTTTTTTAGCGTTGATAATGATTGGCCTTTATCAGTGCTAAAAAAGCACTGATAAAGGACCTATTTATTAGTGATAAAATTTTATCACTGATAAATATGTATTTTATCAGCGCTTTTTTAGCACTGATAAAGGGTTATCGTTTTCAGTGCTCAAAAAGGGCTGACAAAACACCTATTTATCGGTGCCAAAATTATAGCGCTGATAAATACTTATTTTATCAGTACCTT
This sequence comes from Viscum album, assembly GCA_963277665.1. Taxonomy (NCBI): domain Eukaryota; kingdom Viridiplantae; phylum Streptophyta; class Magnoliopsida; order Santalales; family Viscaceae; genus Viscum; species Viscum album. Next base: position 960,793,101 of record OY728150.1, read on the forward strand.
TTTAGGGCTGATAAATATATGCCTTTATTAGTGCCAAAAAAGTGCTGAAAAAGGTATAATTTTAATAATTTATTTTTATTCTTATATATTTATTTAAAATGATATATAAGATATATATATATATATATTTATTAATAAGTATAACTATAAATAGTATATATTTATAAATATTGGTATATAATTGTTGATATATTTATATTAATAAAATTATAATTACAAATGTAATTGAAAAGTATTTATATATATCATTAATAATATAATAAAAAATATTTATTATTTAAATATATTTAAGGTAAATTTATAAGTACATTTTTAGAACATATATAGTTTATATGGGTAAAATTACGAATTAATCAACATACCACATCATGTAATGTAAAAATAAACATTCATGCATATGATACATAACATATACGCATATATTCGTTAACCAAATTCATTTGAAAACACATATATATTCAATAATTTTAATTACAAATATATATGTTAAAAAGTATTATATATTTATAAAAAAAATAAAAAAAAATAAAAATACTAAATATAAAAAATATAGAAAATGCAATGAATTAATCTAATAAATCTTATAAATCTCTAATAAATATATTAATTCTAATAAATATATTTATTATTTAATGTAATTAATTATAGTCTAATAATTAATTAATTATATATATATATAATTATAATCTAGGAATACTATTTTCAATTAAAAAATAATATATATATATTTTTGAATTATTAAAAAATATATATTAATTATAAACATCAGTTTTTTATTTAATGTATTCAAATAAACATTATTTTTGAATATAAATATAATAATTTTATATAAATTAATAATAAAAAATTTGATTAGAACTAATAATAGCGCTGATAAATGTACCCTTTATCAGCATTAAAAAAGCGATGATAAAGGCCCACCCCTTTATCAATGCTTTCTACATAGTGCTAATAAAGCAAAGAGCATACCTTTCCCTGTTTGTTGGTAGTGCTAATACCTATTTCATCAAAAAAATTTCCAAAAAAACACGCGAATCATCATAATATACATTGAACACAATGCCTTTCTTTGGTAGATGAAGGTTCATAGCACCAACCAACTTATCCTTAAAATACTAAAAAATATCCCTACACTAGTCATTCTACATGAATGAATGATTATTTATAGTTAATGAATTTATAAGAGTCTCAATAATCAAGAAGAAGAGTAAAACCTAATATAGTAACTAGTAAGTCAAAGAAATTTTTTTTTCTCCACAAATTTATAGAGGGATACCTGTGAAAAAACCACCCAACCTTTAAAGGATCCAAAAATACTCAATTTTGATACATGACATGTACCAAGAAATAGATATAATGGGCCTATAAAACACACATTGAAGACATTCTAATAATCTGATAATGATAATGAGCTCTAATAACTATTCACTGATGCACAATATGCTCCTCCTCTGACCCAAAAAACACATGGATATCGTCAATAGAAACCACCATGAATCGATCAAAAAATCATGGAACAATGCATTAATCGGTCCCATGAACATGGATAGAGTGTTCGTAACACTAAATGGAATTACAAAAAACTCATAATGTTTATAAAAAAAATAAAAAAGTGGTCTTTAGGACATAATAATCCTTCACTTTCATATGATAATATCCTAATCATAAATCGATCATTAGGAACTAGCTATATCCATTCAAATGATTGAATAAATCATCCATCCATGGGAGATGATAATGTATCTTCATTGTCACCAGATTTAATTAATACAAAAATGCATAATACTATATTCTTTCTTTATAAATTTTACTAGAGCACACCAAAGTGACACACTAGGTCAAATAAATCCTATCTACTAAAGTTAGTCTATCTGGATCCATAGATCCTATAATTCATTAGGGTACATCTTACACAGTGACATACATATCAGGGTGATGCATGGATATAAATCTACCCCAAACTTGATTTCTCATTGAGGGGGTAGTGTCTCAACCTATTTTGGAAATGCATTGGGGAACTCTTCAAAAAACCTAGAAAAAACCACTGGTTAATCCTCTAGATAAATTAATGTCATCTGTACCATCAATGATGGAAAATAATTAACATACCTTTGACCTATCCTAGGGTCTCACTCACCAACAGACATAATTTTCTCTACATTAGCGTCATAGTGTATAACACACCTCTTAAAGAAATCCATTATGGATTGAACTAAATATTTCTAATCCATATTGCGGATGAATTCATATTAATTATCCATAAACATAAGATGTCTCCCCAAGAGTGATGCTTCCCTAGTATCAAATCACTATCCTTATAGACATCAGACATGATATCTCAACCTACAAATAATATAGTCAATGCCGAGTGAACTGGAAGTATCTCTATCTAATATCCAAAGAAGTGTAAAAGGGTGAGTGAAATAATGGAGTGTGTATCACTTAAATCAAATAAGTCATAAACCCAAGCATAAAATATATAGATAACACCTCACATGATTTTTGTCTCACCCAATGAAAATAACTCTAAGTCATGCATCTGACAATGGTATTATCCATGAAATATCTGATATTAATGGATACTAACTCTGTGCTTGTTATTTTCTCATTGTCTCTAGGGATAAGGGGAACTATGAGGCTATTGTCTTCCCACCCGATCCTATATTTGCTGATTAAAACAAATATAAACTTTTATTGTTAGTGATGTATTCGAGGATATTGTTGAAACATTTGAGGTAGAAGAGGGACGTGATTTACATTCTAACTATAATAGAACTTCAATTACTATCACTTTTTATATCCATGAACTCTAGAATAATAAAAAACCAAATCCAATCTGCTGGAAATAATTTATGAAATATGTTCTCTAGTGAATGAGATGAATATGTCGAGACCTAAATCTCTATCATCTAAAACATATTTTGACCAGTTGTAGCATCCCAACCAAGATGCTACTAAACTAGTGCTACAAGATGGCTCTCCACAAGGAATCAAGAGAACATCCCCATAATCAAGAGTATACTTACTAGATGTGAGGGACTTGGGTGTGATGGTGGGGAGACTATTCCATCATATCAGAGTATGAAAACATCATAAATAACCAGATAACATCCAGAGTAGTAATAATAAGAGTATGGAAGTAATATATAAACTAAAATAAAAGCATGCTATAATAATTAATTAAATGCAATAAAATCCTGAATGAACATGTTATTCTAATGACATTGGTCACCTGATGGGCCGACTATACATGCAGGAGTACATAAAAAAATATAAAAAATAGGGATCTCATACTAACTATGAGGAAAACTACATACCTGGTCTTCAAAACATTGCTAAAATGATCTATCCTGATCAAAGAAATCCACATGAGCAACTCTTCTAGATCATGTAACTATGGGTTTCATCCTTATCTTTCATGAAATCCACGATCAACCTAAAAATAATATATACAGTATGCACACAAACCAAGGGGAACATACAATGGTGAGAAATAATCCTAGTAGGCCACATGAATGACAAACCTATACATCTAATGTCATCAATGCATTATCATCCAATATGCTCAGCCTAGCTGAGAAATATGTAAAAATGATAAATAAATATCATAAAATGAAACCACAGTTAATCCCTAGATCCTTAATCCTAGTCAACTAGGCAATGTTTGATCATTTATATATATACATTCCTATCAGAATATATATATATATACATATATATATATATATACATGATAAAGGTAAACAATATCATAAATCAATAACATCCAATACTTGGGCCTATAATCCTGATCGTCTTGATATCCTTTGAAAAGGGAATTAAGTTGGATTTCATACCACTCAATGTATAATTAAGGCAGTCTTTGTGTTTGTAATCCTGATCAATAATACCTACTTCATCTAGAATTGGAATTGTCTCTATGAAAGCTACATCACCATAAGGGGAAAATATATCTTAACCCTATGTTAATCTACACCTTCCTCTAATCACTATAATTAAGGATTCTATATACCAATGGATAATCCTATAAATGGTCACCTAGATAGATTCCATACCACTCAAACCATGTGGATCTATTCTGATGTCTGAATCATAGGTATCAATATTTAAGAAATCATTAAATTGTAACTCAGATAATCTATAAGGGGATGACCCTTAAACAATCTGAAAAATTAATGCTCTCTATATCTAATTACATGCTCAACATGCACTCATATACATAACTAAGCAGTTCTATCTCCTAGATGTACATATGGGTGATGCAGTAATGGTGCATCCACCCTACCATGGGGATAATCTTAGGTGTCAGTTGAAGAGAGTGTAATCATCCATCAAGTATATGTCACATCAATGAAAAAGAGAACCATATCCAAAACCATGATCAAGTATTTGATAAGGGAGAGCGTAATAATCCATATCACTCTAGTATCACAACCAAAAGGGACTCCATGTCGGAACATCATAATCATAGGGACTCCATTATCGAGTGTCATAAAAATTGGGATTCCATTCCCAAATATCATTATAAATACTACTCAAAATCCAAATCCCATGAAGTACATATGATCATTCCAATAATAATATAATAATAAAAAAAGACTCAAAAGTAGTATCTATGAAACATATCTTGTCATACTAATAAAACAACAAAACTAAAAGGGCTTAGAAGATAAATAATAGAAAATAATTCTTCTTATTCCAAAAAATAAAACCATTCCACATCATGATCATCGATAACATACCCAGAATCACATCTAGTAATCATCACTATATTAGCAGTAAAAAAGTTAATGCATAAATAAAAGTGTGAGTGTGGTTGAACAACTAAACTCTAAACTACTTCTAATGCCCCTTAGGCTCACATGTTTGGTACATGTTTTATGGTGACACCCACTGCCATCTCTACCCAAACCTGATATACTAGCTCAGGTTCATCTAAATAATTGGGAACCCACCTAGTCCCTCATGTCAAGATACAGAAGAGGAATTCTATATAGAATCTTGAGAGGCAGTATATAGGAAGAGGAATCCTACATGGAACCCTTAATAATAGTGTATTGAGAAGATTCATCCTATATGTGATCCCCATAATGTTAAATAGGTAGAGGTATCCTACAATGGATTAATTTAATCAGAATATAATCTAAGGTTTCCCACAGGGGACCCTTGGAAATATTAGAAAGGTAGAGGCATCATACACGAGATCCTCTAAGTCAAAAGATAAGATGACATATTTCCCAAAAATGAGAAGTCTTTGAACACCATACTAGATCGATGGATCATAGACCATATCAAATCAGTGGTCTCACTCTAGGTTGGTCCAAACACTTTATGATTCTATCTAACTCCCAGGATATAATAAAATACATTACTTATAGAAAGAACCTCTTAATTACCCCTTGTTGACCCTAATAGTAGTCCTTGAATAACCCCAAGGGTTCCACTATCATGATACACATGGAAGAGATATAAATATGGACTACTCATATGTCTAATTCTAGATTCAGGGTCTGATTATATAGAAACCCCTCAAAAGGGTAGCAAGGGATGATTACATGGTGTATATAACCTAGTATATGGCATGTACCCTCGACAATCCACCGAGGTGTGTAAATATGCTAAACATGGCATGTAAATCCCACGAACATGATGTGTAAGAGTGTTACAAGATGTTTACCCTACATTGTCTACCTACTAGTGTACCTCACATGGCTAGAACATGTATTTTTATTAGTCGTGTTCTTCTATAGGGCATGCCACCCACATGGGGTCTGAGAGTGTACTCTACACGATCATGTTCCCCCACACAGGCAGTCTGAACATGTAATCAACTGCATGGATAAGTACCAAAACATAACATGTATGCCCTATAAATGGAATATAATTATAAAAATATTGTCTTCCCCGAATGAGAAGAACACACAACATTTGTTCCATAACTACACATCGGGTGATCAGGATTTCTGAGTGCGAAGCCCTTCAAACAAGTTTGGAACCCTATTTTCTCACTAAAAGTTATAGATTAACCATAAATTGGTCATAATTAGTGATAATAAAGATCTTAAAAAAATTTAATCTATATGTATTTAAGAAAAAACATAAAAATAACATACCTTTTAGGTGGAATATGAAAAATCATTACCTATTTCCCCGATCCACAGTTGCTGCACGATGATCCTGCTCCTCCTAAGCTCTGTGGTGGAACCTCCATTCCTATATCTCTCTACCCCTCCTATATTATTCATGTGATATAGGGGGTCCAAGGTGGAACACATGAGAATCTAGGGAATGAAAATAATGAAAATAAGAAAAATAAAAGGAAAAAAGATAAAAAAAAGGAAAAAGGTTCTGGAGCCCGACCCCAATGATGAACATAAGTTTATGCATTACCTAGGTAAAACTACCCATCATAAACTCAAATATGAAGAGAAAATATAAATCCAATACTCTATTAAAGAGATATAACTAAATTAATGCATGGGAATAAATGAATATTTCATTAATTATATATTAATTATTAATTATTCCACATAAATTCAAACCATTCATAAATCTACCAAACTACTGAACTGGGGTAAAAACCTTATATAGGGACCAACATGGTGACCCCAAATATTATCAAAAGTCATATTCTAGGGTAAATGAACATTTTATCCCTTACATGCTTTTGAAGGAAAAAATTAAAATTTATTCTAAAATTTATTGTCTGGAATAACACAGATCCTTAAAATCTTCCCACAATAACCCTTCTCATCCCTATGAATCCTTGTAGGTAAAACTACTATCCATTATCCCAACCTGTGCATCTACACAAACAAGCTATATTTACTATACAATGACTAGTCTTGTATAATCTACAACCCATAACATAGATACATTTAATTATGACAGATCTAGTACTCCCCCCCCATAGGAATGACTTATAATTGTCTCACAATATAACTATAAGGAAAAAAACCTACGGAAAATTTCAATTTTGAATCATCATGAGGTTCACCACCCTCAAGCGGCCAATGGTGCACTCCCCACCATATATATTACTTTATACACCTCCTCAAGTGTATCCTCAATAGGTTTCATCACCCCCAAAAAAATATATTTAAATATAACTCATTATAAAGATGAAGCTCTCTTAGTATACTCAAGATAATTTTATGATTGATCATGATCATATATAACTATGAGTGAAATATTATTTCATCAAAATTCATGTATTGAACTCTTTGATCCAAGATCATATCAAAATAGGCTTTACTTTCCTTCATCCAATTCTTAACACCGTGTCTCTAGAAAATGCATGTCTAGGTCCATCCACGAGTCAATTGTATAATGACACCTAATTTATTTCTGATGTATCCTCTACCATGGAGGGACATTCTCATTTCCTCACAACTCTCGGGTAACCATGCCCACATAAAGTCCTTGAAACCATCGGTCTTCACCTTGTACCTAGCCACTCATCGATTTACTGTTTAAACAGTACCATAACAAATAGAAACATACCTTTATCACCCAACCGATTCCCCCACATGTTATATATCAAAATGATATGATGCCCACACTACATGGCATGCCAGTATCATTAATTTGGAAGCTCTATTATAACTCCTTTTAAAATTCAAGCACCTCACTCATGACATGATTTATTCGATGAGTTCCCATTACATGGTGTCATTCTAGTCATGGGTGTATAATTATGCTATAACTACATTATCAATAGTGGAAACACTGAAAAATAGGAACAAACACTAGAACAATCTTTTTTACCAAACACAATCTCAAATAAAAGGACCCCAGGTGCTTTCTTAGAAATCAAAGGCATCAAACTACCTATATTGTAAAACCTAATCCCTAATCATGCATCTATCTCAAATGATCATATAACCTCTTAAAAAGCCTAAGTGGGCATCCATTAATTGGGGAAAACTTCTTTCATATGTTTACCTTAATCAAAATGAAACATAAAACCAAAAGTATATGATTCAAAACTAAGGGCATCTCAGTCTTCCACCTATGCCAACCAATCATGTATCATATATAATAGGGGAACCAGTTCTGACCACCTAGCCCCAAGGTAAAAACTATTTAAGGTAAAGATAACAATGACCTATGAGGGTTAAAACTATGAACATGTCCTATAAGGTCCGGATCCTCTCTGAGCATCCTCATATAGGACATCCCCCTGGATAACCAAGATATAAGACAAAAAATATAATGGCTGACACTCACTAAGAATCTGCATATTGTAATACCCCCTTGAGGTCTAGTACATTGGAAACATCATACTACATATTGGAATCATACTCAACAATCTAAATAGATATTCATAAATTATGGCATCCAATGGAAATTTTAACCTATAAGGGACAACAATATGTGCACAACATTCTAGAAATCCATGTCATAGATCACTACCACAGTTCAGTTATGTATAATGTTATTCTGATCTAGGAAGAAAAACAATTTATAGATTGTTACTGACACTTTAAATAACCAAAAATAAGTAACAAAACCCAATTAGGGGTCTAACAAGTTGTTATAATGTTCCCTATCGACCTACTAGGGGAACTGTACCTCCCGTGCATGATGAATGAGTCACCAGCCTCGTCATCAAACATCTCACCATAGATCCACATTATCCATCATCAGAAGAATATGTATATATATATATATATAAATATACATTCCAACCATGTCAAGTAGAATGACACTAAGAACCTATACGAGAAAGTACCATTTATATTGCTATCGACACTTAAAAAATTGATCCTCAATAATTAGTAAATCACAAACTAGAAGGCCTATAACATGTGGAACTTACATGCCAAATATAATGAATGAGACACATCTTAAATTTTCCATCCAAGAGTCAAAAATCAATCAATGACCTATTTATAGTTGGCCAAGAGCTATAGACTTAAAATATATCATAAACTCTACACAAAATGTGCATCAATCTAGGTGAAAATCATATACAACTTTAATATCACAGGTTAGAATGGAAATCCCAAATCCCTAGTAACCTAAACATCCTACCTGAACGTGTGTTCTGGAATGAATTGTTCGATATCTATGATATATTAGGATGAATTATTAATAATCGTTCCTACCATATCCCAAATAGTAAAAAAATAGAAAATAAATAGCTTTTATACCAATCTGTAATATCCTGAACCATATTCAACTAAATCAGTGCTCTGATCTGATTCACCACAAGGACTCAGGCACTCCCCCATATTCTAGAGGTTGTTAACTAGTAGTGATGGACTAGGGTTTGATAATGGGGAGATTATTACCTCATATCAGAATAAGAAAATAACATAAATAACTAAATCATATCCAGAGCAGTAATAACCAGAATGAAGAATCAATAAATAAATTAAAATAAAAGCATGGTGTAATAGTAATTGAAATGATATATAACACCAGATAATAGTTATGTATATACAACAGTGGTCACCCACTGGGATGACCATACATACAAGAGTGCATTAAAGAATCTAAAATAAAGGTACAAGGATCTCTTACTAACTATGATCTAGACCACATACCCGATCTCCAAGATACAATCCAACTACTCCATCCCAATCAAAAAAATACACATGAGAATCTTCACTCGATCATGAAACTCCGTGTCTTAGCCTTATCCATCATGGAATCCATTCTCAACTTGAAAAGCAGACATAAGATACACACACACAATAAGTTGCATCTAATGGGGTTAGAAATCATCTAAGTAGGCCACACTAATGATGATACTTCAACTCTACTATCATAAGTTCATTCTTACGCAATATTATTATCATACCTAAAACACATTTCGAAATTATAAATAAAACAAACAGCTTGAAACCATAGTCGGTCCCCGGGTCCATGATCCTAGTTTACATGTTAATGTTCCTTCATGTATATATATATATATATATTTATATGTGAATATAAATATTCCCATATATTTATATATATAAATAAATATGTATATGCATGATTATGGAAAAATATATGATAAATCAACATCAGTTGATCCTTGGGTCCATAATACAAATTATTAGGATATCCTATGAAAATGGCATTGAGTTGGGTGTCATACCATTCAAGCCATGTATAATTAAGTAAATCTCTAGGTTCTTAATAATAATATATAATACCTTATTTGGATAGTTAGAGAAATTTATTTGAGTAAGACACATCATCACATTGGGAAACATGTCCTAACCCTGGGTTCACCCATACTCACGTCCACACACTATAATGAAGGATGTTGTATACTAATGGAAAATCTTATAAATGGCCACGGAGATGGATTCCATACCTCTCAATCCATGTAAATCTAGTCCGATTTCTAAATCCTAGTTGATGATATATAGGAAATCGTGAAATTAAGACTTGAATAATCCCAAATGGGATGACCCTAAGGCAATATTAAAAAGGAATTCACTTTGGATCCAAGTTCATTATCGACACCCATTAATATAAATGGATCAAAAATATATCCCTAGAAATTAAACATTAGATATGCAATAATGTTTCACGCACTTTAACCCTATGGAGAATCCTAAACAGTGCTCAAGGTGAGCATAATCATCCAATGAGATATCACATCAATGGTGAGGAGTGAATCCATGTTAATGTAATTGATAATAAAGAGTAAAATCATCCCCATAACTCTAGTTTCACAATTAAAAGGGACAACATGCCTGAACATCATAATCATAGGGACACCATGTCCCAGTATCATGAAAATATTGATGGTACATATAAAGATAATGATCAATAAGGATCAAAATTAAGATCCCATGAAGTACATATGAGAATCCTAATAATAATATAAAAATCAAATAAAAGGCTCAAAATCTTAATCTCAGGAAATAAATCCAGGCACCCCAATAATATAGAAACACTATAATGGAATAGAATCTGGATTCTAGGAAATAAATTTGAGTATCACAACAAAGGAATTAACACTATGACATGATAATTGGACCCATACATGGAAGAACTTCTAGTAATCATAATAGCATCATTATTAAACAAGTGAATGCATAAATGAAATAGTGAAGGTGGAAATTGCCTAAGCCCACCACTACTGGTACTTACCATCAGGCTCACAAGTCTGGTATTGGTTCTTAGGTGACACCAACTTCCATATTTACCCAAAACTGATGTACTAGCTCATGGGCAGTCAACCATTGGGGAACCTACTAGGTCCCTCATGTCAAGACACAAAAGATGTTTTCCACTCAGAATCCTTGGATACAGTACTTTGGAAGAGACATCCTATATAAAACCCTAAATAATAGTATATAAGGAAGTGGAATCCTATATTGGATACTCAAAACATTAAATAGGTTGAGGTTTCTCATACGGAATTGACTAATTTAGTATATAAGTGATGGAATACCACAAGTAACCCAAGAAAATAGTAGTAAGGTAGAGGCATCCTACATAGTATCTTATAGGTCAAATGGTAAGATGATCTATTGGGAAAAAGCAAAAAGTAGTTCAACATCACACTAGATAGATTAGTCATAGAACATATCAGATAAATGGTATCATGATAGGTTAGTCTGAACACCCAACCAATCTATCTCACTCTTAGGAGATAACTGAATCCAATTATTGGAGGAAGTACCTCTCCATTATATCTCGATCAACCAAAGAAACCATTTAGGATTAAATATATTACCCCAACGGTTCCAACACTGCAATTTATGAGAAAAAATGATCAATAGTGTCTATTCATGTGTCCAATTTCATCTATGGACCATGAAGATATGAAAAACCTTCAAAAGGGCAGTAAGGGAGGAGTACACGATGTGTATACCCTGATACCAACATGTACCCTCAATGGTCCACCTGGGCATGTACTTAAATCGGACATGGTTTGTAAATATCGTGTACATGATGTGTAAGATAGGTAAAAAACATGTACCCTACACTGGGTAACTACCTATGTACCTCACTTAAGCTGACTATTTATTTTTATCATATGTGTTCTTCTACATGGTGTGTGACCCGCACATAGTGTGGCCATGTACTCTACAAAACCATGTTCCCTCACACGAGTTGTTTGGCCATGTACTTGGATACATAGACATGTAATTGTACATGGTGTGTATACACTATACAAGTCATATACCATTAAAATATAAATCTTCCTAGAACAAGGAGAACACATGACATGTGTTCCTTAACTACATGTAGTGTGATCAAAAATTATTATAGGGAAACCCCTTAAATCACCACAAAACCCCATTTCTCCCCAAAATATATATATTTACACTTAAGGTGTCATAAGTAGTGATAATAGGAATCTAAAAATATAAAATAGTAAGTATATGGGTATTTATGGTGAAACATAAAAATAACCTACCTTTTGGGAGGAATCTACCAATGCATCACTAGTTTCCACAATCCACAGCTGCAACACGACAATCCAGCTCCTCCCGAGCTCTGTGGTGGAAAGTACCTTCCTATTTTCCTCTTCATAACTCTCCATATACCTCTCTTATCCTTGTCACATGTCATAGGAGGCCCAAGGGGGTGTATGTGAGAATCCAAGGGAGGATAAGAAATAATAGGATGAAAAGAAAAAAAGTAAAAGAAAAAGGGGCCCAAATTCAGCCCTGATGGCCAACATGAGTTTATGCTATACCATGGAAAGAATACCCAATCTAGACTCAAATACAGAGATAGAATCTCAATATGATTCTGTATTAAAAAGATATATTTGAAAGAATATGTGTGAAAAAAATTAACTTTTAATAAAATTTATATATGAAATATTAATTATTCCACATAAAATAAATGGTATAAAAATATATCAAACTCATGTAATAGTTAAAATACCCTATTAAGGGACCAAAAGAGTGGTAAAAAAATTATTTTAAGACATCTGGTTGGAAAAAATGACTATTTTACCCCTTATAAACATCCGAAAGAAAAAAAATCAAATTTCATCTAAAATTCATAGTTAAAAAAAACAGAGGCCCATACATCAATAAAATGGGAATATTTGGATATATATATTATATATAGACATTCTTTAATACTCCCCTATAGATATTTTCCAATCATTATTAACGTCATCCCAGTGACCTCTTTTCTCATTAGTACCGTAAGGTACATCTTCATCATAAATTGGGTTACCTAACACTAGATCTCTAGCTTCAAAGACTCCTCAAAATGACTCTCCCTAAGATCCTCCACTAAAATAAGGCCAATATATTAAAATAATAGGTTCTAATACCAAATAATGAACTCTCACACACTATAACCATAATAACCTATGTTTTTTAGGTCTTGAATTCCAAGGAAATTTGAATTTTATTCCCAAATGAATATGAGAAAAAATGGTCATTTTACCCTAGAATATGATCTCAAAAATATGCTCTAACCACTTTTTTATCCCTATAATAGGGTGTCTACACTAGGATAGAAGTGTGGTGGAAATATGAGCCATTTTATTTTTCATAGAATATATAAAATTATATTAATTAAATATTAATTATTTGAGAAATTGTTCATTTGTCGATATATTTTGAATGGATCATTGGATTGGGATCTCGAATCTAGGGTTGGGTATAGAACCTGAGATTTTTCTTAAGTGAGGTGTAAACTCAGTTCAGGTTCTAGGACTCAGGGTGAGAATTTATGTGGGTGTTTTAATTAAATTAAATAAATTAAAATTAATATTTTTATAGCCCCATTTCCATCCTATTCATGATATTGTGGGAGTGGGATCTCCCTTGGATGATGACCTAACTGAGAGGGAAGGGGGAAGGAGTCAATGTCAGATGGCATCCTTGGCATCAATTGATAATGGATTAGGGAAAAATAGTTATGGGGAAAATATTTAGACCCAATGCATTGGTGTTTTCACCATAAGGTCAACCCTTTATATTTTTCTATCATAGATCTATATATAATTGTAGTTTTAATTTTTTAAATCTCTATATTGATTTCTAGGATCCTCTTGAGGGCTGATATGATGTTATCCAGGAAGCAACATGGGTTTAGGGATGACTATAGTGGTCTTCATTGGGGAAATTATGATCACACTATGTGTAGTTTATGAACACACATCAATTGTCATTCATTTTTGGTAAAAGGTTTAAGATGAGGGTTACATGTCATGTGTGTTTAGGATACACCATGTAGAGGTGATAAGAGGTGTGTCCAGGTACTCAACTAAACACCCTATGTTAGGGGAACATAGTCATATAGGTCACGTGACTAGACCCTGTACGGGGTACATAGGCATTAGACCCAAATGGTAGTTAGATAGAACTCATTTTGGGTACACAATTAGGTTCTTGGGTGGAACCCCATGTGAGGAACACGTTTTATAGCATGGGTACAAACTGTGTACTTTGGTAAAGTGCATAACAAGTGGGTTCTATAACATAGACATGGAGTAAAATTGGTGGTACACGCTGTGTACATGAGTTACATTCCCTATACATCCCAATTGGACGTGTTTTTCTATTTTTCAACCTGAAGTTAGAATAAGACTTTTTAATGGTCTATTCCAAGAATATTTTCATATATAATGTGATGTTGGAACACTTTGGGTGTTTTGATGACTCATAAAAGGAAATTCATGGTTGATAATTTATTGAGGAAAAGGTTCTTACTTCATTTTTTTCACATAGAGGTATCCTATTGGATATTAGATGTGAGACCCATGTGAGGGTCAGAAGATTAAAATGAGTAATTTCCATAATAATTATAATCCCATTGGGTATTGATAGTAAGGAACTATCCCTAGTTAGTGGGAATGAGTTGTGACATAAGGAGACAGATATGTTTAGTGTGAGAGGGATGACATTAGATGACAAAAGAGATTGATATATTCCTTGTGAAATATCTACTGTTTCACCTATAAGGCTTTCCTTGTTAGGCCTATGAGGATGTAAAATTTGAGATTCTAGATTATTGGATACACCACCCCTAAGTAATGGGTTTTTTTCCCTAGTGTGTGTTGTTATAAAGAGGACCCTAGTAAGTGCTATCATGATAGAATGAAACTAAGTGGGTTCTTTTAGGCTTTGGTAGTAATGGATGTGGGGTCACATTTGAACCCATTCTTTTTGTGTAAGCTCGATGAGGATTAGATAATGGTGATGGGTGTGGGAGTTTGGATATCCATTGATATTTCATTATTACTCATTATGATATTTTATTCCCTAAGATTCATGGAAATTATCCTGATGGGCATGGAACTTTATGATTACCTAAGATGATTGAGAATCACCCAATGATATGGATTAGACCATGGGATGCCTAGAATGTCCATGATCATATGTCACAACATTTTCTGGGAGATTCCTAGTTTTACTAACATCTAGTACATTTGGTTGAACCTGCTAAGGATTCCTGGAGATAGTTATTACATTCTTGTAATTAAGAATGTGTGATGGAATGTGTATAATAATTCCCAAGATGCCTAGTATTCCATTGATAGCGTGAGACCATTAAGAATTTATAGGGAGCCTGGAATTCTAATTATGATACCATTAGAACATTGTGAACGCATGGGACGTCTAGGTTTCAAATGGTGGAATGTGTTTCCATATGGGTTTTTATCCTCATGAATGAATGTTATAAATACCAATGGTGACTATCAAATCCTGCTGATCAATTCCTTGGATACCCCCTAGGATGAAGTGGGTGAATGAAATATAGTTCATCTAAAAAGTCACATAATTTGATTCCCCAGAGATTTTCCATGGGATCCAGGATGCTATTCCTTTTAATTTTATAGTTATACTAATAAACATTCATTCATAGATGTATAGTATTTTCTAGGACCACCACCTTCTAGGAATTATATTTCAAACTATTAATGACTAGGTACTACCATTGGGTTCAATGAAATGGAATGAAGAGGTGGGATTCCCGATGATGACCTAAGGGTTTCTACTCATCATAGTGTAGGCTTGATCATGGGATCCCCATAGTGTCATTAGAGATCCCCCTAAGGTAATGGTAATGTTTTGATATATTCTGACACTATATGATGATGGTATGGTCGATTGAGGTCATGAAACTAATGATCAATGATGGTTATTGGGATTATAATTTATTATATATATATACCATTAGAGTGGTGGTGATAATTTTTTGGAATAGTCCCCGTGATATGATTTGACAAATTTGGACAATGTTCGAAGCGATCATGGTCGATCGAGGTCATATACCTAAGGATCAACACTGGTTTTTAGTTCAAAGTAGAACTAAGATTCCATAGGTGGTGGTTTTTTCCTTGTGTGTTATGTTTTATTAAAATATGATGTGTATAAAGTAGAATGAGAATATTAAATTACCATCCACTTATGAAATTAGATTTTAGGTCCCCCATTGGGTATGGACTACTGAGGATTATATTATTACCCCTTATATGGAACCTTGGTGCTTCTATATAACTTATGCCTACTTATAGGTTAATAATAGATGAAAAATGAATAATGTGGAGTTCCACTATTGCATTATTTATTTAAGAAGCTTGATTGGTTTTTATAGTTCAGGATGGTGCAAATCAACTGATACTAGAGATTAGGTTGAGGTATAGTTTAGAGTTAATAGTTAATCCCCATGTACTTTATTTAATTTATTTATTTTTTACCCTATGATCATCCTAGTGGGTGATCCATTTCATATCTGATCATGAATGTTTGATCTTGTATGAAACATTTCATTTTGTATAGCTTGGTCAAATATTATTTACATTCTTACTCTGATGGTTATGAACTATGTATTATGATTCCTTATTTTATCATTATTGCATACTCTAATATAGGGGTTATAGTCTTCTCATAGTACCATTATGGACTCCCATTGCAATTTAGAAACCTATGGCATATGAGGTGGTGCACCTGAGATTATATGGCGGTATGGTTTAATTAGTCTTCAAAGTGAACTGAGGTGGGGTGTTATACAATGTTATCAAAGGGGTTTTTTATATTTATTAGAATTTTGGATAGAGTTACTTGGATATAAAGGAATGCATCAGAACCTATGATGGATAATAGTTTGGTGTATCCTGAACACTTATTTCGGTAAAAATTATTAATTTTCTGGGATGGGGTTGATGTTCTAGATTTGTGATGTTATAATTGAAACATTATCACATTATATGACACATATTATGTTTGATATTAAAGTTTCATTAAAAGATTTTGTGTCTTGGACCATTGGTAAGAGACTAGTTATTTATTTGTCTAATATCCCATAGTGGCAAAGGGAATCTCATGCATCATGATAGGCATATAAGGATTCACATGAAACATACTCCATCTAGTATGTGATCTATATCACTAATGATGAGGCTAAAAAATTTAATGTGTTAGTAACAAGCTATACTATGTTTAACCTTAAAATATATTGGTGAAATTATAATCATATAGACTAATATTTATATAATTAATTTTTTATGGAAGGTCATATAGATTATATAAAGATATGGATGATACTACTAATAATGATGATATAGTCCATCTATAAGTGGACCTATAGTGACCATTGTAGGTTAGTGAGGCAGGTGATTCTTTAGGGGGTGGTCATTTTTCAGATTCAATTATTCGAAGTTCCATCACTAATCTATATTATGTTTTCCCATATAGCTTGGAATGACACTATACGTAACCAATCTATGTGATGGTGGTTCATGTGATATAGATCATAGAAGGGTGATTCTGGTTGAATATATATGTCATTGTAATATAAGAAAACCCTCTAGGAAGAAATTTAATGTTTAGATACACAGAGAGGGTGGGTACCCTTGGGGTGGGTTTATACATGCACTGAATATCTTAGATTTAGACCCCATGTGGGTTGTTTCCCAATAGGTTTGGTTATTTAAATTCAATAAGAACCTATATGTTGTCTTCCTATATAAATTGAAATGAAATTATATCTAATTAAACCCCATCATTATGGTACCCTAATATGGATCATTTTGGATGATTCCATTTTTCCTGGAAGTTATGGTTGATGAGTTGTGACTCTCATGGGAGTAGTATCATAGGTGAATTCCCAGTGACAATCAGTGCCTAGTGGGATAATTAATTGGAATGGGTTGATAGATGTGGTTGTTGAGGACACTTGAGTGGGTGTTTGGGAAAGTTATATGTCATGGGATGATTGATATGGGAATGTGGACGACATCTTGTGAGATGTGACCTTTTATGAGACTTAACCTTTAGTCTAGGTGGGAAAACCTAGGGACCCTCAACATCAAATTGGACCTTAAGTGACTCGTTGAATTGTATGATCGAGGGAAACTCATGAGAGGGGTTAACTGGAGAACTTTTGAGTGCCTTAGATAATTAAGTAATAGGTAGATGCATTGAGTTAAGGCTAATTCAGAGAAGGTTCTTCTAGGTCTAGAGTATTGTGGTATTAATGATGGTTTCAAAGAGAAGAACTATTCGTGTTCCTGAACTTACTCACTTTTTATGCTCTTTACTATTGAGGTGAGATCATGGGTAGATGTCGGTGACATGAAATGGTGTTGTATGGAAGTTAAGTGTGTGGTTATCTTGATGAAATGATATGTCATGGAGCAGGATCAGTGTTTTGGTTCATGATATTTTTTAATAATGTATGATGTTTTAGAGAATACAATGGGATTTTTTTGGTCGCATGATAGAATATGACCCCTGAGGGAACATTATTTGACCCCACTGATTTTCGATTCACCTTTAATAGCATAGTGGAATCATGGGAAAGTGGTGTGGTGTCAGAATGATGCTGGTTATTGGGAATCAATGTAATTTATAGGGGTCTAATATCATTTTACCTAAATATTGAGCGATACAAGAGAGTGTTGTTGTTATGTTTAGAAGAGATCAGGTATCTCGTGTTGGTCACACATGTTTCCTGATGAGTTTTGACTTGTTAATAGTTTCTCATGGGCTGTGGAGTAATTTATTTTAAGAACATGATGAGGGGCCTAGTATCCCATGGATTGTAGTTGAGATTTAGGTGTCCCTATGGAGAGAGGTGACCCATTGACTAGATCGGGTATGGTACAATGACCAATCCGAGTTGGACCTAGATCAAAGGATTATTGTTTGATGAACACATGGGTATGGATCATGAGGAGTGACACATGTTATTTGTGATGAAACCTATCGAGGTCATGCTTGAAGAGTTGGGAATGTAAATCCATGTGATGGGTAGTACACCAGTGACTGATAGGACATGGTGAAACCTGTTATGTTGTTGAATTTTAGGAGAATTCTGGGATGATAATCCCATGGGATAAAAAGAGGTGAAAATAACATTTTGGATTGCTGTATAGAAATGGGTGGGTTTCACCACACCCAAACATGATTTTTGGTAATGGATGGGACATGGGCCAGGGTGATTGGGAATTTTATTCAGTGACATGAAAATAAGGATACTCTTATAATGGGGAGTATCATATAAATCATAGTGATATGAAACTTATGGGTGTAGGGTCAATGATAAAGTGCGAACCACATCAATTAGGTAGGGTCCACTTAGGATGTGTTTTGATAAGTGACTATGTTGGTAGGGAGTGTCGTGGATCAAAATTTTCCATTATGGGGTGATTTATATGATGGGGAGCACCATGAACCTTGTGATGAATTGTGGGTGATGTTTTAACATCTCAATATGGATGGGTTTGGTCTAGAAATGTCTTGGTAGTTTACTAATGGTGGATATATGTGGCATGACCTTTGATGGGTTGTACACCTCATATTTAGTGTCTTGTAGAGGATACATAGTTGTCATTCTAGGGTAGAACACAATAAGTTCTTTATGATGTGATGACTATGAGAGGTTGATGGGTGTATTTGAAGAAACACAAAGGATTATATAGGATGAGAAGTGTTATGGTGGGGGTATTATAAAGATCAATGTTTTTCCAGGCTATGAATTCAATAGAAATTTCAATTTTTTGTCCTCGATGTTTATGAGCGGTAAAATGGTCACTTATCTTATAATATGATCTTGGTAATATTTTCTACCACTCAATTGGCCTTGTAATATGGCGTTTAACCTCGTATAAATGTATCTTTGAAATCAAGCCATTCATTGTTTTTAGAACATTTTAGATTTCATTAATTAGATAATAATTATTAACATGTGAAATATTATATTTATACTTTTTAATATAGAATTGTATTGGGATTCCACCTTTATGGTTGATTCCTAAATATGGGGTTTTTCTTAGGTGATGTGTAAGAATACTTCAGGTTCTGGGACTTAGGGTGAATGTTTAAAAGAGTTTTAAAATTAAATTAAATAAATTAAAATTAAATAAATCATTATTATACACACACCCATTTCCTTCATACACATGAAATATGGGGAGGGGGATCTCCCTCTTGAAATGGAAAAAATTAGAGGGAATGGGAAAGGAGGTTCCACCAGACTCCATCCTTGGTATCAATACAGACCAGATCAGGGTTAATTATCTATTTGGTGCATATTTAAACCTATATCGTCATCCTTTTTTCTATGAGGTAGCTTGTTTATTATTTCCAACTATAAATCCATATATAATCATAATTTTTAATTTCTGTATCCCTATATCGATTATTGGGAGCCCCTTGAGGGCTGATATTGAGTTATTCGAGGGAAAACAAGGATTTTGGGCTGATCACAGGGGCTTCTGTTTAGGATATTTAGATCAAAGAACATGTAGTCTATGAACAAACATTATGTGTTCTATATTTAGGGTGAAGGGTTGATGATGGGTGTTACATGATGTCTGTGTTCGGGATACACCATGTAGAGGTGACTCAGGGTGTGGTTGGGTACTCATCCAAACACCCTATATCAGGGGAACATGGAAATGTAGGACACCCAGGCAGACCCCATTCTTAGTACAGAACTAGTGTCCATAAACAATAGTTGGTTGGACCCCGTGTGGGGTAAAAATCCCAGTGATTAGGTGGAACCCCTTATGGGGTACATTAAATTTAGGGTGGGTGTACACTTTGTACGTATGAAATGTGTATGCCATGTGGGTTATGGAATATAGCCAAGGTGGCCTGTTGGAGTTACACATCTTATATATAAGGTACATGCTATGTAATATTTCCTTGGAGGTCCTTTAATAGTTTTTCACCTTGGAGTTAGAATGGTACTTGTGATTAGTATATTTTAAGAATTTTATATGTAGAACACGGTGATGTAACACTTGTTGTGTTTGGATGATTCTTAAGAGGTGATTAATGGAGATAAATTTAGGATAAATATGTTACTTCTTCATTTCATGTACCTAGAGATTTTATATGGGAGACAAGATATGATACACATGTGAGGGTCAGAGGAATGACGAGAATACTTTTCATTATAATTACAAGGACCTTGGGTGTTGATAGAATGGGACTATCATTGGATAATGGGATTGGGTTGTGACTCAAGGAGACAGATAGTATGGGTGGGTGAGGGGAAACCTTGGACAAATAAAGAGATTAAGATCGGATATGCATCATATATATCATGTTTCCTAGAAGGATTTATATTTTACGATTTTGAGACAATAATATATCAAATAATGGATTATGATATGCACTCTCCATGAGTGACAGGTTTTTACCCATGTGTGGGTTATTCTAATGGGGGAAACAGTTGGCGCCTTGATGACAAACGGAAACCGAGGAGGTGAATTTGGACTTGGGTAGTGACGGTTTCATAGTTTACCTTAGAACCCAAAACATATTTATAAGATTGATGATGCTGAGATTATGGTGATGGGTTTGATTGTTTGGCTAGCTCTTAACATGTTTCTATTTTATTATTGGTTATGATATATTATTTTTCAAGATGTTTGTAAATCGTCTCGTTGTATTGGAACTTTGTGATTTCCCATGATTCCTATGAATCACTTGATAAGATTTTTGAGACCTTAGTATACCCAAAATGGTTGGGATATAGTGTAAATTCATTTGGTGTTTTGATTTCTAGTTTGAATAGTATCTAGTGAATGTGTTTGATGTAGATGTGGATGCATGGAGATGGTTCACATGATCCTGTATGTAATCCCATGTAATGGTATGTGTATATAAAATCTTGATATTCCTTGGTTTACTATGATATTTTGAGACCATTATGAATACCTTGGGATCCTAGGATTATAATGGAAACATCAGTAGACTATTGATTTTTTTTGGACCACTAAGATTTTAATGGCGGTATGAGGTTCTCGGTGGGTGTATATCACTGAGTATAGATGTTGTACATCTCGAGGGTGTCTATTGGATATCATTCAATTGATTCTTATGATAACTATAGGGATTTTGTATGTTCACCGTATATGGTATGGTTATGTATTAAAGTAATTTAATTCATAGAAAATTGACTAGGGGATCCAAGTGAGAATTCCTTTTGATTTCCTAGGCTATATAAGAATCAATAATTCTAGGATGATAAGGATTTTCTAGGGCATCCCCCTCATAGGAATCAGTATAAATTTTGACATATATGAATGACTAAGTAATACCATAGGGTTTATTCTGATGTATTGGGGATGAGGGATGACTTGTGATTCCCCATGGTTCACTACTCATCATGGTAAAGGCATGAGTACGGGATCACCAAATTGTGGACATAAATACCCATGAGGTGATTATTATGCTCAGAGACATTACAACACTAGTATAATAAGGTAAGATTGTTCAAGGTCATGGAACCAAGGATCATTGATGGTTAATGGTCTTATCCTGGGTTATATGTATACCTCCTTGGAGCAGTTGTGATAATCTGGTTGTCACAGTCTCCATGGCATGCTCAAAGACATTCCAGCCCTATATGATGTAGTTATGGTTGATCGGGATCACAGAAATAAAGATAAACACTAGTTTTGGGTTCAGGGTAGGATTTTTTGTCATATCTGGTGGTTTATTATTTTTTATTGCACTCTAATGTGGATCAACTAGGCTGGGAATATTAAATGAGCACTCAATTATAAAAATAGATTACAGTCCCACCGTTGGGGGTGGCCTATTGAGTATTATAGTCTCACCCCATGTATGAGAACCTTATGGCTCATGTAGACATTATTTCTACTTCCAGGTTGAGTAAATATGCATGATAAATATGCATGAGGACAATTATTTCCTAATCAAGTTATGGTGGTCGAATGTTGTTTTTGGGCAAAACTAGTGAAGCTATACAGATGATGGATATTGAGTTGAGTTATGACTCAAAGTTTGTAGTTTATCCCCATTTAGTTTATTTCTTATATTTATTTTGTACCTTGTTATCAACCTAGTGGGTGATCAATTCTGAATGTGAGAATTACCATTGAATTCTATATATAAAATTTTATTTTTTATATAATGTTAAATTATTTATTTATCCATGAACTCTGATTGATACAAATAGTTTATAAGATCAAACACATATATAAAACAAAATGTTGAGTAAATATCCCATTACGTTGATTAAAAGTTAAAAATTATTTAAGTTATAATGAATGATCAAGGATCAAACACCACTAATCTAAAAATAAACCACCTAAAAACCTATCCACAATAAATCACAATGAATCAACACTCAAAACTCAAACCAAATCAGATTAAATACACTAAAAAGAGCTTCTATAAAGAAATTGTACAGTGATAATGAAGAGAAGAGTATAATGGAAAGTAAATTGATCTATATGAAATTAATCATAATATTTAAGGTGTCTATACTCTCAATGAATGTAGCTAGAGGGTGGCGAGTAGGCTAGGGGTGGCTAGGGTTCAATGTAAGAAGAAAAAAATCCAAACCAAGGGATATATGACCCTCTATTAATGAAAGAATCCCAAATTTCCTCTATCATGGAATAGTGTCAACTACTATGATTATGACGTCTTTATTTTAAGGGAGATACAAAGTCTCATACATTTGGAATTCTATATCTCTCCAAATCCAGAAAATTTTAAAATAAAATTTAATATTATTTGACTTGAACCATGTCTTGAATAATGTTTTGGAACAAAAAACAATATATTCCCAACAATCCACTATGAATGTAACACCCCAAGCTTCCATGGTACACTTATCTTTGAATAATGCAATAGCTTGCGCATTACGCAACTTGGAGTTTTAGCACACAATGAAAAATCCAACTAGTCATTATGAATAGTAATACCCAATTTTTGAATTTTTATAAATGTTATTTTTAAAAATGGACTTAATTTTTGGGTTTAGAATATCAAAATTAGCTTTGGGTGAATTTTTGGTATTTTTCTGAAAACATTCAATTTTTGAGGAATAGTGAAAAACACTGCGTTTTTTTTAAAACTGAATTTTTATTTAAATAATTACTTATTCTATTTAAATTTATTTTAAGTCAAAATAGATACATAATACCTATTTAATTTTAATGTAATTCATTGAAGTTATTTTATAATAATATTAGACATATACCATTTTATTTAACTTTTTACCATCTTTTACCCACCTTCTAGGCGCATTTGAAAATTTGCATAAAACATAATTTTACTGCTTCTATGAATTGAATTTAAAAAATTCAAGAGTGAAAATTTTCATTAGTAAGTAGAATTTGGTTCAATAAGATGAAAATTATTTTTGGTGAATAGCAACTTTTGACTTTTATTTACCACTGTTAAAAGTAAATAGGGTAATTAAAGGTAAACAATGATATTATAATTACCCTAAATCATGTCCTAATTATATTGGATAAATTTATTTCAACAAAATACAACTTTAGAAATAAAATATTATCATTTAGGTCCACTTAGATTATATTAAAACATTTTTTACTATTTTATTTAAAGAAGTGTTAAAAGTGTTAAATTCAAATTTTAATAACTAAAACATTTTTAATATAGGGTAATAAATAAGATAAATGCGACTATAAATATTCATTAGAAAGATACAAATATTTCCTAAATAATGTTAGTTTATTTTTAATTTTTATACATTAAATAATTAAATTTATTTATGACACAATGATGATGTAGTAATTTCCTTATTAATGAAATTTTAAAATAATTGATATTATAAATATCAAAATTAATGTAAATTGATACTTTTGATGCATTACAATAATTTCATAGATTAGTATTACATGTTAGGGTTGATTAAATGAATGTTTTTCTAAGTGATCATGTTGTTATGAATTTCAAGAAAACAAAATAACAAATAGTTTCAAAATTGAAATAAATGAGTTTTTAAAACAAATACTTTATAATTAATTAAAATAATATTCCTAAAAATATGAGGTTTGGAAAAAGGACTTAGATAATGTTAGATATATTAATAATGAACCACTTGGTGTTATATTGTATTTTTATAGTATGTTTATTAACCATTTATTATAATAATACAAGAATACATGGTAAAAGATAAACTATTTAAGTTAGAGATAAATCTAAAATAAAAGGTTAGTATGGTGACCTAAACCTGTCTAAAACCTATTGGTTGGGAGGTTTTAGACCCATAAATACCATATACATGAAATAAATCCTCTTGGATCCATTATAAACCGAATATGATTGTATAATAAAATAATGATTCATGGTTTTCCTAAAGTGACCCTCACCTCTCTTATAAAAGTGTACTTCCCCTTCTCTCAAAATCACACCACCAAAGCCATTTGGTTCTGCCAAAACCTACTAAACTATCCTCCCAACTACCTTAACTTCTATCTAGAGGCATTAATTTGATCATAAAGCCAACCTAAGGAGCCCTTTTGATCAACTCAAAAGGAAACACCCAAAGAAGAGATAATAATTTCACAACCTCTTTCAAAGTTGTTCTCTTATTCCACTTCTTCTTTCTTTATTGTTTCCATAAAAAAATAATAAATCCAATAACTTATACATACTGTGATGTTATTATAAATATGGTACAACCATATTCATTATTTTATCCATCATATGAATGACAAGTCACCATACGTGCGTACGTACGACTTACCGTCTTCTCGTCGTGGTGCAGATTGTTATTCAAACACTTCATTATTTGGATGAGAATAATAGTGAGTATAATTGATGTAAAAAATAAATATAACAAGTTAATGATTCTGTATATATGATATACCATGCAATTAGATATGATTCCACCATCAAAATAATGGTATTGTCGCTCGTGTATACGTACAGATTACCGTCTCCACAAACGTGATGAGATTAATTCCCCATCATAACCATTCAAGAATAAATTTTATTTTATGATTAAAAAATATTGTTTAAGAACTTAATATCATTCTGGATATGAGAAAAATACATATTATCCATAAAAAAACATGACTTATATAACAAAACATATAATGGAAAACAAATCAGTTAACACCCAAAACATTGATACTACTGAAATATTATTAACAAAGAAATATTATAAGATCATATTTTGGTATGTGGTTCATGTATAATTTAATAAAAATGATTTAACTATTATACATAAGGTTAAAGTACCCTCTATCAAGGAAAAGTACAAGGTAAGTGTTAATTCTATGATCTCTTTATTATCCAAGGTTGTTTATACGTGAGTATCAACTGGGACCTCTTTATTGTCCACATCTTTTTTTCATAGAAATGTATTTCAATTTTTTACTATTTCTTATACTATTGGTTAAATTAATTTATTCCCTTTTTTTAATTTTTATGATTTTTATAAAGGAATATTTCCATCATTTTTTAAATAAGGTCCTTCATGAAATTTTCGATAAAATTAAGTAAAGAATGTTTTTTAACACATACGGCGGGCGGGTGTGGCTATTTTCTGCCATTATAAAACCTTAGAAGATTCCCTTACAAGCTTATAAGAATATTTTCAAAATAATTGTTTTTTTATAATTATGTGACTTTTAAATAATTTCTAAATAGAAAGAGTTATTTCTTTCAGATAGTTTTCATTTCATCTAGGTCAACATCCTTTAATAGATTTTAAACTTGTTTGAGGTTGATTTATTATGATAAAAATCATCTATATTGTATTAAAGGTTTTGTGATATGTTTGAATATGGATGTTTTATTTTTATACCATTCATGGTTTATGGATAAACTATTGACATTTCATATTCTAGTTTTAATACAAATATTTATGTTATGTTTAAACCTTTTTATATTAGGAATGCATTGGACTTAGTTAGTGACAAGTGGAGCCCGCTATAGCTCCTCTATGAATCGGTAGGTCTCATGAGAAAAACTAGTGTCTTGGCACAAGGCCTTGACAAAATATTATGTGTTGTCTTGGCACAAGGCCTTGACTATGTGTTTATGATGTTCAACATTATGCATTCCATCATTATTAAATTGGCTATTTATATTGCATGTGATTATTTGACTAGTAGAATATCCATGTGAATAAGTAAATGGAATTATTTGATTTATATTTTCCATATTATGCAGAAGTTTATGTTTTAAAGTATTATGTTTTAGTTATATACATAACTTTTAATGTTTATTCTTATTTGTAAATGTTTTTTCTATATTTTTATCCAAACAAAGTATCTAAGCTCACCCCTTTCGTTGTTTTATTATTCATAGGATGTGAAGAAGCATATTATGACTAAACTACATGGATAGTCTAAGGGATATGAAGGTGTTCAAAAGAGAAACAATGTTGTTGTTTTTTATTTCATAATGTAATGTAAAACGTTTTTATGTATCCAGTACTTACAAGGCTACTAAACTGATCGGTCTTTCGGGACACGATTCCTTATATAATGCCAATGTTATGTAATAATACACCGACTCTAGGTAACTGGGGTTGGCGCATTACGGTTGTTATTAGAGAAAGTTTAGTACAAAACATGGAAGCTAGATATAGAAAAACTCTGATTAGAGAACATTACCCTAAGATAGACTTTGAGGATTAGTATAGAATAATTTCCAATAATTTTGGTAATGTAGATATTTTGTGAGATTTCCATGTAATACACCCCTTTTTGGATACAAGTAGGTAGAGGTGGCTCTAGAATAGATTTAACTACAATGGAAAACTTCGACAAAGAGTTTCGGGCTTGACCTGGGGTATCTTGGTACACGACAATGGGCCATGTTGCACTCTTGGTTACGACACTCCTGAGGGATATGATTAGTAAAATTCACATATTCTTTATAAACCATTCTAAAGGATTTAGGAGTATATACCTACTCAAAGTAATTTTTTTATGATTATGGATTATATCTACAAATTGTTTAATTAATGTTACGTGTTTTACATGTTTTGAATTATGTATTGCAATTCATAAACAAATATAGTGTATTCCATTGTTTAGAAATATCCCATAGTGGAAGGAATTAAAACTATATCAATGCATGTAATCCATGTTGGGATTTCCCTCTTACTCAAGATAATTATAGTGGATTTGGAGATGCAACTGGTGCTGATCAGTTTATCAAAATACCGAGACAACTCAATTAGGTTATGAATAATAACCTTGCTCATATGGAGCACCCTGATCCACAATGTGGAGGATCAATGTTAGACCGATTAATGGGGCAGCTACCACCAATGTTCAATGGGATTAGAAATCCATTTTTGGCTAAGCAATGGATAATTTCCTTAGAGAAAATATTTCGTGCTTTGGGGAGTAGCGAAAGGGAAAAAGTTTTCATGTAAGTTTATCACCACATGGGAGATGCAGATCAATGGTGGTCATTAATTAATAACACAAAGGAGGATGAAGAAGTATCAAATATGGAATGGAGATAGTTTAATGAGATTTTATTAGAAAAATACATTCCTCGTGAACATTGAGCATATATGGAAAGACAATTTTTGGGTCTAAGGAAAACGAAGGATGGGAATGTCACAAAGTACGAGGCTAACTTAATAAGGTTTGAAAGGTATGAAAAAGATTATATACATAACCCAAGGAGTAATATTTATTGATTCATTGATTGGTTAAAACAATTTCTCTATCTGACATTAGTCTCACAATCCTTCTCATCATATGACGATATTGTCTCATGTGCTATCAAGATAGAAAAATAATTCTCTATGTCTTATAACATTAAATAAAATAAAGAGAAGAAGAGATCTTCTGAACACCCTGGAAATAGAAATAAGGGTAAGTAGGGAAAAGTTGAATATCCATCCTGTGGTAAATGTGGGAAGAAACACCATCGTACTTGCCTGAAGGGAATGAGAGTCTGTTACAAGTGTGGTGAAAAAGGCCACCAAGATCCCGATTTCAAGGGAAAGAAAGAGGCTATCAATGTTTAATGCTACAATTTTAGAGAAATGGGGAATTATGCAAATAAATTTCCTAAGAGCCAAGGAAACATACCTCAAAAAAGGACAAGGGCGAAAGGATAAGATTATGTGATCACTACTGTTGAGGTTGAAACTTCAAAAGATGTGGTGGCAGGTAAATTATTGGTATCTTCAAGTTTATCGAATGCTTTATTAGATTCTAGATCATCAAATTGTTTCATATCTTCCCAGTTTTCTAAGAAAATTATATATTTCCTATTTGATTTTACAAGGGAGTTGTCAGTCAAAACTCTTAAGAGAAGTATCATTGAAAAAAGGTTTTGTGAATAAATTCCCATTAAGGCATATAAATGTTATTTATCTACTGATATCCTCATCATACGAATTATTGAATTTTATATAATCCTTAGTATGGATTGGGTTTCAGACCATGATGCGAACATTTATTTTAAGAAGAAGGAGGTTACAATTTTTGATGATGATAAAGAGTACCTTATCTTTAGAGCAGAAATGTCACCATCTAATTCTTATCTTGATCCACCCCCAGTAGCTCTACTAAATTAAATTTTTGGGGAGGAAGAGAATGAAATTAATATGGGTGAGGAAAGGAATGTTCAAATAGAGGACGTAACTATTGGGTAAGAATATGTGGATGTGTTTCCAGAGGATTTACCTAGACATCCTCTAGAATGAAAAATTGAGTTTTCCATTGATTTAATTCTTGGTTCAATGCCCATATCAAAGTCCCCTTATACAATGCCCACTATGGAATTAGTGGAACTAAAGAAAAAACTTGAAGAATTTTGTAATAAATGATTTATCCTACCTAGTGTTTCTCCATGGGGAGCCCTTGTTCTTTTTGTTAAGAAGAAAGATGGATCTATGAGGTTGTGCATTGACTACAGGGAGATCAATGCTATAATAACAAAGAACAAGTATCCCCTACCTTGCATTCGTGATTTATTCGACAAAATTCATTGAGTACTCATTTACATTGTTTCTAATCGTGATCCCCATTTTACATCAGGATTCTAGAAAATTCATCACAAGGCCTTGGATACTGAACTTCGTTTGAGCACTGCCTACTTACTCCAAATATATTTTTGATATTATCTAATAGCCACTTTAACAGTAAGTGGTAACCATACATCACAAAGTTCAAAAAACTTCACCATATTACAAAATACGCACCACATTCTAAAAACAATAGAAAACCATCACTTCCCACTTCTTCAGAACTAAAGTTCCATGCCACGAACATGGTTTCAAATTCAAATATCAAAATCCTAAAACTGCTTTTCATATCACGTGCCAACTGCATCATTATGGGTTGAACCAAGAGCAACCTTGAGACGCGTAATTCGCTCACCTTCTTTGGTTTGATCCGACGACAAACCAACATCCAATCACCTCCATCATCATCGCTTCTCAGAACCACCACCTTCATCATCACCAAAGTTTCCATCACCGACCACACCATACACCGCCGGAATCCATCGAAACAGATGGAAATGAACCCGGAAAATTGATACCAAAAAACACAAAAGAACATCAGATCTGAATAAAAAAAACTTCGCCTAACATTGCTGATGTTGCGATAATGAAAACCAAACTAGAACATCATGAAAAATGATAACAAATGAAAACTGGTTGAGGCTCCACCATATTCCAATTTGAAACATCACCAGGACAGACATCATCTGAGGCCAAACAACAATACCGAAGTCGAAGGAGCATCAGAAATCCTAGAAGAACAAAGCAAAAAGAACCCCATGAACAGATGAGAAACAACACGAGATGCAACTGCCGAGACCAAGCACCAGAGCCACACCGCCGATACCCGCCCTTGACGCTGAACATGACCACCAACACCACACCAAAACCACCAATACATGCCCTTGAGATCTTTCTCACTTGATTTTAATGGTATGTGGGATCAGTATTTACCATTGGAAGAATTTTCCTATAAAATAGGTTCCATATAAGTATTCAGATTAAACCATATGAAGCGTTATATGGAAAGAGATTTTACCCACCAACAAGTTGTGATGATGTTGGTGAAAGAAAACTCGAAGGCCCAAAACTTGTTGAGAAAACAATGGAAAGGTGAAGGTTATCCAAACCCACATCAAAGAAGCTCAAAGTATGCAAAAGATCTTTTCCAATAACCAAAGGAAGGATTTGGAATTTTAAGTTAGGTATCATGTTTTCTTGAAGGTATCACCATGGAAGGGTGTTATAAATTTTAATAAGAAGGGTATATTGAGTCCTAGGTACATTATAACTTTTGAAATTCTAGAACAAATTGGAGTTGTGGCTTATCGTTTAGAAATGCCACCGAGTCTCTCTTCAATGATCATGACGTGTTCCATGTATCACTATTGAGAAAATACATGTCTGACCCAACGCATGTACTCATCATTGAGGAAATTGAATAGGAACCTAATCTATCTTGTTGTGAAGAGTCTGTCAAGATTCTTGATTCAAGAGAACATGTGTTGAGATACCAGATGATTCATCTGGTAAAAGTTCTATGGAGAAATTATAATATGGAATTGGTAATGTGGGAACCCGAGGAACTTATGATGAAGAACCCCCCCAAAAATTTTTATGAAGTAATATTCTAGAAATTTCAAAAAAGAAATTAGTTGAAGGAGGGAAGAATGTAACACCCCAAGCTTCCACGGTACACTTCTCTTTGAATAATGCAATAGCTTGCGCATTACGCAACTTAGAGTTTTAACACACCACGACAAATCAAACTAGCCATTATGAATAGTAATACCCACTTTTTTGAATTTTTATAAATTTTAATTTCTGAAATGGACTTCATTTTTGGGTTCATAATATCAAAAATATATTAGGGTGAATTTTTGGTATTTTTCTGAAAACATTCAATTTTTGATGAATAGTGAAAAACACTACGTTATTCTTTAAAACAGACTTTTTATTTAAATAATTATTTATTTTACTTAAATTTATTTTAATTAAAAATAGATATATAAGACCTATATAAGTTCAATTTAATTCACTGAAGTCATTTTATCATAATATTAGACATATTCAATTTTATTGACCTTTTTACCGTCTTTTTCCCACCTTCTAAGAGCATTTGAAAATTTGCATAAAACATAATTTTACGGCTTTTGTGAATTGAATTTCAAAAATCATAGAGACACAGTTGACATCATCAAGTAAAATTTGGTTCAATAAGATGAAAATATATTTTTTGTAAATAGTAACTTTTGACTTTTATTTACCACGGTTAAAAGTAAATAGGGTTATTAAAGTTAAAAAATGATATTATAATTACCCAAAACGTGTCTGAATTATATTGGATAAGTTTATTTCGACCAAAAATAACATTGGGAATAAAATATGTTCCTTTAGGTCTACTTGGATTAGATCAGGACATTTATTATTATTTTATTTAAAGAAGAGATAAAAGTTTTAAATTCAATGTTTAATAATTAAAGCTTTTTTAATACAGGGTCATAAATAAAATAAATTTGACTATAAATATTCATTAGAAATATAAAACTATTTAATACATAATGGTATTTTATTTATAATTTTTGGACATTAAATAATTAATTTTATTTATGCACAATAATGATGCAGTAATTACCTTATTAATGAAATATTAAAATAATTAATATTATAAATATCAAAATTAATGTAAATTGATTATTTTGATGCATTACATGATTTTACTAGATTAATAGGACATGTTATTGTTGATTCGATGAATGTTTTGATGTAATAATGCTGTTATGAATTTCAAAAAAACAAAATACCAAATAGTGTCAAAATTGACATAAATGAGTTTTTAAAACAAATACTATATTATTAATTTATATAATATTCATTAAAATATAAGGCTTGGTAAAAGAACATAGATAAGGTCATATATAATAATAATGAACTCCTTGGGGTTCACTGGGCTTTTTATAGAATGTTTATTAACCATTTATTATAATAATACAAGAATACAAGGTAAAAGCTAAACTATTTAACTAAGAGTTAAATCTAAAAGATAAGGCTAATATGGTGACCTCAACCAATATAAAACCTATTGGATGAAAGGGTTTTGACCCATATCCACCTTAACCTTGGATTAAATCATTTTTAAGCCATTATAAACCGAATATGATTGTATAATAAAATAATATTTCAACATTTTCCTAAAATGACCCTCACCTCTCCTATAAAAGGGTATGTCCCATTCTCTCAAAATCACACCTCCAAATCCATTTCACTCGGCCAAACCCTAATAAAATATCCTCCCAAATATGATCAATTAGACCTATATGCCTTACTATGATCAGAATGCCAACCTAAGGAGCCCTTTTGATCAACTCCAAAGGAAACACTCGAAGAAGAGGTAATAATCTCACCACTGCTTTCAAAGTTCTTTTCTTATTCCACATCCTCTTTCTTTGTTGTTTCCATAAAAATAATAATAAATACAGTACCTTATACATACTGTGATATTATTTTAAATATGGTTCAACCATATTCATTATTCAATCCATCATATGAATGACAAGTCACCATACGTGCGTACGTACGGCTTACCGTCTCCACGTTGTGGTGTAGTTTTCCATTCAAACACTTCATTATATGGATGCATATAAAAATGACTATAATTGATGTAAATAATAAATATAACATGTTAATGATTTTTTATATATAATATACAATCCAATTACATATGATTCCACCATCAATAGAATGACATTGTCGATCATGCATACGTATAGATTACCGTCTCCACGAACGGGATGAGATTCAATCCCCATCATAACCATTCCGGAATAAATATCATTTTATGATTAAAAATATTGTTTAAGAACTTAATATAATTATTTATATGAATAAAATACATCTTATCCATATCAAACATGACTTATATAATAAAACATATACAGGAAAACGAATCAGTTAACACCCAAAACAATGGTACTATTGAAATATTATTAACAAAGTAATATTAGAAGATCATATATGATATCATATTTTTGTATATGGTTCTTGTATACTTTAATAACAATTATTTATCTATTATATAGAAGGTTAACATACCCTAGATCAAGGAAAAGTACAAGTTAAGGGTTAATTCTACAATCTCTTCATTATCCAAGGATGTTTATACGTGAGTATCTGCTGGGACCTCTTTATCATCTACATCTGTGTTTCTTAAAAATGTACTTAAAAACATTTTTACTATTTCCTAGACTATGGGTTAAAGTAATTTATACCATTTTTTGACCTTTTATGATGTTTATGAAGGAATCTTTTCATCATTTTCCAAACAAGGTCCTTTACGACCTTTTTGACAAAATTAAGGAATTTTTTTTAACTTATATGGTGGGTGTGGATATTTTCCACATTTATAACACATTAAAAGAATCCCTTACAAGATTATAAAAATATTTTCAAAATAAAAGTTTTCTTTTATAATTAGGTGAATTTTAAATGATTTCCATATTTAAAGAGGTATCTATTTCATATTGTTTTCATTTCATCTATGTAAACATCCATTGATGGATTTTAAAAATGTTTGAAGTTGGTTTATTATGATTCAAATATTCCATATTGTATTGATGGTTTTGTGATATTTTTGACTGTGGATGTGTTATTTTTATACCATTAATTGTTTATGGATAATGTATCAACGTTTCGTATTCTTTTTTTAATACGAATGTTTATGTTATGTTTAAACCTTTTCATATGAGGAATTAATTAGACGTAGTAAATGACGGGTGGATCCCACTATAGCTCCTCGAAGCATCGGTAGGTCTCATGAGACAAACTATTGTCTTGACACAAGTCCTTGACAAAATCTTATTTCTAGTCTTGTCATGAGGCCTTGATTATGTTGTTATGATGTCCGACATTATTCATTCCATCATTATAAAATTGTCTTTTAATATTTAATATGATTATTTGACTAGTAGAATATCCATGTGAATAATTAAATGTCATTATTTGATTTATATTTTCCATATTATGTTGATGTTTATGTTTAAAAGGATTATGTTTTTGTCTTATACATTGAATTAAATGTTTAGGTTTATTTATGAATGTTTCTGCTATATTTTTATCCTTACTGAGCATCTTAGCTCACCCCTTTATATGTTCTATTTTTTCCCGAATGTGAAGAAGTATATTATGACTGACCTATAAGGACAGTCTAAGGGAGATGACTGTGTTCAAAGGATACACAATGTTGTTGTTTTTCATTTCATAATGTAATATAAAACATATATATGTATATATTACTTCCAAGGATACTAAACTGATTGGTCTTTTAGGACATGATTCTTTGTACCATTCCATTGTTATGTAATAATGCACCGACTTTGGGAAACTGGGGTGGGGGTGTTACAGTTGGTATTAGAGGAAGTTTAGTAAAAATTTCGGAAGCTAGATTTTAAAAAACTCAGATAAGAGAACACTATTATAAAATAGACTTAGTGGATTAGTATAGAAGAACTTCTTAGAATTTTGGTAATATTAAGATTTTGCGAGTTTTCCAAGAAATACATTCCTCTCTAGATACAATTAGGTAGAGGTGGCTCTGGCACAGATGTGACTGGGAGTGAAAACTCTGATAAGGAGTTTCAGGCTTGTCCTGGGGTATCTTGGTACATGATAATGGGGCTTGATGCACTCTTGGTTACAACACACCCGGGGGATATGCTTAGTATAATTAACATTTTCTTTACTAACCATTATGAAAGAATTATGAGTATATACCTATTCAAAGAAAAGTTTTTTATGATTATGGATTATATCCACAAACTATTCAATTTATTTTATGTGTTTTACAAGTTTGGAATTATGTATTGCGATTCCTAAACCAATATAGTGTATGCCATTATTTAGAAATGGAACCTTGTAGAAGGAATGGAAACCATATCAACACACATAATCCATGTAGGTATTTCCCTCATACTCAAGATAATTATAGTGGAGCTAGTGATGTAGCTGGTGCTAATCAGATTATCACCTTATTTAGAAAACTAAATCAGGTTATGAATAATAACCTTGCCTATATGGAGCACCCTAATCCAAAATGTAGAGGATTAATGTTAGACTGATTCATGAGGAAACAACCACCAATGCTCAATGGGACAAAAAATATATTTGTTGATGATAAATAAATAAGTAATTTTGAGAAAATATTTCACTCTTTGGGGAGTAGTGAAAGGGAAAATGTTTTTATGGAAATTTATTGCTTCACGGTAGATTGATATCAATGGTGGTCATTAATTCAAAGCACAAAGAAGGATGAAAAAGTATGAAATATTAAATGGAGGGAGTTTAAAGATATTTTCCTAGAAAAATACTTTCCTCGTGAACATTGAGCGGATATGGAAATACAATTTTTGTGTTTGAGGAAAAAGGTGGATG
Source organism: Viscum album (assembly GCA_963277665.1). NCBI lineage: Eukaryota > Viridiplantae > Streptophyta > Magnoliopsida > Santalales > Viscaceae > Viscum > Viscum album. The sequence goes on from OY728150.1 coordinate 960,829,680, forward strand.
AGAATGTCGTAATGTATGAGGATAACTTTACAAGGTTTGCAAGGCTTGCAGAATATTATAGACGTAACCCAAGGAGTATGATTGATCGATTATTTTATGGGTCAAAACCATTTATCCATCGAGAATTAGTCTCAAAATCCTTCACATCGTACAGAGATATTATCTCATGAGATATCAAGATAGAAAATGAATTCTCTAAGTCTTACAACTTTAATGCAAATCAAGAAAATAAGAGATCTGATGAACACTCTAGAAATGGAAATAATAGGAATAAAGAAAAAGTTGAATATCCATCCTTCAGTAAATGTGAGAAAAAACACCACGGTATTTTCCTGAAGGGAATGGGAGTCTATTACAAGTGTGGTAAAAAAGGCCACCAGGATCCTGATTGTGAGGGAAAGAAAGATGCTATCAATGTTTAATGCTAATTTGTAGAGAAATGGGGCATTATGAAAATGAATGTCTAAATCACCAAAACAACTTATCTCAAAAAAGGCCAAGGGAGAAAGGATATGCTTTTGCGATCACTACTACTGAGGTTGATGCTCTGAAAGAGGTAGTGGCAGGTAATTTAATGGTTTCCTCAAGTTTAGAAAATGCTTTATTTGATTCTGGATGATCGCATTGTTTCATATCTTCCCAATTTGTTAATAAAATTAGATATTTCCAATTTGAATTAACAAGGGAGTTGTCAGTAAAACTCCTAATTGAAGTATCATTACAACAATGTTATGTGAATCAGTTCTCATTAAGGTGTATAAACATTATTTATTAGATGATCTCATCATCAAACCCATTAATGAATTTGATATAATCCTCAGTATGGATTGGCTTTCAGACCATGATGTGAAAATTTATTATAAAAAAAAAGGAGGTTACAATTTTCAATGATAATAAGGATTACATTATCTTTAGAGTAGAAATGTCACCATATGATTCTTATATAGATCCACCCCCAGTAGCTCTACTAAATTAAATTATTGGGGTGGAAGATAATGAAATAACTATGGGAAAAATGAATGATCAAATAGAGGATGTACCTATTGTGCAATAATATGTTGATGTGTTTCTAGAGGATTTACCTGGACATCATCCAGAATAAAAAAATGAGTTTTCCATTTATTTAATTCCTGGTTCAAGGCTAATATTGAAGACCCCTTATAGAATTTCCACTATAGAATTAGTGTATATAAAGAAACAACTAGAGGAATTGAGTAAAAAAGGAATTATTCTCCCTAGTGTTTCTCTATGGGGAGACCCTATTCATTTTGTTAAGAAGAAAGATGGATTTATGAGGTTGTAAATTTACTATAGAGAGATCAATGCTATAAAAATAATGAACAAGTATCCCCTACCACGCATAGATTTTTTATTTGACCAACTTCCTGGAGTACTCCTATCAATTATTTCTGATCATGATCCCCATTTTATATCAAGATCCTGGAAAAGTCTTTAGAAGGACATGGATACTGAACTTTGTTTGAGCACTACCCACCACCCTCAAACTGATGGAAAATCAAAATGGACTATTCAAACCTTAGAAGACATGTTGATATCTAGCTCAGTTGATTTTCAAGGTATGTGGGATCGTTATTTAACTATGGTAGAAAATTCATATAACAATAGCTTCTATTCAAGTATTCAGATGATGCCATATGAAGCGTTATATAGAAATAGATGTTTCACACCAACTTTTTGAGATGATGTCGGTGAATGAAAACTTGTAGGCCCAAATCTTGTTGAGGAAACAATGGAAAAGGTGAAGGTTATCTAAACCAACATCATAGCAGCTCAAAGTAGGCAAAAGATATTTGCCAATAACTAAAGGAAGGATTTGGAATTTAAAGTAGGAGATCATGTTTTCTGGAAGGTATATCCATTGAAGGGTGTTATAAATTTCAGTAAGAATGGTAAATTGAGTCCCAGGTACATCGGACCTTTTGAAATTCGAGAACAAATTGAAGTTGTAGCTAATCGTTTGGCAATGCCGCCATGTCTCTCCAAAGTTCACGATGAGTTCAATGTATCACTGTTGAGAAAATACATGCCTGACCCAATGCATGTACTCACCTATGAGGAAGTTGAACTGGAACCTAATATGTCTTATTGTGAAGAGCCTGCCAATATTCTTGATATAATAGAATAAGTGTTCAGAAACCACACGAATTGTCTGGTAAAAGTTCTATGGAGAAATCATAAGATGGAAGAGGAAACGTGGGAAGCCAAGGATCTTATGATGAAGAACCACCCGAATATTTTTATGTAGTAATATTCTAGAAATTTTGAGAACAAAATTATTTGAAGGAGGTAAGAATGTAACACCCCAAGCTTCCATGATACGCTTCTCTTGGAATAATAAAATAGCTTGTGTAGTACACAACTTGGAGTTTTAGCACACCACGACAAATCAAACTAGCCGTTATGAATAGTAATACACACTTTTTAAATTTTTATAAATCTTATTTTTCAAAATGGACTTTATTTTTGGGTTCAGAATACCAAAATTAGATTTGGGTGATTTTTTGGTATTTTTCTAAAATATTTCGATTTTTGATGAATATTGAAAACACTGCGTTATTGTTTAAAACTAAATTTTTATTTAAATATTTATTTATTTTAAACCAAAATAGATACATAATACCTATATAAGTTCAATTTAACTCATTGAATTCATTTTATAATAATATTAGACATATAAAATTTTATTGAACTTTTTACCGTCATTTACCCGCCTTCTTGGCGCATTTTAAAATTTGCATAAAACATAATTTTTTCACTTTTTTAATGGAATTTCAAAAATATGAGAGATACAGTTGACATCAGTAAAGTAAAATTTGGCTCAATAAGATGAAAACAATTTTGGTTGAATAGTGACTTTTTACTTTTATTTGCTACAGGTAAAAGTAAATAGGGTAATTAAATGTAAAAAATGTTCTTATAATTACCCTAAAACATGTCCTAATTCTATTATATAAGTGTATTTAGACCAAAAAAACCTTTGGAATAAAATATAATCCTTTAGTCCCACTTGGATTAGATTAGGACATTTATTCTTATTTTAATTAAAGAAGAGTTAAAAGTGTTAAATTCAAAGAATAATAACTAAACCATTTTTAATATGTGGGTATACATAATAGAAATTATACTATAAATATTAATTATAAATATAAAAATATTTAATACATAATGGTATATTATTTATAATTTTTAGACCTTATATAATTAAATTTATTTATGAAAAAATGATGATGTAGTAATTAACTTATTAATAAAAGATTAAAATGATTGATATTATAAATATCAAAATAAATTTATATTGATACTTTTGATTCTTTCCAAGAATTTAATAGATTAATATGACATGTTACGGTTGATTAAATGATTTTTTTCTACATAATCATGCTATTATAACTTTATCAAAAACAAAATACCAAATAGTATCAAAATTGACATGAATGGGTTTTTAAAACAAATACTATATTATTAATTGATATAATTTTCTTAAAAATATAAGGTTCAAAAAAAGGACATAGATAAGGTTAGATATATTAATTATGAACAACTTGGGGTTCTCTTGTCTTTTTATAGTAAGTTTATTAACCATTTATTATAATAATACAAGAATACATGGTAAAGGTTAAACTATTTCTCTAAGAGTTAAATCTAAAAGATATGGTTAATATGTTGACATAAACTTGTCTAAAACCTATTGGTTGTGAGGTTTTCAAGACATACCCAACTTATTATTTAAATAAATAATTTTGGATCCATTATAAACTGAATACGATTTTATAATAAAATAATATTTCAAAGTTTTCCTAAAGTGACCCTCACTTATCTTAGAAAAGGGTACTTCCCCTTCTCTCAAAATCACACATCTAAATAAATTTGTCTCGGCCAAACCCTGATAAAATATCCTCCCAACTACCCTCAATTAGTCCTAGAGGCCTTACTTTGATCAGAAATACATCCTAAGGAGACCTTGATCAACTCAAAAGAAAACACCCAAAGAAGAGTTAATAATTTCACCACCTCTTTCAAAGTTATTTTCTTCTTCCACTTCCACTTTCTTTGTCGTTTCAATAAAAAAATAATAATTCCTTTACATTATACATAATTTGATGTTTTTATAAATATGGTACAATTATATTCATTATTCTATCAATCCTATGAATGATAAGTCACTATACATGCCTACGTAGGACTTACCGTCTCCATACTGTGGTGTAGTTTTTTATTCAAACACTCCATTATTTGGACGGGTATAATAATGAGTATAATTTATTTAAATAATAAATATAACATGATAATTATTATTTATATATGATATACTATCCCATTATATACGATTCCACCATCAATAGAATGGTATTATTGCTCGTGCGTACGTACGAATTACCGTCTCCATGAACGCGATGAGATTCATTCCTGATCGTAACCATTCATGAATAAATATGATTTAATGATTAAAAAATGCTTAATAACTTAATATAATTCTGTATATGTATCAAATTCATCTTCTCCATAAAAAACATGACTTACATAACAAAACATATAAATGAAAATGAATTAGTTAACACCCGAAATAATGATACTACTGAAATATTTTTAAAAAACAATATTAGAAGATCATATATGATATCATATTTTGGTATGTGGTTATTTTATAATTTAATAACAATGATTTAAATATTATACAGTAGGCTAACTTACACTTGATCAAGTAAAAGTACAATTTAAGTGTTAATTCTACAATCTATTCATTATCTGAGGTTGTTTATACGTGGGTATCTACTGGAACCTATTTATCATCCTCATCCGTGTTTCTTAAAAATATATTTCAAAACATTTTTACTATTTCCTAGACTATGGGTTAAAGTCATTTATATCCTTGTTGACTTTTTTTGAATTTTATAAAGGAATCATTCCATTATTTTTTAAACAATGTCTTTTACGACCATTTCAATAAAATTAAGGAAAGAATGTTTTTCTTAACTTATATGGTGGGTGCAGCTATTTTCCACCATTACAACACCTTTGAATTTTCTCTTAAAATATTATATTAATATTTTCAAAATAAATGTTTTCTTTTATAATTATGTGACTTTTTTATGATTACAAAATAAAAAGAGGTATTTATTTCAGATAGTTTTCATTTAATCTATGGAAACATCATTTGATGGATTTAAAACTTGTTTAATGTTGATTTATTGTGATACAAATCTTCGATATTGTATTGAAGGTTTTGTGATATGTTTGACTCTAGATGTGTTATTTTTATACCATTCATGTTTTATGGATAAAATAATGAAATTTTGTATACTTTTTTTAATACGAATGTTTTTTTATGTTTAAAACTTTTCATATGATGAATGCATTGGACTTAGTAAGTGATGGGTGGATCCTACTATAACTCCTTGATTAATCGATAGGTCTCATGAGAAAAACTAGTATCTTGGAACCAGGCCTTGAAAAAATCTTATTTTTAGTCTTGGAATAACTCCTTGACTATGTGGTTATGATTTCCAACATTATGCATTCCATAATTATGAAATTGAATATTGATATTTCTTGTGATTATTAGACTAGTATAATATCCATGTGAATAAGTAAATAAAATTATTTTATTTAAATTTTCCATATTATTCTAAATTTTACGTTTTAAAGGATTATGTTTTAGTTTTATACATTTCCTTAAATGTTTATGCTTATTTATGAATGTTTCTTCTATATTGTTATCCTTACTAAGCATCTGAGGTCACCTCTTTCTATGTTTTATTTTTCCCAAGATGTGATGAAGTATATTTTGACTGACCTGCAGGGATAGTCTAAGGGAGATGGATGTTTTAAAAAGATAGACAATGTTTTTTTTTCATTTCATAATATAATGTAAAACTTATGTATGTATATATTACTTCTAAGGCTACTAAAATGATCCGTCTTTTGGGACATGACTCCTTGTATCATGCCAATGTTATGTAATAATGAACTGACTCTGGGTAACTGGGGTCAGGGCATTAAAATGAAGACCACCTAGACCTTCACCATGACATAGGGGGAAACCCATCACAATTTTTATCCACCACCCCAAGACATTCATCATGGTAAGCTACAGATCACCATTTCCTTTTCTTTTACCTGATCAACTCTACGAAAACTTCTCATGAAAACATACCCTACACAAGGAGTTTTGTGGGTACTTGTTTTACACAGGATGACCTCAACAATCACCACACCTAATAAATTGGGCATTTTAGCAGTTCCTGTTTCAAATAAAGAGAATCCCCAAGGCACCCAATGACACTACATTCTCTAATATGGTGTAGATATCCTCTCAATTACTCAAAAGAGGAATATCCATGGAAAAAACCTACCAAATCAGCATCACATGTAATTTCACTCGATGTGGTTCACCCTACACTATAAAACCAACTAAAAATTTCCAAGGGATTAACAAAATAAACATAAAATTGCCACACTATGCTCAAAGCTCCAAACAAGTATTCCAAGATCAGTACTAAGACCTTTATTACGGATTGGTGGACTTAAGGATAGACAAAACTCTTCTCTATCTCTTATAATGCCTTCAAAATACTAATCAACACCTCTATGTCCTGATAAAATCCAATGTGATAAATCTAGAAATATAGGCCCTTATATTTAGTATATACCATTTATAAAAACTATATTTCTCTCAAATATTATTAGTAAAAACTATATATATAAAATTATAAAATAAAAATATTATATCTAACATTCCATTGCTGATTTCACCATTCCATGTTTTGTAGGAATATTCAATTTCAAATTCATGAAATAATAAAATTAATGGGAATATGTTTCCATATATTCTAATGGATTAAACATTAAATTTATTTATCCTCTTAAAGACCATTACGTATTTTCATGTGACATGTCATGATTTTTTATCAGTCAACTATTTCTAATAACAATTAAATTTCCTAGTGTACTTCATCATGGTTTCTATTATAGATTTTAATACTCATATCTATCTAAAAAACAATAGAAAATTATAATTTCTAAATGTTGTGGTTTCATCTCCTAGTATTAAAAATCCTATAAATATATCAAAACCATGTGTATGACCATTTAGGAACAAAAAATTAAAAACACAAGGAATTAATAAGTAATAATATCATTTTACATTATAATTCATGTTAAAAAATTAAGATTAAATTATGTCATCAAATATTAACACACACTAGCATGAACCAACCCAGGTCGACCATGAACCAGGCACCCGAGCCAATCCTCGGCATGGCCTGAGGGACTTTCCTGATTTCCAAGGGTTGAAAACTAGTGTCGGGCATAAAAAATTAGCAATTGGGAGTTATTTCTCCCTTGAACACAAGATAAAAAAATAAATAAAAATTGATAATAAAAATAAAAACTTACTGCAGAAAGAATATAAAGCTGTACATACCTCAATGTGACCTTATAGGTTACCAGAAAAATCAGAATCACATTAGTTCTGAGAGTGATCCAACACTAACAGAACATGAATAAGAAATAGAACCTGCAAATGAAAAGATTGGATTGGCGTGAGCACCTTGGATAATGTGGTGTATACATGTTTTTATCTATCTATATATCTTTCTATCTATATATATCTTGTGGACCACTATAGGAGGGATATTCATTTATGGGTTATCATACATGGTGTGCATGTTTGGGGTAGGCAAGTGTTATGATGATAGGTAAGACAAGTGACGCGTGCGAAGGCCTCCAACTTACACAACATTTATATAATCACCATGGGTTATCAAAAATATTTTAGATGATTGAGTGAACGTTTTCTGATCAATACCAATTAGATGGGTTGGTACCCCCTAGATTTTTTTAGTCTAGGTAGGCTTTGCCACTAGATTTGGTCTGTTTTTGGTAGCCAGTTGGTTATCAACTTAGGAGCTTCACCATATGCTGGTAGGAGGTTCTGAACCGAGTATATCTAGGGGTCCTTTAGGGATGTTTTGGATCACACATTGTTATTATATTTGGTTGTTTATTTATATTTACCTGTTATTGATTCTTTCTTTACCTCATTACATTATTTCCAGCTTGTATAGTTTACCTATTTTATTTTGGCACATCCTTTGTTTTACCAGCTTGGTTTTGTTTATAAAATGGAAAAATATTTTTGAAATGTTATGTGGTGTGTGTTGGATTTAAAATTGGGGACAATGATATTGTTTTAATAAAAATGCGAAAATCTTATTTTTGTAAATATTTTTTTTAAACTTGTGTCTTTGGACTATTTTGGGAAAGGAACTTTTTGGATTTAGTGGTTTACTTTAGGCATTCCTATTGAGAATTTTGGTGCTCACACATATCATATCTTTTTATATGGATGTTAAATTTCCTGGTTCAGGTTCTTTTTTTTTCTTTATGTGGTTGATACTTGTTTTTAGTTGTTGGAGGTGACCAAGAGGCCACATGGTGGTATGTGCATTTTTGTTTTCATTCCACTACTAGTTTTTATTTTTATCTCCATTATTTATTAATATATTATTATTTTTTTCATTGGAAAAATAATTCTCAACAGTTAAATTTTAATTCCCGACACTAGTTTAAATCTAATAGGGATCAAGAGATCCCCTCGACCCATGTCATAGGCTATCATGGGTGACTGGTTTAGGGTCGAACCGAGCTGGTTTGTGACACGCTAAATCTTATTATCATCCTCCATAAAAAATATCAAAATTCTTCTTATAGTAATCATAATTTAATTGAGTAAAAATTTAATCAACCATGTAAAAAATATAGATTTATAAAAAAAATTTAAAATTAATAAAAAAAATTTAAACATTAAAATTATCAAATAATATATATATTTTTCATGTATTTTACTTTAATATTTTCTTGAACCTAATTATCAAAAAACTTATGTCTAACTATTTGTAATGGTCTAAATGTTTTCATATTTCAACTAAAATTCATACTAACTTATACATTTATAATTATTTGTTTTATGTACTTTTTTATTTTCTTTTCACATTTTCATTCCATAGAATTAATATAAGTAATAGGATTTTAATTCAATAGTTTACTAGTATTTGGTTACCTACCAAAATTATTTTTTATATTTATAAGATCACCATTTTATGAGTGAAAATGATCATTATAGAATCCAAATCATTATTGGATTTCAAAATAAGTTAATAACTTCTTTACAGATCGTAAATCTAATTCTTATATTATTGGTGATAGTTAGATCTAGAATAGATATTATTTGATAGATTTAAATCATTAGTAATATTTTATATTATTTTATAACTATATTTTTCATTTTTTTATATTATATAATTTAAATACCCCATTTATTCAACTAATTTCTTATACATTATCTAGAGTAAAAATCAATTTATTTGATTTCAAAATCAATCCTTATAGTTTATCGTTATCAGAGGTCATGATTGAAGAATAAATTAATGTAATTTAATTACTAAATCACCCTAGTAAGCTTGTTTTAAATCACTAATAAAAATATATAAGTTTATTTGAAAATATTACCTACAACATAAATAAACTCACTCTAATATTTTTATATTTTTAAATAACTAAAAACCGAATTTCTAATGACTGTGTATCATAGAATAATGAGTAACAAAATAAAAAAAATTCCCACCCAAAGATATCTCCCACTAAATATATTTGACATTTTATATAATGTTTTCCTTTGGTAAAATGGATAAATGATTTAATACTATAAACTATAATGTAATACAATATAGTTAAATTGAGAATAATAATTATCTTCTTTGATTTATTTTACACTTTTCTTCCTTGATGTATAACTCTATTTATTAAATAATTTATTTAAAAAAAAATATGTTTAAGATAATGGATTATCAAGGGGATTCTTTCTAGATTATGACCCTAAATCATAATGTATATGGTATTGGAAGTTTGGATCTTTTATCATAAACTGAAACAATTCAATAAGTTTTGAAAATAGTAGTTTAAATTTTAAAAATTATATTTCTATATATTTCAAAAAAATAGTAAATGGTATATGATAATAATTTCAAAATAGAAAAATAAATGTAACTATATAAAATTTCACAAAAAATGAAAAACAAGGCCTACTACACATTTTAATTATCTTTAACATCTCATCAGTTAAATATAAGCTTCTTGTTATGAACTATAGAGTAATCATTCAGGATATTTTATACAGAATTTCAAGTACTAGAATAAAACTCATCAAAATATTCTTCTTTTATGTGAGACTAGGTATGTTTTTATATATACAATGATTTTTGTGATGTTAGTGACCCCCAAATATAATGGTAAGTAGATCTAGTTTGGGAAGGGCCAATGAATTGTATCTCAGAAGTGTGATATCTTTCTTTATCATTTCCATTCCTCTAAAACTTATCATTTTTGATACTAATATTTTAAAAATAATCCACTAGTAATTAATATATATAACCAATAAAACTATATTCAACATGAGATAAAAATTTATCATAGATTGAAACTGATGATATATTAACATGAGGAGTGGTTTGTGTAGAAGTAGTAGACCGATGTGTATTATAAAATAAACTATAAGTTGGAGCCATAATATTTGAATCATAAAATGGAATATTTTTAGGGTATGGTAAGGGAAAATATTCTATATAACGTTTTTCATTAGATGGTACTTCAATATTCTGAAATATTTTATCCCGGGGGTCAAAGATTTAGACACAAGAATCCATAAAAATTGGAATTTTTATTTTTTTCCTTATTTTTAGGAGAATGTGTTTCTATTTATAAGGTAATGTGTTGGTATCTAGTATGAGAAATTATGGGATTACTCTTATTAATTTTTTGATTCGATGAAAATATCATCCTTACAAACACACAGACAAACTTCTTTAGTTTTATATCCTGCCTATTTTTAGGATGATGGAAAATCCTAGGCATTATAATTTTCTTAATTATATATATGGTCTAAATCTTTCAGGTATAACATTTTTATTTTCAATTTATGTTAAAAAATTTCCAAACATCATTATTCATTTTATCTTGTTTATATTTTCATAACTAAATTGACAAATTCCTTAGAAAAATTAAGTGTATTTCCATTCACCATAACATTTAAATGAATGATATCTATCACAAAAATAATTACTTGACTATCCAAGTTTATAAAAAAATATTAAGAACTAAATAAATTATTTTTATCATGGGGTCTTACTTTTGGTTCTCTTTATGATGGATAGGAAATGGGTAACATGGAGACCATATTTCAATTCAACTAAATATTTATAATCAAACTCATTACTATGACCTAAAATAAATAAAAATTTAGTCATGTGTTCTTAAATTTAAGTGAATTAAACCATACTTCCCACTCAAAATTATTCTAGGTTTTGGTTATAGTACATAAATCCATAACTACATGTATCATTTATATTATAATAATAAAATATATACATAAAATCACATGTCAATTACCTAAAATCCACCTCCCTCACATATAAAATATAGTTGATGAGTAATGATTCTATATGAACTATGATTTGTTGATGTATGTTATTTTTGACTAATATAGAAATATTCAGAAGCTTGTTGGTTATAATTTTTTTAGATACTATATTATTTAAGGTATTGTTGAAAAAAATTGATTTTTTGTCTATATCATTAATGAAAATATGACAAAGAATCATCCATAGTGGATGAAAGGTAATTATATTGGGGTGTTTTTGGGTCTAATAGAGATTTTTTAAGTGGTGACTTAGTATTAGGGTTTTTTCTTGTTTTCATCACTTGAGGAAATAAAAAATGGTTTTTTAATGGAAAGGATTCCATTTATATGTAAAAAAACCATTTATTTTTTATTTCATTAAATTAATATAGTTGATTTGATTACGGTAAAAATATTATTCTCAAATTTAAAAGGGTTATTAGGGTTATTGAATGGTTAAATTATTCAGGGGATTGTTTTAGAAAATGTGTATATAGGGATTGGTAAAGGGAGTGTTTATGAGAGATGAAGGGTGTTTTGGGTTGGAGGAAATATTGAGAGGGGGTTTAAATTAAATAAATTTGTGATCAAAGATAATATAAAATATTTAGAGGATTGGTGCAGGATGATTTATGAACCACATTGAAAATGGTTCATGACACAATTTTGGTTTTAGAACTAAACAATTTCAAAGGAACTTGGGCATAGATGATAGGTTTTGTTCTAGAACACCATGGTTTTAAGGGTTTATAGAATGGATTTTATTATTTTACACATATTTATAAAATATAATCCAATAAAATTAAACACGTTAAGTTTTTTTTTAAATTTTTTTTAAATAATTTCCTAGGAAATGTATTTGATAGGGGAAAATTAGTAATGATTTAGTTTCTTTTTGGGTTTTACTTTTTTAAAACTCGAGTATTAACTCAATTAAATAATATATTAATGGTGTTTTCTGTTTACTATGAAGTAATTAACTATGATTTAGAAAATTTATTTTATAATCAACACATTTATTATAAACATGAATTTTCTAATGTTCAAGGTTTGAGTATGTAAGGTTTGGTTTTCCCATAATCTAAAAATGGTAGGTTATACCATGTGTTTATAGGTTATAGTTCTTATTTCAGAATGATATGAACTTAATCCCATAAAATCAAGGAAATAAAAGATGTTAGGTTTTTTATTATCATAATATTATTAAATTGGTTTATAATAAAATAATAACAAAATTGTTTAAATTTAATATGTCATTGTTATTTTATATGATAAAATATGACTCTTTTCTATTGAAAAAGGATGGGAAATTTATCCCCTGCTATTGAATTATATTTTCCCCCAAATTATGAGAGTCTGACATTTTTTCAGAAAACATTTATTATTTTACTAAGTATTCATAAATTCCTAAAATATTACTCTATAAAAACAAGACTAATTGTTCAAAAAATAAAATACCAAAATTAAAATCTTAGAGACATTCATGTGATTTATCATAGTCATAAATTTATTTAAATTTGATTATTTAAAAGTAAATAATTCAATTTAGTCAAAATTCAAGAAATATACACACCCAATCATAAAGCATACCATTTAGTGCATAAATCACTATGAATTTTCCTTAAAAGTTTTATTATTATACCTCTAAATCCTAATTTCTCTATGATGGTATACTTTCACAATAGTGAAGTGGATGGTGCATTATGTCTTGTACATAAGAAGTAGAATCACAACTATGAGTTAAAAGTTAATATATTTCATTTTAATTGATGAAATTTCCATGAGATATGTTTTCTATTCCATGCTATAATATATAATTTGTACATAGTAGAATTTAAAATGTAATATATGGATATCTCTTCAAAATCCTATTATTATAGTATTAAAATTTTCCCAACACAATCTTATTGATAATTAGAAACATTTACAACTAAATAAAACTTATGTGGGAACTTACCCATAATTTCTCATGGTGTCCCATGGACTATTTAGAAGGGTTAAATCCCAAGAGGTATCATGTATGATATTTGGTATACCTAAAACATAACATCCATATTATTCATTCCCACCTTCATTCACTTATATATATATATTGATTTCTAAGACTTCATATTTTCCACTAAGTTGGGTTTTTCATATAGTCCTCACATTATAACATTCTATATGTACATCTAGTAATACTATGAACTAGTATTTTTGGAGATGGGAAACTTGATCATTTATTAGTATATTAGGAACAAAAAACTAATAAAATATATCCCACCTAAAGAAATATTTTCCCCATTTTTCTATATTATTTGACATTGTTTTAGTATTACAATGCCCTATATGTACTATTATAAATAAATTTTAGTATAATAGTATTTTTTATATGAAAATAATAAAACATTTAAAATTATGAAATATCTTAGTGATTCAAAATCTCATGAATAGTCCCAGGGATTGTGAATGATGACCCTAACATTTTAAATATTACACAAGTAGAGGACTCATGCTCATACACAAAAAAATTAATTTATAGACAATTATCATGATATTATTGAATATTTCATATGAAATCATTATTTTATAATATTTTTTAAATTTTCTTATATATTTTTTATTTAAAATAATTGTGTTATAAGATATATCAAATTATTAGATTATTTTTATTATATTCATTATTATTTTTATTATTATTATGTTTTCATATTATTATTATTAGTTATATAAAATTCAAAATCTTATTTATAATTTTTATTAAATGGATATATTGGTGTCTTTTTCTAGAAATGGGGATTATATATATTAATAGGAATTATTTTCTCATTATTTTTATTACTGGTATTTTATTTCATAAGATGGGGAAGGACAATATTTTACCCTATATTGGAAAATATGTGAATGAGGGAGGAAGATTTATAATTCTTATTTATTCTAGTGTTTAGTTATTATTTCCAAGAATATTAAAGGTATGTATCACCCTCATCATTACCCCTCTCTTTATCCCTATATTATTGTGTTCTTTCCTAATTTTTTTCATTTATGATTAAAGGAAAATTCAGATTCTGATATGTCAAGGTGAGACTCCTAGAATAAATGTGTATTTAATTAGTCATCACTATAAGATTATTGTATAAGTTTTTCACACAATTATAATTTTCATCATTTCTATGTTCGTCATTGGTAATTGATTCAATGTCTAGTGATTTTTCTAGATTATATGATTTTAGTATTTTAGTTATTATAATTCATTTTAAATTGTATAATAGGCCTTAATAATGTCTAATATGATAGTATAACTTTATATAATCTCATTGAATTTTTTAATGACATGTGATTCTATTATCATCCATTTTCCATTCTTTGGCTGCTTAATTTTCTAAGTTGATTTAATTTAAATATAAATTTCATTAATGATATCTATAATGGTTTTATAGAAGTGGTTAATGGTTTATTTTAAAAAACATTAGTTTTCAAAGGAAAATGTTTTATATCATATTTATAATTTAGTGTAATTATTTCTTTTCACACTAAGTGTTTGATAAAATTACATGGTCACTTTTATTATGAAATATGGGTAATTGTTTTGAAAGAAGAGATTACCATGAATACTAGAACTTTAATTTCATTATTTAATATTTTTTTCTTTAACAATTATTCTATGCTTTGATTGGAATAAGGTTTCTATTATTGAATTCAAACCCTATTTTTTATTCTTTTAGTTATTATAGTATCTATTATTATATAAATTATTTATAGAAATTAATGTATATTGATATCAAAGAGATGATTTTAGTGGTGGGTGTTTGATCTTGAGATGTATCATTATAAATATTATATTTTAAATATTAATTATATGACTTAAAATACATCATTGTAAAACCTTTTTTATAAAGGGTTACTTAGTAAAAACTACACTACTTGGGAATAATTATACTCTACATAGTATCATCTAACCTAGCTCGATATTTCGATCAATATAATATGTAATAATTTTGTATTATACTCTATATGGTCCTATTTTTTAAATTATTTCTTTTTTAGGATTACGATCTGGATTGGAGCCTATATATAGTTTATTATTTTAGTATGCGGATCCTTGATTCATTTCTTAGATCCCTAGGTTATTATCCTACTATAAATGATAATTAATACTTGATGTTTTTGGATTTTTAATTAGTATTATCTTCATTGTTATATGATGGATATTGTTATAACTTTTCTATATAATATTTGTTTCAAAATTATAATTAAGGTAATGGTTTTTTTTCATTACTTACCCTTATTTAAATAAATGAAAATTTTGTAATTTATTTACACACTATAATTTGTAGTTTATCATTTTAAAGGATGTGTATATAATCAACATAAGTATACACTATAATTTATGGTCACTACCTATATGTTAACATTTGGTTTACATTTATATAATTTCAATTTATTTTTTTATATGCACTAGATGATATTTTGTATATCTTATCAGTTGAATATGGGATTTAGAGTAATACTAAGTTAGTGTTGGAATCTATAGTAAGTAGTATTCCACATGAAGATATTGGTTCATTTTATTTCATCCATATTTGGTTTTAATTATTGACTATATAGGCTTGTATTTATATTTTTATACTAAAAATTATATTATTTTAATAATTTTATGTGAGTACATTTTATAATGGGTTTTTTAGATTCTACTTCACATGTCATGTGTTATTAATTTATATTTAAAAATTGACTTCTCATTTTAAATAAAATGTATAATGTATTGACATGTTATGTGGGATTTATAATTTAAATATATCATTTCCTATTTATTATTCATAAAGGATAAGTCATTACCATTATTTACTAGTGAAACACTTAACATCAGTGCCATCCTATAGAAATTGACAATATGATTTAGGTTTTATTCATGTTAATTCTGGCATAAGGGTTAGATATTCAAGATGATATGTTCCAAAATGGTATCAAAACATGACTGGGTAGTTGGGTTATTTTTAGATATATTTAGATCATCTAAAAATGTTAACCATGTTTTAAATAGACCCTATCAACATATTATTTTGTAATCTCATGTTATAAGGGATATCTAAGATTGAGTGGTGTTAGTCAACCATTCAATGGGTTATCTTTGTTTACTATGTTGAGGGTGTTGATGATCATTATTCTATACATATAATTATTATCTGAATTATATATATATTTAATTAATTTATTTGATGGAAATATTTCATATTGTGTTTTTATTTTCTTTTTATCTATTTTGTGGCCATCAATTGATTTATTAGTGTATTTAATTATTGGGATTCATGCTTTCACTGATTCTTATGTGTAATTTATATAAATATTTATAATTTAAGATTAAACTTCTCAAATTTTAATACTTACATAAATTTATATTTATAATAACTCAAATTAGGATTTCAATGTTTTAAAATAAAATCAGAATTTTAAATGTTTTTTTGGGATTCTATGATTGTTAATAACTCGTTTCAAATTTATTCAACATGTTTTATAATATATTTAAAATTTTAAAATATTATTTGAATTTTAATAATTTGGTTAGAGTTTTTTTATAAGAATAAAAACATCTGAATGGATAAGATTCTAGATTCATGAAAGTGTTTTTTGAAATATGAATATTTTCGTTGAATATATTGGAATATTATTTTATTTTTATATCCTTATGATAATCATTAAATTTAATTTTAATATTTGTCTTTCATTAATTATTTTAATTCATATAATTCATTACATAGATGATTTTTTATTTAGGGAATTTGGATTTATGAATGTTTTTTTTGTGGGATGTGTTTTTTATAATTTCTTTATTTGTTTTAGGATGCTATAAAGTTAAATAAAACTCATGTAAATTTAAATTTCACTAAAAAGTCACATGGTTAATATGAAATGACATGTTTTGATGGTTTCTTAATTGGTAATGGATTTAAATTTTACATCAATGATTATAGTGATTTATCGATAATTATACATGATACTGTAGTTGATATGGGGTTTTATTTGAAAAAATACTACTTTTATAAATTTTAAATTTTTTACTTTGGATATTTATAAGGAAATTTCTACCTTCCTTTTAAAACTATTTTTTAGGATAAGAGAATGTATTTTTTTATCTTAAGAAACATGTTTTTAAATTATATTTTTGTAGAAATTATGTCTTTGTTTTGGTTGTGTTACATATACCAAAAAAATAAATTTAGTTTAATTGATTAGTATTAATTTTTTTTTCTTTTTTTGAGGAAATCAATTAATCTAAATTTAGAGGATTAAAAAATTATTTTATGATACAATTTTTCAATATCATTCTGTGGTTTTTTAAAAGGGTTTTATTTCAATTGGGGAATGAATTTATTGTTATATTCTTTAAAAAATATTGGATTTGTGATTTATTGGATCATTAAGACCATAATATTTATTTTAATATTCGATTAATATTTCTCTATAAATAAATAAATATATATATATATTGGTTTTAAAATTAATTTATATTTATTTTCCAATCATGAAAACTATTTTTTTACTTTATGTTTGTAATGAATATTTGTTATTTCATGATTATTTTCACTAATTTATTTTAGAATCCAATTTTATAGAAATATTAGAGTTATTTGAAAATACATCATTATAATTTGAGTATTTTTAAATAATTTTATGTGTATTAGAAGGTATGTTTTCACACACTCACACACATGTAACGGTCTAAAAACCTAAAATTGAATTTATATGACTAGATAGTGTTACCTTTTTAAATGTGTATTTTAATATATCTTGAGTTATATTTAAATTTATTTCTAATTTAGAATAAATTATTATTTTAGAATAATTATCTTTTTATTTGTGTTTATAAAGGATTTATATTATATATATTATATGCTTTGATAATATTAATTAGTTGAAAGTCGTTTAAACTTAGTTTAGATAGTTTTGATATCAGATTTTTTTAGATGGGAAGTGGGTTTCATAATATTATATTTTTAATTATATTTCTTAACCATTCAGTTTCCTTGGTTTTAAAAAGAATGTTTTTATTAAATATGAAAATTTTGGATGTGTATTAACTATTTTGGATGGGTCTCCTTTTTTATAATGGTTTAGATATTATCTAATATTTTTAAGTATTTTTAAGTTTAATTGA
The DNA here is from genome assembly GCA_963277665.1 of Viscum album. Classification (NCBI taxonomy): domain Eukaryota; kingdom Viridiplantae; phylum Streptophyta; class Magnoliopsida; order Santalales; family Viscaceae; genus Viscum; species Viscum album. Next base: position 960,848,291 of record OY728150.1, read on the forward strand.
TTTATAAAATCTATAATGTTTTTTGATTTTAAGAAATAAGTTTGATAAATAATATTTATATTTATTTTAAAGGTTGTTTTTCTTATCTTTGGAATTATTTTTACATATTTTTTTCATTTAGTTTTATGGGTTTTAAAAATTATTTATGTTTTGTGTGATGTATTTTTTTATAATGTGTTCAGTGTTTTGATATAAACTTAATTTTTTAGATACTGGTTATTCAACATTTGAAGTGTATGTTTTGGTTTTGGAGTTATAATTATTCATAACACAAACTCAAAGCTTGAACCACACATAATATTCCTAAAGAGGCATATTTGGTAGATTTTTGTGTGTTTTTAATGATAATTATGCATTTAGTATACTGAGTTGTTGATTCTACTTGAAAATAATGTTGTTTTTTTTAAATAATCAAGTAATTTAATGTGTGTAAATCCTTGATTTTTTTCTATTAAAGTAAAAAAAACCCAATAATAAGTGAGATTTAGTTTTGTAAGGGTTTTAGTGAAGTTTGGGGATTCAATTTGGATCAATGAGAATCACTGAAATTTTTTTAACAGATTCACTATCTATTGTATAAAATTCACAATCTGGATACATGGCCTTTGGGACCATACAAAACTAGAATATCATTCCATAAGAAAATAAATGGTCATGTGCACAACCATTCTTGGAAAATTTATATTTTCAAAAAAAAAATTCTATTAGATTTTCTACAGTTTTGTGAAAAGGATAACAACCATGAATACAAAATGTGAAATTTTAAAAAGGTCTCTAAATAAGGTTTTATCCTCGCTCTAGCTCTATAAACTCTTTTATACTTGGTGTATCATCCATAAATATGCAATATGACCTATATAAAGCTGAAATTAAAATTATAATTCATATAAATAAAAAAATTTATATGAGTGTATTTTTTAGATATTTTATCAATTAAATTGAGACTAATGTAGAGATATATGACTTTTATAATTAGGGGACCCCTTATAATATTTTTATGAAAATATATTTTTTGAAGGAATTTAAAAACCATTTTTAATATGGAATATCAAATTTTCCATGTTTAGTGGAAAATTTAAAGGATTGAAATGAGACATTTTGTTTTGGATTTATTATATTCTTTTCATATAAACAAGGGTTTTAAATTTTTTAAAAATATTTAAAAATGAATAAAAATTAGATGGTTTTTGCCATAAAAAATAGATTTATCGACGTATACATATGTTTTTGAAAAAAATGAGGGTCAAATTTTAATATTTGAAAAATTAATGTAGGAATTTGTGATGGATGATGAATCAAGGGAAATGAATTGATAAACTATATATAAATTCATTATCTTGGTGATTTATCACTTAAAAATGGACTCATAAATATAGCATTATTATATGAGATAAGATTTGATATATAAGCGAATAGACTCATGTAAGTCATTTTTTTAAATGTATAATGTATATGTTATTTTAATAAAATTATTTTTTTCTAAATAACCATACATAAGAGAGACATTCAAGGATAGAATAATCAATGGGTATGCCTTATCACACACAACGTTTATTATTTTTTATATTTTATTTTAATGATATAATATGGATGAATTTATTGATGAATTTAGTATTATTGAAATTTATTATTTATGAATGGTGTCATTCAAATCCCCAAATACCATAAAATATGACCATTTAATGTAATTTTTTGAGGAATTTAAATATTTATAGACATGTTCATGGGTTGAATATCTTTAATTATTCCCACAGATTACAGAATATTGACAAAAAAATTATTTTTCTTGGACATACATATTAAGACTCTTGATCACTTATTTATAGATTCTTATAATTATATTATTATATATTTGAAGAGGATATATAATTTATAAATATTTTTTCAAAAATATTCTATTAAGTTTTTATTTAAATTAAATGTGTCATGATTTTTTTTATTAGTTTATTATTATTATTATTACTATTATTATGAAATAATTGATTCAATGAGGATGGTGTTGGTATAGTGTTGAAATTGTGATGTGAATGTGATTATATTTTTATTTAAAAAATTGTTTGAGTTAATTTTTTTTGAATTATAAATGAAAATCAAATATGTAAACCTCAATAACATGGTAGTAAAGGGAAATACGTCATGAAAACTTTAAATAATCACATCATATCTAATAATGTAAAATACTTCCATGAAATTGGGGAATCATACATTTCAAAATCAAAGGATTGTATAATATTAGTCATTAAAAATATAAATGTTCTCATAGAGAGAAAATCTTCTTAAAAATTATCTTTAATCAGCCATCTAATATTATCCTTCATTAATAAACCATGGGTTCAAAAAAAATTAAACCTAAAACTATCATGTATCTGGGGAATAGAAAATTATTAGATAACTTTGATAGGTAAGGTCTATTACCATCTTAAATTTAAAACTCGGGATACATTATCCATTTCATAGAAATTTGGTTTCAATAAACATAATCTAGGGGTTTTTATGATCTTGGATTGGGATATGAAATTTAACCCTTATAAAAAGAAAAAACAATTACCACATCTAAATGAGATTTCATGGGATCTATTAGGCATTCATTATCCCAAGATTATTAATGAAATATATTTATAAATATAAGATTCAAAGAATTTGTATGAAAATATAATTGAAGGAAAACTAGGGAACTATATTAGAGTTCTTTTTGACAATTATCCATAATCTCCCCTTTTATAAAAATAAAATCTCCATTATAATTGAAATAATATTGATGGGGAATTTGAATGTGAGTTCAACCCTTATATTTTTAATTTTTTTAAAGTAGATTTATATAATGTTACAAGTTGTAGAAATATCATGAAGGTGAAACCAAATAAATCAAAACATTTCACTCAGAAGGTGACATAAATGGCTATTCAAAATAAAGATACTGAAGAATGTTTATTTGAAAAGGGAAGCTTTATTAGTGTAACAACCTGAGATTTCAAAATTTGAACTTTATATTTGATATAATGTATGACATGAAACACCAAGTATAGAAGTGAATATAACATTCATAGACTTTATAAAAAATTTAGTTTTGAATAAATTCAGTCTCTTTGATATCTTTAAATACACAAAACAATGGGTTTGAATGAAACATGTCACTATATTGAAATATTATTATTTAAACATTACCATGATAACCTAGCCATTAAATCAGAAGGTATGAATAAAAAAAACTAAATTAAGTAAGTTACTTGTTTTAAAAAAGTATACCATAAATTAAATGGTTATAATTTTATTATGAATAATATAATAATAATTTGAAAGAAAAAGGAATATTTTTTTTAAAACAGTATTTTTCTAAAAGGTGATATAATTGCACTTTGCATACATAATTTATAATCAATTTTAAATAATTTTATAATTTTTTTTGAAATAATAATCTTCATTATTTAAATCCACAGGTAAAAAATATCTAAGGTTGATTTTTGTTTTGTATTTTTCTAAATTTTTTAATTTTTTGATGAATAGTGAAAAATACTGAATTTGAATTGAAAACCAACTTTTCATTAAATTATATATAATGATAATTTTTATTTTAAATTGGTTTTAAAGGTAAAAATATTTAAATTATATTTCTATTAATCAAATTTAGGACATTTTAATCATTTTTATAATGAATTTTGATATAATTGATTTTAAAATTTTGATCATTTTCTCATTGAAAACCTGCTTTGTCATTGCGTTTGTAGGAATAATTTTAGATTAAAATTTTCCACTTCTATGAATAAAATTTATAAAAAATTATACCATATTAGGAATCATAATAGTTTAGTTTATCTTATAATTTCATCTTTATTTTTTACGATAATGAATAGTAAAAACAATAAAAATTAATTACCATGATTAAGTTAAAAACTGATTTATTATTGATTAATATAAAATGATAAGGGTTAAAACGACCTAAATACTTGTATAAAATCAATTTTATGTCTTAATTTTGAGCCTATAATTTCAAATTCTTGATAATCAACCATTTTGGACCCTTTTTTCATTTTATAAACATGGTAACACCTTTTTATTTTAAAACATTACTAGTGTTCCACTCACCTCACCTATAAAAGTACATCTGCTATCCTATATTATTAACAAATTAAAATAATTTTTGTTCTGAAGAAACCTTCATAAATCACATCCTTAATTCCTTTAAATAATCCAATAATCCTTATTTTGTTCACATATCTCCCCTATGATGGCTTTTAGTGCAAACCTAAGTAGGATACCTGAAGAAGAGACATCGTTCTTCAATGAGAGATTTTATTTTATTTATTCCTCCACCTCATTCAATTATTATTAAAATATTATGATATAATAACATAGGTATATTAAATATAATAATAATTTTTTTATTTAAACACATGGACTACAAACATTCCCAATTAAATAAAATGGATTATGAATTCTTTATATGTGTGTACGATATACTACTACCTCATGAATCGATGCCATTTGTTTTTCCATAACCACCACTAAAAGTTGGTTATGATGATGGATATAATGTATATATTTGATATTTATAACATATTTATACCTTTATAGAAATTATATGATACATATATTCTTTACTTACATTTTTTAGGGGATACGATAAGACCACTCGTGTGTATGACAAACTACCACCTTGAAAAGAGATGTGATCTGTCTTTAACTAATTCTTTATATAGATGGTGATAAAGATAAATTTAATGATTATATGCTATATAAATGAAATAATTGAAACATTTATGACATATTTATCATTATTAAAATATAATTTATCATTTTATTTTTTACCTTTTCACTCACGGAATGATGATAACATCATTCATGTATTTGTCGACTGCCACCTTCACAAAGCGATGCGACTATATTTTCATGACCACAATAGATGGATGATATATATAAGTATATTTAAGGAAATAATATGGTATATATGATATTATGATCATTATTAAGGATAAAATATTACTTAACTTGTTTCCATAATGTTTATTGAAAAATGGAAGTGTTACTCTTTCGTACATACTAGCTACCATCTAAATAATTGTAACGTAGTTTATTTTTCATAACCATTTTTCATGACTTATTTTAAAAGTATTATTTATTTATAAATATGAGAGTTTTTTAATTATTATTATTATTTTGATGTTTAAATAATGTCCTATTTTACCATATGAAACCTACCAAATTCATTTTTGACATATAATCCAAAAATTATCAAAACATATGACATGAACTTAATTGATTTTGTAATCACATATAATATGGTAATATGTGAAATAAAAGGAATAATAAAATTTAAAAACATTATTAATAAATTAAATAATTATAAAAATTTTATTATTTGGGATGATAAAGAACGTGCGTCATGATTTGGACTCAAGGTAAGGGTTTCTCTTCTCCCTTTTACTTCCATAAGACATATTTATTATTCAATGCTTATTTATTTTTTATTTTGTATATAATTAACTTTTTTTATTTCCTATATTAAATTAATTTTACTTCAATATATTTAATGTTTCATTTAATATATTTTTTTCATGGGTCTTATGATACAAAAGTTACAAAAGTGGTAATACTTTATTTAACAATCTCGTCATCATTCAGGATTTTATTCATTTAAGTCTCCCTAGGGAGAAATTATTTGATATTTATATCATAAAATTAATCTATTTTATTTTCATCTAGCTATTCATAAAATTTTTCAAGTAATAGTTCCATTTTACCAATTTAGTAATTATAATGATTAAGAAAATGTTTTTAATAAAATTTGATTATATTTATCTATTTAGTCCAAAATAATTTTTATTCCAAAACCATATTTTCTATGAATATTTTAAAAAATGTTTTAACATTTTTCAAATGATTTCTTAGATTTTTTATCGATGATTTACTTTTTTAAAAATGGTTTTAAAAGAATCTTTTTTTCATTTTCGGAACAAGGAACTTCTCAGACATTTTTACAGTGCAAAATGCATTTTCTTTTTAAATTATAATGCTTGTAAAAAATTAACTGTTGAAATTACCATCATTTATTTGAATATTCATTTTAAATTTTAAATGTTTATTTTAAAATAAAATATTTTTTTCTAATATTCTAGAAATTTATTGTTTTTAAAAGTTATTTTCAATGAAATTATTTTGATAATATTTTATGAATTTTATTATTTTAAAATAAAAAGGGTGATTTTAAAAGAAAGGATATTTTCCTCAAATAATGTTCCAAGTGATATTTCAATATCATTTTCCATCCAAGAATAAATCATTTTATATTACTTATAATTTAATGGGTAAATAATCTAATTGAACTATCCATATTAATTTCCCGAATGGTTTATGGTCTGTTTCACTAGGTATGCACTATATTGATACCATTCACTTTAATATGGATGATTTATGATTATGTTTATGGATTGGGGAAAGTATTTAAATTTTGTTTTATAGTTTAAATAAAAATGTTTAAGTTAATTATGTTTCACCCCATTGATATTAAAATGAATTGGACTTAGTAAGTGATGGGTGAGGCCCTCTATAGCCTCTCGATACAATGATATGCCTAATGGAACACACTAGATTTGGTTTTTTCTGAGGATTTAAACATTTGTATAAGTGTTTTGGGAAATGGACATTACAGTAATATATTTATTGGAACAAGGTCATGAAATTATGTTTTAGATTTCAAGCATTATGTATTCCACTATTATTAATTTATTTATTGATATTATACGTGATTATTCGATTAATTATAATATCTATGGTTAAGTTTCATGATTATGTTATTATTTAGGGAATTATTTGATCATAATTTATTCTTAATATATTATACTCAAGTTATTTATTAATGGAATGAGTTTTAGTTATTTAAGATTACATATTGATTATTCTTTATTTATTCATAGCTTTCATTATATGATTACCCCTATTAAGCATTTAAGCTCACCCCTTTATTATGTTTAATTTTACATAATATAGAAGGAAGTATTTTGGGATTGGTATTCATGGATACATTAAGGAGAATAATGATATTATAAAAGAAAATTCATTGTGTATTTTATGTTTTAAAATGAAATGTTAATTTCAAATTTGTATCTAGTTAATCTAGAATACTAACCTATTTGGCCCATATGGATAAGATTACTTGTATCTTATGCTAATATAATATTGTAGACACTAGATCTGTGTTACTAGTGTTTAAGTTCTACAATTCATATCATAGTTAGTTTAGTATAAATTTTGGGAAATATATTTAAGAAAAAATAGCTTAGGGAACATAACCCTATGATAAAAATTGAAGACAAGCATAATGGAGAATCATATTTTTTTGGTAAGGAAGAGATTATGTGGTTTTTCCTAGAAAATTAATCCATGTCTAGATACTACAATTAAACATTTTTTTAATATATATTTACCTAGGGGTTATTACTCTAAAAGTGGAACTTTGGGATTGACCTGATCATCACCAAGTGCATGAAAATGGGCCTTACTACACACCAAGTTTGAAACTCCAATGGAATATTATTGGGTTAAATCATGTTTTCCCATAAAAACCATTCTGAAAGATTTCAAAATATAGATATACCCAAAGAAACAATATTTATGATTATGATATTAGTTATGCATAAATTTTTCAATTTATTTTAGTTATTTCATTAGTTTTGGGGATTATTAATTATGTTTCATAATGATATAATATAATATAGTGTTTTCCATCATTTATAAATGGAATAATATAGAAGGAATGTAAACTTTATCAATGAATGTAATCTATAGAGTAAGAATGATCATTTAATTGGTGCACATAAGCCAATATTTCAAAGGTAACTAGTCTCTTGAAAATTTTAATCATATTAGAGCATTGAATCATATGATAAAGAGACAAAAAAAAATTATATAAGTATTATGGATTAAAAGGGAAGTAAGATAAGAAGTAGACAATGAAGAATAAATTGATAAAGGGAAGAAGGGAAAAAATAATTTTCCCATATGTGATAATTTTTGAAAGAAACACTATGGTAATCTTTAATGGGAATGAGAGTTTTCTATAGTATTGGAGAGAAATACCACCATGATTGTGATTGAAAGGGAAAAAAGGATACTAATGTTAAATTTTTCAACTTTAAGGAGATAGGGCACTACATAGATGAATTCCCCAAGAATCAAAGGAATATAACTAAACATTAGAATTTGGATCATGGTAAAGATTATTCTATTACCATATAAAATAGGAATTATTAATGTGGTTGTTTTTGGATTCAAGAATTATGTATTTTGGGCATTTTATCAAAGGAATCATGGTTATAAGAATTTTTAAATATATAGGGATTTAAATATAGTAATTTTTCATTAAGGATTTTAAATCATATGTTCAATGGTACCTATGACCAGGAAAAATGATTCAATGAAAATTTTATCTTCTTGGAAAACACTTGACTAATTGAAAGATAACTCTTAATATGTTCATAATATTGAGATAATGATGATGGGATAAAAATATGACTGCTATAGATAAAGTTAATTTGATATTACTAACTACCTTTGACCTAATTAAGGATTTGTTGATAATGTTGTTTATGATATCGTTGATGGAGTTAACATCATATTTGGATTTAAGGAATATATCGAGTAATCTATTTTTTATTTAAGGAATAATAAATCATGCATGTTTTTAATAAGGTTTTATCATAATTCAGGTTATTACCATGTTTCAATATAATACATGATTACGGTATTCAAATTTTTAGTATGTGATGATTAAGAGATAACTCATGTTGTTTGGTGGATTAATGATAAGTTCACTTTTGAAATTTAGTAATATTATTTATAATTTTTCAGATCTTAATATTTTTGAAGGTTCATAAGGTTAACCATTTATGAAAATTTTTAAATGGAACATGGATGAGGTTTTAGAGATTAATGTATTATATTGGATAACCTGTTATAACCGTATTGGTTTTGGAAGATATTTATATATATATGTAAATACTTGTTACTCTTTTATGGATAACATAATCCATTAAAATTCAATGATTTAGGAATGAACAATTTGTCAAGGATGTTAATTTCATATTGTAATAAATTATGTGTAAAATGGTTAATGAATATTTAAAAGATTATATCATTCTAATTTAATAGATATATATCATGAAAGAATATTTTCTTATTTTATCAGCCAAGATGTTAAAGGAATTCCCATGGAAATGATGTAGAAACAAAAATTTTATCAAAGTACATTCATTTCTGATGAATATAATGGTCCCTTAATTCATCACCAATTTATGGTTTTATGGCCATTAACCTTATCTAGATTACCCACTTTATTGTGATCAATGACCTCTATCTCTCTCTATAATTATTTATTCTTTTCTTCCATATCCATATCTTTTTATGTCACCAATGTTCTTCTAATTGGAGACCAATTTAAGAGTCATTACATAGGAAATTTGTAATGAACTTTTTCTTTTATCAATAGGATGTTTTTTCTAACTCTTTTCATGATATGGGATTTCATGAAGGGTATTTTCAATTGACAATACCTTGATTTATGAGATTAATATTAAATTTTGAGGGAACAATTTATTTAAGGGGGTAGAATATAGCATCCTAAAATGTTAAAATATGAACATAATATTCGATAAAATGTATGGAAAACAAAAAAATGCATTTAAGGAAATATAAAAACCTAATACTTTAAGATATTTTTAATTTTAAATAAATCAATCTCTTCAATATCTTGCAATACACACAACACAGAGTTTGAATGAAATTCGATACTGTATTGAAATAGTATTATCTAAACCTTACCTTTACAACCTAGAAATTATATTTGTGACAATGAATAGTAATAAATACATCATGCAAATTTTATGATTTGAAAAAGTGTAAAATAAATTAATTTTTCATCCATTGAATAAAAATAATTTTAGAATGACTTGAAGGAATGAGAATTTTTTTTTGAAAAATTTTATTTTTTCTAAAATAATGTTTAGTGGCACTTTATACACATAATTTATAATTTATTTTTATCACCTTAAGAAAATATATATTAAAAAATAAAATTAATTCTTGATATCTACATGTCAAGAATATCTTAGGGTTGATTTTTGGGAATTTTCTAAAATGCTTCATTTTTTGATGAATAGTGAAAAATATTGAATTTTAAATTAAGACATCCATTTAGTTTAAATTATTTATATTGTAATATTATATTTCAAATTGGGTTTAAAGTAATATTAGTTCAATTATATATCTATTAATCAAATTTAGGTTATTTTAATCATTTTAATGTTGAATTTTGATATAAAAACTTTGTATACTTTTGAACATTTTCTCATTCAAAACCCATTTTCTTATCATGTCTATGGGATTGATTTTAAATTAAAATTATCCAATTATGTGATTGGAAATTGAAATAAAACATTCAGTATTTGGAATCATAATAATTTATATTATCTAATAATTCAAATTTTGATTTTTTTAGTACAATTAATTGTAAAAACAGAAAAAATTATATACCACAGTTAAGGTAGAAATTGATTTATCAATGTGTTAAACAAACTAGATAAGTTTTAAAATGAGATAAAAACATTTATATAATATCTTTTATAGCCATATGTAGACATTATAAATTATACGTATTGGTAATACTCTATTTTGGACCCATGTTTCATGTGAAAGATGTGGGTAAACCATTTTATTTTGAAAAAATACAGGTGTGCCACTCACCTAACTTATAAATGGAAAACCATAATCCTCTCTTATGAACACCTCTAAACCCTTATTTTTCTGAAAAAAACTACAGTAATCACTTAAAAAACTCCATCCCCTCATATTAGAATAATTTAGTTGGTCATAAAGTCAACCTAGAAAAGCGTTTTGTGCAAACCTAAGGAGGTTACCTGAAGAAGAGGTAACATTATTCAAAAAGCATGTTAATCTTTTTTCTTTCCCATATCATTGAATTCTTTTAAAAAAACTATGATATAATAACCATAGTATATTAGATAAACTAATATGTTAAGGGAATGAATTACAACCATTCCCACTTCCATCAAATGAGTTATGAAGTTATCATTCATGTGTATGGATATAATGTATATATATTAAAATATGATATTAATAATATAATAAAAATTTTTGATTCATTATATCACATATATATTTATACTGTCCATTTTCCAGGGATACAATAATGCCACTCGTGTGTATGATTAACTACCATCTCATGAATCAATGCGATTCATCTTTCACTAATTCTTTAATTTAAGATGATAAGGAAAAAACTAATAATTATATGTGATATATATGAAATAATTGTTATATAAATTACATATTTATCATCATAATTAGATAATATATCATTTTATTTCTTACCTTTTCACTCACCGAAAGATGCTGACGTCGTTCATGTATATGTGGACTACCACCTGCACAAAGCGATGTGACTCTCTTTTCATCACCACATAACATGGATGATATATGTAAGTAAATTTATTGAAATTATATGGTATATATTATATTATGATCATTACGTAGAGATAAAATATTACTTAACTTATTTTCTTAAAGATCATTGAAAAATGGAAATGTTACTCATGCGTACATATGACTTATCATCTCCATGATTGTAATGTAGTTTATTTTTCCTAAAAACATTTCATTTTTTGTTTTAAAAGTATAATTGTTGTATATATATGATAATTATTTCATTATTATTATTATGGATATTTTTAAGTAATTACCTATTATATTATATCCAAACTACCAAAATCATTTTTGACAGACAAGCAGAATATCATTGAGACATCTGATGTAAACTTAATTGATTAAGTAGTCATATATAGCATGTAAATAAGTAAAATAAAGGGTTTAATAATATTGAAAATGTTATTAATAAAGTAAATAATGAATATAAGTTTATTATTCTATAATATTATGAACGTACAAAAGGATTTAGACTCAATATAATGGGTTCTGATCTCACTTTTACTTCTATGAGACATATGCCCTATTCCCCACTTATTTCTTTTTGTGTGGTGTATATAATTATATTTTAGTATTTAATATCATGAAATAATTTATATTAATAGTTTTTAAGGTATAATTTATATTTATTTATTTCATGTGTCATATGATAAAAATATTACAAAAGTGGTAAGGTTTTATTTCAAAATCTCATATTTATTTGGGATTGTTTTTATTTAAGAATCCCTTAGGAGAACTATTTAATATTTCTATAAATAAATCAATATATTTTCTTATCATATATTTAATAAATAACTTTTTCAAGTGATAGTACCATTTTTACCTCTTTGGTGCATAAAATGATCAAGAAAATATGTTTATGAAAATATGACTTTATTTCTCTCCTTAGTCAAAAATACTTTTTCCTCTACAAACATATTTTATAAAAATGTTTTAAAAAATGTGTTAACATTATCTAAATTATTTATCAAAATAAGTACCCTTATTTTAATTTTTACAAATGCTTTTTGAAATTAATTATAATACCATTTTCTAAACTCCACACTTTTATAATATGTTTATAGTGAAAAAGGAATGTTCTTTTTAACTAATAGGAAATGTAAAAAATTACCCACTAACATGATCATCATTTCTTTGAATCATAATATGAAATATGAAATTTTTATTTTTAATGAAAATTATTTTCTAATATTCTATAAATTCTCAGTTTTAAAATTTTAATTTCAGAGAAAAAGATTTTGACAATATATTATGGATTTTATTATTTTAAAATTAATGGGAGATTTTCAAAGAATGGCTATTTTCCTTAAGGAATGTTCCAAGTGATCTTCCAAATATTTTTTCTACCTAATAATACATAATTTTATGTTAATTATTATTTAATGGGGATAATGTTTGATTAAACCATCCTAATTATTTCTCTAAATAGTTAATAATCAATTTCTTTAAGGATATACTTTACTGATACCATTCGTTTTACAATGGATAATTTTTTAATATGTTTAGTGAATGGGGAATGTTTTCACATTTCATATGATATTTTAAATATAAATTTATATGTGAATTATGTATCACCCATTTCATATGATGAATTCATTGGAGTTATTATGTGATGAGAGGGGAACACTATAGCCCCTCGATACACCGATATGTCTCATGTGACAAATGAGATTGGGTTTTGGCCAAGGACTTACCCATATGAATATATTTCTTGTCAAAAGGCCTTGAAGGTATTATATTTCATCACATAAGGCCTAAAAAATATAATTTATGATTTCCAACAAATGAATTCTATCATTTTGGATTCAGTTTTTGATATTCACTGTGATTTTTTTATCTGTAAATATATCCATGGTTAAGTTTCATGATCACATGATTATTTTATATAACATTACATTATCATCATTTATTAGTACCATATTATAATAAATTTATTGATTGAATAACATGTTTTTTTGTTATTTTCCTTTTCATAATGTTTATACCTTATTTATTCACAACATTTGATGTACATTTACCCTTACAGAGCATATGATATCACCACATTATTATGTTTTATTTTCCCCAGGATATAAGGATGTTTGTTTTGATTGATATAAAGAAATATAATATGGAGAATAATGTAACTCTAAAATAAAATTCAATGTATATTTTATGTTTTAAAATTTAATTTAAATTTCTAATATATATCTAGTTTACCAATACTTCTCAACTATTCCGTCATTTGGGATGTGATTAATTTTATATTATTCCAATGTAATAAATTATACCCTTGTTTTGGGTTACTAGGGTTGGGGTGCTATAATAAGGTTCCCTAGAAATAAAATTATGTTGTTGGAAAATCATTGAACTTATATGATAATCATTAGGGTATGTGGGTACCTCCTTTTAGAAAATCTATAGACACTCCCAATTGAAACAAACCCAACCAAGTTCACCTATTAGTGACTGAACCAAACAACATACCTCAAGAGCACATCCAAATTCACCATATTACATTGAACTATGGATATGATTTAACGATATTGAGGAAATATTTTACTATTCAACACAGATAATCATAAATAATAGTGGAAGTAATAACAATAAATAACCTTTAAAATATACAAGTAATATATGAACAGAAATGATATGATCCAAACATGAAGAAATAAAAACCAATACGATATATTTAAATGTGCTTCTGTAATGTCATATGATTCGTACCAAAATAAAAGATCACTTACAGATAGATCATGTACAACATGGACTAAAAATTAGTAAAATATAATAGTAAAATTCAAAAAAAGACCTAATTACTCATCCGGTCCTTCCTCCCAACACTAACCCGACATATCCTACTCACCCATAAATTATGGGTCCATTTACATTAAATTTTTTCACAAACTATAAATTCTACACGTGCATTGATATTTCCATGAAAGGTGTGATCATAATTAAGTAGGCCACCATGATTGATGTACTTATTAAAATATATAAAATACATGTGCATGAATGATGTGACATGATCATAAAATAATAATAATAATAATACTAGTAATAGTATTTGTGCCCATGGGTGCTGCAGAAGATACATTGTTTATGGACATACTAATTTAGGCCAATTTTTGGGGTTTTAAAACATATCAAAAATAATATAATAGGTTTGACATATTTCCCTCCCTTTCACAATTTAAAATATCAGTTGATCATCACATCTCTTATCACAATACATTATCTAAGGGTATATGATACTGTCAAAAAATATTATATAGGACATGGGGAATATATCTTGATAAAATAATCACATTAGTGGGAATAACATCCCTATCCATAGATAATATCATACGAAATAAAATAATTCATATACTTGAGTTATAAAAGAAAAGTGAGAATTTAATTCCAGTTCATAGTCATAAAATGTGCATGGGTATAACATAAAATTCTATAGAAGAATCACATAATTGGTTGTGTGTCCACTTTACATGGGAAAAAGTAAACAATGGGCATAGTATCATAATTGATATCTATCTAGGTAAGTGGAAAGAGCGTCCCATGACTAGAATAATAAGAATTCCAAATGGGAAAACCATTCCACGACTATAAGAATCCTATCCATATTAATAATATAGACCACACCATAGTCATTAATAGAACAGTGGGTATGAGGAATTCATCCCATACCATATTAACTAAGTAATAATGGGATTATTGTCCTATATCAATGGCTATATTAATTAATGGGAAGTTCATCCCCATATAGGGTATTCTATTCATTAAGTAGTAACTCATTCCATACCATCCAATCAAAAAAGAGATGGTTATAACTTCCATTAAAAAATACCATATTAAAACTTGATAAAATATAACATTCAACACAAAAACAATATATCATAATAATATTATAATAATGAATAAATACATTTATAATTGAAGTAAATTTATTCCTTATATAACTAACCCATTTCTAAAAAATGACTATTGGGCACAATCTACCAAAAAAAATAATTCATAATGATTATATCTCACACCTCTCCAACAAATCACAGTTAAAATTATATAAGGTAACTCAAGGTTCAACATAAAGTAAGTATTATCAAATACTACCTATATTAATATTTGTATCCTTATGAAATGAGGCTAATAGAAACCTATTAGGGTCTATAAGGTCATAACATCTCCAAGGTCACCTCTCTTGGAGTCACAATTCAATTTCCCATACCATTTACTTTAGGTGCATGGTCATTAGTGTAACACCATGTAATTTCAATATATAATCCCCATTTAGATAAATACAAGGTTGAATAGATTTTTCACATGCAACACTAAACTAAAATAAACCATGACTCATTTCATTGAGATAAAACATTACAATTAAAGCACATGAAACCATGTGCTATATAACATGGTTTATTACATCTATTTAAAGTGTATAAATTAAAATGGAAAATAAATAGAAATGAATAATATCTTCAAAACCATGAGATAACTTGTCTTATATTCAACCTTTAGAATCGCCATTAGAAGAGATGAACCTATAGTGATAAAGAAAACTATGAAAAGAGAAATAATTATGAGTAATCAGAAGTGTTACCTAAGAAGTGATAATGCAATGATTGAATTTTGAAAGGCTCTATATAGAAACAAATATGACCATTATAAATGTGGTTGTTGGAGATATTGTCGATATTTATACATGTATCTGATTGGTATATAGATGTTATGTATTTTTATTCACAAATTTAAATATTATCTTTTAGAAATAATAAATAATGTTAGTAAAAATATAATATTTAATTAAAATATTTTATTATGAAATATTTTTATGTATTACAAATAATATTATTGAATAATAATATGATAGAATACAAATATTTATTTTTACATGAAAATATTGATAAAATTAAATGATTATAAGATAAATAATTATATTTAATTGTATTTTTGTTAATATTATTTATTATAAATGTAACATTTCTCAAAGAATATTTTTTCTAAAATTGTTGAGTATTTTTATCTTAAAAAAATTAATCAATAAAAAAATTATATTTATTAAATTTATTAATAATATAAACAATTAAATTAATTTACAATCATACCATATTTATTACCAGAAAATTAATAAGAATAAAATCATTTTATGCTTATAAATGAATTTTTATAAAAATTACATTTTTATACGTTATCCGTTTTTTACTCTACAAAACTAAATATATTTTGGTAAGATTATGATACAATATATTTTTAATAATAATATTAGATATTAATTAATTTAATTTTTAATATATAGAAAGTTGGAACATTAATAATTAATATTTTAAGAAATCATTTTTATATAAAATTGTTTTTCATTATATTTTCTATTTCTAATTAAAATTTGAAATCATAAAATTTAGAAATTTAATTTTATAATATGAAGTTAATTTTTTTACTTATCATTATAATATTATATTAATATGAATCTCTATAATTTTTCTACAAAGATTTATTTTTAGGTAAATAGTATAAAATAACATTTTTACAAATACAATGGATTTTATGACCTCTAGGTAATGAGCATGTATTAATAATTTAGGAAACATAATTACTAATAAAATACGTATTTAATAAGTAAAAAAATACACTTAAAATAATGTATTTATTTCATAAATAAATGGTTAATATTTTTCAACCGAAGCAATAGTCTTTCTATATTGTTTTATGCGTTATACACTAATTATTTTAGAAATAATTTTTATAGTATTAGAAATATAATATTATGAAATTTTTTTAATATCAAATATATAAATATCATTTTTTGAAAGTTTAAATTTGATTTTATAAATATAAATAATTTACTGAGTTTAAAAAATGAGCTAACATGGTAAAAGTAAATTATAGTAAAAAGATCAAGGGGAAATGGATGAAATATCTCAAAAATTGTGTTTTTTTGTGTGGATGAGATGTTTATTGACAAAATTATACCCAAAAACATTATAAAATATGTATTTCAGGTTATAAATCTTTTTTTTATAACAAAAAAAACCATTCTATGAAGGCATAAGGATTCTTTTCAAGGAGTTATATAAACACACTGAATCACTCATTTTTTATTTATATCCCTTTTTTTATTCTTGTGATTCTTAAAAATTTATTATATACATGATAAAATAATTTAAAAATTATGATACATATATTTAAATTATATTATTATAATGTAATAATCATATTTTTACTTCCACAAAACCGTTCAAAAAATTGAAAATGTCGATTGTGTGTACGTGTAGACAACCGCCTTTATGAGTGACCTATTTCATTTTTCATTACCACCTCACATGTGTGGTTATAATAATTAATTAAATGAATAAAAATGATATTTATGAAATAGTTATTATTATATAAATATAAATCATGATTTACCTTCCTCTCATCCCATTCACTAGAAAAATTAAAACCATGTCTCCATGTACTTATAGATTACTACCTCTATAGACATAATTTTTTTGGTTTTCATCAATTCCATACATGAATGGTTATATGAATTTATTGAAGAAATAAATATGATATCTTCAAAATAATTATGATTATATAAATATAAATTATTTCCTTCTTTATTTTCTTCCCATCCATTAAAAAAAATTTAAACATCGCTCGTGCGAACGTGTGGACTACCACATCTATGAGAGACATTATTTTTTTCATCATAAAATTACTTGGATGATTATGAATATATATTAGATAAATTTATATGATATTTAATATTAATATATTTATTGAATATATTTCTAATTTAATGACACAAAAATTATTATTTTTTGTAATGTAATCTATCGATATCAGTAAATTATACAAAATAACCTCCTCCCCGATTTCATCTTCACAAACCATAAAGTAAACACTCATATAATGACATTGGGAATTTATGTATAATTATAGTAATAATATTATATTACATTGAATAATATTATAATGATTAAATTTTATTCAAATAATGGGGTTCGATGTCACCATTACAAAACATGTGTGAAACAATAAAAATTAAAAACATGCGATGATGAAAAACAAGATTTACTAGATAATGAAGTTTTAGTGAATGATTATAATTAAAGAGTAAAAAAGGAATTAAATATGAAAACTGTTCTAAAATAGTTTATTAATATAGATATTTTCATTATACATTAGGATAAATTTCTTTCTTGGAGGATGATAGTTTATGGTAAGGGTTTTTATCACAAATTTCCTTATTTTAGTAATGTTTCATTTTATGAAATTTTGTTTTATTTATACGGTATATATAATACCCATGAGGATTATTTTACCATGATTATATTTTATTCATGGAAATTAATTTTTATTTTCAATTTATATAGTTTTAGATGATTATTATTTAAAATTTACCAAAGCTTTAAGTGTTTATCATCTCACTTTTATTTATTTGAGACATATGCCACATTCACCACTTATTTTATATATTTTGTGTATATATAATTACATATGGATTTTTATGGTATATTAATGAAATCAAAGTAATTTTAAAATACATCTCAATTTACCTTTTTCCAGTGGTTTTGATTACAATGTTACTAAATCCATAAGGGTTCCTTTCTAATCTCATTTCTAATTTGAGATTATTATGAATGAAGTTACATCTGGGAAAAATTGTGTAACATTTATCTCTAAAAACCCAACCACTTTATTCTCCTCTAATTATTCATGGGGTTTTATGTATCCTCCCTCAATTTCATTTCTCTGGGTAGATAATTACCTGATGTGACATTTGAGAATAAAACCAACCCAAACTCTTATCTTCAGTCAATAATCTTCCGAAACTGTGGCCATATCCCCTAGATTATAGTAATTATATCGTCATTTATTTTTTAAAAATTGATTATGGTTATTTTATATTATTTTCTTCTATTTATAATTACTCAAATGGATATTTTAAGATTTCCTACCTGGGATGCTTTGTTAAATGTTTGAAAAGAACCTCTTTTTATCATTTTTAATGTGAACACATTATTTTACAACCATTATACTCTTTTAAGATTACTTATTATTTTTATAAATTTTTTTCCATATAATCTTAATTATAATGTTTTTTAAAGGAAACAAATTCTTCTTTCTTATTTTAAAAATTGTTTTGTTCAGTAATTATAAAAATGCATTTTTATCTGTGCTAAAATTGTATGAAATTCATTATTTTCCACTTAGAATGTTTTCTTATGATAGAAACCATATTCTTTCTATAGATAGAATATTAAATATTCTATTGAGGTTTTTTATGAAACCTATCTATTTTCTATGGGTTAATTATGTAATATTGAAATATAAATGTTTTAATATTCTAATGAAACACTTATGTTTGGTTTTAATATTGTTGTGAGTGGGCCTAAAATTATACAGCCCTCCAGAATTGACCCTATAAATTCCCTTTTAAAATAATACTTTTGGGTGAATTTTTTTTGCATATCATAAAATCTAACTCTTGAGGTCATTTCATGTGATACCATTTAGGAATTTTATAAAAAAACTATTTTAATTCCATGGGTTATTTATTATATAAGAAATGATTTAATTTTCATAGAACACTTAAATATTGTTTTAAATTTTTATTTGGGTCGAGTCCTATATCTACCTAGAATGCATTGGTAATGTTTATATATCATGAGATCAAAAGGGTACATGGGAGGTTATCCTAAGCCCTAGGGTACACGATATGTTCTACAAGGTCCAATGATGTATGGGTGGTAAGCCCAAGACCTAGGGTACATTAGAGGTTATCCAAATCCTACAGTTACATGGGTGTTAAGACCAAGACCAAGAGTAAATTGGTTTTAATCTAAATATTAATAAGGTACACTATCTATTATCCCAATCCTACCAATTTAATACATAGATCAATTTCTATTTGAACGCATCCATATTGTTATGGTTTCTAATGGTTATGCTTATGACATGTTTCTATGCTATATGACTATGTTATGAACAATGGAACATGATTATTTTCTCATATGGATACATTATTATGCCATGGTATATGTTTGACCATTTGAGATCACATGTACATCTATTATATGAAAAAATATCATTGGTTCTTATTTTTAATAATATATGTATCCCATGCCAGTATTTTTCATATAATAATTATATGAAACTTTTGAAAAACCATTGGTAACTTTTTCCCTTACTGATCATTTGATTTTATCCCATTGTTATGGTTTCCATTCCCCTAGATATAAAGATGAGTATAACCTAGGAGATTTCTAAAAGAGAATCTAGTATGGGGAAATTATAAAGAAATTTTCACAAGTCCTATAAAAGTAATTTTTTTATATAACTAATCTTAAAAGAAAGTAAACCATTATATTTATTGGGATTATGTGAGATCATTGTGAGATGTAATATTAATGTGAAATATATTCATGTTTGTCTTGGGTCATGTCAATTTGTATTGAATCCAATTTATGAATATGTGTTTTTAGCACCGGACCTGAGACTTCAGTTCTAGGGTGTCATTGTTGGTATCAAAGAGAGGTTTAGTTATTTTTGGGGATTAGTTTAATTGTTTTTGTTGATTAATAGAAGGGAAAATTAGTAAAAATTCTCAGTATAATACTAAATGTAGGAAAACATCTTAAATTTTGGTAAAGTATAGAGTTTTTGGTTTCATATAAATGATACCCCTATCTATATACAATAACGTAGACACCTGATCTTGTATAAATTATTCTAGGGGTGATAACAATGAAAAAGGTTGGTTTGGTGTTAATTTTATCTCCACTTAGTGCATGGAAATGAGTCCTAATATGAATCCTGGTTTTACACCCCCGATGGATATGATCTAGTGATTCAGATTATCTTTATGAACCATTATAAAGTATTTAGTATGGAATTTTGTGATTGAATATATAAGTATTAATGGTAGATAACTTATTATGAAAATAAATATATAAAACCATGTTTAAATTGAAGTAGATATAGGCTGATCCAATAATATCATATTTTAACTGAGAATATAAAAGGTTTAAATAAAGGTGTCATTAGAGAAGACATCTTAGGATTGGGTTTTAATATTCATATAAACATTTAATATGATTTTATTTGATATTATCTTGACCATTTTTATTTCTGTATTTAGTTTCAAATATGGTAATTAAAATGAATTTGTGAAAGGTATGTTTTTAGAAACATGTTTGACTTATAGATATCCAAGGAGGCTTATTTAGAAAAAAATTAGAATATCAATATATGCATATTAAAAAGAAAAATATTAGTTTTATAGTTTTATAAACTATAGTTAGTTGAATGTTATATCTTGAGTCTTTTCTATCTTATAGATACCTTTAGCTATTTTTATTAGTGGGCAATAATTTAATTATGAGGATGCAATTTATTTAGGGGGGATCTAACACCTTGAGATTGAAATACGTAATACTATTTTAAATTAACACCATGTTGAATAGCTTATTTCACATAAAAAACAAAATAAAACAACTGGTGATACATTTTAATGAGATAATACATTACAACTAAAATATATTGAACTAAGTATTACATACCATGGTTGATTACATACACTAAAAGTGCATAAAATTATAAGGGGACAATAAATAAAAATGAATAATATCAGAAAAACTAGGGGATATCCTAGATTATCCTAAACCTTTAGAATCACCATTAGTACAACTAAAAATATATAGAGAAAAAAATTTATTAACGGTTAAAGAATTTATAGGATTGAGAAGTGTGACTTAAACGTTACAGAGAAATGAATGAGCTGAGAAAGGCTATATATGGAAACAAATATGACCATTATAAATATGGAAACTGAAAATATATTCATTGAGTGTACATGTTTTTGGTAGTTATAATAATGTGGTGTATGTTTAGTAACAAATTTATATATTATATTTTAGAAATTACAAATAATGTTAACAAAAATACTAATATTTAATTAAATTATTTTATTATGAAATATTCTTATGCATTGAAAATATTATTATTAAATATGGTATGATAAAATTAAAAGAAATATTTTTTCATGAAAATATTGATAAAATTAAATTATATGAATATAAATAGTTAATTTTAATTACATTTTTGTTAATATTATTTAATATAAGAATGTTATTTTTCAAAGATTTATTTTTCTAAAATTGTTTTTTATTTTTATCTAAAAAAAATACCAAAAGAATAATGATTTCAATAAAATATATTGATAATATACATAGGGAAATAAACTTAAAATAATAGAATTGTTATTATTAGGTAAGTAATATGAATAAAATCATTTTATACTTAAAAATAAACTATACAAAAAATTTCCTTTATTACATACTATGAAATTTTACCTTAAGAAACAAAATATATTTTGGTTAAATTGTGATATATATAATATTATTAAAAATAGTAATAGATTAAAATTAATTTGATTTTAAATTTATATTAAATAATAAAAATATTATTTAATATTTTAAAAATTCAGTTTCGAATAGAAACATTTTTTTATTATATTTTATATTTCCAATAAAAAGTTTAATTCAAAAATTTTATAATTTTAATTTGAAAAATGAACTTTATTTTTGGATTCCCCATTATAATTTGATATTATGAGGATTTTTTGATATTTTTATGGAAATATTGATTTTTGGTGATAGTATAAAATACCATTTTTATAATTACTATGAAGTTTATGACATTATTTGATTATAATAATTAATTAAAAATTAATGAATCCTTTTTATAATGTAATATGTGTTTAATAAGTAAAAGTATACATTAAAAATATTATGTTTCATTCATTAACCTATTTTGAACATTTTTAAACTGAAGTAATATTTTTTTAAATACAATTTTTATACATTATACACTTATTATTTTAGAATTATTTTTTATCATGATTATAAATTTAATATTATGAAATGGTTTTCAGGTCACAAATAGAACTGACATTTCATCTAACCCGTCACCTGAATCGGTCTGCAACATGACCTAAAGGGCATTCCTGATCCACACAAGCTTTCAACTAGTGCCAGACATCAAATATAAACCAGTTGGGAATGATTTCAGCCCAAACATAACCCAGATCAATAAAACAAGTAGAACAAGAAGAAAAGGCTACAACTGAATCTCTAGTGAATACACAACTCATTCAGTTACAAGATTCAATTGAACAAAATGAAAACTAAAACAAAACTAAACCGATGCCAATGCGAACTCTATGTGACATCAAGGTCAACTCCATCCACCAACCAACCTACTCCAACAATGATTTTGAAAAGTAAGAACCAGGAAAAGGAAGAGGACTTGAAAAATAGGTCAGTTCTACTGACACCGAGGGGTACAAGTAGGGTGTGAGATAAATAGTTCAGTAGGCAACCACTAAAGAATCCATGCATTCCTTTCCCCAAAAATTTCCATTAACACTAGTTTTAAATAAATTTATAAAAATAGGGGATTTTAATTTAAAATAAATAAATACAATTTCCCATTTTTCAAAACATTGCACACCATATTACAATTTCCAAAAAATAGAATACAATTTCAAACCAAAACCCAAAGAAAGGGACACCAGAATGTGTTGAAAATAAACTAACAGTACAACCAGGAAAAATAAACCCAAGAAATTATAGATAGTAACCATGGTCCTTCATAAACACCACTAGAGTGATCCTTGGACATAATTTGTTAGGAACCACCTGTCGGTGTATGGCGAAGCAGCATATTCAATAAACAAGTGGTTTCCCTAAACTAGCCTCACCAGTGGAAGAAGCCACCCAATATTTTCAACATCCAAAGGGTATCTACCCATCTAATCATGGTTGGTTAACAACCATCACTTGGCCCTCTAAAATATGCTCAGGATCTAATGGTGGTAGTAGTACTGTGTATGTAGGAGTCCCCCACACACATGACTCACCATACCTACTATTACCACAGATTCATTAACCCAACAAAGACACCATTATACGATAACACATAAAGAAAAATACCTCATATAGAGGTGCCCTAAACACACACACACACACACATTTCACATCATCGAAGGTTCCAACCCAACCATCACATCACTTAAGCATTCAATCCTTTATTTAGAAACATGAAAATTTCCAAACATGCCTTCGAATTTAGACACCCAAATACCTTTTCAAAATACACATCCAAATCCATTTCTAAATAATTGGAAATCTTATTTTCACTAATCATTTTCCCAATGGGCCTTTACACTAACATTCAACCACATACATCTCAAATGACAAATGGGATTTTCCCTTTACAATCACTCACCAAAACATGTTTCAAGGAAAACCAGGAAAAAATTCAAGAAACACACTTATAATTACACTTTAAAATGACCTGAAGCAACCCTTTAACTCATTTGGAAAACATTGAACCATTTTGAGAAAAAGGATGGAATTAAGAATGAGGAGATTTTATGGAAAAGGTGTTTTAGAGTGACACCTTCATTTGAATGCACATCCTTGTGTGCACCTTGTGAACCAATTGATGTGCCAACATCCAATGGAATCCTCTATGTGACCAATAAACCATTTTTGAAATAATTTTCAAAAACCCCACTTTCATTCTAAAAAAATCCCAACCACCCCGTTTAGTTAAAAAATCTTAAACAACCCCTATAAAATCAATACAAGCCATTCCAAAATACTTCACCACAACGACTGAGCCATAAAATAACCAAATCACACATACAATTCCAAACTCACCATCCAAAAATATATAAATTAATATTTCTATGGTCCAATACCAACCAATACCACCCAAATCACCCAATTATTTTTATTATAAATCAATTTACATTTTATGAAACACATTTGGTGTGCATGCACATAAGTATAAACAAAGAATCACTTTGAACACAATTTTTATTATTTTATATCAATAAATAAATACAATAATAAACTAACTAGGATCATTATAAAGGTGAGAATCATGTTTAAAAACTAATTTAAGAAAATCAATTATCAACAAAATGCATCAAAAAGAAAAAGCATGGAGAAACAAACCTTGTTGGCGTGTGAATGCAACAAGACTACTGGAGGAAGAAAATTAGGCTCCATGAACATACAACAGACCCTAAAACACAATGAAAATCGTTTTTAATGAAAACCATAACTCTTATAGTTCGTCCAATTGAGAAACTCCCAAAATAAAACCAAGAAATAAGGAGGAGAGAGGAGTAATAGAGGAGAAATGGACAAAACAACCTAAAATTGAACCTTGGGATAAAAGGGGGAGCACCATGGAAGGGAGAGGAGCCAAGGGTAAGGGGGTTAATAACCCCTTATTGTTCCAAATTTGACCAAGGTGGAGGGGGGATTGGGTTAGGGTAAAATATGGGGAGAGAGATAAGTGGGTTTCAAGATTTTAATAATTTGGAATGACCGCATGGTTTACCAAACCATGCACCAACTGTGCGATAACCATTGAAAAGCTTCCAAACCTACCACATGTTCAGGATGCATGGTTTTTGAAACCATAAAAAATGGTGAGGAAGCTTCAACACACTTCAAATATTGTCCATACAGTTAACTAAGCTAACCCATTTGGTTTCTACTAATAGTGTAGTGACTGTGCACAAGTTGATAAAGCCACTCGAACTTTCAAAATTAAAAAATTTCAATTGGGTCTCAACCTAAACCTCCTGAAGAAAGATCAAAGACCAATTAAAGGTTAAAATAAATAATTATCTGAGGTCAGGGTGTAAAATTTTATATTTTTAATTGCAATATCTGAAATATATAGTATGGTCAATTATTTTACCATTAAAATATGTTATCAAAGTTAAAAAATAAAAATGTTTAACTAAAGGGGAAAGCCTAAAATATGAAACAAATTACATATTTTGTGTGTTTATGAGAGGTGTATAAACCAATAATCACCCCATATACATTATTTTACACTTTTGGAGAAACTTTCCTTTGAATGTTCCATGATATTAATATAAAGTTATCAGTATTTACAAAAGTATCACCATATTACTTATAAAAGGGGCCCTTTACCACCACACTTCTCCACACACCAAAAGTCTATTAAATATATTTTTTTGAAAATAAAATTATCAAAAATCAATATCTAATTTTATATAAGTGATGTTCTTAGAAAAATAAAATTCTAAGATGGCTAAATGATTTATCCCAGTGAGAAAGGTTTAAAATTAAAGTCAATCATTTTTTCATTTATATTACACTACTTATTATAATGATTCCTCAAAAAATATTATATCCATGATAAAATAATTACATAATTTTTATAAGTATGTATAAATGTTATTATGTTAGTGTAATAATTATTTTCTATTTTCATCACAACTATTCAAAAAATGAAAATGTTGCACGTGCGTACGTGTAGACTATCCCCTCTATAAAGGACATATTTCACTTTCCATCACTACCTCTCAAGGATTTTTATAATAAAATTTTAATGAATAATTATTATATTTATAAAATATTTACGATTATAGAAATATAAATAATGTCTTACATTCATTCCCTCATATTCACCTGAAAAATTAAATCATCGCCCACGCGTATGTGCAGACTACCACCTCTAGGGATAACATGTTTAATTTTTCATCATTACCTAATATGTATGGTTATAAAAATATATCTAAAAAGAAAATATTATATCTATTAATGAATTATTACTTTTAAATATTAATAACTATCTACCTTAATTTATTTCCATATGTTTAAAATATGAAAACATCACCCATGTGCACGTACAGGCTACCGCCTTCATTGATGACATGTTTTTAATCATCTTTTTAAGTGGATGAATATAAAAATGTATTTGATAAATTTATATGATATTAATGATTAATATTTATCTTATATATATTTCTAAATTTATGACACACAAAAATAACAACCATTATAATGTAATCAATTTATATCAATAAATTTACCCAAATGAACCTGTTACTGATTTCATCTTCATGAGCCATAAATAAAACTATAAAGGAATAATAATAAAAAATTTATAAATATTTATGGAACTTATATTCTTGTACCTTTAATAATATGTTGATGTTGAATTTTTATACTCATAATTGGGTTTTACTTCTCTATTACTAAACAAGCATGAAATAATCACAATTACTAACATCCAATGATGAAAATATACATTCAATAGCCACTAATAGAATAATAAATTATTATAATTAAAGAGTAAAAAAGTGTAATATATATTAATAAGGTCAAAAAATAATTTATTAATGGTTAGTTTATTATAAAGGAGGTCAAATGGATTTCATGGATGCAGAGATTTAAGGTAGTAGTTTTCATCTCAAATTTCCTTTTTTGAGACATTTTTTATATTATGTACCTATTTTTGTTTATATGGTTTATATAATAACAATGTGATATATTTAATCATGATTTTAATTTATTCATGGTAATTAAATTTATATTTCTTTTTTTCTCTTTCAAAGGGTTTTGATTCAAAAGTTATCAAAATTGTAAGGGTTTCTCATCACACTCTTTTTTCATGGAGACATATTCTATATTCGCCATTTATTTTATATTTTGTGGTGTCTAAACTACCCTATAGTGATTTTTATGACACTTTAATGAAAATAAATTTATTTAAAAGTCCATATCATGTTATCTATTTATATTGGGTTAGATTAAAAAGTTACCAAATCTAGGTTCCTTTCAAATATAATTTCCAAACCAAGATTGTTATGAATAATTTATGTATAGGAAAAAATTATTGGAATTTTTTTATGAAAACCATAAAATTTTACTCTAATATAGTTATTATTATAGATTTACATTTCCTCTTTAAATTTCATTTCCCTTAGAAAATAATTTAACCAATTAGATGTTTTTAGAGAAATCACCCCCACCACTTTTTTCTGGCCAAGAATATTCCTCCTCTATGACTATATTCATTCGATGATTTTATTTACTTACTTATCAACATTTTAATAATTTTTTAAGTTCATTTTATAATATTTTTTATCTATTTAGAAATTTTTAAAGGAATACTTTAAAATAATACATATGAGTTGTTTTTCAAAAGTGTTAAATGATAGTCTTTTTAATGTCTTTCATGAGAAACCATTATTTTATGACCATTATTTTTTATGAAGATTCATTTTAATATTATAAAATGGTTTTCAAAATAGTATTTATTCATAATGGGTTTTAAGTGAAAAGGATTATCCTTTTTTTTTATTTTTAAATTTTTTTATTCAATATTCATAGAAAAGTGGTTTTATCTAAGTCAACATCAATTGATGTTTATTATGATACACTTGGGATATGTTATTATGATACCATCCAACTAATTTGTTTTGATGGGTTACAAAATTTTCAATGACATTTTTTATGAAACCCATATCTTTTTTATGGTTTATAAAATTTTTTATGGATGTTTTTATGAATCCCATCTCTATTTTATTAGTTAATTAAGTAATGTTGAAATATTAATGTTTTTATGTTCTCATGGGACACATATGTATTGTTTTTGTTTTTTGATGCATGGACTTGGAATTATATATCCCTCCGTGAATCACCGCCTAAATTCCCTTATGATATTCTCCTTTTGGGTGATCTAATTTTAGGAGTCAACATATCTAACTCTTAAGGTAATATCATGTTATAACAATTATAAATGTTATGAGACCCATTTTATTTCCATGGTTTCTGGATGATATGATATATGATTTATTTATTATGAATCACATTCGTATGGTTTAACATTATAAGTTGGGTGGGTTCCTATATCACCATCCAAATCATTATTATTATTTATATCTCATGAGATCAAAAGGGTATATAAGATGTTTTCCTAAGCCCAAGGTTACACTAGAGGTTTTCCTAAGACTAAGAGGGCATGTTTGGAAATCCCAATCCCAAGAGTAAATGGTGGTTATTCAAATACAAATGGTACATGGGTGGTAAGACCAAGCCTAAGGGCACTTGAGTGATAATCACATCACCAATAAGTTACATGAGTGGTTAGCGCAAGCCTAAAAATGTTATAGATAGATTAATTCACATTTGAACATATCTATAATGTTATAAATTTCCATTATTATTCTCATACCGCATTTATTTTCTATAAGAACATGTTATAATCCATGAAATGTGATTATTTTATCTTGTTTACACACACAAATTTCATGGTATATGTTTGATCATTTGAGAGTACATTTCCATGTATTATTTGTTCAAATATTATTGGTTCATTTTTTTAATATTTCATTTAAATATTTATCATGTTTCTCATATGATTATAATTTAACCCATTTAATGAATCATTTATATTTTTTCTTTTATTAAGAATTTTATCTCAACCCTTTCTTATATTTTTTATTATCCAAGTTATAAAGATGAGTATATCTTAAAAGATGTCTAGATGGGGATGTCGTATGGTGGAATTATGGAGAAATGTTCACAGGTGTTTTAAAATAAGTTATTTATTTTGATAATATCCAAATAAAAAAACCATTATGGTTATATGGATTGTGTTATAAAATTATGATATAAAATATAAATCTGAAATTTTTGAAATTATATATTGGGTTATTTCACTTTTTTTCAAATCCAGTTTATAAAGAATTCATTTTTTAGCATCTGACCTGAGAGTGAGGGTTGGGGTGCCTCAATTAGTGACCATGGCGTTGAAATAAATGTCACAATGAACTTGTAACACCATTAATAAATCATACCAACTATTAATGTAATAATTAAAACCATTTTAATTAATATATGGTCATGCAAACATGATTAGAGTAATTCATATAGCACACAAATCATAGAGACATGAAAAAACCAATAGGAGAACATTGGGACCAACAAACTCGATCTAGTAGAATACAAATCATTGCAGATAACAAAATAAATTATATTTAAATAAATATTAATAAAACATAATGAAACATCTAAATTAGTGAAAAAATAATAAATAATACTTATAAAATTTGGGAAAATAGGAATGAATGTAAGTGGAATGATAAAATTAACTTTAGTTATCTCCAAGAATAAATAACATGTAATTATCACCAAGAATGAAAAAGATCAAAGGTTATAGTAGGAAAAATCAAATTTAGTGCGATGAGGGGTTGTGTGGTTGGGATTAGATATATAAGGGGATTTTATTATAATTTAGGGCATTTAATATTTTAAAAAATTTAATTGAAATATAAAAAAATGAACAAAGGTTCGTACCGTGTACCTCGTCCTTTGTTATCAGATACCTAACATGGGGTCACTGATCATTTGGTGGCCCCTAAAGGGTTTCCACCTTATACCAACCTCCACTAGTTACATAGTCCACTATATTGAGTAATTGGTGTTATTGTTCCATAAAGGGAATCATTTTGTACCTTAGATAAATTTTTCTTGAACTAACCTCTAACCTTGAAAAACTCTTTTAATAGACGAAAACCCTCAAAATAATTATGGGTTTGAAATTTTTTAAGGAAAACATGCCTCAATATATACATGGGGTGTTACAACCTCACCATCATATGACATATCATATGAAACTTATGTCACTAAGTTCCTTTTGAAAAAATCTTCAGCCACTATATCTACATATCA
Source organism: Viscum album (assembly GCA_963277665.1). Lineage (NCBI taxonomy): Eukaryota > Viridiplantae > Streptophyta > Magnoliopsida > Santalales > Viscaceae > Viscum > Viscum album. Next base: position 960,879,313 of record OY728150.1, read on the forward strand.
TCCTCCCACTCCCAATTCTCCATTTAGATATTCGTATACTATAACTTATTGTTTAGTATAGGTGTCATTATCCTATGTAGGATAATTTTACCCTATTCAATTATAATAATTGGATATTCATCAAATGATGCATCAAAATTCAGCATGATTCCATTGATGATAAAAACATGATATGTTTTGTATTGGTATATCTTTAGTAGAGATATATAGATCACATTACGCATCAAGATAATTTTTAAGGGAACACTAATCAGTAATCCCAGAAATCGATGTTCACAATGACCTCAGAAATCCACACATACCTAGGTGCCAATTTTTTTCCATTAATTATAGTTGGGACCTATTAAAGAAGACAATTTAAATGAAATTTGTTCTCCCATCGAAAACTCTAAATGATGAAATAATTTGTCGATATAAAAATGATGCATGCACTATTTAGTCACTGACCACTTTTAAATCAATAGAATATTCTCTAAAATATCATATGTAATAATTATTTATATAATTAAAGAATTCCCCACCACTATTTATTTCTGAGGGGACCATTTCAGCATACTATAAAAGGTATGCAAGGGTTTCATATGTGTAGATGCATCAAATTTATTGTTATTGGTGAACTCATGTAAAATGATATGAATCTCACATGAACTACCAAAATTTAAAATAAATATGAATGTAATTTCCTCTAATATCTAGATAAAATTATTAGGCTACCTACTAGTCTGAGGATGTTATGCTATTCTTAAATTCACCTGAGTGTTAAGTGCCTTCTATAGTCCCTACAATATGTATGACATAAATAAAGTGTCCCTATCTAGTATGATAGCTCTTGGAACAGAAATTAATGGAACTATCTCCCACACATATAACCAACCTAAATCATCAATATATTATATCTCCTTGATTAGTCTGAAATGATCCACTTTGGTAAACTGGTCAACTATAACCCATACCATATCACTTCATTAGTGTGATCTCAAAAATCACATCATGAATTTTTTTATCACATATTCCCATTTCCATTTAGTAATGGATTGAAAATAAATGAATCTTTTGGGTCACTAGTGATTATACTTCACCCACTTATTTTTGTGGAATCATGTGATAAACCCTATAATGGCCTTCTTTATCTTAGGTCACCAACCCTACTCATCGATGTCATGATACATCATGGTCATACCTTTTTTAGAAAACTATCCCAATGTATGTGAATCCTACACCATATCATAATTCATGATCATAAGTACCAAAATGTGACCTTTAAAATATAGGATCTATTTCATTTAAAAATAAATTTTCATTCAAAATAGAAACCCATAGAAAGATAGAGACCAAAGAAAAAATGAATATCATAGAGGGATGAAGTGGTGGAGGCCTTGATTATCACTTAGAATTTTTATTTATATAGCCACGTTGAAGGGATATTAAATAATAATAAATAGAAAAATTGTTAGAAACACTTCATATTATATATATATTTTTTGATTTATTATATTTATTCTAGGTTTGGAGAATACTTTTACTCAGAGAGAGATGATATTTTCATTCCTTGATAATAAAAGCCACTGAATAGTGAACCACCATATAACCTTCCATGAAATTTAATTTTAGATAATATTATACTTTAATCAATGAGAGAGGAATATTCCTATCTTATAGATATAAATCCAACTTAAAAGAGATTTAGCTTCTGCTCTAAGTGGTGTGCCTACATGATAAAGGTAACTGTATGCCAATGATATTGACTCGAGAGAATCGTGAATGATTCTCACTCCTCCCATGTTCCCATTATTTATTGTACCATATGATTTATTATTCAGACTTGATGAAGGTGGGGTCTAGGAAACCCAATGACCATCCTGATCGGTGGATGGAAATCTACATGCAAACCCGAAGAAACTGGACTTAGTCTAAGAGAATTTAGATGAGAGACATATGTTGAGAATATTAAAAATAACCATTGAATTTAGTCGAACTTCATTTCTTTGTCATACATTGAAGGATCCCATCAACATCTTGGGGCCAATATAGTGTGATATTCCCACCATATATACCATCCTTCACAACCCAATAGTACAATTGGGATAACTAAATCTCATTCACTCTATCAAGTTATGATGATGTAATACTCAAGTTTTTAAATTTATTTTTTCAATAATAATCTAAAACATCAAGATTAATCTCATTGATAAGGCTCATTAGTCATGAATCATTACTAGTCTACTATAAAATATATTTATAAATCCTATACTGTGAATTTTCCATAATGATTTCTTTTCCATGGTTATACATCATATCGATGTTAAATAACTGCTGATGTTATACAAAATCTTTTTTTAGGTTCATGTTTTTCTAGGAAAAGATATAATTGAGACTCTTATAGTAAATATACATGATGAAACTATCAATTAATAATTAGTGACACTAACAATTATCATTTACATAATTGGAAGAAACTCTAGGTCATCAGTAAGACAATTACACTAATGTAACATTAATTTATTAGATTCATTAGTGACTACTGAATTATCATATAAGAAAATGGATCTAATTCCAACCCTTGGTGTATCATAATACAATGTTCTGTTCTTACCTAATAAATGTAGTGTTAGGATTATAATAGAATTTAACTTTAAAATTAGTTTCTGGAAGTCTCTCCCACAAGGTGATAATCACATGAGCTTTAATACCCTTATAGATATGGACACCATCAATTCTACCAATCAGGATAAGTCTAAAATAAATTTACTTTTAGTAGCCTAAAAATCCTAGTATGATAAAAATAATGAAACAATTATTATTTTCTCATAATAAACTATATCCCTGACCTTATTAGGGTACACTAATATACCCACCTACGATATCATGTGTTATAAGAATAATAAATCATTAATCTAAAACAAACACATCAAAAAAATTCATATAGCCTATGTTGTCTAAAAGCACCCAAAAAATCTACAAATAATGGTAATTTTCATATTGTTTCAAAGATTACATAAAAATATCATAGATAAAATCAAACAAAAATGAAAATATATTTGGATGGAAGGGCCGATTCATGAGGGATATAAACACTACCATCATGTTTATTAGACAAAACATTTTCACAAAAACTCTTATAATCCATACATATTATTAAAATTAATCTAAGGAATATAAAATGGTCTATCCTTCTATAAGTGATTTCCAAGTTTCAGTTTTATCATAGAGAACAACATAGGAACCCTTAATTGATTAAATAAATTATCAATAATAGGAAGATAATACCACTTCCAAACTAGAACTTGGTTCAACCTCTAATAATATAAAGATAAATATAATGAACCATCAACATTATTAGTGAATAAAATATGATCACCCAAAGGTGATTTGATTGAGAAAATATATCCCCTTTTCTCAGTGCCCTCTAAGAATACCATTAGATCTTTAAGTTATATAGTATCAATCCCATAAAAAAGAATCAACATAGGCTCCATGTTTTTCATTATCTCAATTGTGACCATAAAATATCTCTTCATTGTAATAATTATAAATTACAATGAAAATAAATTCTATGAATAGTCAATAATAGGATGAAAAAAATTTAACATATCTCTTTATCACATAAAAAAATTCTAGAAACTAGAATGAAATTGAACACAGCAAATTAAGGTTAGGTCCTAAAAAACCTTCCTATAAATACCCCTCTCTTGTAATGGTTTAAAAATCACCCTCCATAGAAGTTAAAGATACTACCCAATCATATTATTCAATTTGAGTTTGATTGTAATTTAACCATGTTATATAAAGGATCAAATCAAGAGTATGAACCACTAATATAATAAAATCACCTAGAAGACTGTATAAACTAATATCAATAGAACACTTTGGACATATTTTAATACACATGGATTATAACCCTAAGGGAATATAAATAATTTTAACTCCACAAAGGTTCTCAATACCCATAATCAAATCATCAACTATATCAGTTGAAATAAATGAATTCGATTCACCTGTATTAAAGAAAACATATTTAAGTGTAAATACCACAAAAAATTACAACTTTAATAGTGAATGACCACACTCCATGGTAAATATGGGTTTTATTGATGGTATAAAGCTATATTTAATATAAGCATATACCTAATTGAATAATAAAATAATATGTAATACTCTATTTCCTTTGATCCTGGGAAACTTTTCCTCCTAGATTCCTTGACTAGATAAAATAACTATAATCACCACCCAATAGTACTATACAATATTTAACTATAGACCCCTTAGCCTAGTTATCACCACTGCCACTAATTAGCTGAAAATAAATCTAAAAAGGTACTGAAGATTATCCATTATCCAACATGAATAAAACTCTAGGTTTCTAGTGGTACTATAGTCATATATTCCACACCAGTCCACATTGATAACACACTAGAGAAGACCATACTAACAAGTTAAGAGATCATCTATGGCCATAACTATCTCACCTATCACTACTCTGGTCCAAATAACTAAAATGAAACTTTTGGATACTGAAAATTCCACTCCCATATTCTACATAATAACTAGACTACCAAAAGTTCTACGTCATTCATATTCCTTTCTATGATGAGAGTCTAGTTCATGGTCTTTGAAAAATACATAATTTGAAAGATATTCAATAGATATTTAATCACAATACTCATCCTATACTAAAAACTACAAACAATGTTAGTTTATTCCCTATCCATCATGATATAATAATAGATAAAATTGTTAAGATAATATTTATAATCCATCATTGAAATGATTCTACAACATAGATTCCACAACTCCTAGGCCTTATCCCCCCCCCCCTCAAATTATCCGAGAAAAAATGCTCAAAGAAGTGATCCTAAAATCAAATATAAGAAATCCACAAAAATTTATTTTATATATCCAAAATGTTTTATTGGTAATTTTCTATTTATTGTATTATATAAAGAGACATATTCACACTCTTGTAAGTCGGTGTCTTTTTTTGATAAAAAACCCTATAAGGGATCAATCCAAAACTCTATAGTCTTTGGTCTATGCTGAGAAGTAAATATATGAAGATGTTTAACCTTGAAAAAAATTGTAAAATCTACCAAATAAGGCTTTTTCTCATAAATCTAAGGTCATATAAAATTAATATGGAAAGGTATTCTATCTTAAAGTAGTTTATCTATAGAGGTACTACTAAAATATGGGGCTCTGGATTGACTTTTGATGGTCCATGATTATCCCCACCTTCCTGGTGAACCATGAGAGGTCATCATGGTGCCATGTAGATAAAATTACTAATACATGACTCAAAATATATTTATATAACAATTCATGATATCAAATATAATATAAAAATTAATCAACATTGTGTATCACTACTCTATACAGAGCCATGCATTAAAGGGTCTCACATATCGTAGGCACTCTCAATAGCACCGGTTACACCCTCTTAGGATTAGTACCACACACACACACACAAATATATATATATATGTAGTACTAACATAATTAATTAAAATATGGAGCAATATAATCATAGTTAGGATAATTGAAATTACACTAATAAGTTATACAGGAAAATACTTTATAAGTTTTTATTAAAAATCTTAATATATAAACCCATTTTCAAAACATGAGTAATAAATCACAAGTGAGAAAATGAGTGTTTTTTAAATCCCATTTCTTAATATTTATTAATGAAATCACACTTCTTTTCACCATAGGCCAAGAGTAAACCAATAAATTATAAATTAGAAATCTTATCTATTGAAAATTTTAAATTGAAACTATAAAAAAATCCAATATGATGAAACATGGAATTCCCCTATCTATGGGAATATAATGATTGGTATAAAATTCATCCCAATTCCTAGCAACATCCCACCTCCATATACTATACAAAAATAGTAAAAAAATAAAAATAAGGCTCTGATACCACATTGTAATGTCCATGTTCTAGTTCAACCAATCATAACAATACTAGAGTGATGAATAAATCATGTTATCCTCCTTGTATAATATTGGTTATTGAAAATTGTTGAGGGTATGAGGATATCTTGGGGAGATTATACCCTCTTATATTGATAACCCTAAACAATATTGGAAATAATAATAATAATAATAAATCATCATAATATAACATTAGTATAATGATATTATAGCTATGATCGAACCATAAATAAATAAAAACCAACATGTTTTTTCAAAATTAGTTACCCTAATGTCACAAGAGACATACAAGAATAAAAAATATCATATATAATCCTATCATGTACAACATGATCATAAAATAAATGAAAATCATAAGATAAATATATAATTGGACTCGATTCCATACCCAATCCTAACTCCAAAATCCAATATTGAATCTCAATCACACCCATCAACTGAATTTACCTTTACCTTACTTATTTTATAAACTGTAAATCATGTAGTAGCATCAAAATTCTCATTCAAGGTTCGAGTATAAAAAAGTTGGCTACCACCCATGGTGTCCCAATTCAAATCTAATAAATATTTGTTCAGGAATGATGTGTTATACTCCTAAATAAATAATTAAAATGACACCCATAATAGCCATCACACTTATAAGTACTACATGAGCTTCACAATCCATTACTATACCTACTTTGGTCAATACTAGGTATGTTTGAACATACCTCACCTTACATCTTATGATCAACATATAATCCATCCTATTATAATATATGTTGTTCCAAGATCAGTGTGAGATCACTAAGAGGGGGAAGGGTGAATCAATGATCTCTTTATTTTGTAAATTATTTATCAAAACTCAACCTATAAAACTTGTTAGAGTTTCAATCTACTCAATGATATCTCTCAACATAACAACATTTGAAAAAAATATAAAGATAGATAAATAGATTCTATTCACAAGTTTTGGAATCAAAGTAATAACCTAATCCTTATTACGTTAGTTATACCCCCAAAAAATATTTTTTAATAACTTAGACAGGATTATAGACACATGTAACAACTTGTTATACCCCAAGTAATCATTCCTCTAATTTACTTTAGTTCTAACCCCAACAAATAACTCTTTTACTATAGTTGGTAATACCCCCAACCATCTTTCCTATCCCCCATACTTCATGAATAATTATACCTCCCTTCCACAATCCTCTTCAAAAATTGGTTATACAACTGGAGATATTCTATTCCTTCTTATTTATTGAACCACTATAGAATGATATTCTTATTCAAATGGCTTTCCTCCAGAAGGAAGTTGTAGCATATTTCCCTTTTTAAAAATTCATTAATTTATTAAAATTTTCACTAAAAATAATTTTTGTCTTGAAAAATTCTCTTGATCTTGAAATACTTGGATAAATTAAGGTCACATCACTAATTATCCATCTGGTAATACTCCATCCGTTATATTTTGCATGATTCCCCATAGTTTAATTTTCTTTGTTTGATGTACCTCTTTCCAGTACTCCTTAGTTTGATGTGATCTATATGATTTACCTCAATCTGATGAACTTATATTATATGGTACTCCATCTATTTTTTAATTCTCTATTTAATGAATCTATGTACAGATATTTTCTATATAATTCACTTTCTCTTCAACCAAGTATAATCTTGGTTAGTAAATCAGTCTGTGTTCTAAAAAAAACTACAACACTTTCACTATTACCAGTAGCAAAAACTCTGAAAAAACCATTAATAATTTATATATGAATAATCCAACCAAAAATCAATGAATAGTAACATCCTTTAATTGAAATTTCCCACTCAACTAAACTTTCATTTAACCACATTCAAAGTCTATGAAACATCAGAGTCAATATTCTTTATCAAAGATTCCTCAAATATTAACATCAATGATCAATTAAAAACATCCTCAAATATTTTCTTGATATAAGACCATTGAAATAATATCTAAGAATCATCATAATTATTAACTCTACAATGTTTTAGTAATTCTCATATACCCTCTATTTAGTGATATTTATAAGAGTTTTTATGATAGACTCTGTGAAAGTATATTTGATAGAATTTGTAAAAGGATATCCCATAAAATTAATAAAAGTATTTTTGGTGGAAATGGATTTATATATTTGGTAAAACATTAAATATTTATTCTTATTTTGTTGTCACATATATCTATCCAACCAATTCAAGAAAATTCTTCAATTGTTCTTTATATATTTCTTATTTTTTGTTTTCTTTGTCTGGTATATTATTATAATTTTCTCTATTAGCTGCAACTCCACCACTTCATATATTGAAATATTTATGACTCCATATTTTAAGAAAAATCATCTTGAATCATGAAAATATTCATGATTTTTGGTAATTTTAGTATCTACACAACTTCATATAACTTTTTTATGTTACTCCAAACTAGGAAACAACATTTCTCTCAAACTTCTCCAAGAAACATATTCTATAAACACATATAAAAATATTGGAAAAAATGTAACCAAACTGTCTTGGGAATAATAATCTCCCCATTTTTGTGTTTTTTTCAATATCCCCACAAATTTTCACAATTATTTTAATTCAATATGTGCAATTATATATTTATCCCCCATACGTGTGTCCATTTTCAGCCTCCACATTATTGAAAATCAAATGCAAAAGGCCACATATGGGTCATATAAATTTCTCTTTTTTCATTTCACAACTCTAAAATAATTTCCTTGAGAGAAGAAAATTATCACATTAATATATAAAAATTGATAATTTAAATTTAAAAATATAATTATATAAAAGAAATACCAATAAATTTTTTTTTATAATCAAGGTGATAAATATTATCCATATCACTTATTTTATTTAGTACTTTCCTCAATATTATTTCATCAACTTTATATCAAGGGAAATATAAGTAATTTGGTCAAGATAAATCCTAAATCCATCTCCACAAACATATAAAAAAAATCAACTTTATAAGAATATCTCTAGATATATATCATATTTCACAATAATCATCACTCTTTGAAGATTAGTTTTATACAACCAATAAATGTGTGATAATCATACCTCAGCTTCAGATTACCCCTTTAGCCTACCATATCATACTTCATCATGGTGATCAAGATGTTCCATGATGGACGTCATTTTTTACATGTGATCAAATTTTATAAATTTTGAATAGATTTATTCTCATATATTGATTCTTTATATGTAGATTCAATCTTATCTTTAGTTATTCAAGTGTCATTATTCCCTTGAGTTTGAAACATCATTTTCATTCTTTCTTCTTGGGCTGGTAAGCTAGTCATTCAATATTTTGTACCATTCCCATTGTTATCACACCTCTTAAATTTCTTATGAGTCGAAAAACCATAATTTTTTGATAGCTCATCCTCAACTTTATTCTCACCTATTGGGGCTTTCATCATTCATTTTTGTTTAGTATTAATATGTTATTCCTATATCTTTCAAACAATGACCATTTGATCTATCCAAATAACTAAGAGCTATTTCTTTCCATGCTCAACATCCTTGAGCTTCTTACATGCCTCATTTAAACATTTCACATTCTTTACCCTATAATTATTATTATATTTCTAAAATTTCTTTTTAAAATTTCTATTTCTATATATTTATCGTAACCCCCTAGGTTCATATTTTTTTACTCATAGAGACATATATTACTAGCATTGGAAATAGTTGTGCATGTATTCTTGAAAAAATCAACAATGACCTCTAAATTATGATATTTAAGACTCATAGTAGCTATAATATAAATATTTTTGTGGTGTCTTTACAAATTTTGGGAGTATATTTTTGGGGGAAATGTTCTTTGATTAATCCACTATGTTTTGTAGATGTTTATTTTCATTAAACTTCTTTGTTCCAAATGATCCAATTTATAATTTGAACCTACATTGTCATTAAATATATAAATATATATATATATATATATATATTGATATTGTTTTGGGATAAAATAATCTACCTATATGGAATATTCTTTTCAAAATCATAAGAAGATTCACCTTTAACTTCATATTCGTTGGTGAAGACTTCTCTGATGACATTTAACTCAATTTGTTTTGTAAGATATATTGACAATGTATCTGAAAATTATTCCTATTTCTCATAATATCTTTTACTATATTATCAAATTCGTCGAACTTAGATATTTTCAGTTTACATTATTCAACAAGTGTTGTTAATTCCTTGTTAATATTCTCTTGTATGGATTTTGTTTCTTCATGATCTTTAAAATTATTTTCTAAATAAAACACTTTTACTTTATATGATATATTCTAATTAAGATGTATCATTTCCATTTTAATATTGTCATCATTATAAAATGTTATCTCCTTTGATTATTTGTTTGACTTTTTCATCTCCTTCTTGAGCTATGTAATTTTCTTAACAATTACATGAAAATATTCTTTTCGAATAAAATATAATTTATTCACTTTTATCCATAATTATCACTTATTAATGAATAAAATTACATCTAACATGATCTATAATGTTTAATTCCCAATCATATTCATCATTGAATGATTAATTATCCTTCTTTATTTTTCTGAATAAATTAATCTTCTTACTAGAAAATGTTTTACAATATTTATTAAAAATTAACATTAAAGGATTTATATCTTCTTCCTCTATATTATAATTGTTAATATTGTTTTTATAATAGATTCCTGTAAAATTTATAATGTTATTATAGTTAAAAAATTTAAGACAATGTTTATAATTTTCCATTAAATTCGCCGTATTGTATCTCTTATAAAGAAGATAAATGATTTTTTGAAGTCTTATTCATCTTCATTGTCATTTGAATCACTTGATTACTCATATATTGGTCAATATCTTAATATAGTACTTAACATATCTTCAAAATCAATTTCTTATTTATAATTATTCTCAAAGACTATTAATTTTCTCATTTCATAAGCTATGATGATATTTTTAAGTATATCCAGAGCCAGATCCTCAATAATTTCTAGAGTTGAAATCTTAGTATCAAATGTATCTATAAAATTTATCATCTATTTATTAATAATAATAGAATAATTCATATTCTCATAGAAACCACTGATATTTCTAATAATTTCATCGAACATTGAAAAAATATCAACAATATTTTCATTAGAGTCCATTTTGATATCTTCTAAACTAGATCCTAACTTATACCAAATGGCTATATTAGTTAGAAAACCAATAATGTTTTTGTAAATATTCTTATAAAGATCCCTAAAAATGGAATTTTGAGCATTTAATCAACCTATAGATTTATTTTAACAATAGATTTCATAAAAACAACATTAGTGGGAGTAAATCCCACTGTAGATATATCTCTAACCTCTAGGACAAGAGATGGAAGATATGGAAAAATCTTATTCCTATAACTATGATAGTTCTTTATAGTATTTCTAGAAACACCCTCATTGTTCAGTGAATTTAAAATCACTGTCCTTAGTAGATAGTTGGATATTTTAGAGTAAACCTTCCATCTTATACCACTTATAGCTCCCATATCTACATGATATCAATTAGAGAGTGAGGGTGTAAATTAGAGGTCCATTTATTTTACAAATTATTCTTAAAAAACTAAACTCTAAAGGCTATTAAGGTTTCTATAAACTCAAATATATATCTCAACCTTACCTCATATACAATAAATATTAAGAGAGTCAAACACACAATATTTACAAGGTTCATTCTCAATATGAGAATCGATTCCTATCCATGTTTATTATACTACCAATAATGAATTATTCACTAAATTGTATTGGATTAAAAAGGAATTTTAATTTACTAATTATTCCCCCAGTAATTTTTCCCCCATTTTACTTTGGTTTTACCCCCGACAACTAACTCTTTTTTCATAGCTAGTCATACCTCCCAACTATCTTTATTCTATACCCTTACTTCTTGACTAATTATACCCTCAAACATGTACATATTTAGAAAGCATGTATACACCCAATATGTATTATATTACTTCTTATTTATTGATCCACTAAAGAAATATCTACTACATTAAATATCCTTCCTCCCCTAGAAATTTGGAACTTGTTTTTCTATGTAAACTTCTTCAAGATCTACATTAGAGATTTAAAAAGATTATTATTCTTGAAATATTATCACAGTCTTGAAATAGTTTGATAAAATGAAATCTCACTATAAAATTTCCACCCTATAGTACACTATCTATTATATTATGTATGATTTTCCTTAGTCCTATTTGATCTGTATGATGCACCTTTGTTTGGTACTCATCGATTTCATGTGCTCTGTCTGATGCATCTTGATTTGATGCTCCTTATTCATATAATACTCCATCCATCTGGTAATTATTCTTCTAGTGGATCTATTTATATATATATATTCTTTCCTATTCTCTACCTCTTCAACCATGTAGAATATTGGTCAAAAATTTATTCCATTCACTCACAAAAACTTCTTCACATTCACTATTCAATAGAAAAATAGAACTGAAAGAGCATGAACTCTTTTATATAGGCATGATTCCTCTGTAAATCAAGTAATTCTATTTTAATTTTCCACCCAAATAAAATTTTATTTGACCAAATTAAAATTATTTAAAAATTCATGGTCAATATTCTCCGTCAATATTTCCTCAAATCTTGGCATCAGCGATCAAATAAAAACATCATCAAATATTGACTAGATCTACAATCATTGAAACAAAAACTCAACATCATCACAAATATTAACTTTTCAAAGCATTCATAAATTACATCAAACCTCTATATGTTGATCTATCTAAGAGTCTATCCGAATTAATTTTTAAAAGTATGTCTAATTGACTCAATAAAACTTTTCTGATGGAGATGTATTTCTCTTTCTGGTATAGCTTTATATTTTTCTTCATATGATGAAATCACATATATCAACATAATGACTTAGTGAATGTTTTTATGGTGATATGTAGAGGTTTTCTATAATCAATTTTTTTATTGATACATTCTCAGGATTTCCTCTATTATATACAACTCCACCAATTTATAGCTTGAATTTTCTACAACTTCATCCTTAGAAAAATCAATTTGAATCATAAATATCATTACGGTAGTTGGTTTTGAGTTATAATGTTTCTTTAAACTAAGCATAAACCTTTCTATCATACTTCTCTATGTATGTTCTTAGACAAACACATATTGACATATTGACAATAAATAAAACCATACCAAATTGGGCACAATAATATGTGATGTCATTTGGGTATCACTTCCCATTCCATAATCCATCAACAAAGTGAATAATGTCCCATCATTTAATAATTCTGAGAATATAGGAAGTATATTATTATAATAATATTATATTAATGGGCAAATAATACAAGAATAACAATACATAAGATGGTATTTCATCTTATTTAGATCATCATAAGAGGGTATATTGTCCCTAGAAATATGAAATATCATAAGAGGAAAAGTTTCTATAGCTTCAGGTTTCAATAAAAAAGTGGGAATTTTATCCCAATTCGTAGTCATAACATGTTCATGGGAATATCATCCCTTACCATGGAATTATCTCATAATGGGTAGTGCATCCCTCTTCCATGGGTAAAAAAAATGATTAGATGAGCATATATAGTGATTTCTATATATTAAAGTGTGTAGTGTGTCATATTTCTAGAATAAATAATAGGCCAAATGGGTAAACCATTCCATGCCTATATACATCCAATCCTAAATGTGAATATCCTCTGTTGGAATAGCCATAAATTGAATATTTAGTAGGGGTAAATGAATCTCATACCGCATGAATGATTTCATAATGGGAATATCAACTTGGGCCACAAGAAACATCAAGTAATTTTCATTTCATCATAACATAGGGTATTATCATCATTAATTCTCAACTCATTCCATACCAACCAAGTAGGAAAGTGAAGGGAATAACATCCCATAATATTGGAAATAACATGGAATTAGAAAATAACTTATATAAAATAAAACTAAAAATTTAAAATAATGTTGGAATAACATGCAATAGTATTTATTTTGGAGGTTGGGTAGGTCCTCATATGCATATACCCTTCTATATGATAACTGATCATACAATATAACTAAAACCAATCAAACATAATAGTGGCATCTAACACCTCTCTAATACCTCCAAGTAAGAAAAAGTCTATAATTTAACTCAAGATTTATAAAAAGGAATGTTTTTTTTCACTCTCTATAATGACATATGAATCCTTATCAAAATAGGCTAATCATAATGAGTTAATGTCCATTAAGTAATAACATAGACATGGGCATCTCTCTCAGTAACCTAATTTAATTGTATATATCATTTAATCTTGGGCCATTGCCATTGGTGAACATAACATTCACATAGATCTTACAAGGAAACAATTTTTTCCATAAAAATTAAACCTACCCTCATATTAATAAATAAAACCAACTATATTAACTTAGGGTCATGTTTAAAAAGTTAGCGCACCCCACATATCACATGAAGCATGGACGTATTCATAATACAGTGGGAAATCTTATCTAACACCTACCTTGATCTAGTAGGAGGATTCTCATCTAATTTCATTAAATGAATATACTTCAAATAGAAGAAAATATAAAACTTAACAAAACCCCTAAAATGGTTAATTACTATAGAACACAACTAATATGGTGAGATAAACAAAAAGGAATGGAAGTTAAATACTAGCTATACCACTAGCAATCTACTGAGATCAAAAACATTTGTTTCCAACCATGAATGAAAGAGACTAATCATAGAGGATGAATAATTCAAAGGGAGTGTGAGCAGTAGTCATTTGGATGGGATTAAATAATGAGGGTATTTTATTTAATTTATAAATATTAATATTTAAAATTTTTTATATAAAAATTTAAAAAATAACACATGGAATTACTAATTACATGGTCTTTAGTTATCGGTTACCTGGAACCCCTCAAAGTACATGTCTTGAGGTCACAAGCTATCTAGTGGCCCCCTAACAGCTACACCTTTTAACCCGTAACAACTAGATACCTGATCCTCTACAAAATGTGTACAATTTGATATATCATAAGGGATATATATCCCATGCCTAGGTTAAATTTCCTCAAAACCAATCCCTGAACTGTATTAACAATATAAACAGTCCAAAACCATCAAAATATACATTTGTTGAAAAAATTTTAAATAAAAAAATACCTTGGTTTATGTGGGGTTTTAAATTATTAATTAAGAATAATTTATTTTGAATTTTTAGAAGTTGAAACAGAGTTATGGGGATGGGTAATATGAAATGGTCAACACCATACCCTATAAGGATTCAATTTTGGGGTACCACATTTGGGAGGATCTCTAGATGTTTCCAATAATAATGTAAATGGATATTGTTATATGATTTTTCATAAGAGAATAAGTTCCTTTATGTTGGAAGTAAATTTTTAAAAATGGTAACAAAAAACATCAAGATTATTTAAATTTATACAATGAATTGAAATTGAAGAAGTAGAGTGATTTAATGGAATAGGATGAGAATCTATTGAATGGTTCCACCACCACAAAAAGGAATGGAGAAAGATATGGTTATAATATAATTATGGAAGTCTTGGAAGTTATTAACGTTGATATAAATCAAAATACAAAAGAGGAAAATGATAAACATTGACCCAAGGGTTACACTAATAAAATTAATTTACCTTCTATTAGTAAGAAATAAAAAACTATAAATATAAATAAATAATTAAAATATATTTGAAACGCCAAGGGTGGGAAAAATCATACAACACTAATTTTTAAAAAATTTTATTTCCTATTATTGTACTCTATTAATCTGAATTCCAAATCCTATAACTCAATTTTAGACTTTTAATGTGTAAAATTCAAGGCCTTATGTTATCAAATTATAGGAACTAATAAGAACATATATGATATTAAATATTTTTGGTTTCCTATCTATATTAATGTGACTGAAATATATATCATTAGTATTTATCAATAAATACTCACTTGATGGATTTAATTTGAATATGATATATTGTTTTGTTCTTTGTTTTTTACATTAAATAATTACATAAAAATAAGAAGCCTCAAGATTGAAATTCATTTCCTTAATTATATAATCTAGGGGCTAAAGATGATATATAATGATTTCAATTTCATTACAGGTTTTAATGGGAAGGTTTATATATCTTATTTACCCATTTCATTTAATGAGTTTTGATAATTTATAGAGGAAAATTAGTTTTTGGAAATCAGGTTACAAGGTAACAAATATACTTGGTGTAGAAAATGTGTGAAGAAAATTTTGGCTAGTAATACAGAAAGAATAATTATAAATATAAATTCTCTTGATAAATGTTATTATGTTCAATTTTGAGACATTAAGAAAATAGATAATCACACAATTATTATATCTCTTATGAAATGATAAATTTTAAAAGTCCTCCCCTTTATATTCAATAAATATCACAAAAAAATATCCATATTGAATAAAAATTATTTTACAGGTTTAAGGGAGATGAGAATAGAAAATTGACCTATATTAATGTAATACAAAATTAATGTATTTAAAAAATTATATTAAGAACCTAAATTGATTATTATTTGAATAATATGGACTTTAATATTAATGTTTTGAAAAGGGACCTTGAAATATTTCCAAATCCTAAAAATTATAACTTTTATTATAATTTTATAAGAAATTATTGAATTATCTAATAAAATAGACTCCCTAAATAGTATCAAGGAAGGAATTCACAAAGTAAATTTTAGATTCAAATCACTCAAAAAGAATATAGAAATATTTGTTTTAAAAAAATACATTCAATAGATGGGAAAATTAAATAAACACCTAACATTCATGAAAAATTGAAATGAGGTCCACACTTGAATTGTTGAGAATTTATACAATATTTATAAATGATATATTATTTAAAAAATAAACATATTATAGATAAATAATATGGATATTTTGGGGAAATTTAATGTTCAATGATTGAGGAAAAATGAATATTTATAGATATAGTCAATAAAAAATGAATCAAGGATGTTAATGTCAATACTTTTATTTGTAAAAATGATCATAAACCATACAAAAAATATAAATAATTATGATATAAATAAAATATATCCCTAGTGAATAATATGTAAAATCAAGGGTTTCTGTTTTTTATGAATAAAAATACCATAAAATTTCATTACAAATATTCTGGAGAAAAATAACATTTTTACTATGAAAATAATTTTAAAAATAAATGTTAAAAAAAATTAAATTATTTTATTTGAATATATTATTTTAAAATAATAAAATATATTTTTATACATTGAGTGGTCATTATGACATGAACTTCCGTACATATCGAGTATGTCAAAATAAATATTCCTTTCACATTTTCAGTAAAAGCCAAATAGACCTTCTTTTAAAAATGATATGAAAATAAAATTAATTTTTTTAAAAGATTAAAAATGTATAAAAAACAATTTAATAAATAATATGAAAAATGTTAAAAAAAATTCAAAACATTTTTATAAAAAATGGTTTTGGAAGAAAACCTATTTCCGATAGGAGAGAAAAATGAAGACAGATTAAAAAAACAATTTCTCAATCATGATATGCAACAAAGAGTGGGAAAATGGTAATATTACATAAAACATTTATGAATAAACTAAGTAGAAGAAAATAAAATGGTTTTATTATAAAATGAATGAAAATTTTCGTTCAATGTAAATTGAAGCATAAAAAATCCTAATTAAATTGAGATTATAAAATAAACTGTTACAAATATCGTAAATTGAAGTGAGAATTAATCGTTAAATAAATTAATTTTATAAAACTTAATGAAAAATAAAACAAGTGGAAATGAGAAATAATGTGGTAAAAATTTAGTACACAAATAATCATATAATATCAAATATGATGAATAAGTAATATAACCCAATGAAAAGAAATGGACTTATGAAATAATTTACCACTTCGTAACTTTTATGTAAAATAACATTGGATGAAATAATTAAAAATGAATTTTAAAATACAATTAAATATTATGAAATCATTATATTTTAGGTCAATGTGTTAGTTTGTAACACATATAAGTGAAATTAGATATAGGTCAATAAAATATGCTTTAATGAATAGAAATTGAGATGAAGTCCCTTGCCCCATGGTTATTTCTGGTTGAACATTCTCTAACATCTTGTATAATGGTTTTAATCATGTAATGAATTTATAATAGAAACATATTAATATTTATAATATCAAATATTACCCTCTTATATGATTCTACCACTCGTTTTTTTAATAATATTTCAATATTTTCACTGTTTTGGGTGTTTGTTGCCTTATTTTCTAAAGCGCGTTTCTTCATGAAAGTTACAGTTATTTTATATATGAAATATATAAATCATATACATAATTATTATAAGTATATAAATATAATATTTATTCATTAGATAATTTTTGTAACTATTTATTAAATTTGGACATGTAAAATGATTCACAACACTTCATGGAGATGGTAGGTGGTATATACGGATGAGAGATGATATCATTCCATTAATGAGTGAAAGGGAAAGGCATTGGGTGATATTATAATTTTAATGAATCAAAAACATATAAAAAAAATAAAATATATTCATTAAATATATTCATTATTTATTTCCATGTAAGGTGTGAGTGAATAATGAACCATATTTCTTCGTGAGGCGGTAGTCCTCCGTACACATGAGAGATGTTATCATAATTTAAACGACATGGAAATTAAGAAAGTATATGTAGTATTATTATTATAAAAGAATAATAATATCATAAATATTATATAAATGCATTAAATATATTATTATATACATCCTTTCAAATTTGTGATGGAAAATGAATGACAATGGTTTGTGAGGTGGTAGTCCTCTACACACACGATTGATGATTTCATTTCCCATTTGATAGAGGAGGAGATGGATAAATATTATACCATAAACATAAAACCATATAAATATATCTAATATACTAGTTTTATTATATTATATTTTTATGACATAATTCATGGAGGAAAAATAATAGATAAAGTGAAATATAATTTTTAAGTCAATTACCTTCACTAAGAGAAACCTCCTTTATATAACCTATTAAAGACACTCGAGTTAGTCATTCTGGAATAAAAGTAGCTCTAAAACGTTTCCATAGATGTTATAGAGGGATTTTAATACGTTTTTGTTGAGAAAAAGGTATTTATAGGTGCGTATAATTGAATGTAGTGAGTTCTATTTTATAAGTGGGGAAAAAAACCCTCTTAAAAATTACATGGAAATTTCCCAAAAGAATCCAAAATGATAAAGTAATTCACATGAAAAATGATTAAAATGGTCATATTTTCTAAATTTGGATAGATAATATGTAAATATGGCCATCCAATAACATTTTGACAAGTTTTTATGTCATGTTAACCCTTATCTTCTTAGTTTAACCCCCAGTAAACCTGTTTTACCATAACCACGACAATTAATTTTTATTATTTAAACTATCCATTTTGGTAAAAAATTAAATTGAAATTATTATATAATAAAAACAATGATTATTAAAAATATTTAATCTATTTTTAGAAATTAAATTTATATAAGTGTAGGAATTAAATTTAAAATTATTCTCAGATATGTGTAGAAAAAGCGAGGTTACAAAGTGAAAATTAGCATAACTATAGAAGGTTTTAATATAAAAATTCAAAATTAAATTGATTTAAATGAAATAAATAAGTTAAATTATAATATAATATAACTAATTCAACTTTAAACCCATTTCAAAATATAATTTAACATTTTTAATTATTTAAATTAAAAGATACTTTTTCAATAAAAATCACTATTTTTCACTATTCATCAAAAAACAAAACATTTTAGAAAAATCACAAAAATTCACCTTAATATAATTTTTATATTATGATTTAAAAAATAAAGTACAATTTATCCAATAAGTTTCAATGAGTTGTAAAAATTAATTTTAAATTATTTGTGCCAAGTGTGACTTAACCAACCTTTAGAGAAAATAATGTTTTTCATAGAACATTTCCTGTTTATTTTAAATGATTATTATTTTATTTATAATAAATATATAACCATAATGTTTCATAATTTATTTAATACTATTCATAACCACCAATTTAATTGGTCAGTTATAACATATACAATAGTACTATTGATTAAAACTCTAGGTTGCGTGTTTCACAAGCTATCGAAGAGATTAACTTTAAATAAATATATTTCATGGGTGTTTTATTCCTGGTGATGCATGTTTCATACATTATTGTATACAATTGTATTAATTTATAATATTGTGGGGTTAAATTTTCCACACCTAAAATAAAGTGTTTCCTTATAATTTTATCTTCCGCTCAGAAATCAATGGCTTGATATTTGTAAATTCCTTTATTAAATATCCACATCATCAAAAGGGTTAATAAAACATCCTATTAATAAGGGATAAATAAATGTAAAAATTTCATATGAAAAAACACATAATTTTTTTTAAATGTATGATAACATTGGTGGAAATTGAAGATATGCACATAGAAGAAAAGTGTAAATAATTATAGATAGTTATAGAGGTCATTGATCAAACTTCCTTTTCCAAAGCTATACTAATATACTTCTTATAATGTTCCAAAAATTTTATGATCCATTATTACTTCATCATTATGATATGGTAAAACACGAAAGTTACCAATACCATTAAACCTATGTAATTTTTTTAAATGAATTCTTCCTCAAATAACTATTTCATATACTAATCTGGTAGGTTGTATTCTAATAATTTTTTTACATAAATATCCTTAATCATGTTACATTCCAACCATGAAAATTTTCAAAATGGGTGCTTAATACTTTGAACTTATGATTAACCTTAAAATAATAACCGATGATGGTATCCATAAATCTTATATTAATGAAGACATATATGCTTCTAAAATTTAACACAATGCTTAGATATTTTATGAATCCTATACAAAAAATACCATTGATAATAATTATTCTACAAATTGATTGTTGAATTACAATAGAAAAATACTTCATCCATTTTATTTCAATTTAGGTATTTCTTTAGTCTGGGGGTAAACCTTTATAAGAGGGAATTTAATTTGATAATACCGAAGATCCCCACATTTAAGAAAAATAACTATAAGTGTATCCCTTGGATGAAATTTTTTTCCATACGTCACTGTATTTATTTTTCATCTATAATTCTTTGCTTTATGACCTTATTTTATACACATAAAACATTTTCAAATTCATTTAAAACACTTTATTTTCAATATAATACACCTTAGATTTATCCTAGGACATTTATTTTTATTATCTATTCAAATCCATAATAATTGTTTTTTTAAAAAAAAATTATTAAAATAATATCCTTGCGAGTGTCCAAATTTGTGTATAGTAAGGCCCGTTTTCAAGCACCACGTGACGATCGGGTAATTCTCAATATTTCATTTTCGAAGTTATTACCCTAGGTACATATATACCAGAACCATTTCCACTTGTAGTCTCCACACATGGTTTTATTACTTGGTAAAATCACATAATCTCTTATTTACTAAACATTTTAAGATGTTCATTTATTCTTATCCTCGAATTCTATCATAGGGTTTTGTTCCTTGATATATGTTCTCCATAATCTAGTTCCCATGATTTCTACTAAATATCATTCGATAAAAACCATAGAGACCCCAACCCCAGTATCCCAGAGTCGATGTATTGCATTACCACATTTTCATAAGATACAAGGAATCATATCACAAAAGACTAAATCATTTATTAATCTTAGGAAACTATATTCAAACATGATTTCGATATTTCATTTGAATAAAAAAACTACAATTTTTTTTGAGAACATCATTATCCCTCTAGCATATCCTTTCACATCATTTATAGTAATCTTCTTGAATTCCTTGAAAAATAGAAAACTAAGGGTTAGATCAAACAATTAATGAAGGTTGAGTACATGGAATGTGATCATGAATTACTAAGAATAATCAAATTGGTAAATTAAGTAACTTAAAACATATGATATTTGATCAATAACATGACTATCATAACTATATAAGGAATATACAATAGTGTAAGGTATGTAACTAAAAACATATGACATTTTATTGATAAACTGAGAATGAAATGAATCCATAGATAACATCATTTTGAAAATATCATAGATAATAATAACTAAATTTTTGATGATGGAAATGATTAATTATTGTATTTTATGTTCTAGGAAACATGATACCTCTACCATCAATACCTTTCACAAGATAATTTAAAAACATATATAGAAGCCAATTGAATGCTAGCTTACTAGATTCCCCTCATGAGAATGTTGATTCCTCAAGGGGATATATAATTATGGGTCCCACACATAACTATATGTCCAAAGCAGTCATCATATACTGAATAATCGATTTAATTCGTGAAATATTTTGTAATCATCACATATCTGTGTTGATTAAAGAATACAGATATATTTATATATCCCAAGAAAAATAAATACATTTCAATGTAGAAAACCTTATTTAGAAATGATATACGGTTTAAGAAATTTTAAATATCCCTGATAAATTTTACAGATATTTAGGGTAAATTTAAAGTCTAATGATCACATGAAATTCAATATTACAAGGTAAAGTAAATGATTAGAGAAATGTATTAAGGATGTATATTTAAATACTTTCCTTACTTAAAATGATCACAAAATAATAAAATAGAAAATAAGGATTATATGAATACAATATATCTCTTGTGTATCATATGTAAAATAAAGGGTTTATGTTGTTGATGAATAGAAATACCATAAAATGTTATTGAAAAAAGTCTTGAGGAAAATATTGTTTTTACTTTTAAAATAATTTTAAAACTAAAATTTCAATAAATATTTTGAAAATAAATTTATTCCAAAATAATCAATGAATCATATAAAGTATAATCTAAAAAATTGAGTGGTTATGAAGCTAGGAAATTCTATACATGCTAAGTACATTAAAATAAATAATACTTTCACATTTTTGATAAAAATAAAGTGAGCCTTATTTTGAAAATGAAATGAAGATTACTTTCAAAATGTTTTGTAAAAAAAGTAAAAATGGGTTAGAATTTATTTAATAAATCATTTGGTAATGATAAAAACATGTTTGAAAACATTTTTTGGGAACCTAGTTTTTAAAGAAAAAATATTTCTGAAAGAAGATAGAAATGAAGTTATATTTTCTTAAAAAAATATTTCATGATCATTTTTTTCACCAAAGATTAAAAACTGATACTATTACATTAAAAATAAATGAAGAGAAAAATAAAATTAAATTGTTTTATTAGAAAATTATCAAATAATTTCTTTTAATAGAAATTTGAGCACAAAAAATTCTGATTAAAATGAAATTCTGAAATAATCACTTACAAAGAACATAACATTGAAATGATAATTGAAAAATAAATTTATTATGTTTATCAAATAAAAATAAAAATAAAAATAGGATAGAAAAATTAATATATGTATTATTAAATACTCACATAATCATATACTATTAATGATTTTGAAGAAGAAATATAACCCAATGAAAAGAAACCGAGTTAGGAAATTATTTACCACTTGGAGAGTTTAAGTCAAATAATCTTTGATTAAATAATTTAAATTGAATATTTAAATACCCTAAATTATTAATTAATCATAATATTACATGATAAAGGGATAGTTTTCACAATATATAAAATAAATTAGGTGTAAAATATTAAAATATGCCTCAATGAAGGGAAATTGAGATGAAGTCTCTTACCTCACACTTCCTTTGGGTTGAATGTGATTTATCCTCTGTTGACCTATCATAGTTTTAATTATAAAAAATAAGGAATAATTATGTTTCTAATTAGTTTACTGTGTCATGTTAGGACTTTTCATTATAAGAATGATTGGTAGAATACACTAATTATGAGTCACTGTTATCCTGACTCACCCCTACAGATGACTCATTGCTAAGGCTTACTCATCGATCCTGACTCACCATTATCCCAAGTCACCGTCCCAATACAGATTCCAAAATGACATATGCAAGAGTCACCGTTCTTTAATCACCATTCCTAACTCACCATTCCTAACTCACAGCTCATGAATCACTATTCCTGACTCACCCTTCTTGACTCACTAATCCTGACTCACCATTCATGACTCACTATTCTTGACTCACCGCTCTAGACTCACCACTACCGACACATCACTCTTGTCTCACCAAAATTCTATGTCACTTCTATGTTTGAGTTACTATTGTATCAACCTACTTTCATAAATTCCACCAGAGAGTCACTGCTATAAAGACTCACTTCCACATTTCCATTTTCATTTTAAATTCAATATTTGTAAAATTTATATTTGTGAAATTTAATGTTAGTAATTAAATTTATTTCATTTTACAGACAACATTAAAATTGATTTCAGTCTGCAGTATGAGATATGAGGTACCAGAACATGATTGATAACATTATTTAAATTGGGTAAAGAATATAAAGCTAAAAAATCTATCTTAAAAATTTGTTCCTAGTGAAAAATGATAACAATCATGACTCTACAAGTGTTCCAAACTGAAAAGAGTAATTTTCAGGTCTGAGAGATTCTACTTCAAACATTTTTAGAACACATGAGGAAGTTGATTCTTTATATACACATATATCTCTCATACACCACAGGACAAAAGAATCTATGATACTCTATTTTACGACAACTCTCTAAAAAATTATTTTAGCTTTATTTAAATCTATCTTCAATGAGTCACGAAGCTACAACACATATCACACAAAGAAACAATATCCCTTCAACTCTTTTATCTTCTCTATTTGGGTTGTTAATTTATAGTATGAGTAGTGTGTGATTATCTCTATTTTATAAACACACAAAGACTCATATTCATAACCATAAGATACATATATATCTTCACAACTTATCTTTTTACACCTTATACTCCCATGTATAATAGTAGAATAATTCCTTACATGGCTTGTCACTCTTTTCACTCCCATGAAAACGGAGGAAGAGGTCTTTGTGACATGGAAAACACAATATGATCTATTATATAACTCAATACAGGGTGTGGATAAAATTTATGTTTATACAAACTACTTGGTGGATGTTGATCAATAAGTGTAGTGGACTAAGAATTACCTTGAGAATGAACCTCTTATTTTTATTTTTGCTAAGCCATTAATGTTCTGTTTCACTGCTTCATCATATTAAAATAAAAAAAAATTCTTTCACTTTGGTAGATAATCTTAGATTGTTTTTATATTATATATTTATTTAGTAAATTTATTTTAAAATTTAAAATAGCATTTCTTATTATTTTTGATGATAACTAATCACACTTTGAGAAATATTTTAAAATATATTTTTTATAAATACGACCTTTTGGTTTACTGGGATATCTTTTATTCGAATTTGGGGGATTTTTTTAAAATCCATTTTAAATAGATATTTTAATTAGGAACTCAATTCTTCTCCTATAGAGCCTCCTCCCTGACCACATATTGGCATCAGAGGAGTTAAAATCATTTCAAAAAATTAAACTATGATTACAATTGTATGAAAAAGATCTTAAAATTAAAATTAATTCTAAATTTTTAGTTCTTCATATTAATTTTTTAATATTTTAATATTGATAATAGATAAGAAGGTGCTACTTCTATAAGAAATCCATATTTCAATGGGACTAATTATACCTAATTGGGAATAAAAATTAAAATGCATATGGAAAGTATGGGCTTTGAAATATTGTCTTCCATAGTTGATGAGTATAAAATTCCTACCACTTCTTGAAATAGTTGGGAGGATGAAACTAAGGTTTGTTATAATAATAATTTCAAACCATGAATTCCTTATATTTTACCTTAGGAGATTAGGAGATTGATAAAATTTATGCATGTAAAAACACCCATGAGATATTATATACTCTAGTAGTTTCCCATGAAGGAACTATAAATGTTAAAGAAACAAGGAATAATAGTTACTCAATTAAATATAATACATTTACGATGAAGCATGATGAGCCTATCTCAGACATGTATCTCAGGTTCAATGAGATTGTGAATATAATGAGTTCACTAGGAATGCTAGTAACTGCCAAAGGGTAGATCATGAGACAATTAAGACGTGTTCTAAAAAGATGGTCAGGGACATCAGTGTCAATTAGAGAATAATTTGACATCAATGAAATTCTTGTAAATGATTTTATATAAAAATTGATGATGTATGGATAAGCGCTAAAGGATAATCATGAATTAGATGATGAACCTAAGAGAAAATCTATCTCTTTCAATACCACCATATCTAAGAAAAAAAAGAAAAGAGTTCAAGTTCAAGATGATAGTTCATGTGATGAAGATTCATTAGATGATAGTGATGAGGAAATGGCTTAGTTAGCTAGAATATTTAATAAATTTTATAAAAATAATAAATTCTTTAGCAAACATATCTTCAAATCAAAATATGACAATCATGGGAAGTGTAAAAATGATTGGAAGAATAATGATCATTAAAATGACATCATATGTTATGAGTGCAAGAGAAAAATACATGTGAAATCTGACTATCCAAAAATGATGTACATGAATAAAAATGATAACAAGGATCAATAGTACAAGAAATGTATGAAACTACCTAGAGTTCTTCTAAGGAACCCTCCAGTGACTCTGATTTATCTCATGATGAAAAATTTGATAATGCTAACATGTTCTTTTTGAAAAATCAATAATAGGTAATTTATGCATCTCTTGAACATAAATCTCATTACTCTAGATATGAATATTAAGATGATTTTGATGCAAACAAGACTAAAAACAAGTTTTTTTATTATTGAAACATGCTCGAGGATTCATTTAATAAGATATATCCCAAATAAAAAACACTAAAAAAACATGCTCTCACTATATCAGTTAAATATGAAGTTGTTATAGAAAATGAGAAAAATGACCAGTTAGTTAAAAAAATCCCGAACATAAAATATTTTAACACAAATTATTAGAGAATAAATTTATCTAAAATACACCATAGGTATAGGATACCATCCTAGACTGAGCAGAATAATTTAATACACATATATTCCAAAATCTGGAAAATATTTTACTAGTTCCGGTTCTAAATTTTTTTCTCTTGCATCTAGTTCTAAAAATCATGATATAAGTTATTTTTCTAGTGGAGATAATATTGTTTATTTCACTATAAATTTACAAACTGGTCATAGTAAACCCATTATTAAAGTGTGGGTTCCTATAGCTTTAATTACTAACATTTCTAGACCGATGAGAATATGTGTACCAAAATCATTTCCTATATAATATTTTTTGTAGAAATCGTCTTTAAAATATACTGTAAGAATTTATACTATTTGGATAGTGGGTGTTCAAGTAATATCAAAATAGACTTAAAAAATTTCATAAATTTAATAATTATTGATGGTGGACATGACACTTTTGGTGAAAATGCTAAAGGAAAGATCATTGGTCTTGGTCAAATTAGTAACACCAATTCAATTTACATTTCAAAAGTACATTTTTTATAGTTTATATTAAAATATACTTATAATTTTATAATTATGTGATGATGGTTTTCAAGTCAAATTTGAAAATAATTTTTGTAATGCTTTTAACTCTAAAATTGATTTCGTTTTACTTACTATATAAATGAAAAAGATTATGATATTAATTTGGATTATTTATGTTCACAAAATGTTTCTTTCTTAAGTTTCTTTCAGAGATATTATTTTATCTGGCATAGGAGACTATGCTGTTTTAATATTCACTCACATAGAAAGGTTAATAGAAAATGGTTAGTCAAGGATCTACCCAAACGTGATTTTCCTAACAATAAAGTCGGGAGTCATATTCAATAAGGAAAATATCACAAGATATCATTCAAACCTAAGAAAGTAGTCTCATCTTATCAACCTCTTGAGCTTGTTCATGTGGACATGTATGAAAAATCTAGAGTTTCAATTTTAAAATGGTAAGCACTATATTTATGTACATGTAGTTTAATTTTATAGTTATACTTGACTTATTTTTAACTCACAAAATTGATGCTTGTTATTATTTTACCAGGTATGCTAAATTGGTAGAAAATATAAGTGGCCTTAAAATTAAGTCATTAAAAATTGACCAAGGCTGTGAGTTTAAAAATTAAGATTTGAAAAAAAAAATCTCACAAAATAGATATAGCCATATCTTCTCTGCTCCAAGGAAACCTCAGCAGAATAGAGTGGTAGAGAGAAGAAACACACCCCTTCAAGGGATTTCTAGTACTATACTCAATGAATAGGACATACCTATCTGTTTCTAGGTCGAGGCTACAAAGTAAGATTTCTAATTAATCAATAGAGTCTTAATCAGAACTATCTTAAAGAAAACCCTCTTATGAACTATAAAAAAATAGGAATCCCAAGGTTAAATACTATTGTGTTTTTATCTGGAAAGTCATTATTCTTAATACTAAGGACAATCTTAACAAATTTTCCTAAAACATTGATGAAATAATTTTCCTAGTATTTTCCATTTCTAGTAAATCCAATAGAGTGTTTAACAAGAG
The DNA here is from genome assembly GCA_963277665.1 of Viscum album. Classification (NCBI taxonomy): domain Eukaryota; kingdom Viridiplantae; phylum Streptophyta; class Magnoliopsida; order Santalales; family Viscaceae; genus Viscum; species Viscum album. The sequence goes on from OY728150.1 coordinate 960,907,817, forward strand.
AACCAAATGTGTGGGAGAATCTATACATGTAAAATTTGATGAAATATATCAACATGAGCCCAAAATATCTCTAGAAAATCTTGAGGATGATCTATCAAATATAAACTAAAATTACAAACCATTTCATTATTCGGTCAAATAAGAAGAAAAATCATCCAGCTATGGAAAATTTCTAGACACCAAAGCTTTAGAACATGAATCTCTAGAAGACCTAGAGGAAACCATTATATATTTCTCTAGAGGCATTAGGACTCTTAAAAATCACCCTTTAGATACTGTAGTTAGATACATAGACAAAGGAACACAAAATAGTGTTTCACTAATAGACTAGGTTTAACATCTACCCTTTTTTCACAACTTAAAACATAAAATATCAATGAAGAAATCAGTGATGAATTCTGGGTAATTTCTATGAAAGAAGAGATAAACCAGTTTGAAAGAACTAAAGAATGGAAAATTGTTGATAGTCCCAAGGATACTTTGACTATAGCCACCAATTGAGTGTTTTGAAATAAGGTTGATGAATCTAGCACTATAGTAAGGAATAAGTCTTCATTAGTTTTACAAGGTTATAGTTAAGAATAAAGAAAATAATATGAAGAAACCTTTACACATGTAGCTATACTTGAAGCTATTTGAATCATACTAGCTTTTCCAACTCATCAAAATTTAAAACATATAAAATGGATGTCAAAAGTGAATTCTTAAATGGTTATATAGTTAAGGATGTTTTTTATGAACAAACCCCTATAGTTTTTAAAATCACCATTTTCCAAATCATGTTTTCAAATAAACAAAATAATTATATTGTTTAAATATATCTCTTAAAGCATGGTATGATAGGATTATCTCTTTTCATATTTGAAAAGGTTTTACAAAAGCTATAGATTAACCTACATTTTTATCACAATAATTTAAAAAAAAATTAGTTGTTTTAATTTATGTAGTTGATATTATTTTTCGATATTCTTAAAACTTCATATGTTCTAATTCTGAAAAAATGGTGAAAAGTGAATCTGAAATGAGTTTAATGGGTAAACTTATATTCTTCCTTGGATTTCAATATTTTTAAAATAATGAAGAAATTATTTTAGATCAAATAAAATATACTATAGATCTTCTAAAAAGTTTTGTTTTGGATAAACCTATATGTAGTGATACTCACATGAGTACCACATGTAAATTAGATCAGGATGAGGCTGGGAAACCAATTGATCAAATTGATTATAGACGTGTGATTTGAAGTACTCTATATATAACTGCTAGCCTACCTGACATTATGTTTAGTGTGGGTATGTGTTCTCATTTTCAATAAAACCCAAAAGAGTCAAACATAGTCAGTGTTATTTTTAAAAAAAATCATATATACTTCTACTTTTGGACTTTTCTATCTCAGAGGGTAAGAATTTAATTTAGTTAGTTATCCTGATGCTGATTTTGGTGGATGAAATTCAGATAGAAAAAGAACCTCTAAAATATGTCATAATTTGGTAATTCACTAGTATCACGGTCTAGTAAGAAACAAAATTCTATTGCATTATCTACCATTGAATCAGAACACATAGCTACCAGTAGTTTTTGTGCTCAAATTTTGTGGATAAAACAGACATGACTAGATTTTGGATATCAATTCTGTCATATCCCTTTAAATTGTGACAACAAAACTGCTATTAACATTTCTATAAATATAGTATCTCATTATAGAACAAAACATATTAATACAAGACACCACTTTTTGAGAGATCATTATACAAAAGGTGATATAACTCTTGAATACATTGTCACATAACATCAGCTTACTGATATTTTTACTAAGCCTTTGAATTCAAATAGAAAGAGTTACATCAATCATGAGTTAGGGATGATTAATTTAAGTTAATTAAAATTCTATTGATATCTCAACATTGTTGTGTCACTGTTGATGACACACCATTGATGTCTCACCATCGTTTTTATTTTAAAAATTTACCTGACTAAGTTGCTGATTATTATAATAAAAATTATTATTTATTTTCCATATATTTTTTTATATTTTTTAGAATACTTAAATTATAAAATCAAACCCATCTAATTTTTTCGAGCCACTCAACCATTAAACCCTATTTTCGAACCTCCTTCCCTACCATTACACCTTCCCTTCATTACCTTCGAACTCTCCCTAGATGTTCAGAATGGATAAAATGAGGCGACAATCTGAATCGAATGCATAAAAGTGTCGACTATCAAATAAGAAGAAAACTTTTTCATTCTGAAACACTAAGAACCTTCGGATCCAGAACCCATGAACCAAGATAGTGTTTGAGAAAAAAAGATTTATATAGATTGGATTCTCTCAAGTAAGTCTCTTGTAATATGATTATTTCAAGAGAAAAGTTGAATGGAATGGTTTTTAAATAATAAGAGACCCTTGTATCTGATTTCAGTATCTAAGTTCTACCAGTATTTTAATTTTTCCTTGATCGAAGGATATAATTCATGATAAGAACCGGAAGAAATGGGCATAAATGTGTCTTCTCATCAATTCTATGGGAAACATGTTTTGGAGTACCTCATGAGGGTATCTTCGAAAATCATCAGGGATGTATCCCTCTTAAAAATGAAATTTTTTGTTTTGAAGAGGATCTAACATATATAACTGGAGATGGATGTAACGCCCCGACCCCAGCTACCCAGAGTCGGTGCATTACTTCGTAACATTGGCATGATCACAAGAAGATCAAATCTCGAAAGACCGATTGGTTTAGTAGCCTTGGAAACACTAGATATATTTCATAAGTTTTACATTACATCATAAAATGAAAAACTACTACAACAACATAATGTTCCAAAATCCACACTATAATCCCCTCATAATATCCCTGCAGGTCATTCATAACTTACATCTTCACTTCCTGGGAAAAATAAAACATAAAAAAGGGGTGAGCTCAAATGCCCAGTAAGGATATCAATATAGCGGAAACTTTCATAAATAAGAATAAACATTTAAGGCAATGTATAACTAAAACAAAAGCCTTTTAAACTTGAACTTTCAACATGGTATGGCATAAATAAAATGAAGTAATGCCATTTACTTATTCACATGGATATTCTACTAATCGAATGATCACATGCAAAAATCAATAACCACTTTCATAATTATGGAATGCATAATGTCAAACGTTAATTTCATTGTCTAGGCCTCATCCCAAGACCTAGGGGTTACTTCTAACCGGAACCCAACCCGGAGTGCCTCTAATAACCGGACACCAACCCGGAGTGCCTCTAATAACCGGACACCAACCCGGAGTACCTCTAATAACCGGAGACCAAACCGGAGGGCTTACTTTTACCAGTCCCTAACCTGGAGGGCTTACTTTAACCAGTCCCCAACCTGGAGGGCTTATTTTTACCAGTCCCCAACCTGGAGGGCTTACTTTTACCAGTCCCCAACCTGGAGGGCTTACTTTTACCGGTCCCCAACCCGGAACATACTTGTCTAGCACATTCATCTGAAGAAAAGTTTGAAATATAACATAAACATTCGGATTAAAACTAGCATACGAAATGTCAATAGTTTCACCATAAACTATGAATGGTATAAAATAGCACATCCATAGTCAAACATATCACAAAACCTTCAATACAATATAGAAGTTTTGTATTATAATAAATCAACTTCAAATAAGCTTAAAATCCATTAAAGGATGTTGACATAGATGAAATCAAAACACTTTTTAGAGAAATATCTCTTTTTATTTTGAAATCATTTAAGATCCATATAAAATAAAACATTTTCTTTGAAAATATTCTTATAAGCTTGTAAGGAAAGCTTCGACGATTTTATAACGGCGGAAAATAACCGCACCCGCCGTATAAGTTAAAACATTCTTACCTCAATTCTGTCGAAAAGGTTAAAAAGGACCTTGTTTTGAAAACGACGGAAAGATTCCTTTATAAACCTCTTATAAAAAGTCAAACAAGGGTATAAATGACTTTAACCCATATTCTTGTAAATAGTAAAAATGTTTTGAAATACATTTCGAAGAAACATGGATGTGGATGATAAAGAGATCCCAGTAGATTATTACGTATAATACAACCTCGGATAATGAAGAGATTGTGAAATAACCCTTACCTTGTACTTTTCCTTGGTTGGGGTAGGTTATCCTCCTGTATAATGGTGAAATAGTTGTTATTAAATTATACAAGAATCATATATATTAATATGATATCATATATGATCTTTTAACATTGATTTGTTAATAATATCTTAGAATTATCGTCGTTTCGGGAGTTAACTTACTCATTTTCTTTTATATGTTTTGTTACATAAGCCATGGTTGTTGTATCTTATTCATATCCAGAATGATATCCAGTCCTTAAACATCATTTTTAAATCATCAAATGATAATTATACTTGAATGGATACGATGGAGAATGAATCTCATCGCGTTCGTGGAGACGGTAGTCCGTACGTACGCACGAGCGACAATATCATTCTTTTGATATTAAAATAATATATAAATGGATGGTATATCATATATACAGAATCATTAACATGTTATATTTATTATTTACATGAGTTACACATCATTATTATACCCATCCAAATAATATTATATTGAATAACAATTACACCACGACGTGGAGACGGTAAGCCGTACGTACGCACGTATGGTGACATGTTATTCAAAGGGTGGATAGAATACTGAATATGATTGTACCATATTTATAATAACATCACAGTATATGTGAGATACTGGAGTTATTATTTTAGAATGGTAAGAACAAAGGAAGAAGAAGTGGAAGAAGAAATGAACTTGGAGAAGGGTGGTGAAATCATTACCTCTTCTTCGGGTTCTTCCTTTTGATTTGATCAAAAGGGCTCCTTAGGTTGGCTTTCTGATCACACTAAGGCCTCTAGGTTATAGTGAGGGATGTTGGGAGAGTATTTGGGCAGAGTTTGGCCGAACCAAAAGGCTTTAGAGGTGTGAAGAAATGAGAAGGAGGAGTGCCCTTTTATAAGAGGGGTGAGGGGCACCTTTGGAAAAGCTAGAAATATTAATTTATAATAAATTCATATTCGGTTTCTAATGGCTCCAAAGTTGATTATTTAAATGTTAAGGTGGGGATAGGTCGAAAACAACTCAACCAATAGAATTTAGACAGGTTTGGGTACTTATATTAACCTTATCTTTAAGTATTAACTCTAAGTTAATTAGTTTCACTTTTACAATGTCTCTTTGTATTTTTATATAATATGGTTAATAAACTTACTATATACATCCAAGAGACCCCCAAGTGGTCCATTAATGATGAACCTATCATGATATAAGTCTCTTGGCCGAACCTTAGATTTTTAGGAATTTAATATCAATTAATAATATAATATTTGTTTTAAGAACTCTTTTATGTCAATTTTGACACTATTCAATAGTTGATTTTTGTGAAACTCATAACAGATTGATTACTTCGAACACAGTCAATTAAATCAATCCTAATATATCATATTATCCTATAAAATTAGTTTAATTCATTAAAAGGTTCATATTATATTTTTTTTTGGTATTTATAATATCAATTATTTTAATTTTTCACTATTATAATAATTACTGCATCATCATTGTGTCATAAATAAAATATATTATTTAATGTCTAAAAATTATAAATAAAATATCATTATGTAGGAAATCTTTTTATCTTTCTAATGAATATTTATAATCTAAAATCCAACTTATATAACCATATGTAACAATTGTTTTGCTAAAAGATATATTTTTGTATTCATTTTGACTTAATTAAAATAAAGTGTCATTATCACTTACAAGTGGATCCATGGGGTCCCAAAATTGACACAAAGATGCCCATGGTCGACTATGTATCAACCAATAGGGTTAAGACACGTTTTAGGGTAATTTAGTATTATTATAATATTATTTTTTAACCCTTATTTACCGGATTTACCCTTAACCATGGTAAATAAAATATTTACCGCAGTAATTATTCAAAATGTCTAAAAATAAAAGTTACCTATTTACACAATTTGAACATCCTGATTCCAAATATGGAATCCATTTTCCTAAATTCTAATCACAGAAGTGGCAGAAATTAATTTAAAATTAATTCCCGCTGTCAAAACAAAAAGCGTGTTTTTAAGAGATAATAACTATCAAAAGATTGACACTTGTTTATGTTCAGTTTAATGGTAAAATTATGTCCAATGACCAACATTATATTAAATTGTAAAAATATATTCTAAATATATTTTAAAACCACTCAAATTCATAATTTATCACTATTAATTATTTTGATTAAAAAAGTTGTTTTTAATTAAAATTTAGTAATTTTCACTATTCATCAAAATATGAAAGTTATCCGAAATGTACCAAAATTTCACCTTAGGCTAAATTCGATATTCAGAATCCAAAAATGAAGTCCATTTTCAAATATAAAATATATATAATTTCAAAAAGTAGGTATTACTATTCATAACGGCTAGTTTGATTAGTTATGGTGTGTTAGAACTCGGTGTTGCGTACAACACACGCTATCACATTATTCAAAGAGAAGCGTACCGTAGAAGCTTGGGATGTTTCATTTTAAATTTTTGATGTCCCCATTTAGTCAAAAAGTTTAAAATATAGTATTTAAAAAGGGTTCACTATTAAAGTTGATAAAAGTGCAATACTGAAAATGAATTTGTTCTTGCATTATATTTAAGAAACTCTTAATATGGATTCTAAAATTATAAGGATTATATAAACATTAAAATTTATCTAATACTATTCATAACCTCTTTTGAACAGCTTGTTTGGTAAGTCATGGTGTGCTTGAACTTGGTGTTGCATGTAGTGAAAGTTATTGAATTATTTTGAAGAAATAACACATTATGAATTCTTGGGGTGTTACATTCTCCCCTCCTTCAATAAATTGCGTCCTCGCAATTTGAAATTGTTCTTTGAAAATAAAAGGTTGAAAGTAGAATATATATTTGTGGGAAAACCCACATCGGAAATTGGGTTACTAAAATTTAGTCTTAATATGAGGAAAAGAGAAATGAAAGGGTCACCACCAAATTATGATCTCGATTAGGAGAACATTGGTGGCAATTAGAGACATATAATTGGAGGAAAAACGTAAATATTTATAGGTAGTGATTGAGGTCATCAATCACAAACAAGTATAAAATTGAGGTCCTTAAACTCATCAATCTATGATGATTTGAAGTACCATCGGTTCAACAAAATATAGGGTATTAGGATAACACATTTTTGACGTTTCAAAATATCTTAGTTGAAATCCCACATCGAAAAATGAATTAATGAGGCCTCTATTTAAAATAAAGAGTCGAAAGTATGAAGATTACCGAAAATAACACATACTAGGGTTCCATGTAGGAAAATATGGATATGGAAGAAAAATCTAACCATCAATTATCTGATGGAGAGTGGTAGAGAACATGGCTATGAAAAGGCCAACAATCCCAAAGCCATAAATTAGTGATGATTTAAGGTACCATCTAGGACAACATTTTCGTTCCAAGTTCCTTTTATTAATGTTGAGGAATTTATTTATGAGATTGGATAAGATCATAAGGAGATATACTTACTTTATAATTAGAGTTTTATCCACTAATAAATTTCTACCACAAACTCATATTTCACTCTAAAAGATAATAGAATGTAATTTTTTTTTTCTATTTATACTATTTGTACAGGGTTCCAAAATAAATGAATTTATAATTCATCTACCAGATCTTTTAAAAAAAACTATATTATTTAATCCAGGACATCTCGTGGGCCAGTGGTAGGTGATACACCCTTGTCTCCCTTTGGTTGCGGGTTCAAGTCTCGCAGCCTTGCCGGACGCGACGGGTTGCCGCCCGACCTCCGGGTTGTCCTTTTATGGCAAACCAAAATAATCCAAACTAGAACTATCCAAAATACTTCTGTCCAAACTCACAGTCCAACATTTATAAGGAAGGTAAACATAATATAGATTCTTTTTACCCCGTAATAGAATATGAATACCTTCATCATGTATTACCATATTCCTTATTGATTACATTCATGCTCCCTTATTCCATATAGAATGCTGGATATACTTCATCAATCCAAAAATGTTTTAAACCCCAGCAATGATGGAATATACAAATCATTAATCAGCTTCAAGGTAGTCAAGAATATCCAATATAATTTATCCAAATCAATCATGTATTATTCTAAAATCACTACCTCAGTATCAGAACTATATTATGATTTATCATTCTCTCAACCATATTTTTTTCCAAAAATTTATCCTGCTATTGAGTCACTTTTCTTTGTTCCACACAATCTCAAGTCCTTAATGAAATAGTACTGCAGTACAATCCTTATATACTCCATAATTATTATAACAAGTACATTGTTGATACAACACTCAATTGACATAATCAACATAAGAATTCTAATCATTCTTCTTCATCTGTGGTAGTATCATAACTTGATTATTATCCAATAACATCATTTGCGGCATAGTCTGATGACTGGGACATAGGTTCGCGTAGTGTCCAAACTCCTTGCAAATGAAGCATTGTACATTTGAAACCATTTTCTTACCCTTGCAGTCATGTACTTTGTGCCCTTTTCCTCCACACTTATAACAAACTCCCATTCCTTTCAGGCAAGTTCCAGGGTGTTTCTTTCCACAGTTACCACATATGGGAAAATTCTTCTTTTCCCTCTTCCCTTTATCCATCATTCTCTCTTCTATCCTTTTCTTCTCTTGCTTCCCTTCAAAGCCATAGGAATCAGTAAACTCTTTACTTATCTTATCAACACATGATATTATTTCTTCATATGATGATAATACATGGGAGACTATTTCTCTTATAAATTCTAGCTTAAGACCATGAAAGATATGATCCTTCCTTCTCTTTGGATCATGTGCATTTCTGGAGTTCTCATTCCTTCTACTGGGCGCCATTTCTAAACAATGGCATACACTAGATCAGTTTATGAATCAAAATACATAATCCCATACTTATAAAACACTTAACATAAATTGAACTATTTATGGATATAATCCATAATAATAAAAATGTCTCCTTTGAGGATGTATATACTCATAAACCCTTCATAATGGTTTGTAAAGAAAATGAGAATTATCCTAAGCATATCCCCCAGGAGTGTCGTAACCAAGAGTGCAGCAAGGCCCGTTGTCGTGCACCAGTTCCCGTTCGAGTCTAGCTCAAAGCGGTGTTTTCGGGTTTTACCCCTAGGTACATCTGTGCCAGAGCCACCTCTACCTGCTCGTATCCAGACAGGGATGTATTGCTCGGAAAACTCACAAAATCTCTACAATACCAAAATTCTAGGAAGTTCTTCTATACTAATCCTCAAAGTTCATCTTAGGTCTACGTGCTCTAATCAGAGTTTATCTAAATCTAGCTTCCAAGGTTTGTACTAAACTTCCTCTGATACCAACTGTAACGCCCCGACCCCAGCTACCCAGAGTCGGTGCATTACTTCGTAACATTGGCATGATCACAAGAAGATCAAATCTCGAAAGACCGATTGGTTTAGTAGCCTTGGAAACACTAGATATATTTCATAAGTTTTACATTACATCATAAAATGAAAAACTACTACAACAACATAATGTTCCAAAATCCACACTATAATCCCCTCATAATATCCCTGCAGGTCATTCATAACTTACATCTTCACTTCCTGGGAAAAATAAAACATAAAAAAGGGGTGAGCTCAAATGCCCAGTAAGGATATCAATATAGCGGAAACTTTCATAAATAAGAATAAACATTTAAGGCAATGTATAACTAAAACAAAAGCCTTTTAAACTTGAACTTTCAACATGGTATGGCATAAATAAAATGAAGTAATGCCATTTACTTATTCACATGGATATTCTACTAATCGAATGATCACATGCAAAAATCAATAACCACTTTCATAATTATGGAATGCATAATGTCAAACGTTAATTTCATTGTCTAGGCCTCATCCCAAGACCTAGGGGTTACTTCTAACCGGAACCCAACCCGGAGTGCCTCTAATAACCGGACACCAACCCGGAGTGCCTCTAATAACCGGACACCAACCCGGAGTACCTCTAATAACCGGAGACCAAACCGGAGGGCTTACTTTTACCAGTCCCTAACCTGGAGGGCTTACTTTAACCAGTCCCCAACCTGGAGGGCTTATTTTTACCAGTCCCCAACCTGGAGGGCTTACTTTTACCAGTCCCCAACCTGGAGGGCTTACTTTTACCGGTCCCCAACCCGGAACATACTTGTCTAGCACATTCATCTGAAGAAAAGTTTGAAATATAACATAAACATTCGGATTAAAACTAGCATACGAAATGTCAATAGTTTCACCATAAACTATGAATGGGATAAAATAGCACATCCATAGTCAAACATATCACAAAACCTTCAATACAATATAGAAGTTTTGTATTATAATAAATCAACTTCAAATAAGCTTAAAATCCATTAAAGGATGTTGACATAGATGAAATCAAAACACTTTTTAGAGAAATATCTCTTTTTATTTTGAAATCATTTAAGATCCATATAAAATAAAACATTTTCTTTGAAAATATTCTTATAAGCTTGTAAGGAAAGCTTCGACGATTTTATAACGGCGGAAAATAACCGCACCCGCCGTATAAGTTAAAACATTCTTACCTCAATTCTGTCGAAAAGGTTAAAAAGGACCTTGTTTTGAAAACGACGGAAAGATTCCTTTATAAACCTCTTATAAAAAGTCAAACAAGGGTATAAATGACTTTAACCCATATTCTTGTAAATAGTAAAAATGTTTTGAAATACATTTCGAAGAAACATGGATGTGGATGATAAAGAGATCCCAGTAGATTATTACGTATAATACAACCTCGGATAATGAAGAGATTGTGAAATAACCCTTACCTTGTACTTTTCCTTGGTTGGGGTAGGTTATCCTCCTGTATAATGGTGAAATAGTTGTTATTAAATTATACAAGAATCATATATATTAATATGATATCATATATGATCTTTTAACATTGATTTGTTAATAATATCTTAGAATTATCGTCGTTTCGGGAGTTAACTTACTCATTTTCTTTTATATGTTTTGTTACATAAGCCATGGTTGTTGTATCTTATTCATATCCAGAATGATATCCAGTCCTTAAACATCATTTTTAAATCATCAAATGATAATTATACTTGAATGGATACGATGGAGAATGAATCTCATCGCGTTCGTGGAGACGGTAGTCCGTACGTACGCACGAGCGACAATATCATTCTTTTGATATTAAAATAATATATAAATGGATGGTATATCATATATACAGAATCATTAACATGTTATATTTATTATTTACATGAGTTACACATCATTATTATACCCATCCAAATAATATTATATTGAATAACAATTACACCACGACGTGGAGATGGTAAGCCGTACGTACGCACGTATGGTGACATGTTATTCAAAGGGTGGATAGAATACTGAATATGATTGTACCATATTTATAATAACATCACAGTATATGTGAGATACTGGAGTTATTATTTTAGAATGGTAAGAACAAAGGAAGAAGAAGTGGAAGAAGAAATGAACTTGGAGAAGGGTGGTGAAATCATTACCTCTTCTTCGGGTTCTTCCTTTTGATTTGATCAAAAGGGCTCCTTAGGTTGGCTTTCTGATCACACTAAGGCCTCTAGGTTATAGTGAGGGATGTTGGGAGAGTATTTGGGCAGAGTTTGGCCGAACCAAAAGGCTTTAGAGGTGTGAAGAAATGAGAAGGAGGAGTGCCCTTTTATAAGAGGGGTGAGGGGCACCTTTGGAAAAGCTAGAAATATTAATTTATAATAAATTCATATTCGGTTTCTAATGGCTCCAAAGTTGATTATTTAAATGTTAAGGTGGGGATAGGTCGAAAACAACTCAACCAATAGAATTTAGACATGTTTGGGTACTTATATTAACCTTATCTTTAAGTATTAACTCTAAGTTAATTAGTTTCACTTTTACAATGTCTCTTTGTATTTTTATATAATATGGTTAATAAACTTACTATATACATCCAAGAGACCCCCAAGTGGTCCATTAATGATGAACCTATCATGATATAAGTCTCTTGGCCGAACCTTAGATTTTTAGGAATTTAATATCAATTAATAATATAATATTTGTTTTAAGAACTCTTTTATGTCAATTTTGACACTATTCAATAGTTGATTTTTGTGAAACTCATAACAGATTGATTACTTCGAACACAGTCAATTAAATCAATCCTAATATATCATATTATCCTATAAAATTAGTTTAATTCATTAAAAGGTTCATATTATATTTTTTTTGGGTATTTATAATATCAATTATTTTAATTTTTCACTATTATAATAATTACTGCATCATCATTGTGTCATAAATAAAATATATTATTTAATGTCTAAAAATTATAAATAAAATATCATTATGTAGGAAATCTTTTTATCTTTCTAATGAATATTTATAATCTAAAATCCAACTTATATAACCATATGTAACAATTGTTTTTCTAAAAGATATATTTTTGTATTCATTTTGACTTAATTAAAATAAAGTGTCATTATCACTTACAAGTGGATCCATGGGGTCCCAAAATTGACACAAAGATGCCCATGGTCGACTATGTATCAACCAATAGGGTTAAGACACGTTTTAGGGTAATTTAGTATTATTATAATATTATTTTTTAACCCTTATTTACCGGATTTACCCTTAACCATGGTAAATAAAATATTTACCGCAGTAATTATTCAAAATGTCTAAAAATAAAAGTTACCTATTTACACAATTTGAACATCCTGATTCCAAATATGGAATCCATTTTCCTAAATTCTAAACACAGAAGTGGCAGAAATTAATTTAAAATTAATTCCCGCTGTCAAAACAAAAAGCGTGTTTTTAAGAGATAATAACTATCAAAAGATTGACACTTGTTTATGTTCAGTTTAATGGTAAAATTATGTCCAATGACCAACATTATATTAAATTGTAAAAATATATTCTAAATATATTTTAAAACCACTCAAATTCATAATTTATCACTATTAATTATTTTGATTAAAAAAGTTGTTTTTAATTAAAATTTAGTAATTTTCACTATTCATCAAAATATGAAAGTTATCCGAAATGTACCAAAATTTCACCTTAGGCTAAATTCGATATTCCGAATCCAAAAATGAAGTCCATTTTCAAATATAAAATATATATAATTTCAAAAAGTAGGTATTACTATTCATAACGGCTAGTTTGATTAGTTATGGTGTGTTAGAACTCGGTGTTGCGTACAACACACGCTATCACATTATTCAAAGAGAAGCGTACCGTAGAAGCTTGGGATGTTTCATTTTAAATTTTTGATGTCCCCATTTAGTCAAAAAGTTTAAAATATAGTATTTAAAAAGGGTTCACTATTAAAGTTGATAAAAGTGCAATACTGAAAATGAATTTGTTCTTGCATTATATTTAAGAAACTCTTAATATGGATTCTAAAATTATAAGGATTATATAAACATTAAAATTTATCTAATACTATTCATAACCTCTTTTGAACAGCTTGTTTGGTAAGTCATGGTGTGCTTGAACTTGGTGTTGCATGTAGTGAAAGTTATTGAATTATTTTGAAGAAATAACACATTATGAATTCTTGGGGTGTTACAATGGAACTCATAGAAGACCCATTACCTCTGAGTTAGATAGTGAAACTAGGATTCTGTTTAAATTTATCCAACTATTTATTTTCCAAAGAAATGGTGACTTTGCAACATTAAATTATCAATATGTTTATTTTATGTATCTTATTAAGAATGGATATAAAATAAATTTGTGGAAATACTTTATTCTTCATATGTGTGATATGATTAAACTAACTTCAATACCCACTTAACTATTTTATTCAAAGATCACTTCTACTATGTTAAAAGCCAAAGGATTAGTGGGAAAAATTGAAGAGCATGTTTTAGACTATGGTAGTTTTTTCTTTACCAAGCTTATATAGTAGATAATAAAAATAAGTTGGAATCCATTGAAGAAACTATGGGTGGAATACAATGAAAATATTTAGGAAACTTTCAACCCTTTTTACCATCCCAAAAGGCCAAAAGATATTTTTGATCCTGGTTTGAAACCAATTGATGTAATAGAATGCTCAGATGAAGAAGTAGACGTTGCACTCTCTAGAGATGAAGAAGTGAATCTATAAAATGAAGAAATATGTTATCCTAATATTCCTAAAGATCCTGGAGAACCTTCACATGAATCTCTTAGACCTTCACATGATCTCCCCTCAAGAGACACTCTTCTCAAGTATGATCATGATGAGACTGGGGAAAAACATTGAATATAAATGTGTATCTAACACCCTAGAGACTCTTATAGAGAAATAAGACGGTGAAAGTGAAATGGAATGTGATGAAGATAGATAATATGTTTATTATGGTGAATAAGATGATGGTGATGAAAATGAAAAGTAAAATGATGAATATAGAGAAGAAGAACAATCAAATAAAAATGAAGGAGATAAGGAAGATAAGGAAAGTGATGGTGTAAGATAAAATCATTCAGATCATGATATAGATGATGCAATGGTTGATGATTTATCTACTAGAGATAAATATGAGTCTTTTGAATATAAAAAGAAAGATGTGGTTGAAAATGAAGAATCTCAAAATATGGCTGACACAATAGATTAATAAGATTATATTCAATTTATAGAACCAGTTTATGACTCAAACGAAGAATTTATTGATGGGGAGAAAAACCCCATATTGGTATGAATTGAAGTTTCCAACCCTTTTGATAAATCTTCTTTTGATATATTGTACAACTACCATGGATATATAATTTTTGGTTTGCGTAATATAGCTTCCAATGACCCGCAGGGGTCCTTAATTAAGGATATGGACTTATCAAAAGAGTTTCAGCTCAAGACATCTTCTCTTAATTCATATGTCCCTACCAAAGATCAGATACCTTAAAACTATTTATACTAGTATGACTTAAAATCTTTTAGAGAGAAAATAATATCTAGATTTGGTGATATATTGAGATTATAGCCTACACTTGAAACAAATATTAGGGAAATAGATGCTTCACCTCTTCAAGAGAAAATAATTTGGAAAATTCAACTTCTAATGATTCGCGAAATTTAGTAAATAATAATGGAGAATAAGTGGATAAGTGATGATTTGGAATCTCTCAAATATATGTTTAAAACATTTAAATCTGAGTATAAAGAATATATGGATGGTATTTTGAAAAATCGTGGAGATAACTATTTTGAGTCTTCTCAAGATGCTACACCTCCTCTTCCATGAGTGTTTGATATTGAATAGTTGAGATATATTTTCAGAGATGATTTAAAAGGTGCATCAACCTCTGCTACTCCTCCTTCTAAATCATTGAACGGTGATTTGATGAGATCTATTTTCTAAGATGAATTTCTTACTATGATGGGTGGTTCAGCCTAATAGATCTTGAGTAAAATTAGCCAAACATTTATCTTTCACATTCCATGCCGAGGATTTATTCCAAATATGCCACTGCTGCTCAAGAAGATATCACAAAGAAAGTAGATTTACAATATAAAATAATTATACCAAGTATAAATTGACAAGTAATTTTAATTATTTGGAAAAAATATGTGGATTATACAAGTCACACAAGCCTCCAGAGAGAAAGTTAAAAAACTTAAAAAACATACTCATGCTCTTCAATCCTTTGGGGAAAATAAGGAAGAATTCAATAAGGCTATGGAAAAGGGAGGAATGGTTATTATGGATTTTTTCAATATTTTGAAGCCTTATCTTAATGTCTATACTATTGTTGTTGTATCTCCCATTTCTTTTCCCATTCCTTTAACTTCTTTTAGACTCATTGTTAGACTAATGTACCCTTCTCCCCATTCAGAACAACATGCTTCCTTTGTAACTAATATATTTTCAGCTTTAACTCCTAGACTTATACCTCTTCCAATTACTCTAACTATGTCACATTGGCATTTGAGACCAGTTATCTATAGAGAGTTATGTTACTCCACTGCATTAACTTCTACTATAATACTTATAGCTATCCCCATGCCTTTATCATCTACTTCTAGCATTTCTGCTAAAGGGAAAGAACCTTTGAATCATACTATTGAGAAGCACTGAATATATACTTTTTGTATTTGATAGGTATTTAATTTGAAAATTTTATCAATATATGTATTCCTTTTTTCTATAATCCTTATCCTCTTTATTTGTTATTAGATTTTTGATAACACTAAAAGTGGGAGAAAATAATTATGGAATAAGCATTTTTTTATTTATTGCTTCTATGATATTTGTTATTTCTTTGATACCATAATATTTGATACAATTTAAGTTGTTATTTTTACTATAATACACATTAAATGTTTATTTTTTCTCTTATGTTTTTCTATATTGTATATTAATTTGTTAATATTAATTCCATGATTTCTGATGATCAAAAAGAGGGTAATATAGACCTATCATAGTTTAAATAGTCAAAATTCATGCTTAATTATGTTTATAATGAGTCTATTATGTTATGTTAGAACATAGAATTATAAGATAGACGGGTATGATACTCTATGTATGAGTCACTTATATCCTACCTCACTTCAAAGGATGCCTCAATGCTAAGGCTTACTCACCAATCCTAACTCATAGTTATCCTGAGTCACCATTCCATGATAGATTCCAGAATTCTCTATGTATGAGTCACTGTTCCTGACTCAATGTTCTTGACTCACCATTCTGGACACACCATTCATGACACACCACTCATGAATCATCATTCCCGAGTCATCGTTCCTAACTCACCACTCCTAACTCACAACTCCTGACTCACAACTAAGTCTGAGTCACAGCTAATTACGAGTCACAACTGAATGAACCTATTGCCAGAAAGACATCCCAAGAGTCACCTCTCAAAAGACACACCACTACCTCCCCCTTTTCATTTTAAATTCAATATTTATAATGATAATATTTATGAAATTTAATGTTACTCATTAAATTAATGACCCTTTCTAGACAACATTAATATCTATGTCAGACTGCAGTACGAGGTATGAGGTACCATAACACAATATAGAACATGATTTATTTTGGGTGAAGTATATAAAATATTAAACTCTATCTAAAAAAGTTACTCTTCGTGAAAAATGAAAACAATCACGACTCAACAATTTTTCCAAATGAAAAAGAGCCATATTCTTGTGTGCAATATTCCACTTCAAACATTTGAAGAAAACATGAAGAATAATATTTTTAAGGTATAGTTGGATCTATCATACACCATAAGAAATAATATTTTTTGATACTCTCTTTTATGATAACTCACTAAAAAATGACTCAAGCTTCATTTGAAGCTATCTTCAAGGACTCATGAAGATGCAACATATATCACATAAAAAAACAATATACCTTTTACTTCATTATCTTATATTTTTGTGTACTTTATTTACATTATAAGAAGTGTATTATTATATTTATTTTATTAACACACACCGAATCCTATGGATAACTGGAATGTACACAAATATATTCACAACATATCTTTTTACACCATACACTCCCACGGATAACAGTGGAAGAGGACCCCGTGTTTCCTATTAGTCTTTTCACTCCGATGAAAACTATGGAAGAGGTCTCTATGACCTCAAAAAAACTGTATGTGTTGTTGTATACCTCAATCCAGGATGTGGATACAATTCATGTTTATATAACCTACTTGGTGGAATGTGATCACCAAGTGAAGTGGAATATGTGTCAATATGAGAATAAACCTATTGTTTTTATTTCGGATATGCCTTTAATGTTTTGTTTTCATCACTCTTTCATTTTCTAATAGTAAAAAATAATTTCATTTTGATAGTTAATCATATATAGTGTTTATATTATAATTTTATTTAGTAAATAGATTTTAAATGTTAAAATAGAATTTTATATTATTTCAACTGAGAACTAATAACTCTTTAATAAATATTCTAAAAGATCAAAACTCTTATAAATATAATAAATTGGTTGACTATTATATCTTTTATTCTAATTTCTTGGATTTTTTAAATCCATTTTAAATAGATATTATAATTAGAAACACAATTCACCGCCCTCTTGAGTCTCCTATCTAACCAAAATCCTCATTTATAATGGTTTTAATCATATTATTAATTTATAACAGGACCATATTCATATTAATGATATCAAATATGATCTTATTATATCATTTTACCACCTGATTGTTAATAATATTACATTATTTTCACTATTTCTGGTGACAATTGCATTGTTTTCTCAAGTACGTTTTGTTCAGAAAGTTACAGTTATTAGGAATTGGAAATATTTCCATCATCTCTAGAATTATATTAATGATACGAAGATCATATTTACTCATTATATACATTTTTATTAGTATTTATGAATGCTGGAAATGAAAAATAAATAACATCACTTATTATAGACCATAGGTCGTACGTACGCATGAACGATGAATCATTCCATTAATGAGTGAAATGGTAAGAAAGTGGATGATATATTAATTATAATTAATCAATATAATTCCATATATAAGACATATAATCATTAAATTCATAATTATTACTTTTCATTTAAATCACAAGTAAAAAATGTATAACTTGTCATTGCGATATGGTAGTCCACCATACACCAGAGTGATATTATATTAATTTAAAAAACATTGAATGTAAGAATGTATATGTGATATTATAATTGAAAAAAGTATAATAATATCATAAATATCATATAAATGTGTTAATTATTTCATTATATCTATCCTTGAAAATGGGGTATGGAAAATAAATTATATCGATTTGAGAGGTGGTAGTCCTCTATACACACAATCAACGATTTTATTTCCAATTTGATGGCAGAGAATATGGATATATATTATGAAATTATTATTATGACATATAATTATATAAAATATGATTTTTTATTATATTTTAGTGTTCAGACATAATTTATGGTGGAAAAATAAGAAAGAAAATGAAAGAGCTTTGTTAAGACATTTACCTTCTCTAAGAGAAACCCCCTTACGACCTCCTCTTATGGAACCTAGGTTTAGACTTTTGGGGAGAATCACAACTATAAAATGTGTCTATGGATGTTGTGGAGGTATTTTGGAAGGAGTTTTTTGAGACAGAGGGATTTAGATGTATGGAGAAATAAGGGCAGTGAGTGTCATTTTATAAGTGGGGAAAGGAAACCCTCTTGTACATTTCATGGAAATTTCCCAAAATTATCTAAAATGATAAATTCATTCACATGGAAAAAGTTTCCAAATGGATATATATTATAAAATGGGAAGGATAAGATGGAAATATGTATAATTTTTTTTACAATTTGTAGGTTATTTTAACCCTTATCATCTTAGAATAACCCCTGGTAAACCCATTTTTACCTTAACCATGATAATTAATTTTTATAGTTTTGACTCTTAATTTTATTAAAAAAATTATGTTTTCCTTATTAGATAATATAAATTATTTAGATGGAAAATATTAAGTTCATTTTTCAAAATTCAGTTCATATAAGTGAAATAATTCAATTTAAAATTATACTCACTAAGGCAATGAAAAGTGGGTTTCCAAAGAGAAAATTACCATATGTATAAAAGGTTTTAATATCAAAATTCAATATAAAAATGATTAAAATGGCCTAAATTAATTAAATTGTAATAAAAATTTAGTATTTTTACATTAAAAATAATTTAAAATGTAATTTAACCTTCTAAATTATTTAAAAATTTAAATTATTTAAACCAAAAGGTTGTTTTCAATGAAAATCTGTATTTTTCACTATTCATCAAAAAATGAAACATTTCAAAAAATCCTAAAAAACACCCTTAGATAATTTTTATTTTATTATTTAAAAATTAATTTAATTTTTTCAATTAGTTTTTCTAATTTTTTTATAAATTAATTTTAAATTATGTGCCCAAAGCATGATTAAACTATCTTATAGAAAAAATAAAGTTCTTTAGAAAACATTTCATTCTTATTTTAAATTATCCTTATTTTATTTATAATCAATAGATAAACATAATTTTTATAATATAATTTTCACTATTCATACCCTCTAATTTAACTGATAGGCTATAATGGTATACTATATTATGCTTCATTTGGACTTAGGGTAGCATGATCTTCATGCTACAAAAGATGTAAAATTTAAAGAAGGGTATTTCATGGGTTATTTAAGCTCAGTATTGAATTCACATACACTGTAAAATAGAATTATATTATTTTATAATTTTGGGGTGTTATATCAATCGTGCATCTCCATATTATAGAGGATACTGATTAGCAGCGAGGGACTAGGTTATGTCTATTGAGTGATTTTGCCCTCATATCAGAGTATGAAAAATTTAGGAAATAACTAAAAATTATCCATAACTGTGAATAATTTGTGTGTAGAAGTAATTAATAAAAAAATGCTGTATTAAAAAAATAAATTCAATAAAGGCCAAAACTACCATGTTATACTTACAATACTAATCACCCACTCATCTGATCACATATACAATAGTAAGTAAAAGAAATAGAAATAAATGGTAATAGATATAATAATAACTCTAAGTTGAACCACACAAAAAAATTGAAGTATATATCTGATATATCCTTCTTCATCAGTCGAGGACCTCAACCCATATTATGACGGTAACCAAGTGAACATCTTTTCTAATACCCCGTTATAATGGTTGATTGAGCATGGTGTGAGTAAAAAAATTAGTTAGGAACCACCAAAAATATCTCGTGAATATGAAAAAATATATAGTGTATGTATGTGTGATCCACTCATCATTATATAATAATAAGAAATAAAAAAACAATTCAAAATACACTAGAACAATAGTCATCCTAAGTCATATTGTCAGAAGTTTATACTCCTAGAATGTCCTCAACTTATCCACAACCAAACTAGAAATAAATTGAATAATGTAAAACCATAGTCAACCCTAGGGTATATGATACTAATCAACCATACCTACTTTAGTCAACATTGGATGCATAAACCACATATCACAAGGGTCTCATAATTTAAATAAGGGTATCAATACAAGCATCCAATCAATGATGTTGAGAAATATGTCCAATATTCTAAACCATGGGGGCATGGAGTGTTTTTTCCAAAAAACTCCCAATAAATTATGAGGATTTCCACATCCCACATGCCAAACCAATATGGTGTGGAGGGTTTTGTCCAAAATCTTCAAATAAATAACGAGTATCACCATGTCCAACATCTTGAACCATGTCAGTTTGGATCTTTATGTCCAATAACTAAAAATAAATGATTAGTAGTGACATGTACAACATCCTAAACCATGGGGAAAAAGAAATTTAAGTAAAAAAAACTCCAAATAAACTATTATGAGCACCATTTAAAATGTCTTGAACCAAGGGGGCCTGGAGAGTTATGTCCAAAAACTCCCAATTTACTACTCAAAAACCATATTTCTAGGAAATCATAGGCAATGTGCTAGTAGTACATCCACCATAACCTTGAGGAGTATCTCCAGAGTCACTTAAGGAGATCATTATCTATCATTAATAGTATCTCAAATTCATGATTAGGGAAAAGAACTAGACAGATGACCTATGATATCACCTTGATGATAACATATTATCCATCCATTAGTCGCACTAAAATATGAGGGGTTTTGAGATGTTCATGTCATACCTCCTCCATAATCCTAAAAAGGTTGGAATCCTATTGAAAAATAAGAATCTAAATCAAATTACATTCAAGAAAAGTCTCAAAATATATATCGTATGATGTACCTCTAAGAAACCCTAGAAAATATTTCATAACATCAGCCACATAGGCTGGTAATAGGAAACACTTCTGGTAATCATAGTTGCATAAAAATTAGTCATGTAAATGAAAAAAAATAAAGATTGAGGTTGGTTAAATGCCTAAATACATTACTAGTGACACTAATCCTTGTGATTACATGTTCAGTTCTAGTTTTAGATTCAACCTTCTACCATCTATCCTGAAACCTATAATGTGCTCGATCGAGGTAGTTCGATCATTGGGGCACCCAATAGGGTTCCCTAGGTCAGTACATTGTACACTAATCCATGGTGATATCCTCACGATCTATATATAAGAAAAAGAATCGGTCAAGGGATTTTATAAGTCATGTCATAGTCTCAGGTCAACACTCAATAAATAAGAAAAGTATGTCCCCTAGAACCATAAATGGGGTAGTGGGGACTAGTTGGTTACACTAGGTCTTTCCACAATGGAAATGATCATTAGATGGATCATTTCCCATCTCAGTGGTGAATTTTCATCTATTCATCCAGACTAGTCCTAGTCTACCTAATTTCTATCCACCTGGGTCTGCATAAGGGATGAAATTCCTTACCATGTGTAGTATCACATTTTAATAGGTCTGGAGGGTACTCAGTATGTGAAGGAAACTTTGTCTCATCCATTAGGGCCAATACACAATGTTAGAGAAAAGATGTTGTTAGTAACCGATAATGTCAATCAATTTTAATTAGTTTTTTTCATTTAATTTATAAATTCATTAGAATTAGTTTAAGTAGGGTTTTCACCCTTTGGGAAATCATGAGAATCCACAAAAAACTATAAACATTCATAAATACCATTGGGTAGGTGTGATAGACAAACCAAACTTTTGGGAGCTTTAAATTTTATTTCCAAGGTATAGTAGTAGCTACTATGTCTTATCCAATATTATCCAAGACATATAAGTTTTCAATCTAACATCCAAACCACCGTAAGTTAATTAATTATAATCAAATTATAATTAATTTATTAAACTCAAGAAATATAAAAAACTTAAATAAAACTATTTATAAAGTCATAATGCTCAAAACCTCACCAGTCTTTCCCATCGCACTAAAACTATGACCTGATGCTCTCCAAAAACCTGGATCACATCCTCAATCATAAAATAGAAATAAGGACTAATAAAACACACTAAGAGAAATATCAAATCAATAGATTTTATGCATTAAAATTTTATCAAACCGTCTTGATAACATGCCTCAATAAGTGAAACATGTTGAAGTTCAACCAACTTTCCAGGTCATTCTCTTTCTAGGAAAAGAAAAAGCCTCATCACTGGTGTCTAATTCCTCCATGCTCCTATGTAATCGATACCAATATCCCTAATCAGTGAAACTAACATTACAATGAGAATAATAAAAACACAATGGAGGTTACATTTTTTGAATACATACTCCAAGGACTATAATCCATATGACAGCGTATGATTAAGACTAACAATGAGGGAGACCTCCCATTTAGAAATTGAGAAGGAGGGGGTATGAATGAAGGAGGTGTTGGGTGAAAAGAGGGAGAAAATTGGGGGAAAAACTTAAGAGAAATAAAGAAATGATAATTGTTTCTTCTTTTAATGAGGTGAATGGTTAGAACACATATTTATAAAATCCATGTAAGATTAACTATATGAACACATCTATCATAGTCGATTGCACTAAACTATTATAAAAACCATTTAAAAATGTTAAAGTACCACTACAAATCTTTACCAAGACGTATAACTTTTTGGATCCCTCTATATAATTCATACAGGTTCTTCACATATACTAATGGCCTACATAGTTTTGTGTACATGGTTAGCATTAACTGTGTGCTAACCAAGAGACCTTGGCCATTTTCTCTTAAGATAGGGATTTCAATTCCTGAAGTTCTAGAGGATAAAGTTTTCACTCAAGGTAGCTCCTATTCTCCATTTCACATATAAAAACATCATATTGAGGAATTACATTGTTCATAATTTAATTCCAAATAATTGATCAATATTTTAACAATCCAGTAATTAAGAATTAAATTTCCTTTAAAAAATAAACTCAGAAATAGAGGATCTTACAACCTCGACACCTTAACACTTTTTGTTAATGACAATTCTTAGTGGGAATCAAAATGAAAAACCCAGCCTACTTTTTTGTGAACTATTGTATATTGGTTGTGTTTCATTTTTGAATGGACAACATGATTACCAAACCACTTTGAACTGAGAAAACTTAACTCACAAAAACACCAAACAAATATCATTAAAATTATTGAAATATCATGAAAACACTTACCTGGGATCATATATGATAAAATGATGAAGACACAATCAGTTGATTCCTTAACCATCCTACAGTGCTCCCCACCAAAGGTTCTTAATTTCAATGGTAAATTCCAAGGCATAGTATCTCCACTATTAGGATTACCTACTAAGGAAAAACCCCAATATATTAACAATTATATTGGGATTTTTATCAATATTCTACACTTGATCTTACATGAGAACACTTCTCATAACCCTAAATTTGATCAAAATGGTAAAATTCTAATTGACCTATATTAACTTGGTCACACTGTATTTTCCTAAAATATACCGAGAATACCCTTGAACAAAATCCATATCACCCTAATGGTGTGCATGATATAGTTATTTATTTAACACAATAATTTATATGAGATAAATTCAAGTCAAACCACCATTATCCTGTTGTTTTAAAAAAATATCAGCTTCAAAATAAAAAGCTTGTAATCATCTTCTAGTGAAATTTCACAGTAAAACCATCCCCTTTTAATTTCCATTGTCATGATATAGTATTAACATCAATACATTCATAATAAAATACCCATAGAAAATCATATGCATAACAAGTCCAATGCCCACTCTCAGGCTCTGTCGACACTATTCTCAAACCACTACCTGTCATCTACCAAGAAATAAATAAATACATTATTCCATTTATCTGTTGGACTATAAAATCTAAATGAACAGCTAATGAATATTATCATCCCAACATGACATCCTACTCCACACCTTAGGATCCTACTGGTCATTGTAACACCAAAACTAGAACCTAATAACTACAGTCCATTTCATGTCCACATCTAAGCATAATGACTAACAGAAATAGAAATATAATCATTTTGAGCACTAATGAAAATGTTAAAAGGAACCACCTTTTAAATCTAGAAGAATGAAACCCACAAAAGAAAATGAGTTCCAACTCATAATGGGAAAAAAACCTTGATTCAACCATCTCATGAAACCAAATTTCTATCCAATATACCTCTCACCCTAGGGAACCTCCTTTATTCCATTCTATGCTTCAATACACTATGCCCAAAACCATGTTATTGAAACCACCGATCCTTTGTCTACACCCAACTACTTACCTATGTTCCATTTTTAATTAGTCACCACATGAAAACAAAATATAGTATATACATCACTCCCAATATAGAAAGAGTACAATTTCATACCACATGATCCATTACCTGATGCCCTCTCCTACGAGTCCCACATTATAAGGGTCAATATGACCATACTAATGGCACACTAGTCTCAATTATATCCCTTCTAAATACTCTTAAAAAGGGTGACCTCACCCTTGACAAGATTTATTTCAAGGAATTCCCATCACAAAATTTTATTTTAGTCATGATTGTCTACCTGAACTCCAAGTAAATTTTTAACTGCAAACCCACTGGTTAAAAAGGTGAATAACATAAATAATACTACCTATTAAAGCTGGTATTGATAACAAATAACCATAGGTGGTTTCTAAAATACCAAAGGTATCACCATAACTAAATTACTCAAGAAACTTTTGTGTGTTTGTCAAAAAATGGTATATAATCAAGATCACTACATGAAAAGGAATCTATAAACCCCAAATGGACCCCAATCACTGGTTTCCCTTGACACAACAAAACCCTGAATCATTTGGATCTGAGATACAAAAATGGTTGTTTAGGTCTCCAACATTTCACTATTGATCAACATTCAAATAGGGTCACTAGGTTGAACTACATAGCCTAATGGTTAAACATCTATAAGGGGGTAAAGATAACATAGACATATATGGGTTAAAAATTCCAACACGGGATCCGTTATACTAGTTTTTAATTTCATTTTATTGAGTAAAACAACCTTTAAGTTTTAATTTTATACACATTTAATTAAAATACATAGATAACAGCTAACATGAGGAAATATTATAGTAGCATCACTTACCAAGTATTAGCCTATAAGGGCTTGATCCACTCTAAGAATCATTATATAGAATTTCTCCATAGAGGGTTATGATTTGAATGTAGAAATGATAAGGAACTGAACCACATCAATAATCCACATATGGTAATATCCCAGCAGGGTTTTATTTTACTATAAACGTTCAGGTACCCATCAACAACAAACTCAACAATATGACAAAATAACCTTAAATGAAGGTTAATTCAGTAAAATATCATAGTAATCTAGATTGAAAAACACAATATAGGTTTTTATGAATCTTTAGTTAACCCCACATTAAAATGACACGCCCCAAAAGAGTTTAGTGGATAGGAATCGACTAATGAAATAGGTATATGATGGTTTATTTCACTCGCACTAAATTGTCTCAATGACCAGTGTAATACCACACTCACATAGTTCAATTAAGTAGAATTAAATTATAAGAGAAGTGTGGAAACACCATATAGGTTTTTATTGACACTTTAAATAACCAAACCTAACTTAAAATTCCCCATGGTGGGTCCAACAATTTTGAACCATGTTCTATGTCAACTTAGTAGTTTCACTAAACCTCCCATGCAAGAGAATTGAGTCATCATCCTCACTATAATACATCACAACATAGTTCAATGTGAAATTACATATGAAATAAATCAACACACAGGTTAGAGCAATTAATTATTACTATTCTAAGATCCTTTATGGGAGAACACCATTTTGGTTGTTTTTGACATGTTAAACAATCAGCCTCCATCATCAGTAAACAAAATAACACACTAATAGTTCTATAACATATAGAAGCTATATTCCAAATATGATGGATGAAAAAATTCCTCTTTCATCTACTATCTAAGAGTCAAAATAAATCAATGGACTCTCACTAATGAAATGAGATCTAGAAATCCATTATAAATCATAAAATCCATGACACATTTACATAACTCAAATAGAAAATTATATACAATTTTGAAATCATATATTTATAAAAACAATATATTAACCCGAACTCCAACAACCCGAAATTATGAATAATTTTTGTTTCCTAAATTTTTGTGTTATTTTATTTTATACTCAATAAAACTACATCCTTTAATTAATGAAGTGAGTATAATTAAAATGAAACCACTGAGTTTCGACTATTATATGATCATTGGTCAATATGACCATTAGAATCTATAATCTTAACATTATGATTGTTGTTTATATATACAAATGATCTTGGTTAATTAATAAAAAAAGAGTTTATGGCCTCATCCAGTATACTCAGGCCTTATGAATCTCATCTATCAGATCTTGGGAAAGAGGTGGCATCATTGGGCATTTATCTAGATCAAGCCCAATATGAACTCCAAAATGTTAAGATTGTACGAAATCACTTATGGGAGAAGTTCAAGATCATAAAAATAACCACTTGGTCAATATTGTATGAGCCACCCCGAGAATCTATCAACATAACACACCTTACACTTAGGTCCTATGTAGGTGTTACAAGGGGATATGTAACTAGGCCTTAATTACATTGTGTAAATCCTTTTATATAAATAAAATTTTATTTATTATTATGGTAAAAATTTTCAATTTCAACTGTCCAGATAAATATAGGATGAATTTATAGAAGTTCCATATTTTTTGTGAATTTTGGAAAAAAGTTACTATAAAAAAATTTCGGTATACTTTAAATAATTAATAATGTGAAATGATTTTCAATAAAATGGTCTTCTATAGTTGTGATCAGTAATAAATTTAGAGTCTAACAAGATCAACTTTATTTTTTGATGAATAGTAATTTATGAATGGTAATAATACCTCTATGAATAGTAATGTGACCAATTGAATACTAACCTCACTTATGAATGTATAAATATAATTTAGGCACCTTGTTTGGTAATGTGATATTATAGAATTAGTAAATAATTGTTTCTGAAATTATTAGTTATATATTAGTATTTTTTCAGGTAAATAGTGTTTTTACTTAAAAATTAAATATCTCATAATTATAAAATTATTTTCATAAAATGGGTTCATTTTTTATTTCAAAGAATCGATTTTAGGTTAGGGTGAGTTTTTGACATTTTTATAAAATGTTTTTTTTTTCAGTGAATAGTAAAATTATGGTTTGGTGTTTCAGTGTGTTTATGAAATCATTAATGATGTAATCATGATGTAATAATTTGTTTGACTTGTGAATAGTAATATATGTTATGTTCTTTTGCGAGTGACTAATACCATAGGAAAATACATTGAAGAAGCCCATGGTTTGTCAAATACCACAAATGAGATATCTCTTGGAAATTAATAAAATCTCCCCCCACTTTTTCTATAAATACCAAACCATTACTTCATTCCATTCATTCCAAATTCATCCCAAATGAAGCTATATTAGTTTACCTCACAAGGAGTCCTCCCAAGGTCCCCTCAAGCCCCCCAAGGTCACAAACTTCATCTTTTTTAAAGTTACTCTTCAAGGTAAGAGAACCTTTCACCCTCCTCTTTTTTGTGTATGTATATGTTAGCTACTCATCAAGAAAAAATAACAATAAATAACTAACTACAGAAATTAATCCATAATTATAGTCATACAATGACCTTCTGTCACAAGTTCATACTCATGGATGTTTCTTAGCCTAACTGAGACACAACTAGAAATGAAGAGAATAAATTAAAACCAAATTCTATCTGTGGGTTCATGATCCAAATCTACTATACCTACTTCTCCTAATGTTGAATGTGTGAACCATATATCATAAGGGTGTAATATTTTAAATAAGGGAATCAATTCAAGCATCCAAATTAGTGATATGGAATGGACTATTTGAAAATCTAAATCAATGATGTTGTGCACCATGTACAACATCTTAATGAAAGGGGGATATATATTTTTTACAACAAATACTAAAATATTATGAGGAGTTTCATGTTGAATATCCTCAAATAGTGGCTGTGAAGTGCTTTATGCAATAAATCCTAATAAATAACGGTGATCCCCATGTCCAACATCCTAATCCATGGAGTTTTGGAGCATTATGTTGAAAAAAATTAAATAAATTATGAGGACTTCTACTTAATACATCCTTAACCAATGAGGCATGAATTTTTATGTATGAAAACTTTAAATAAATGATGGGAAGCATGTTGTGAATAATCTTGAACCAAGGGGGCATTGAGCGTTATGTCCAAAAACTATCAATATATAACTCAACGACCTTATTCCTAGGAAATTCATGTAAATGAAATAGAAGTGACCACCTGTAAAACTCTATAATAACCTCTATATAATCAATCTAACCATCTAGAGGTAGACCCATAATAAGAGGGGTTTTGAGGTTCACTTGGACACCTACCTTTTTAATCATTATAAGGGCGGAATACCACTAATAAATGGTTCTCTTAGTGACAATGACATTCAATTAATGACTTAAAAGCTATATCTTAGGAAGTAAATATATGAATCCTTATCATATATTGTATATAATTAGGATCACATGCTAGGTAAAAGGAAGCACATGTAATAATAATAAATGCATCAAAAGTAACCAATTGAAGGTATAAAATAAAGAGTGAGGTTGTCCAAACACCTAAACCCATCACTACTACCAAAACCCATTGGTCTTACATGTTTGGTAAAATGTCTAGGTGCCACCTATTTCTATCTATACCCCCAAACCATCATGAACTCAGTCATAGTCAGTTGATTACTATGGAACGTAATGGTACCCCCTAGGTCAATACTTTTGAGATGCATATCTGGTGGGATCCTCAATGTCCACATATAAGAAAAGTAATCCCACTTTGGATCCTATAAGTCATGTCATGGTCTCGAGTCAACACCCAATGCACAAATATATGATGTACCCTGACATCATAAAATGGTTAGTGTGTCCTTTCTAGCTAGATAAGTTTGTTACATAACGGAAACTGTTACGAGATGGTTGATAGAACATCTTTGTGCCAAAGTCCATTCTACTCATCCAGCCTAGACGCAGTCTACCTAAATTCCATCCACGTAGTCTTGTATAAGGGCTGACATGCCTTTATGTAATGTCTAACCTTTTAACAGGTTTGATGGATTCTCATTATACCAAATAAACTTTCTCTCTACCATTATGTCCATGAATGGAAGTTAGTGAAAAAGAGTTTTTAGTAACCATTGGAGTCTATCCATTTTAATTAGAAAATTTCCATATAATTTAACTATTCATTTTGGTTAATTTAAATAAGGAGACTCACCCTCATTTGTGAGTGATAAAATATACATACCACCATATATATGCTTAAATACCATATGGTAGATATGATAGATGACCTACCATTAGTAAGCATTCCATTTAAATTACTAGGGCTGGATGTAGCTGCCAATTCCCATCCAATCTCATCCGAGATATATAAGGATCATAGATCATAACCAAACCACCATAAGATAATAAATCAAAATTACATTATAAATAATTAATTAAACTCCAAAACTATAAATAATATTAATTAAATTATATATAAAGCTATAAATCTGAAAATGTCACCAGCTAATCCCATTATATTAGAACTATGACAAAATGTTTTCCAATAAGCCGCATCACATCCTCAGCCATGAATTTTTAATAAGTAATACAGAAAAACTTCAATTAAAAAATATATGCAATTAAATTAAATATTTAAATATTTTTGAAAATTCACCATGGTAACATAACTCAATGAAACATCCCATAGTGAAGTGGATATGTCCTTCTAGTTCATCCTTTTCCTAGATAGATCAAAAAACCACATCATCAGTATATAATTCCAATATGCTCCAGTGGAATTGGGAGAAAAAATTATAACTAATGAAATTAATATTAGAGAAAGAAGGATAATAACACAATGTAGCATAATAGAGTCGAATTCTTACCTCATGGATTCTGATGCATCTGATGACATTCATTTTAAACCAAGAATGGGGGAGATATCCCACGGAGGAAGAGAGAAGGTAGATGGTGTGTATAAGGGATAAGTTGGATGAAATGAGGGATAAAAGAAGGTAAAAATAATTATGCACCATAGGGTAAAATGATTTTTTTCATTTTTAATGAGAAAAATAGATAGGATACATTATTATGAAAACCATCCACCAACCATGTGGGTTTCACTATTCAAACCCCACTACCTTGCATGGTTATAATGAATGGTTAGGAAAACAGTGTTCCAACTATGTGGGTCTCTACGAAAATTTGAATCGAGATTTCTATATTGATGGCTCCCGCACATGGTTTATAAAATCCTATCCCCGATAAAAATACGCTGCATAGTTTGGGGTGCACATTTAATATTAACTGTGCGCTAACCATGTGCCCATGTCTGTTTTCTCCTCAAAATCAAATCTTTCTAATTTTTTTATTTTCATAAAAAACTTGTAATATATATTTCATAACTAAAAAAATTTCACTACCATATCCCAATACCCCATTCAAAGAAAACAGTCATGATTAGAAAAGAATAGAAAAACTCACAGTGGTTTGAAGATCTATCACTGAAGATTCATGATAGCATAGCTACTCGCTAAAACACCCAGCAAAATTTGAACCGCTACCCAGAACAAAAAAAACCCATGAAAACTACCATCCATGTTGTACTAACCCAACTCCAATCTTGAAAACATTCACGATGATGAAATGGGATAGATATAACACCCAACTAGTTGGATGAAATAAACTAGTTAGAAAAAAGATGAACCTAAAACAGGAAATGCATTCCCATCATAGTATAGAATTAAGGTGTAAGAATCTTATAACCTAATAAGACTCTAAATGATAGGTAATTTATTCAACATGGGATCCTCATATAATATCCCCTATAGTATGGAAGCCATCAAATCCCAAAACATAATGAAATACTCTATACAAATATTCTGTTCATTAAATCATCAATGAAAAATATGGTCCTAAGAATTAATCCATATCATTTATTTCTTAGTTAAAGATTTCAAAACACTTTCTTTCATCCACTTTCGGTCTTCCTTAGAAGAATTAATAGTAAAATATTATTCTTATATGTTTTAATTATACTACATGAGGAGGATCATTGTTGGAGTTTTTCCATCCACTGATTTTTCCAAAGGGCTAACTAATCATCCACTCTCTGGATTGTCATAATTTGTTCCTTTCTCATCTAAAGATCCTTTCTGGTTGACACCATGTTTTTAATCCACTAATGGTATTTCAATGGAATAACTTTTATTAGGGATAATATCTTGATAAAAGGTAATCTAATCAAATTCTATACCATCCTCAAAACATTTTGTGAGAATCTAGATAGGGTTTTACCAAAAATATCCTTACCTGCGGATCAAGTATTCTTTGGTTTTGGATGATATGAGTAGCCTTTGTGAGCCTAATATTTAGTCTCTTTATTAACTATGTGATCAGTTTATTTAATTCCCATTTCTGTGCCTTTATTTATTCCATTATGGAAGAATAAATAGGTTATTCTTCCTCTTCATACTTTGATAGAGTTAAATAATTATTAGAAGGATTAATTTCTATTAATTGAATCTCTAAGGATTTATATTTTTTATAATTCCATATCTTATTTAACTTTCTATTAGGAAACCTTTATCACCCCTTTGAGTCATCACTATCTGAAGACCCAACACCGAATCTTGAGAGTATATTCTAGAGCGTCACTCCCTTGGGATCCTAGAATTTAGAGAGGAGAATAAACCACATTTCTTAATAGAGGGTTCACAATTTAAAAGTAAATTAGCTTCTAGAATATTTTGGGAGACCATAACCTTCAAAAAACAGACCCCTCCCTGGTATTATTCACATTGTTTGGAGGGATTGAAAAAACTCCTACATTTCTCTAATACGAGACCCATTTTTGAACCTCACTAAACACACAATCATCAGGATTATCCAATGTGAGATCCATGTCATTCACAGAGGAAATTTTTCCTTTTAAATAGGGTCCTAAGAAATACACATTAGGATGAACAATATTAAATGTCATAAACCTTGTCACAATGGATCTATAAACATCTGCCTCTTTTAAGGCCTTTGATTCTTCAATATTCTATGAACCTGCTTGAGATGCATATTTTCCCCCATGATCCAAACCATAAATACCATATTTTTAGGTTAGAGATGAAGTACTAGTTCACTTATCCACTATTATATATCTACAGTATAGATTAATATGGCCATGATTATTAAAACTAAAGAAAAAATACACAATATGTTTGAAGGCCACCACTTTCTTTAACCGACACCATGTTTTCAACACCCAAAGCACCCATGTATTATTCGGACACCTTAGATTTTTCTTAAGCCTCATTTGATATCTAAATAAATCACTTTTAATCATTACAACTTTCAAAATTCCCTTATGAACCTCTTATAAATATTTTACCCATTATGTAAATGAATATTAAATTTCAATATGAAATTTACAAACAAAAAACCATGGGATACTAAAAAACTGTTCTATATTTCATTATGTCATATAAATTTATCTAGATTTAATAATCAATGTATCACTCTTCAAAAAAGCATGGATGATGTATTTTATTCAATAAAATATGCAAAATCTTTTCAAACTAGTATAGAAATGAATTATATACATGATTTATATTTTTTGTATATAATAGATATCATAGGAAATTTCAACTAATATATTGGGTATATTCATATATATTATGAATATATAACTATAGTGTGGGTTAAATTTAACATTGATAGACCTGTAAAATGTATCTATAGTTTTTATTAATATGGATATATCTTTAGGTTCTTCAATATGGATTTTTAAGGATGGTTTAAAAAAAATTATGTCATGAATATAACATTGGAGTTTTAGAGTTAATAAAAATTACTTTCCTCTTCTAAACCTTTAATTTTTATTTATTGGGAGTGTTGGGAGGATTTTTTAAGGTAAATAGAATAGGACATGGGGAGTATTAATTTATATTTCATCCATTATCATTAGTAGTTCTATGACATTGTTTATTTTCGATGTCTTTATTATTATGGAGAAGAAGGGTTACTGTAATCAAGTGTGTATCAACGTGATCACATAGTTTATTGTGTAAAGATATATTTAGTTTCATGAAGATTAATCCATTATATTTTTGTGTTATTATATTTAATTAGGGGGAGGTATGTTACTATTTGGTGTGTTATGGTGTGGTGCAAGGAGTCTTGGGATACTTTTGGGTAAATCTCACACAAGGTTTACCAGAAAATGATGATGGGTATTTCACTATGTAGGTCTTGTCAGTTGATTTACTTAGATACTCTATTTTTTTCATTATTGTGTCATGGTTATTATTTCTCCCCATTATCATGGTTTATAGCCTTATTGGGATTATATTTTTGGTTTAGTTATGTTCCATGTGATTCTAAGGTTCAATTTTTAGTGAGAGGTGTATATCACACCATGAACCATCATCATTACTTTGAGTTTAAATATTTAAACACCCTGTTATAAAGGGGATATCACACTATGACCTCTTTATCGAGCCGACATTATACAGTAACCTGATTTTTCACACCATGATACTTTATTTTTTAAGTTAGTATTATAAATTTGGGTACCCATTTAGAGTCCTTTAAACTCATTGATCCTTAACAAAATCCTAGGCCAACATTGGTTCAACATTGGAAATATGTGATATAACTTTTTTGGGTTTTAGGCCTTAGATTGAAGAGGTAAATATATTTTGTTCTCTTCTCCCTTTTCTAATTTTTATTTTTCGATCAGAAGCCATGGTTTCCATGTTGTTTCATTTTTGGTGTCTTTATATCAAGGTTTTGAAGGGGAATGGTGGTGTAGAGCTTTTTTGATGTATTTTCATGAGTTGGGTGGTTTTTTATCAGTGCTAACACATAATTCATGTGTAATTACTATTGAATATTCTTTTTCAGGGAGGGTATTTGAGACTTCTTATATGATATTATTATTTTAATGTGAGATTATCATACTTCTGATTTAATTGGGTGGATATCTGAAATTAACCTTTAAAAGATAATGAGCAGTACTAAAAACATTAAAATGGGAGAGGGTGATTCACGTGTGTTTTAAAATATTTTATGATATTTATTTTTTATTGTTACTTCTTGTTAACATGTGACATTTTTAAATCCTTTATTTTCTATAGTTGATTTGTTGATGTCATTTTTATAATTGGTTACCCATGTAAAGGTGTTAATAAATCCGTATCCTATAAAATTGGAATTATAATTTTATTGTTCATGTATATGATCCTAAATTAATACGAAATCATGATTAAAAAAGAAATTTTTGTAGTGTTGTTTATAATGGTATTTTTTGTGTCTTGAGGATATATTTCAATGCTTATTCTGGTTGTGATAGGTATTGGTCTGGTGGCATGTTTTCATTATGATGGTAATTTTTCCTAGTTGATGTGGAAAAATAATTTGTTGTGGTAGTGATGTTTTAATGGTTGTTGGATGGTGATGATTTATAATTGGATTTTGTTATGTGAGTGGGGGATATGGCTTTGTTGTAATTACCCTTGAATATTTCTTTATACTGAGATTAAATGGAATAAATAATAACTAATTAGATGTGGAATGGGTTAATGGGTAATATTGTTTTTTATATTAAAATTGATGTACTAGGTAGATGATGAATGGAAAAGTGGGATATCTAATGCAATCTAATAACTATGAATGATAATAGAGGAGTGTAATTTTTTAGAACAAATTTAGTGTGATAAAAATATTAATATGGATGTTTTATTTAAAATGGAAATGAATATAAATGAATTCTATATAATTGATGTATTTTGGTTCATAAATATAAATTTCTAAATTGAAATCATGTGACTAAATGGGAAGATTATGTAATTTTATGGTTGTTTTTTTGACATAGTGTGGGTGAATTATATTGTAATTAGTTTTGGTAGTACTATTTGGTGTGAGTTAGTTGGTTTGTTTTGTGTGTGTCATGCTGTAGTAATAATTAAAAACGTATTTGTGAGTTGAACTTTAGGTTTTTATTTTGTGTATTATATATATATATATATATTATTTTTTAGTATCATTTAATATGATCCACCACTCATGTCAGGTAACCTTATTGATGCCCATATGGTATTATAATTCTATGTTTTTCCCCAACATTTTGGTAATAAACCGAATAGATGGTTGACTACTCCCACTTTCTAGATCAATTACAAACATAGTATAGGCTACAATAGAATGAGGTAATGATGTACATGTAGAAATGGATTATGGTTAGAGTGACTATAATGTAATTGTGGTGTGATTCATGGTGGGTAATGTTCATGGTCGGAGGAGGGAATGGAGTTGATTTAGTTCTTGTTCACATTACCCTATAGTGAAGAGGTTTTTATGTGTGATTTTGATATGGTTATATAGAACGTGAAAATGTTTTTAGTATGATATAACTATCAGATTTGTAGTGAAGATATTGATGTGGATGCTGTTGTGATAGGTTTATGTGATTATTTCCATATAAAAGTGATGGGAGCACTAGGGCATATGCAATTGGGGAATGAGAAAAATTATATTAGTGGGGAATTGTTTTTGAGGTACTTTAAGATAATTTTTATGATTTTATATTACTATTTTGGATTTGAAATTATCTAAGTGAGCCTTTGCGATGATGGATTGTAGTTGACATGGTATGTGTTTTGAGTTGGTTCACCTATTTATACACATAATCATTATCATGATTCTTAAATATTATAATGAGAGATTCCAAGGTGGATCCAAATTATAATAATTGTATGCTCAATTATATATATATATATATTTCTCAGGCTTCTAGGAGGGATTTGGTGGGATGGATGGAACTTATTTACCCATAGTGATCTGTAGTATTCATAGATTCACTTATATAGGTCTTCTATTTTGGTATTTTACATTTGAGACCTTTATTTTTTTTAATTAAAATCATTTTATAATGTGTTTTATTTTAAATGATAATGAGTTTAACAATGTTCTATCTTTTATTTCTAGGATTAATTTGGGTAAATCCATCTATATATGTGTTTTTATACCCTAAAAATTGATACTAATCTGTTTACTATTTGAGGTATGTTTCAAGAGTCACTCTCATCTTCATGTCTATCATAGGAGGGGGAACATTGGGGTTAAGTCACGAAAATGTTGTATTAGGTCTACATATGAGAGCTAATATAGAGTTTTGTTTTAGAAATTGATGAGAATCTCATGGGTTTGGTAGGGAAATGGAATTGATCAAATTTATCACATGATATAGAAAAGGAGATAGACTAGAGAATTATCATCTAGGGGAACATTTTATTTGGCATAAAGAATATAAGATTACCAAATATCCTAAGTGAGATGATTCTGATTGTGGGGTATAAACATAGAATAGGTGAATACTTCATGCATGATTGCATCTGCTTTTAATTAGGCTCATTCTATGAATTGACATTTATTCTCTTTAAATAATATATAATAAATTCCACGTTTCTATGAAATGGAATTTTGATATTCTGTGGTGTAGATATTTATATTATTTGTTTTACATATGTAGATAATATTGGAAAAGTGCCACATGATAGTTCAGTCATCCACATGATGGTTGAATTGGAAGAGAATGAAAAATATTAGAGGGAGAAGCTGGGTGATTTCCAGTGTTAGATATTTGAAAATTATAAGGAGGCCATCTCCAATAGAGATATAGAGAAATGGTCATAGGATATTAAGATTAGTTTCAGTCTGATCCATGCATAAATGAAGAATTAGATTCCATTTTTTTTATTCAGTTGAGTGTAGTGTCTCTTTTGTGGTGGTTTCTATTCTATGGAAGTAATGGGGAGTCAAAGGTTTCATAGGATAATTTTTGTATGAAGTTATTTTAGATTTTCTATTATTGGAATTAAAGGTGTCCAAGTAGTAGTAATTGATCTCTCTTTAATAGGGGAGCTTCATAATACAAAATCTTGGAGTTTATTTCGGGAGTCTTATTTATTTTCCCATGATATTCATCCTAATGGGAGGATAGATCATAATATTTTGAAGAGGAATCATGTTGAGTGATAAAATGAAAAATAACCCTTTTTACACTGCTAATATATATTGAGGTACATGAAATGGATTAAGTGATCATGAATATGTATGTATAGACCAAATAATCATGATATGGAATTTAGTAGAACTTACCGAGGTGGAATGGATTAGATAAATATTATTAATTATTTGGATTGTCATGGTTTTGAAATGAATGGAGTCAGTATCATCTTTCATCTCACTCCTCTATAGTTGGTAGTCCCTAGGCTTATAACATAGGCTCCATTGTAGTTTTATTTTCTTATTAATGAAATGGACCTTGTCAGTTCCAATGCTCAACCAACCTTCAAGAACAATGTGGTCCAGGTGGTTAGTTTATTGTTTTTCAATAGAAGTAGCTACCTCTGAGGCCTTATCAACAACAATAAAAACAATAGGGTCTATATGATTATAAATATAAACGTTAAGATTTATCTGGAAGTAGATATATCTTTGATGTTCCTCAAAATCAGGGTATAAATTATGCTTTTTCATAGATGTGGTCACCATCATGTCCAGTGAGGTAGAAGAACCAGGTGTGGTTGGTTTCATTTCACAGAGTTTCATGCATGAGGAAAGTTAGAGATCATGGAAAGTACTATTTTTTTATCTTTTACCATGTCTTATGGATTTGATTTTGATTCTTAATATTTTTAATCCTACATTATACCTAACTATTTTCAAGCCCTAGGACTTTTGGTAGAGAGGATTCTAGTTCTTTTGGTGTTTTCCTCACCCATTAGAGGTATGTTTGATTTTCTTGGGGTGTTTAAATGTTTTATGATAACGAGGTGGAATATATTTTCAGGGTAATAATTATTCTTAATAATAAAATAGCTATAGGATTTCATTTAAGATATAGATTAGTTTTATTTTATACATGCTATTAATGATTTTATTTGGAGTAGATTTGTTTTATTTAATATAGAAAGTGATTATACGGTTTTGAGATTCCCTAGTAGACTATGCAGTCATCCTGGGGGGTGAATTAGGGGTGACTATATTTTATCAATTAAATTTAAATTATACTATTCCTTTATTTAGGTTTATAAAACCTCTATTATAACTTAGGATGTATGGATCATTAGAAAATTTTTGTCACTAATTTTCCCGTATGTTATTAAAATAATATAAAGTAAATAATGTGCTTGTATTTTTGTAAGGTTTGACTGCCATGAGAGAACCTACTCCTTTACAATTTGGCTCATATATATTTATTGATTTTTACAATTATATATAAATCATTAAAAACATGTTCTGTGTGAAGAATTCACCCTAATCTGAATTACATCATAATATTACACAAGTGTGGGATCTTTATACTGCATCCCATAGTTTATATATCTCCTAAAAGCTCTACCTATCTCTCAATAGAAATATTAGAATTGTTTACATCAGAACCACTAGTATTTGAGCAATAATATTAAACTTTATCATGGATATTACTTAGAATACCTCATGATATTATATTTTACTCAACATGAACATCATCCCACCCTCCCTACTATAGAATGTTATTTTAGAACACTCACTCCCTAAGAATAGACCTTCTGCTACTTTTCCATCTGGTATACTATATATGGTACCACATAGATCGTTACACCTCAGTTTTGAAATACTAATGTCTAATTCACAATTTTTTGATGATACCATGTCTAGTATGTTGTATCTTGAATGCTTCTAAATCGTACATGTCCATCTAGTTCCTCTTCCTCTGGAACTTCTCCATTTAATACAATTTGGTCTTCTTCTCCTTCATTTACAAAGATGTTTCGTGGTTATAAGGTCATGCTAAAATTATGGTAATAACAATGACTTTCAAAATCAATCATAACACAAAGATAAGTTATATTACATTATTCATATAGGCAATACATCTTAGACATATACAAGGAATTCATAAGATTTAGTTTAAACATCATGCCAAATTAAATTTTGAATTGATTAACTTTAATATATTTTGAAGATATCAAGATTAAAGATCATAATATCTCCTAAAAAACATTGTAAACATATCTTTAAATATTCATCATATTTTGGAAAGAATCACATTATTTTCATCATGAATATTGGGTCATTAACCATCCATATAACCATAATCATAGTGATTGACATTATGAAGTTTCTTCAAATATCTTCAATTATAAATCTTGTTATCTTTGTAGAAACTTTCCCAATACTATTTTTTTGATGAACACATTTTGGAAAACTTAGGATTTCTCCATCTGTTACTCATCAAAAGAATTGTTACTTTAGGTAACACTCTTTCTGATGCTAATTTTTCTGCTCCCCCTCAATCTGGTAGCCTTTATCTGATGAACGAATTCTTAGAGATTACAAAGACTTCTTTATACAATGAATTCACATTCACAACTAGAATTCTAGGTATTTGGGTTGAGTTATTTGCGACGGGATCCCATCATAAATAAGCTTTAGCGACGGGGTCCCATCACAAATATCCCGTTGCAGAAAACATCGTCGCAAAAAATATTATTTGCGATGGGAAAATTCACCATCGCAAATAATTCTCCGATTATATACTTTATATATATAAACTTTTTTGCGACAGGGCCGTCGGAAAAAGTATTTGCGACGGGCCCGTAATCCCATCGCAAATACTTTTTATAAAAAAAATTATTCAGACTATTTGCGACGGGAACCTGTTGCAACATATCCCATCACAAATAATAAATAAATTATATAAAATAAAAAATTTAATAAAATTATGAATATTGAAAAATTAATTTTAATATTTTTAAAATAATAAAAAAAATAAAAATTATTAAAATTATCAATATTCACCAAAAAATATAAAAAAATCATAAAATATTATTATTATTATTATTATTATTATTATTAAAATAAAAAAAAACATTAAAAAATTTAACACTGAAAAATTATATTTAATAAAATTATGATTAATGA
Organism: Viscum album; assembly: GCA_963277665.1. Classification (NCBI taxonomy): domain Eukaryota; kingdom Viridiplantae; phylum Streptophyta; class Magnoliopsida; order Santalales; family Viscaceae; genus Viscum; species Viscum album. Next base: position 960,948,855 of record OY728150.1, read on the forward strand.
AACAATAATATTAATATTGTTAAAATAATAAAAATTATTAAAATTATTAAAATTCTCAATATTCACAAAAAAAATATATAAAATATTAAAAATTAAATTATATAATATTCACACCGATATAAAAGAAAGAAACTATAAATAGTTCATATTACAAAAAATGTTTAATTCAAATGTTTTTGATATAAAAAATCACTGGGGGGGGTCGTCTTCTGGAGGAGGTGGATGAGTTGAAGGAGATGGTAGAGAAAACTCAATTCCTAAACTACGAGTCAGATGGTGCATGTACTCCCTCTGCTTGTGATGATGCTGCTACTATCGATGAATCTCTTCCTCTTGTTACTTCTTCAACTAATGCTGTTGCTGACGCATCTCTTCTTGTTGCTTCGGCAAACTCTCTATACGTCCATTCTGAGCTCGGAGATGCTCCTAATACTGTGAGGCAGAAGATGATGCCTCTCCATGAGATCCTCTCGAGCTGGACGCCGACATCGTAGAAGTACCATAATAAGTACCAAGAGTCACATGAGAGCCTATAACAACTACTCGGCCCCTTCTCAAAGCCATACTGATTCGCCTGCATCCACGCCGCCACGTTGAAATGGTGGGTACTGGTCTGATCAGTCACCTCGTCTTGACTCTCATCCTGTGTATGAGAGGTCACAACCTCATATGACTCATTCAATTAGAATTGGAAATTAAAATTGTGAAAATATTATATGTAGTTAATTGTCAAACTAAAAAAATAAGACTAACAACAATCTGACACTGGGGATCACCTATAATATCTCAGGTTGCTGGATCATTGTACATCCTTCGATAAACATCGTACTCTGTATTATCGGGATTCTTGAAAACCTATAAGAATATAAAATAAACTATTTATATCTGAAGTTATATAAAATATTTAGAAAAAATACTTACCAGATGCTCTCTATGTGTACTGAATGTACATCTACCATCTCAATGTGTCACCTCCTATCTTCCCTGGTTCTACCGACCCAATGAAGACCTCCTCTAAAATTCACCACCCAACCAGTTTACACATAATCCATACCAAACATGAGATGAAATTTACTCTGGTCGGTGGGCTCTACACAACTCATCAAATAATGTCACTCCTGTTTCTTAATGGTCATCTTTCTTAAATTGTGAAAAAACTGACTCAAACGCTCACGCATAGCCATCTCCCATGCTGCATAGATATCATCACGCATACTCTCATCGATGTGATACCAAAAACCCAGAAAATAATTTATAATATCAAGTTATTAATAAAATAAATTTCAGAATAAGTGTTTTTTATTTACGTACCAGCCAATGATTGTACATGTTGAGCTGCACATCAACGAGAATATGTTCTCATGTGGTCCATGGCTGAGAAAAATAATTTCACAAGATAGCACTCCCCTGTCCAACAGCTACATGCACAAAACTGTAAAAGAAGAATAAATAATAAAAAAATTAGTATATATATAAATAAAATAATGAAAGATAACTAAAATATACAGGTTTCCATATCTCCGTGTGTGTGGATAGAAGCCAAGATGTGGACGTCGCTCAGGGATAGGGTCTGGAATAATTTATGACACAAGACCGCTCCCCTCCGCGTACCTCCTGATCCACCAGTAGGCTGAGGGTCAGATTATCCCACATCCCCCTCATCCAAACGTATCTCAGCATCCTCTAACTTATGAAGTAGATCAAAGTCCATCTGAAACACAAAATGATTGTTGTTAGAAAATAGTTGAAAATAAATATTATATATATATATATATATATTAGTTAAGATCATAACCAGCATTTACCTATGTCAATGTTCACCTTCTTCATCATCTTCATATCTGACGATGTCAATGTCTTCATATTCCTCCTCGACATCATCAATATCTATATGATTTTCACTTTCATCATCCCTTGTCATTTCAAATTCATTTGTAACATCATTAACATCTTCGTCACCATCAACCCTTAATTGTGGGGTGTCATCATCGATATTCACATTTATTTTTGAAAAAGATGTATTTTGAGTAGTCTTTTGAAACATTTAAATTCATTCCACTTCAGCGAAACCAAAATTCAGTTTGAGTAAATTGATTTTCCTGAGATTTCATATTTATTATGCTCCACCAATCACTCAGGTCTCTTGAAGTAGCACAGTACTTTGCATAATAAATTTGACGTTCCTATTGAGCTAGTAAAAATGGTTCATTTACTACAAGAAGATTTTTATATTTAATATCATCGATTCCATGAGTCAGATGAACACACAATCCTCTCTCAGTATCTAACCACCGACAGTTAAACATCTTTATATAATTCTTTCCAAGATAACATAACTCAATAATTTCATCCAGAATTCCGTAAAAGTCAATATCAGTTTCTCTATGATGTGATCTTCTCAAAAAAAACTCCATTGTTCATTGTTTTTTTATTCCCCATATGCATGTTTTATGAAATCAAAAACCATTCACCACATATGTATTATAATATTTAACATTTTGGATGGTGGGTTACTCAATACACACAGTCGCTTACCAATTTTATCAGCATGTTGAGACACATGAAAATTTGTAAAACAATTATCAATATAAAAAATAGTAAACAGAATTGATATTAAACCATCAATAATTTATGTTACCGGTTTTTGAAACCATTGAGATTTTTTTTGTCTGCGTTCTTCAAAAGCAGCTACTGTAATTTGTTTAAGTGGTTTCTTGATATTATTATCATATAACCTACAAATAAAATTAGTTTACATACTGTAACATAAATTATAGAATAAGTGATAGAAGCACTCATAGTAAAAATTCTGTCATTTCTTTATAGTTGATAAGAACATATGTATGAGCTCTATGACATTCATCATCTGAAATCCATAGTTCTTGAACTCCACCGAAGCCAAGATTTGGTTGATTAAAAACTGATAATTGATTACCATTTCATCATTAAAATTTCCCTCATTCCATCCCATGAGGGTTTGTTTTGAGATATATTCAGATTCAAAATTGTGAGAGCAGAAAAAAACAATTTTCTCTTACAAATAAGCTTCAGCAAATGAGCCTTCAACAGATGTTTTGTTACATACTTTATTCTTCAATTTATGTATGCATCTCTCAAATGGGTACATCCATAAAAATATTAATGGACCTCCACATTTAGCTTCATGTGGAAAATGTAATATCAGATGTTCCATTGAGTCAAATAAAGTAGTCAGAATGATTTTTTTCAATTTACATATAGTTACAACAACATCTTATTCTAGTTTTCTTAGCGCATCGTAGTCTGTTGTCACTACACAAATGTCTCGAAAAAAATATGATATGTCTGTTATCGGATCCCAAATCATAGTATTCAAAAAATATCTGAATCCAATCGGCATAAGTCTTTCCATTATAACATGAAAATCATGACTTTTTAATCTGGTAATATAAACATTCTTAACACATATTCTCAAATTGGAAGCATGGCCATCTAGAAGGCTCAAATCTGCAATCCACTAACAAAATAATAAGCGACTCTCTTTGGACAGTGTATAATATGCTTTTGGCTTCATTAACCTATGTGATCTGACATTTTCAAATAGTTCATGTTCTGGTCACCTGTAAATTTGGACAAGATCTAATCGTGCTTTTACAGTATCTTTGGACATACCTGGTGTATTCAAAACTGTATGAAATAAATTATCAAAATAGTTCTTCTCAATATTCATGACATCCAACATATTGAAGACCAACAAATCAGACCAATATGGGAGATCCCAAAAAATGAATCATTTTATCCAATTATTTTATTTACCAAAGCCATAAATTTTATGTTGGTTTACTCATAGCCCAATTGTGATGGGAGGTAATGAAAATACAACTGATTTTAACTCTATTCCTGAGATCATTTTTTGAGGTTCATCCCTTTCAATTGTGCCTTTTCTGAAATGAGATTTGTTCCTTCGAAAAGGATGATTGGTTGGTAGAAATCTATGATGACAGTCAAAATATTAAGGGTTTTTTCCAATAACGAGCATAAAATCTTTTTTGTCTTTTATACAGTAAGGACATGACTTTGGACCATGTGTACTTTAGCCAGATAACATGCCATATGCCGAAAAGTCACTAATTATCCACATCAATGCAACTTTTAATGTGAAATTTTGTTTCGCAGTTACATCATATGTACTAACACCATTACTCCACAATGCATTTAACTCATCAATCAATGGTTTCAAATAAACATCAATATTCTTTTTTGGATGTCCTTCATTTAATAAGGTCAAAAAGATATAGGGATCCTTCATCAACATCCATGGAGGTAGATTGTAAGGAGTCATAAAGATAGGACAACAAGAATACTAACTACCATAAAAACCAAATGGGCAGAAACCATCAGTAGAAATACCCAATCGCACTTTTTAGGCTTCTTAAGAAAAATATGGATGCAGACGATCAAAATGTTTCCATGCATCACCATCAGATAGATGATTCAAGCTTTTCCAGTTCAAATATTTGTTTTGTGCCATGACATCATTAACGCTGTGTTATGAGACATAAATAATCATTACATCTAGGGTGTAAGGGAGAAATATCTCAACTGTTTTACAGTAATTGATCGAGACTTCCATGGTTGAGCTTCCATATACCTCGATTGTCCACATGTGGGACAACTATCCAACGAATCATTTTCACCAGAATATAAGATTCAATCATTTTCACATGTATAAATCTTTTGATAACTAAGGCCTAGATTACGAACCAACCTCTTTCTCTCATAGTAATTTGCAGTAAACACATTTCATTCAGGTAATAGTGTTTTAACCAAATAAAATATCAAATCAAAATAGTTTTTTGACATTGCATTATCTGATTTAATAGCCATAAATTTTGCAACCGCTTATAATTTTCTTATCTTGCAACCAAGATATAATGAATACTTAGCAGACCTCAATAACTCATAAAATTCGGATGGTTCCAACTCAGAAGTTAAATCAATATCATTGTGACTTTCAGTTTGTTGAACAGATGGACCTACAACATCATGTACAAAATTTTGGAACCGTGATGGATCTAGAATCAAGTTATTAGTATCTTCTTTGGAACTGCGTTCATCGTTTTGATACCAAAAAAAATAATCTGGTTGAAAACCAAACCGCAAGAGATGTCCCCCAACCTTTTCAAATGTTTCAAACGTTCTCAGAGTACATTTTTTATAAGGATATTTAATTGTGTCTTCTGAAACATATTCTGGTTTTGATGAAGCAAATGCTAATAAAGCTTCAACACCCTCAATATATAAAGGATTTAATCTAAATCTATTTGGATTTCTTCACAGATTTATCCAAGCACGATCATATAATAATGACTGATGTCGACTTTCTTGTTCCATATTTTTCAACAAAATATAAAATCATCATTGTTCTTGAAAAATTTGAAATTATAAAAACAATATCTGAAAAAAAAATTACTACTACTTCTTAATAATTACCATTAATTAAGGGCGACACAATTTCTAGTGGATTGAAGGCCACTCTTTTGTCCGGCCATTCATTTACTTGCATCTTTCTCAGAGTGAAATCAAAATGAAGAAACTGGTCGGAGGTATGCATATTCATTCTCGTATAGAATGAATATGTGTACCTCCAAACAGATTATTCATTGTGATTTTAGTGTAAGAAAGATGCAAGTAAATGAGCCTTCGGACAAAAGAGCCCCCTTTTCATCGATGAATCATCTTCTTCCATCTGTCACCGCCTGAAAAAATTATAAAAAATATGATCCTATGAATGCATATCCAATCTCATGCATACGAGATTGAATATTCCTATGTAGCAGCACATTTCTCATAATGTTTTGAGTCGGTGAGAGTTGAAAGGAGAAAAGTCATCGGACAAAAGGAGTTCCTTCAATCCACTGGAAATTGTACCACGTTCTTAAAATTACATAAAATTTATTAAAATTTATTTCTAACCATTCATAACTATTCATAAGTATTCCTAACTAATTATTACTAATTATTACTATTTATTACTAATTATTCCTATTTATTACTAACTATTCTTATTTAATACCAACTATTCATATTTATTACTAACTATTCTTATTTATTACTAATTATTATTATTTATTACTAGTTATTCCTATTTATTACAAATTATCTCGATTTATTGCTATTTATTACTATTTATTGCTATTTATTACAAATTATTGCTATTAATTGCTAATTAGTTCTACTTATTACAAATTATTGCTAATTATTACTAATTTTTGCTAATTACTTCCAATTATAACTAATTATTGAAAATTATTACTGATTATTGCTAATTATTACTAATTATTTCTAATTATTACTAATTAGTACTAATTATTACTAATTAGTACTAATTATTGCTAATTAGTACTAATTATTACAATTTGTTTCTAATTATTACTAATTATTACTAATTATTAGTAATTATTACTAATTATTACTAATTATTACTAATTATTTATAATTATTACAAATTATTACTAATTATTACTAATTATTACTAATTATTACTAATTATCTGTATTTATTACTAATTATCTGTATTTATTCCTAATTATTCTTAATTAATCTTAATTATTACTAATTATTACTAATTATTCCTAATTATTACTAATTATTCCAAATTATTACAAATTATTTCTAATTATTACTAATTTATACTAATTATTGCTAATTATTACTAATTATCTTTATTTATTAATAAATATCTGCATTTATTACTAATTATTCCTAATTTTTTCTAATTATTAAAAATTATTCCTACTTATTACCAATTATTTCTAATTATTACTAATGATTCCTAATTATTACTAATTATTCCTAATTGTTTCTATTTATTCCTAATTATTCTTAATTATTAGTAATTATTACTGATTATTCCTAATTATTCCTATTTATATCTATTTATTACTTATTACTACTATTTATTAATAAATATTGATATTTATTACTAATTATTTCTAATTATTGATAATTATGACAAATTATTGCTAATTATTACTAATTATTGCTAATTAATCTCAATTACTGCTAATTATTGCTATTTTTTTCTATTTTTTGCTAATTATTCCTAATTATTGCTATTTATTGCTAATTATTAGTATTTATTAGTAATTATTAGTATTTATTACTAATTATTACAATTTATTACTAATTATTACAATTTATTTCTAATTATTACAATTTATTACTAATTATTATTAATTATTCCAATTTATTACTAATTATTCCTAATTATTCCTAATTATAACTAATTATTAGTAATTATTCATATTTATTACTAATTATTCCCAATTAATACTATTTATTTCCATTTATTACTAATTATTGCTATTTATTAGAAATTATTGCTAATTATTGGTAATTATTGGTAATTATTTCTAATTATTACTAATTATTGCTAATTGTTCCTTATTATTCCTCGTTATTAGTATTTATTAATAATTATTAGTATTTATTACAAATTATTAGTATTTATTACTAATTATTACAATTTATTACTAATTACTACAATTTATTACTAATTATTACAATTTATTAATAGTTATTTCAATTTATTACTAATTATTCAGTTTATTACTAATTATTACTAATTATTACAAATTATTACATTTTATTACTAATTATTACAATTTATTACAAATTATTTCTAATTATTAATAATTATTACAAATTATTACAAATTTTAACTAATTGTTACTGATTATTACAAATTATTACTAATTATTACTAATTATCTATATTTATTACTAATTATCTGTATTTTTTACTAATTATTACAAATTTTAACTAATTATTAGTCTTTATAAATAAATATTACTAATTATTACTAATTATTACAATTTATTAGTAATTATTACAGTTTATTACTAATTATTACATTTTATTAGTAATTATTACAATTTATTACTAATTATTAAAATTTATTAGTAATTATTACAATTTATTACTAATTATTCCTAATTATTACAATTTATTACTAAATCTTACAATTTATTACTAAATATTACAATTTATTAGTAATTATTACGATTTATTACTAATTATTACAATTTATTACTAATTATTACAATTTATTTCTAATTATTACAATCCATTACTACTTATTAAAATTTATTACTAATTAATACAATTTATTACTATTTACTACTCATTATTACTATTTACTACTCATTATAACTTTTTACTACTCGTTATTACTATTTACTACTCATTATTACAATTTACTACTCATTATTACTATTTATTACTAATTATTACAATTTATTACTAATTATTGCAATTTATTACTAATTATTACAATTTTTTACTAATTATTACAATTTATTACTAATTATTTCAATTTATTACTAATTATTACTAATTATTATTATTTATTACAATTTATTACAATTTATGACAATTTATTACTATTTATTACTATTTATTAATACTTATTAATATTTATTACTAATTATTACCAATTATTATTAATTACTACAAATTAATTATGTAAATTACTAATTATTAAAAATTAGTACTAAAAATTTCTATTTATTAGTACAAATAAATACTCTTAACAAAACAATTTAAATTTAATTTAATTACAACTAATCAATAATAATAAAAATTAACATAAAAATAAAATAAATAATAAATTAAATAAAACATAAATACCTTTAAGCTTGATTTTCTATTGATTTAGACAGCTTCACAACTTCTTCGTGAACAAAAAAATTAACTTAGAAAAATTTTCTCTCTAAAATCAGAGTTTAGAGAGAAACATGATCTAAGAAATGAGAGGAATGAGAGGAAAAACGGATGGAGGTATATATAGGTTAGATTATTTGCGACGGGTATCCAGTCACAAATAGTATCTTTTACGACCAGACTGGTCAAAAATGCCTACGCCCGCATTTATTACTGTCGGTGGTTAAAAAGTTATTTGCGACGTGATCCATCACAAATAGTCCCTGCCGACACACCTTTTTCGACAGGACGACATCATGTCACAAAAAAGCTTTTAACCGCCGCCGGTTATTTGCGACGGGGCTCGTCGCAAATACTTTACTATTTGCGATGGTGGGATCCCACCGTCACATATAACCGTCATGCGGTTTGGCACGCTATCGGCGCCAAACCTTTTGCGATGGGAGATGAAATCCCGTCATAAATAATTGGTTATTTGCGATAGGTCATTACCCCCATCGCAAATAACCTGTTGGAAGGAATTTTTGCGACGGAATTTATTCCCGTCGCAAAAAGTCCTTTTTCCCGTAGTGATTTATTCACTCGATTAATTCATTTTTATCCATTTTATTCTATAAAATATCTCTATCTAATGATCTCATACTTTCTACATTTGATGGATTCATGAATTTTTTTCCAGTATATTCTCAAGACTTCAACCATCTAATTATTAGTTGTATCTTCTCCACATTTTATCGTGAACTTTGTAAAATAAAAAGTCCATATTTTTTAACATCAGCACTCTCTTAATTTGATGTACTTAATACATCTTTTTATGTTACATATTTATACTTATAAATTTGTACATTTTTCAACTTTAACTTGTAAAAATTGTGTCTATCTAGAAATATCATGGATGAAATTCAATTAGAACTATGAGAACCTTTTAGTAATCAATATTTCAGAAACATTGGGGAGTTGAAAAGGATCATCTGACTTTATTTATCTCTAAGTCATGGACTGAAGAAATATTTTTTTTACTAAAGTTATAAAGTCTCTATCTGATCATACTATGTTTGATGAAATTTTTATGGCAACCTTAGCTCAGTATCCTCCAACATCTTTCTTCTAATAACATAAGTTTATACAGTATATATAATTCGTACTTTGTTCAACTACTACATCATTCCTTTTCCATATTTATGATATAAATTCACTTTGTAAGGTGAAATCACCATACATTCCCAAGGAAGGAATCATATGTACTTTATTAGATCTTTAGTGTACTTTATCTATTTGGATCATCTTGGATTATGTCACTACTATTTTTATGATTGTTTTGCCATCTGTCTTACTTATTTTTGTAGATCTTCAATCTGTTTATGAACATGAACTTAATTCTTAAACACCCAAGGTTATAGATAGTTCTTCTGTATATTAAAAAAATTTCTTAAATTCATCAGGGGAACTATACTAAAAATTTACTCATTGATAGTACTAAAAATATTGATAATAAATAAAATATATCAACATCATCATATGATAGGATCTACAATCTTCCCCATTATATTTCATGTTAATAACAAATTGTCTTTTGGGCCATTGTTATTTTTATCCCACTTATTAGTAATAAATATAATTTCTCTTTATTACGATAATATTAAGTGAGTAAGCACTTTTCTATCACCCTTATAGATCTTAATTTTAGTCCCCTTTAATGACATATTGGGGTGAGGTGAGAACTTTTTCACAACATTTCTCATTATCTTCATTTCATTCATTTAAGAGAATATAAACTTTAAATTTTCTTAGAGTAGAAAAGAGTCAATTTTCTTATGGAACTAAGTCCTAAATTATCAAACTATAAGTCCATGGGATCCATTCTTGGTTTTGAAAACAATAGTGATTAACATAGACATTATGTCTATCCATGTAATTTACCAAGTGGTGAAAACTTTTATAAAACATTATTTTGGAGAAAATTTCATCATATTTTCATTAAAATTACATTCCTACAATCATCTCAACAAATAGATAAAAAACATTCAAGTATAAAATGAGTAGGATTATCCCATATAAAAAATAATTCTTACATTTTCATCAATAAATCAATTTTACCCATTTTTCATTCAAATATAAATATTCATAGGAGGATTGGGAGAGTGTACAAAATGTACCTAAACGACAATAATAAATTTAATTCACTAAATTTTTTAGTATCTTGAATTTATTCAACATCATCCAGAGATATAGCCTCATGGAACTTCAATATTCACACCACTATATATATTCAGAATTTAGTGTTCGAGCATCATGTTTTCTATGATATGTCCCATTAAATCGGTTTATAATGTTTTCTTAACACTAGATTGCACTTTTAATTCGTTTCAATCCTAAATATAATCACTTTTAATTCCCTTTTAAATGCTACTTTTTTTGAATATATAGGGGAATAAGGTGGATCTTATGTTTTCTTTAGTTATAGAAATAGAGATAAGAATGTTTTTTCATCTCATATATTGTCTTCATTTTAACTTCATTTTTCTTTATGTTTTTAACTATATCCTTCCAAGTAGTATTCATTTTGGGTGGAATGGTTTAATTATCCCCACATTGTATCTTAATATTTTGGGGTGGATCCTTCTTAGCTACAACTAGTAAGGAACATGTTTTTTCTATTTTCTTCTACTTAAAACTTTATTTCTTCCTCTAACTAATCTAGCCATAAAATCATGATGAACTTCATAATATAATCAATTTACTTATTGTGCTGATATTTATTTATAGAACCACTAATTTATTTTAAATATTGTATATTTTTATCCAATAAATTATACAGTCTTGGTAATATTATCATTCAATTTTCATAAGTGTGTTTGACCAACATACATCTTCCACACAACTTCTTATATTCTGATAAGTTACTCTTTAGAGGTGAATTCCAATGAACTTTATCTTCTTCATTCGAGATATCTTCTACCATTTCAATAATCTTATGTATTTCTAAAATTGATTTACATTGTTTCCTGATATTCATTCCATTTTCTTAAACATTCATAGTGATATTACAATTTTCCATGAAGTGGAATTTTCTTCCACAGTAGTTACATCATTTCTTAGTCTCGAATATCTTGAACATTCTTCTTAGATTCATTCTTATTTTTTCAATTATTTGTTTTCACCCCAAGGCAGACTTAAATTATATCTTCCTTACATTTTCATTCATATTTTGTGGCCTCTTTCCATTAGTAGTACATGAGTTTGTCATAGTTGGATTAAACTAGCACATTTTTTTACAAAGAACATTCTTCTACCACTTTTACCAATTTTTTCAAGATATTTAAATGTATTATATTTCATTAAATTTGTCTTCTTTTGTGAAGGTTGGGTATTATGCGTTGAATTTTTTTTCTTTAACTTTTCTCCTCCTTAATGTTTGGATTAGTTATTCTGCATCACTTGGAATATTATTCATACAGTTAATATCCATGTGTAAGAACTTTACAAAACACCAACAATATCTAATAAGCCTTAGATCCTTTTGTTTTGTTGTATTTTAGATGAAATATAATTCTTTATAAACTTTTTTCTTCTGGACATTTAAATTATAATTTTGGATATCTTGGATAGAACTCCTTCCCCTTTCTTTTCTTACAAATTTATTCTGAAGAGATGTGGGTTTATAACATTTTTTTATAGCCAACGAGCCCGTACCTGAGTGCTAATGGCTCTTACTCGGCATCCAAGAAAGCTAGGTTCAAAACCAAGTAGAGGCGAATTTCTGGGGTACTATAACATTATTGTAGCAGTTACTGTAACAGTTACTGTTCGGTACTGTAGCAGCCAGAACTATTCACCTGATTTGGGCCTTCAGGCCACCGGTTTGGGTCTATGGGTCTCTAGGGCCTTCGAGTCATCAAAGGCCTTCGGGCCACAGGGCCTTCGGGTCACGTAGACCATGGAGTATCCCAGTTCACACAGAATAGGCCCCCTAAGAGGATCAGAGCAACAGGAGTAGCATCCACCAGATGCAGAGCTAACCAGATTGGAATAATGAGAGGGTATCACAGCAGCCATCGGGACTAGGCACCGTGCAGCTTTGTATGAGGCAATTCTAGCTGATCAGCAATTCAAGGTGGGGAGCTAAGGTGATCAATGATGCAAGACGATGGGGAGGGGCAGTTCTAGTGGGCAAGGCCAACGGGTCATGTAATGGGCATGGAATTCCTCTAGGCCATCGGGTCATGTATTGCGGGTCATGTCGGACCATGTGCCTTAGGCTTATGGGTCATGTATGGGTTCCCCTTCAACCCTTAAAAGGGGGATTATCTATAATAAAATAAAAATAAGGGATTTGGGCCATTCGGAGGATAACATTTTTTTATAGTTTTTACCATATCTATAATCCGTACTAAACATTTGGAGGTTAGTGCTAGCATATTCATCAAAATGTAGAGTTACTTTTTTTCATATTATTGGAATATAATGTTTTTGATACTTTCATATTACTCCAACAATTTGAATAAGTCTTTATCAATGTAATAATTTCCTTAAAAAAATTGGTACATATTCCTTTCATGGCTTTATGTGACAATTCAAATTGAGTAGATTCCATGTTTTTCAATCTCACTATTTTCCCAATACAATTTAAATTTAATGTGTTCTTCTTATTTTCAAGTATCCTTAGTTTATCTCCACATTCAACATTCATCTTACATATCATTACATAATGAAACACACTCACCTATTTCTATTATTGATGATGTTACTTTATTTTATTTTCTTTAATGTCTAATTGAGTATTTTTTAACATTAGTAATTTCATTTTTAGTGTTCTTTAGTGAATAAATATTTTATTTAATAACTTTTGTTAACACTTCATCTTAAAAAAAAATCCTATATGAAGATTATTCTATAAAATATCTTTCTAATTTATAGGATGTTTCGTATTGATCTTAAATATCATTGATTTTAGTAAAGGCATTACACATGTGTTCATTCTAAAGGTATTTTTCAATTATTTTACTCTCTTCCTATAGTAATATTTTATGCTATGTTACTCTTCTATATTTTTCTTCCAAATAAAATTTATTGAATTAAATAGTTGTTTTTAATGAATAGATTATTTCCTTATTAAATTAATTTATAAAAGTAATATCCCCAAAACGTCTCTACAATGTTTCGTTATTAAGGATTACTTTTATTGAGAATGTGATACATTTTTCTTCATTACATCAATGAGTTTTGTAAGAGTTTTAATCTCAAAAATTATTTCCTAGTGAATCCTATATATTATGAATTTTAAGTTTTTTCAATAATATTTTCTCTTATAATCATTTTATATGTAATAATATAGGTAATAAATTCAATAGGTACATCTATAATGTAAAATTTTATTTCAAAGTAAAATTTTTCAAAAGTATCCACTGAATCAGGGTTATGATTGTTTGATATAGATTCTTCTAAAGAATTAATTATATCAAATTAACATGAATTCATACCAAACACTTTAACTTCTAGTAATATTGTCTCCTCTTATTTATTTTGAGAGGATAACTTTTGATAGGTCTAAGATACATTCTTATTATGGGTTTTCATATTTTTATTTGAATCCTTCACATTTTGACAACCAGGAATAACTTCTATTTTCTTTAGATGATGCTTAACTTTCATATATTTTAGGTAAATAATTTTTTTAATGTTTTTCAAAATTCAAAAATTATATAAAATAGTTAAATACTACTAGGAATAAACTTATATATCCAAATATAGGTAACATGTGTTTTGATACCAATTTACATTACAAAGTGGATCATGCATTCACCCGACAGGGGGGGATGAATCAGGGATAACCGAATTTTTCTGATTTTATTCAACTTAATATATTATATTATTTATGTTTATTAAAACTCTATCATCGGTTAGGATGTATTAATCTTTAAAACTACCCCTCACAACTTTTTCCTTATGGTATATAGATAATATAAATTAAAATACATGTAGGGATTTTTACAAGGTTTGACCTCTATGTGAAAACCTACTCCTTTCCATGTCAACTACAAGTAAGTCATGAAATATTCCATTTTTATATTGATCATATATTAGAAGTAATTTTGGACTGAATCACCCTTATCCTAATTTTTTCACAATCTTACAAAAGAAAGGATCATTTTTACTACATCACACAGTTGATCTATCTCTTAAAATATCCTAAAATATCTCAACAGGAACATTATTGTTGTTTAAACAAGAGCCACTGGTATTTTATTAATAATCCCAAAATTTCTCATGCATGGTTCTAAAACTACAATATGATTTTCTACTTTACTCAAAATGGATGTTATCCTACCCTATATTCGGTATAATATTTTTTTAATCTAACCCTATCTATGTCCAATCTATCTAGTACTTATCTCTGTGGTATGTTGTGTCCTGTAATCCTTAGTAAATTGCACATGGGTCTAGAAATCCATCTATCTAATCACCCTCTGAATGATGCACCTATATTAGGTCTAATGTATCTAGTAGTGTTTTATATGGTACATATCAATCTGGTTCCTCTTAGTTGGAAACTTATCCATTTGGTACACTTTTATCCTATTATTCTTTCCTCAACAAAGTAGTTTCTTATATGGAGGCTCATGTGAAAATTTTGATTATAACACTCACTTTTAAAATAAATTATCACAAAAAAATAATCTATTATTCCAATAATTATATAGAAAATATACATATAATAAATCTAGGTAACATGATTTATTTAGTTTGAACTTCTCACAAACTCAACTTTTAAATTGACTACCTGTAATATCTTTTAATGATATAATGATTTAACTCCATCACAAATCCTATAAAATCTTGCATTAATTGTCTTCAAACCTTCCTCATATATTAGTGAGAATCATGAACTTTTATTCATGAATATTTAGTCTTTGAATTTCCAACTCAACATCACCACATCGAATTTATTATTGATTTTTTTGTAAATATATTTATAGATCTATCCCATGATATTTTAAATTTTTTGTCTAATCCTATTTCTCCAATTGACTCATTATGGAAGAAACAATATTTCTACACCCTGTAATCTTTGTAACAATTTTTACTTGTGGTAAAATTCTCTCCAATGCTACCTCATATAGATCCCCTCAAATGGTATCCTTTTTTCAATGAAATCATGCTTGAGGATTATAAACATGAAGAATTATCTATTCAATAACTTCCCATTTATTCACTTGATGACATTGTAGTTCTTTTTGTAATTCCTTTTCATTTATTCATATAATGATATCATAATTTTTCCATCCAATTTGTTGTTAATTTTTTTCTAGTATATTAATGATCTTTCCTCCATATAGTCATTAACTATAACTTCACGACTTTATATCTTGATCTTTTTTAAAATAAAAATCAAACTTTGTAACTCTAACATGATGGTTATCAACACTCTCTTTAATAGATGAACATCATAAATATATATTAGTTACATCTTCATACAAAACTTTTTTATAAATTTCATATTCAATATGTAAAAACTATCCCTATTTGAAAACATTATAAAATAAATTCTTACTGAACAATGAGAAACTTTTAGTAATAATGATGTCCGAAATGATGAGGGGAAATATATCATCGCCTAGATTTATTCATCTATATAAAGTAGACAAAAAAATAATATTCTGTTTTAGTTACATAGTCTCTCTATGATATCACTGTATTTGATGGACTCATTCTGTTGGCCTCAATCTAATATCCAACAACTTCTTCCTTTAAAAACATCAGTTTATATAACACATAGATTTGTACTTTGTTTATATGAATCATTTTTACATTACCATATTTATGGAGAAAACTCCCTTTGTAAGGTGAAATCAACCTTCAGACCTCATGAATGGATCATATAAACTTTATCATATATTCATTTAATTTCATCCATCCCCATCATCAAAGATTACTTAACTATTATTATTCCTTTGGGTTTTCAATAGGGATTACTGTAACGCCCCGACCCCAGCTACCCAGAGTCGGTGCATTACTTCGTAACATTGGCATGATCACAAAAGATCAAGTCTCGAAAGACCGATTAGTTTAGTAGCCTTGGAAACACTAGATACATTCGTAAATGTTACATTAAATCATAAAGTGAAAAACTAATAAAAAAGTCTTCATAGTCCACACTCATATCCTCTTCTGACTATCCCTGCAGGTCATTCATAAAATACTTCTTCACATCCTGGAAAATATTAAAACATTGAAAGGGGTGAGCTCAGATGCTCAGTAAGGATAACAATATTGCGGAAGCTTTCATAAATAAACATAGAAATTTAAGGCCATGTATAACTAAAACAAAAGCCTTTTAAACATGAACTTCAACATAATATGGCAAAAGTAAAATGAGATAATTCCATTCACTTCTTCACATGGATATTCTACTTGTCGAATAATCACATGCGATATCAATAACCACTTTCATAATGAGGGAATGTATAATGCCAGACATTCTGAAACACTTTGTCAAGGCCTCGGCCAAGACATCTAAAATGATTAAGGCCTCGGCCAAAACCATAAATCAAATTGGGAAAGGGCCTCAGCCAATTCCACGTCTAGTTGTCTCATGAGACCTACCGATGCATCGAGGAGCTATAGCGGGCTCCACCCGTCACTTATTAAGTCCAATACATTCCTCATATGAATAGGTTTAAACATATCATAAACCATAACATAATCGTATCACATAAAGGAAACATAACATTTCCACATTTCAATCACAAGATATCAATACAACACATTGTTATAATAAAAACGCTTTCAAAACCATTTTCAATACCAAAATAAAAGAAAGTTAAAACTTTGTATTTATTTTTCATTAAAAAAAATGATGGCTTGTAGAGGAATCCAAAACTCAAATAATGGTCACGGTGGAAGAGAAGTCGTTGTCGCCGCATAAGTACGGAAAGAAAAACATTACCTTTTGTCGTTTTGTAAAACGCTTCGTATAAAAAAGATTCCTTTTGAATAAACATAAAAGTCAAAGGGGTTTATACACCGTATAAAAGAAAGTTGTGTATAAAGCCAAATATGCCTCAATGAAAGGAGATTGAGACGAAGTCCTTAAAAAGATAATTTTTAAAATAAAATAGATCTATTATGTGTATTCACTATAGGTACACATAAAGAAAGTAAAAATACAAAATATGACATAATAATATCATGACATAATTTGAAAGTAGGAGATTAACCCAAATAATAGAAATTGGGTTAAGAAGTTCCCTTACAAAGATCATTTTGTAAACAAAATAGATCGCTCATGTGTATTCACTATAATCTCAAATAAATAAAGTATAAATAAATGATAAGACATTATAATATCATGACGTAATTTTAAAGTAGGAGATTAACCCAAAGAATGGAAGTTGGGTTAAGAAGTTCCCTTACCTCGTGTCTGACTTGACTCAACTGTTCTTTAACCTCCTGAATAATAAACTAGAGTTAATATATACCTTATTAAGAACCATTTTCAATTTCATTATCCTTATTATATCAATTATTACAATGATATGAATATTATGTAATTATTTAAGTTAATAACGGTTGTTTTGTCGATCTTTGGTACTTGAGTCAACAATAAACTTCTTATAATTACAAGTTGTTTATGTGGTAGAATATCCATTATCTCCAGAATTATATTCATGATTTAGATGTCATATATATCTTATATATCTAGTATATACATTCATTTATAATATTACGTAACATTTAGAGGTAAGAAATGAAATGCACCGTTCATGGAGACGGTAAGCCGTACGTACGCATGAACGCTACTTTCATTTCAATTTCATATTTAATGGAACGAAATCATAATGATATAAATTTATAATATAATTCCAGTATAATATAGTGTATAATACCATTTACTCCATCCTTTATACATCCCACATATGGCATTAACGATTCAAATCACTTTGAGGGGGCGGTAGTCCGCACTTCCTAAAATGAAATTATCCTGTTTACCCATAATGGTAATCATAAAGTATGACATAAATGAGAAATACAGAAGGATAAGGAAAACATAAACATAATATATATATAATATATGAAAATAGTGACATCTTAATGGCCACCTTTGAAGGTGTTATATGAGTGTTGAACAATCATCGTTTCGTGAGGCAGAAATTCGCCATCCACAGAAACCGTATGTTCTTTAACCATTAGATGTAGGTGTGTGTAAATGTATCTCGAATCCTTCTTATAACAACATCCTAGTATATTGAGGATACTGGTGTTGTTACAAAAGAAATGAATAAAAAGAGTTTAGGGGGTTGGAGAAGATAAATAAAACAAAACAACATTAGAGAAGACATTACCTCAAAATCGGGTAACTCTTTTTGATTTGAGCCAAAGGCTTCCTTGGGAAGAGTTCTGCCCAAAGTGAGGCTTCTAGGAGTAAGAGAGGGAAGTTGGGAGAGTATTTGGGCAGAGGTTGGCCGAGCCAAATGGCTTGAAAGTGTAAATGAGGTGGGAGAGTTGGGGGCCTTTTATAAGTGGAGAGGAGGGGCTCTTTTGGAAAGATTGAAATGTTACATTATTATACAGTGCTTTTCGGCTTCTAAAGGTCCCAAACTTATATAATTCGTGGCTAAGGTGATACGGGTTCGCAATATCTTCATCCAATAGGCTTTGGAGAAGTGTAAGCCTTGGATTTTGCATTATCTTCTCATTTTATTTAAATCGTCAAATAATGAGGTCATCGCTGCATCATAATGATGTCATAAATAATTTAATTTATTTAATGTCTAAAAATTATAAAAAAATACTATGATGTAGGAAATCTTTTTATATTTCTAATGAATATTTATAGTCAAAATTTGGACTTGTGTAACCCCACTTAAAAACTGTTTTAGTAAAACAACTCATGTTTGTGTCAATTTAATTTTAATATTAAATAAATATATATTAATGTCATTTTCCAACCAAAGTGGCTCCATGGGGTCCCCAAGTTGACCCATGGGTTTTCTTGGTCGGCCATGACTCATCCAATAGGAGTAGGACAAGTGTCAAGCTCATCTCATATTATTAAAACATTATTTTTACCTTAAACTACACTAATTACCTCTAATCGCGATTAAGAACTTAAAAGTTACTATTCACCAAAAAATTATTTTAATCTCATTGAACCACATTTTACTTCATAATGACAACCATGTATGTCGGATTTTTGAAAATAAAATCACAGAAGTGGTAATATTTCATTTAAATGAAAAATCAGTTATTTAACTACCACTTAGTGGTTTCACTATTCATCAAAAATTGAAGTTTGTCAGAACAAGGCCAAAATTTCACCCTAAGCTATAATTGATATTCCGAATTCAAAAATGATGTCTATTTTACAAAATTCCAAACATATAAGTTGCATTAATTAATTTTATAATTAATTCCCATTGTCACAACAAATAGCGTGTTTTTAAGAAACAATTTATATCAAAAGATTGGCAATTGTTTATGTCCATTTTCAATGTTAAATTAATTCTAATGACCACCATTGGATAAAATGGTAAAAATATATTCTAATTATACTTTAAAACCACTAAATAGTATAATTTATCACAATAAATTATTTTGATTAAAAAAAGTTGTTTTAAGTATTTTTCACTATTCATAAAAATTAGAAGTTCTCAGAAAAATACCAAAATTTCAACATAGGTTAATTTCGATATTACGAATACAAAAATGAAGTCCATTTTGAAATATAAAATTTCTATAATTTTAAAAAGTGGTTATTACTATTCATAACGGCTACTTTGATTAGTCGCGGTGTTTTGGAACTCGAAGTTGCGTACAATGCAAGCTATTGCATTATTGAATGAGAAGCGTATCGTGGAAGCTCGGGGTGTTACATTCTCCCATCCTTCAATAAATTGCGTCCTCGCAATTTGAAATTTTTCTTTGTAAATAAAAGGTTGAAAATAGAAAATACCTTTGTGGAAAACCCACATCGGAAATAAGATTAATAAAATTTAGCCTTAATAAGAGGGAAAGGGAAATGAAAAAGTCACCACCCAATTATGATCTCGATTAGGAGAACATTGGTGGCAATTGGAGACATATAATTGGAGGAAAAATGTAAATATTTGTAGGGAGTGATTGAGGTCATCAATCACAATCAACTGTCAAATTGAGGGCCTCAAAGCCTTCAATCTATGTTGATTTAAAATATCATCAGTTCAACAAGACATAAGGTATTAGGATAACACATTTTTTTGTTTTAATATCCCTTTACTAAAGTTTAAGAATTAATTTATTCATTGAATAAGAGATAGGTATATATATATTTATGCTTGACAATTAGAGTTTCAACCTTCAACTCATCTTTCACTCAAAAAGATAATAGAACTCAAAAATATTATACTTATCCTAATTGTATAAGGTTCCAAATGTTAACACATACCATTTAGATTAGTAAAATTATTTTGTAATAACCAGGGACTTCCTGTAGGCTAGTGGTAGGAAATAAAGGCCTGTCGCACTATGGTTGTGGGTTTGATTCCTGCAGCTTTATCCGACGTGACGGGTTATGCCCCACCCTGCAGGTTGTCCTTTTCCTAAAACTATAGTATCATAATATTCCAAAAATAATCTTCATAAATTTTTTAACCTTAAACAATACTATCCAAAGATCAACTTAATCCACTCCAACCTTTATAGTTATCGAAAATACCTTTGTCCAGACTTTCTCTAAAAGGTCTCTTAATTCCAAAATCAATTTATCAGATTCCCCAAACAAAGTAAAGTTTCTCTTATTGTCACATACCTAAAATATAATTACCTTCATCATATTAAAACCTTACTGAAATCAACAAGTACTGCAGTACAATCCTTATATATATATCACATTATTCTAATAACCAGAATATAATCCATGAGTCCAAAAGCACCAATACATTAGTTATTCTGCTTCGACTGTAGTAACAACATAAGATTGTCCTTGATCCCTTGGCCTT
Organism: Viscum album; assembly: GCA_963277665.1. Taxonomy (NCBI): domain Eukaryota; kingdom Viridiplantae; phylum Streptophyta; class Magnoliopsida; order Santalales; family Viscaceae; genus Viscum; species Viscum album. Next base: position 960,970,535 of record OY728150.1, read on the forward strand.
TTCTGAGGTAAGTTTCCCTGACGCTTAGGACATTCATTTGCATAATGACCCATTTCTCTACAATTGTAGCATTCAACTTTGATAGCCTCTTTCTTTCCCTTGCAATCACGTGCCTGGTGACCTTTTTCTCAACATTTATAACAAATTCCCATTCCTTTTAAGCAAGTACCAGGGTGATTCTTCCCACAATTATCACATAATAGAAAATCCTTCTTTCCCTTTTTCCCTTTATCTGTCTCTTGTTCCCCCGTTCTCTTCTTCTCTTGCTTTACTTTGTTGTCATAAGACTTAGAGAATTCCTTTTCTGTCTTGATAGCACACGAGACAATATCTTCGTATGATGAGAAGGATTGTGATACTAAAGCTCGACGGAGAAATGGTTTTAACCCATCAAAGAAACGATCAATCTTACCTCTTGGGTTACGTATATAATCTGCAGCATACCTCGCTAACCTTGTAAAGTTGGCCTCATACTTTGCGACATTCTCATCCTCCTTCTGCCTCAGACTCAGAAATTGCCTTTCCATATCTGCTCGATGGTCACGAGGAAAGAATTTTTCTAAGAAAAGCTCTTTGAACTCCCTCCATTCCATATTCGATACGTCATCATCTTCATTTGTGTTTTGAATCAGCGACCACCACTGATCGGCATCTCCAGTGAGGCGGTAAACTGCCATGACAACCTTCTCCCTTTCACTACTTCCCAAGGCATGGAATATTTTCTCTAAGGAATTTATCCATTGCTCAGCTACTATAGGATTTGTACTCCCATTAAATGTTGGTGGTTGTTGCCTCATGAAGCGGTCTAACATTGATCCTCCACGTTGTGGATCAGGGTGATCCATACAAGTAAGGTTATTATTCATAACTTGAGTGAGTTGTCCCAGTATGGTAATAAGTTGATCAACACCAGTTGTATCTCCAGATCCACAATAATTATCTTGAGCAGGAGGGCAATCCCTACACGAAGTGCGTGCATTGATACGGTTTCCATTCCTTCCACTAGGCGCCATTTCTAAACAAGGGCATAAACTAGATTAGTTTATGAATCAAAATACATAATTCCATACTTGTAAAATACTTAACATAAATTGAACTATTTATGGATATAATCCATAATCATCAAAAGAAATTTTTTCTTTGAGGAAGTATATACTCATAACCCTTCATAGTGGTTTGTAAAAAAAATGAGAATTATCCTAAGCATATCCCCCGGGAGTGTCGTAACCAAGAGTGCAGCAAGGCCCGTTATCGTGTACCAGTTCCCGTTCGAGTCTAGATCAAAGCGGTGTTTTCAGGTTTTACCCCTAGGTACATCTGTGCCAGAGCCGCCTCTACCTGCTCGTATCCAGACAGGGATGTATTGCTCGGAAAACTCACAAAATCTCTACAATAACAAAATTCTAGGAAGTTCTTCTTTACTAATCCTCAAAGTCTATCTTTGGGATATGTGCTCTAATCAGAGTTTATCTAAATCTAGCTTCTAAGGTTAGTACTAAACCGCCTCTGATACCAACTGTAACGCCCCGACCCCAGCTACCCAGAGTCGGTGCATTACTTCGTAACATTGACATGATCACAAAAGATCAAGTCTCGAAAGACCGATTAGTTTAGTAGCCTTGGAAACACTAGATACATTCGTAAATGTTACATTAAATCATAAAGTGAAAAACTAATAACAAAGTCTTCATAGTCCACACTCATATCCTCTTCTGACTATCCCTGCAGGTCATTCATAAAATACTTCTTCACATCCTGGAAAATATTAAAACATTGAAAGGGGTGAGCTCAGATGCTCAGTAAGGATAACAATATTGTGGAAGCTTTCATAAATAAACATAGAAATTTAAGGCAATGTATAACTAAAACAAAAGCCTTTTAAACATGAACTTCAACATAATATGGCAAAAGTAAAATGAGATAATTTCATTCACTTCTTCACATGGATATTCTACTGGTCGAATAATCACATGCGATATCAATAACCACTTTCATAATGAGGGAATGTATAATGCCAGACATTCTGAAACACTTTGTCAAGGCCTCGTCCAAGACGTCTAAAATGATTAAGGCCTCGGCCAAAACCATAAATCAAATTGGGAAAGGGCCTCGGCCAATTCCACGTCTAGTTGTCTCATGAGACCTACCGATGCATCGAGGAGCTATAGCGGGCTCCACCCGTCACTTATTAAGTCCAATACATTCCTCATATGAATAGGTTTAAACATATCATAAACCATAACATAATCGTATCACATAAAGGAAACATAACATTTCCACATTTCAATCACAAGATATCAATACAACACATTGTTATAATAAAAACGCTTTCAAAACCATTTTCAATACCAAAATAAAAGAAAGTTAAAACTTTGTATTTATTTTTCATTAAAAAAATGATGGCTTGTAGAGGAATCCGAAACTCAAATAATGGTCACGGTGGCAGAGAAGTCGTTGTCTCCACATAAGTACGGAAAGAAAAACATTCCCTTTTGTCGTTTTGTAAAACGCTTCGTATAAAAAAGATTCCTTTTGAATAAACATAAAAGTCAAAGGGGTTTATACACCGTATAAAAGAAAGTTGTGTATAAAGCCAAATATGCCTCAATGAAAGGAGATTGAGACGAAGTCCTTAAAAAGATAATTTTTAAAATAAAATAGATCTATTATGTGTATTCACTATAGGTACACATAAAGAAAGTAAAAATACAAAATATGACATAATAATATCATGACATAATTTGAAAGTAGGAGATTAACCCAAATAATAGAAATTGGGTTAAGAAGTTCCCTTACAAAGATCATTTTGTAAACAAAATAGATCGCTCATGTGTATTCACTATAATCTAAAATAAATAAAGTATAAATACATGATAAGACATTATAATATCATGACGTAATTTTAAAGTAGGAGATTAACCCAAAGAATGGAAGTTGGGTTAAGAAGTTCCCTTACCTCTTGTCTGACTTGACTCAACAATTCTTTAACCTCCTGAATAATAAACTAGAGTTAATATATAACTTATTAAGAACCATTTTCAATTTCATTATCCTTATTATATCAATTATTACAATGATATGAACATTATGTAATTATTTAAGTTAATAACGGTTGTTTTGTCGATCTTTGGTACTTGAGTCAACAATAAACTTCTTATAATTACAAGTTGTTTATGTGGTAGAATATCCATGATCTCCAGAATTATATTCATGATTTAGATGTCATATATATCTTATATATCCAGTATATACATTCATTTATAATATTACGTAACATTTAGAGGTAAGAAATGAAATGCACCGTTCATGGAGACGGTAAGCCGTACGTACGCATAAACGCTACTTTAATTTCAATTTCATATTTAATGGAACAAAATCATAATGATATAAATTTATAATATAATTCCAGTATAATATAGTGTATAATACCATTTACTCCATCCTTTATACATCCCACATATGGCATTAACGATTCAAATCACTTTGAGGGGGCGGTAGTCCGCACTTCCTAAAATGAAATTATCGTGTTTACCCATAATGGTAATCATAACGTATGACATAAATGAGAAATACAGAAGGATAATGAAAACATAAACATAATATATATATAATATATGAAAATAGTGACATCTTAATGGCCACCTTTGAAAGTGTTATATGAGTGTTGAACAATCATCGTTTCGTGAGGCAGAAATTCGCCATCCACAGAAACCGTATGTTATTTAACCATTAGATGTAGGTGTGTGTAAGTGTAGCTCGAATCCTTCTTATAACAACATCCTAGTATATTGAGGATACTGGTGTTGTTACAAAAGAAATTAATAAAAAGAGTTTAGGGGGTTGGAGAAGATAAATAAAACAAAACAACATTAGAGAAGACATTACCTCAAAATCGGGTAACTCTTTTTGATTTGAGCCAAAGGCTTCCTTGGGAAGAGTTCTGCCCAAAGTGAGGCTTCTAGGAGTAAGAGAGGGAAGTTGGGAGAGTATTTGGGCAGAGGTTGTCCGAGCCAAATGGCTTGAAAGTGTAAATGAGGTGGGAGAGGTGGGGGCCTTTTATAAGTGGAGAGGAGGGGCTCTTTTGGAACGATTGAAATGTTACATTATTATACAATGCTTTTCGGATTATAAAGGTCCCAAACTTATATAATTTGTGTATAAGGTGATAAGGGTTCGAAATCTCTTCATCCAATAGGCTTTGGACAAGTGTAAGCCTTGGATTTTGCATTATCTTCTCATTTTATTTAAATCGTCAAATAATGAGGTCATCGCTGCATCATAATGATGTCATAAATAATTTCATTTATTTAATGTCTAAAAATTATAAAAAAAATACTATGATGTAGGAAATCTTTTTAGCTTTCTAATGAATATTTATAGTCAAAATTGGGACTTGTGTAACCCCACTTAAAAACTGTTTTAGTAAAACAACTCATGTTTGTGTCAATTTAATTTTAACATTAAATAAATATATATTAATGTCATTTTCCAACCAAAGTGGCTCCATGGAGTCCCCAAGTTGACCCATGGGTTGTCTTGGTCGGCCATGACTCATCCAATAGAAGTAGGACAAGTGTCAAGCTCATCTCATATTATTAAAACATTATTTTTACCTTAAACTACACTAATTACCTCTAATCGCGATTAAGAACTTAAAAGTTACTATTCACCAAAAAATTATTTTAATCTCATTGAACCACATTTTACTTCTTAATGACAACCATGTATGTCGGATTTTTGAAAATCAAATCACAGAAGTGGTAATATTTCATTTAAATGAAAAATCAGTTATTTAACTACCACTTAGTGGTTTCACTATTCATCAAAAATTGAAGTTTGTCAGAACAAGGCCAAAATTTCACCCTAAGCTATAATTGATATTCCGATTTCAAAAATGATGTCTATTTTACAAAATTCCAAACATATAAGTTGCATTAATTAATTTTATAATTAATTCCCGCTGTCACAACAAATAGCGTGTTTTTAAGAAACAATTTATATCAAAAGATTGGCAATTGTTTATGTCCATTTTCAATGTTAAATTAATTCTAATGACCACCATTGGATAAAATGGTAAAAATATATTCTAATTATACTTTAAAACCACTAAATAGTATAATTTATCACAATAAATTATTTTGATTAAAAAAAGTTGTTTTATGTATTTTTCACTATTCATAAAAAATTAGAAGTTCTCAGAAAAATACCAAAATTTCAACATAGGCTAATTTCGATATTACGAATAAAAAAATGAAGTCCATTTTGAAATATAAAATTTCTATAATTTTAAAAAGTGGTTATTACTATTCATAACGGCTACTTTGATTAGTCGCGGTGTTTTGGAACTCGAAGTTGCGTACAATGCAAGCTATTGCATTATTGAATGAGAAGCGTATTGTGGAAGCTCGGGGTGTTACAATTACTCCCTTCACTAGATAGTCAATATATTTATCTAGTAGAACTTATTCAACTCCCAATTATATAGATAAAAATTCTATTATAGTTACTCAAGATTAACATACATGGATATTAAACCATTTTAAATTAACATTTATCATATTATAAAAGTACGTACTGGAGGACCATAATAGTTTTGTTTCCATGGAAACTAAGAGTACATTCATCTAATTTGGGTAATGATCTTAACTATATCCATAAGTATCTTCCCCATAAGAAATAATACTTAAAAAACTTTCTTCATAACCAAGTTAAAAGGAACATAAGAAAGTGGTGATCTCAGATGATCAATAAGAGAAATCAAGGAGATATGTAATCAAAACATGATCATAAGTGTATGAGAACATTATCATATCATTATAAGATCATAACCTATATACAAAAGATCATAATAAATAGTCATAGAACAAATAATTTCACTTCATAAGACATGAATGACAAGGTAATTGATAGAATAATCTGTGAAATCATAAAATTGGAATAATACATGGAATTTTTGTACACATATTATGTTATAACACTGTAAACATGTATAAGTAGAAAACATTTCACTCAGTATGTTAAGTAATTGAAATCAGGACCTCATATAAACTTATGGACATGCAACTAGATCCATACTTAATGTTGTGAACATGTAATATGGTCCACACATAACATTGTGATCATGAAATAAGATTCACACATAAACTTATGGGCATGAAACCAAGTCCATGAATAATATTGTGAACATGTAATCAGGTTCTCACATAACATTGTGAACACTGATATGGTTCACTCATAACATTGTGAATATGTAATCAGGTTCATTCATAAACTTATGGAACTAAAACCATGTCCATGAATATAATTGTGAACATGTAATCAGGTTCATGCATAACATTTTGAAAATGTGATCATGTTAAGGAATAAAATTTTGACTCATCAGTCATCCATCATTACTAAATGCATTGGAGAGAGATATAGGTCCCACCTATCATAAAACAAAATCAAAAATTTGTGTGCCACAAGATTATATACCATAATAATATCATAAACCATGAAATGAAATGGGTAACATAAAAATTTCAAGATATCATTACCTATGGAAAGGATATCTATATTCTAATCATTTCATCAAAGAATAACACATGAGAAGAATCACATTTCAAAAGCATATAACCCATGGAATTGAAATGAGTTTCATAAACATCATTCCATCAAAACATAAACCGCTGAAGAAAGAATATGAATGGTATTACTAGATTATATCCCCATTAAGGAATAAACTATAATAATTTATATCATATTAGATGGGTAAGGATTTTGAATGATCACTTGGAACATAAATTTTCTTTGAAAATCAATTTTTAAAACATATAACATTTTCAAAATCATTTTATTTGAAATCACTTTTTTTAAAAAATAAAAAATATTGATAAAATTTAACCTTTTAATATAACATTGAAATGATATAAATAATTCTTTAGAATATTTTTTAAAAACCTTTTTATTTGAAATAACTTTTTATATTTTTAAATAAATCTGTAACACCTTTTGAAAGGATTTTTCATTGAAAATAATTTGAAAACATATAAGTAATTCATGAATATATTTTTAAAATCTTTTATCTAAAAAAATCATTGAAAAAATTTAAAACACTTTAAACAGAAAACATTTTTGAAAACATTTTTTGAAAACATTGTTTTGAAAGAACATAGATTTTCAACTGAAGAGAGTGATAAAGTTGTATTTTCCTAAAAACACTTTCTTAATTATCATAAATAACAAAGATTGAAACAAATGGAACCGAAACATGAAGAAATCATGTATAATTATATGGGAATAAAATTCATGATTTTTCATGAGATATGGACCATAATATCTCTTAAATGGAACCATAATTATAAATAATCATGATAAATGATGAGATTGTAGCAATAAAATATTACCACTTTGGTGAATTTTACTCATAATAGAAATGAAATAATAATATTACATAAATATTAAAATATAATAAATAACTTATATTAATGATATATCATGTAAAAGGCTAGTATATTCACCCCATAGAAAAATATAGGTTCATAACTTGACATGTATTCTAAAGAAGGAAAATTGAGACAAAAATTACATTATAGGTTTGGTAACTTTTGAACCATAAAAACCATTAAAGAAAGATCATAAAATTGATATTTAGATAACCATAAATTTAAGAATAATAATAATAGAATACATTCATGTTCTTTATATACACCACAAAAAATAAATGAGTGGGGAATCAGACATAAGTCTCATAGAATTAAAATTGAGAAGAGAAAACCTTTACCTTAAGTGATGACTTTCTTTGTAAAAGTTAAGAAATACAATAAAATAATTACAAGTTTATTATTAATATAATAAATATACATATTCTTATATATAATACCATATATTATTTTTATAACATTATATTACCCATTTACTAACAACTCCATGTTAATGATACATTTTATGTAATATCCGCCTTATTTTTTGTATACATTTTAACATCTTATTATTGATTATATTATGTAGATAATGATTTAATAATTTAAATTATTTAAAAAATGATATAAATATCATATAAATTCAGAAAATAAATATTTATAATAATATATAAATGATATAAAAATAGAGTGTCCATCATAATTACCAACCATGAGAGGTGGTGAAGGAAAAACAAACAACATCGTTTTGTGAGGCAGTAGTTCGTCAAACATAAGAACTATAAGTTCGTTACCAATTTTATGGAAGTGATTGTTGGTGTAGGTATAACCTTTATAAAAAAAATATCATTATATTTAGAAAAATTAGGTAGTAATATAATAATGTAATAATAATATTTTTGTGGTGGAGAATGAAAGTTAAATAAAAGAGCTTGAGGGTGGATGCTACCTCTTCCTTGGGTAACTCCTATTGGTTTGCACAAAATGTTTTCCTTGGTTAGATTATTTCTCAAAGGGAGTCATATATAAAAAAGGGAGGTATTTTTAGAGCTTATGATAATTTTTTTTTTGCTATAAAATGTTTTTGAGACACATGAATATGTTGGAAGGTTGAGCGCCTTTTTATAGTGGCGCAGGAGTGACATTCTTGTAAATTTTTTAAAAGGTAATTCCACCCAAATTTCCCCATGTATAGTGGATATAATAGTGGAAAAAATAATTGAAAAGGTAGTATAATCTTTTATTAAGCTATTTTTTCTCTCAGTCACTGAAATTAAATTCAATCACTTTCAATATGATTTTTCATAGAAACTTGGTTAGCCTTTTTAGAAATGAAAAATTATTTTGATTTAAAATATTTAAGACATTTTTACATATTCCAAACAAAAAATTGACCGAAATTAATTTAAAATTAATCTCACAAATGTGTCGCGAAAGTGGGGTTTTAAAGTGAAAATGTTATAAAGATAAAAATATTTTTATATCAAATTTCAATGTGAAATCAGTTAAGGTAGATTAAATTAAATTAATTTATGAATAGTTTATATAATTATACTTTAAAACCATAAAAATAAAAAATTTAACTACATACTTAGATTAGGTAAAAAAGAAGTTTTGAATTAAAATTTTGTATTCATTACTATTCATCAAAAAATAAAACTTCTCAGAAAAATAAAAACAATTTACCAAAATTAAATTTCGTTATTCCTATTTCAAAAATGAAGTTTATTTTGTTAAGGAAAAATTATAAAAGTTTCAAAATTTATATTAATAATGGGTTTTCTATTAAAAGGTGAAATTTTCCTTTTAGAAAAAAATATATTTTAATCATTAAATTGGATATATTTTTATCTTATAAGTATCAAATATATTTTATGAGTATCAAAAGTATCAATTTAATATATAATATATTTTTTTGAAAAAGTTAATTAAATTTTATTTGTTTAATTTAATTATATAAAATTGCGTTTGTTCATAGAAAAATAGTTTTCCTAGAAATGTAATTTAACTATTTTCAAATAGTTATTACATTATTATATACTAATTGATAACCAAAAGATTCATTTCATATACATGTGGTAATCATATTTTTAAAATTTAGTTAATATTATTTCTAACTCCAATTCCAACAACGAGGTGGTAGGTATAATAATATTTTAGTAATAATATTAATTGTATCATATAGTTTAGTAAAACATAGCCTTGTCTGTAACACAAGATATCGAAGGAACTCGATATTATTTTAAATGCAACACAGATATAGTTTTACATGTACCTAAAGGTAATATATGTTTTTTTATTGTGAAATATTGACATTTTTTTGTGTATAACATAATCCACACTTAGTGATTTCCTATAAAAAAAGCAATATTCAGTGTTTTGTGAAATGAATAAAATATCAAAATGATTAAATTAATACAAAAAATATTTCACAAAATCTTTGTGTGTTACATTTACATCTTATAATACTGTCCAATTTTATTTTGGAGAACTATACTACACACTTACTTATTAAAATATTCCTTAACTATGCTACAAACTATTGATAATAAATATTATATATCAATAACACCATTAGATGTGAGCTATAGGTTTTTTATGAGAATGGTCATCATATGGGATATTATTGTTCAAAGAATCATGTATTTAGGATATAATAATTGATTTAAAGTTTGGTTAAATCATAGAGAATTGTGTTTCTGAGATTTTTGAGGAATTCCTTGATGTTTTTTCTAAATTAGTTGTGAACCTTCCCATGACTTTATATTGATTTTGGGATAAAGTTCCGACCATTCATTTCTATGATTTTAATTGATCCTTTTAGAATGAAACATCTATGTTTTTGGAGTTTTGAATTTATATTGATGATATATTTTCAAATGTTTTCATTAAACATAAAATATTTCCATATGGTGCCTGGGTGTTTTTTCACCAAGAAGGATAATGGTAGTCCAACGCTATGCATGGACTAATATAGATATAACTATGTAATGGTGAAGAAACATTATCCTATCCCAAGGATAGGTGATCTATTTTATTAGTTGAATAGAGATACATGTTTTTGTAATACTTATATATAGTATAGATGTCATCAGTTGAGGGTGATGGGTGAATATATCTCAAATAAAACATTCAGGTTTCATCTTTGGCACTTTGATTTTGTGGTAATCCCAAATATATTAATAAGTATTATGAAATTAATGTTATTCATGTCATTGTGTAAGTTAATGAAAGTGTTTATCAATTATATTATCTTTTATTAGTAGTCTAAGGAGGACTAATCTAATGATTTTAGAGTTATCTTTGTGGTTCTCTGTTTAAATTAGTAATATATGGTGTTTTCGAAGTGCCTGTTTTAGACACGTAGGGTGAATTTCTTGGGGGAAGTTTTATCTCCATAGAGAGTGGTAATGAATCTTTAAAATATTGATGATATTATTTCAAGGATAACTATTATGAAAATTTTATTGTTTTATACATCTCTGGGTTTTTTATATTATTAATTGAGGATTTTGTAAGGGGTTTCATAGATTATGATCACTTTGAAAACGTTTAGGATAATGGACCAAGACATTATTTGGACTAATTTTTTGATCCCAATGAATTTTTTGAAGCTTTTAATGATTTTGGGAACAATTTTGAGATATAAGGTGAGTTTTTTAATATATGGTCTAGCATAGGTTTCTTCTATCAGTAGGTATTACAGCCAATGAATATGTTTCGATAAAAATAAGTGGGTATTTTTAATATACTATATATTTATCAATATATAAATCATATTAAAACCCAATTAAAATATGGTTTTTAAATAGATCTATTTTTTAGATTATTGAATATGTTTTGATATGATTTGAGTTTTTTTAAATTATTTTGTAGTTTTTTTGAGTTTAACGGATTGAGTATTGAAATTGGTAATGTATAAAATTTAGTGATTAAATTTGAATAATTAAAAGGGAATTTTAGCGTATCATTATTTCTTAGTAAATTGTAAATTTAGAAAAATAAATAGGGTTTTAAGACATTTTTATTCTTTTTATGATATTCTAAGACATCATGAGACACATTCCTATTTCATAAGATTATTATTATTTTCATTAGATATTTAGTTTGTGAAGTATGCTTGGGATTTTATATGATACTTGGATTTCTTATGATTTTAAAACATCTAAAGAAATTATATTTACGTATGATATTCAGTGTTTGTAAGATATAGGAGTTTCACAAGATATTGGAATCCTGAAAATAATTATGACAATGTAAGATGTCTAAATTTTTGGAGATTCTTTGTGTAATACATATGATCTTTTTGAGACATTTATCTTTTTCTAAATATCAATATTATGAAATTTTTGAAGACTAAGAATTCTAGAATAAATATTCCATTTAAATTATTCTAGATGATGCTGAAGCTGTTTATTCCTAGATTAAACACCATAATGTGACTTAGTGATTCATGAAATAGTGAATAAATATTATTTATACCTTAATAAATATTGATTCACCATAATTAAAGAAGAAATAAGTTATAGTAATGGATAGCTATTTGGTCAAATCACTATTCATACTATAGTTCCATGTATTCCACATATATAGAACCAACGACTAAAATAAAAGAAGATGAAATAAATTGTAATGTAATGAAAATGTTAAGAGCATTTAGAGAACATTATCCATCTAAATTAATAATTTTAAGTTTGAATTACAAAGAGGTAAGATGTTTTTTCTTGATAAATAATATTTGATGTGAAATGAATATATTTTTGCATGATAATATTCACTAAAAATAAATATAGAGATATTATCGAGGAGGGAGAATAAATATGAAGATAAAGATACTTTATACTATTAAAGTAGAAGAAATAGAATAAGAATAAACAACACAATGATAACATGATATAAGTTTTAACTGGTTGAAGACTCCCTTTTTATTGAAATAATTTTCTATATTTTCAATGATAAAGACAATTGTAAATAGTTAGGAGACTTATGTGTTTCACAAGTACATGGATAAACCCCACTCATTTTTAATCCAAATGATAATAGAATTTGATTTTATGATCTCATTGAAATACGTATCATGATAAGGATTATACATCTCATTTTTATAGGAGAAATGTGTAAATATTATATTATTTCTTTTGTGTATGCCTGAGTGAGTTTGAAAAAGATATACAGAATCACTTTAAAATGTTTTGAAGGTTTATTTAAAAGGAAACATAAAATGGATTTGAAATAACCGATTCACCCCTCTTATTGTTTTACACTGATCTTAAGTGTACTTTCAAGTGGTACTAAATCCTAGTTCCCTTAATTAATGAAAAGTTATTTTTAGTAATCAAGTTTATCTTTGTTTGAATATTTATATATTTAATTTACAATGTAAATAAAAAAAACTAAATTCAGTTACAAACAAGTAGATTCCACTTTTTTCTTGGAAATATTTATACATTTAGAAAGATCAAATGATTCCTTTTCAAGTATCAATTAGCTTGGATGTTCCAGAAGCTAGAACTGATGGATTTGTTCCTCATTTTGAAGGTGTTATTATGATAAAAACTTTTCAAAGGAATATAGAAAATGATATTCATGATTGAAATTGGATTCTTTAATCTCTTTAAATTAAGTGTTTTTTAATGTAAAATGGGATTAAAATAGTAAATGACATAAGAAAAAGGCTAGAAAACATATATGAAGGTAATAAAAAGGTGAATCATGTTAAACTACCTATTTTATGGTTGAAATATGAAGACCTAAAAATGATGTAAGATGAAAATGTAGATGAATTATTCACTATATATAATAAGATTATATGTACTATTTGAGGATCTAGTGAAAAGTTTGAAGATGAAATTTTTTTGAGAATATTTGGTGAATTCCACATGATATATTTGATGCCAATGACATATAAATTAAATAATGTGATATAGTTGCTCTTCCTTTTTTAAATAAACTCATTCCTAATTGATTATGAAATTTTTTAGAGGAGTGATATTAAATAAATGGTTTTAATAAAAATAAAATTTCCCGTAAATCCTTAAGATAATAGGAATATAATAATGAAGTTGATTACGATAAATGTATATGTTTTGATTTAGAAAAATATGATTTTATTGAGTTTGATAAAATTTCCCTCTTATATTTTTAAGTGTAAGAAGTGAAAAGGGGTGGTTTATGAGAAAACTTCCAATAATGTTATTCTAGTTTAGTGAAATTGTAAATGTTATATTAAATTTTTAAATGTTGAAGGATGAAGCTATTGATTATAAAGAGTGAAGGTTAAGAATATCCTCTAAGGAGAAAAAAATTTTGATAAATCAAAATTTATTCATTAAGGAATGGTTAATATTTATCTAAATATAAATCATTAAATTGTTATCATAGTAATATGATGATTAGAGAATTGATGATGGAGAGGAAGTTGATACTTCTAGTGATATTGAGTAAAAAATATTAATCGCTCAAGTGAAGGAGGAAGGATCCACATGTGATAAAATTAGTATTGATAGGAATGATGAATGAAATGTAACTAATAATGAATAAGAAAATAAAGGATCTCTTTTAAATGATCTAATTATTGGAAAAGGATATCATAAATATGAGGAAATAAATCCAATCTTTAAGAAATAAAGAATCTACTGATATTGTTGAGGAAAAATTGTTGTAATACACAAAGAAAAATATTTTGCATCTAGAAGAAAGTTCCAAAAGTGATGATGATAAAGATTATATTGTTGAGAAGCTGCAAGAAGTTTCTATAAATAAATTTATTTTGGAAACATTATCAGATAAAGATGATGATTAAACCAATTATAGTGAGGAGGATCAACTTATTTCATCTCATCAAAGGCTATGAAATTTTGTGGAGGTATAATGTATAATTAAATAATAAGATTATTTGGTTCAAACTAGAAAAAAAATTGAGGATAACAACACACATCTCACTATTTTCATATGTTAGACTAATATATTTGAATCAATCATTGCATAACAAAGAGTTTATTGATGCTATAAATAAATAATTAGATCATATTTAAAATAATGAGACTTGGGATTTGATACCTAATCCTAGAATAATAATATTATCTAAAAAATGTGAGTGTCTTGAAACTAGCTAATTGAAAAGGAGCATTTATGAGTAATTAGGAATAAATTTTGTGTAAGGGGAATTAATAAGTTGAAGGAATTGGTTTTTATAATATCGCCACACTATATTCTAGACTAGAGTACATTATAAAATTTATTGAAATTATAGAATCGATGCAACACAATATATTATTAATGGATATCACTTCAACCTTCATTAATGGTGTTTTGTAAGAGGAAGTGAATATTGAGTACCAAAATGGTTTCATTTATGGTAAAGATGAATGTCATGTTTGTATATTAATATAGTCTCCATATATGTACAAAAAATCCATAAGATGACATTATTACAATTTAGCGAGTATCATAATTTTTTTGAAGTTCAGTAAAGGAATAGTGAAAAATATTATTTACAATAAAAAAGATAAGATGGTATCACTTATTATTAGTGTTTATGTAGATTATATCATTTAGTACTATATATGAAGAAGGATATTATGAAGACTGTTATTTGTATATGAAGATAGTTTTTGAAATTCCTATGCTTGTATAAATGATATTTTATATGGTTTTATAAATTTATTATGAGTTAGATAACATATTTATTTTTCAAGAGATGTATTCTCACAAAATTCTAAAGACTTTTAAAATGGAGGATTCAAAAATGGTTTCTACACCGATCATAGTGGGAACACAAAATTCTAAAGATGAAAAATGTAAATAATTTGACTCAAAAGAGTTTAGGATTATTTTTTGAAGTTTAATTTATCCAGTAGATTCAAGACTAGATATTGTATATTCAGTTACATAATGTGCTATGTATTAAATATCACAGAATAATAATCATTTCATGGATGAAAAGAAAATTTTATGTTATATAAATGGGAAAAATATTATTGATTGAGATATGATTGAAGTATAATTCTTGAACTATTTATTTATATAGATTCATATTAGGATGTAAATGTAGATGATAAAAGGTTTAAAAATAGTGGAGTTTTCTTTTTGGGTGAAAGGTTTGTATGATTTCACATAAATAAGAAATATTTGTAGACCCTGAGTACTACTTAAGCAAGATATACTGCTATAATTCATGCCATAACCCAATTTATGTTGAAAATAACTCAATTGGTTGATCTCAAGGTTCATGTAAATCTACTTATTCACTTGGGATTCTATAATCAAAGTGATATCAATCAATTAGAAAATTAAGTACATCATTAAAGTTAAAATCACATTGATATTAACTATTGATTCATAAAATAGCTTGTGGAAAACAATTTGATGAATCTACAATTTGTTCTGATAACGAAGTAAATGGTAGATGTTCTCACTAAACCACTACTAAAATATTAATTTCAAATAGAAAGGTTAATACTGTGTGTTTAATATGATTACTCTCAAGGATAAGGTATGGTGATTCCATACCCTATATCACTTGTTATTTGGATTGTTATTTTCAAATGGGTGAAAAATATAATAAATCTATTTATGTTTATTCATTTATATATTTACAATGGTTTAGAAGATATTTTTAGAGAGAAACCATTGATATATGTTTTACCTATTAAGAGAAGATCTCTTTTTTAGGGGGATCATGTATTTAAATGGATATATTCAAAGCATAAATCTATGAGGTTAACACGTGGGTATGTAAGTCTTTATGAACTATTCTAATAGTTTTATTGATTATGTACATATAAATATATTAAATATGTATTCCAATTTTATATTATTTAAGACACAGTCTAATGATAGATTTGTGACGTTCAATAAGTATCCATTGATCTTAGGTGGTATCAAATGGCTAAAAAAAGTTTATTTTTCAAATTGGTATCAAGAGAATCAAGGGCTATGATGAAGTGAATGTATGATAATTTTTATGGAAAAATGGTATTATTTTTTAATTTTATTATCTCTTATGAGTATTTCAATCATGTAGTGTTAAAATAACTGAATAATGATTAATTTATAAGATTATTGATTATAAAAGTGATTTATGCCCCTTTAATTCCAAAAAAAATTGGGGGGGGGGGTGGATTTTTGCACTCATGAGATGTTTTAGAAGATGGTGATGAATTTAGGGAGATTATTTAGATAAATAGTGAATGTTTTGAGATATATTTTTGTGGAAATTTTCTCTAGAATTTGGTATTATATCTACATTAGAAGTTGTGGAGAAATAAGTAGTGGATATGTTCATTATGTTGATTTTTTTTGTAAATACATATATCATATTCAATCTCACTTAATATAATATTTTTAAAGTGAGATGAAACTTTTTAAAAAGCTTAAAGGTGTTAAGAGATGATTTTTAATTTTGAAAAATTATTTGGAGGTTTTAGGAGTTAATAGATTTAGGGATGAAATAGGTAATGTATAGAATTCTATGCTAAAATCTGAAAGATGGAAATATCATGCATGTGTAGGATACATTCATAAAAATTATAAATTCATTAATGTAAATAATGTTTTATATGACATATTGTGTGTTTCATAAGATATTTTGAGACTTTAGAAGATACTTTCCAATTTAATATGATACTATTTTTTATGTTATATTATATTCATAAGGTACTTGGGATTTGGTATCGTATCAAGATTTTGTAAGATATTCACACTTAGTAAGATAATATATATATATATATTATTTAGTATTTATAAGATATTTTATTCACATAAGATATTATAACAATATAATATATTCTAAGAACATAAGATATCTGATTTTCATAAGATTTATTATGTAAGAGATCAGAATCTCATAAGATATTATTCTTTGTGAAAATTTGAATATTATGAGATTTATGGAGATTGAGAATTCTAGAATTAATACACTATTTAAATTATATCATATAATACCAAATCTATTACTTCATGGACTATATATCAAAAAGGTATTTTTATTTAAATAGCGAGGAAGGAATATGGTTCACACTTTGAAGAAAATTTGTTGCTCTATAAAGGTAGAAGAAGGAAGTTACAATTGATCACAACTATTTTGTCATGTTGTGATGCCTACTATTTCATCATGGGTTTCACTTACAAAAAATTGTTGACTAAAACAATTAAAGAGGAAATACAAGGGAATTCAAATAATAACCTAATAGTGACAAGATACATTTATCTATCTAAATCAATAATTTTAAATTTTAATTTCGATGAAAAAATTCATTATTTATTGATAAATTATATTTTTCATTTTATGAAAATATTCAATGAAAAGATATATAGATAGATTATTTAATAGTGAGAATAAATAGGAAGAAAAAGGTAATTGTTACTTTATTTGTATAAGAAGGAGAAAAAGAAGAAATGACATAGTGAAAACATTATATAGGTCTTATTTGGTGGAAGATTAATTTATTTTTGGAAATCATTTCTTCATTTTAAAATGTTTGGGAACACTATAAATAGCTAGGAGACTTATGTTCATTATGATTTATATAATAATACCTTCTATTTTTTAATTAACATTATGATTCTAGTGAATTTTTTTTCCTAGGGGAATATAAATCGATCCATTGATTAATATTCCTGTTTTTAAAGGTGAAACTTGTCAAAATTCCATTGTTCCTTTTAGGTGTGCTTGAGTTACGTTAACAATGATATATATAATTACATTAATTAGATGAAATGTTATTTGTAAAAGAATCATAAAAAGGAATTTTAATAATTTATTCAACCCACCAAAATTGATTTCCACTGATCTTGAGGGTCATTTAATAATTATTTCAGGAGGGATTTTAGAATATAATGGATAATCTAATCAGTGATCCAATCCTTTGCTTTCCAAAAGCAAGGGTTTTAGTTTATGCTTTTCTATGATTATGTTTATATCATTTTGGTCTGTATCTTAATGTTTCATAGAGTGTTAATCTCATAGAATTATCAAAGTAACATCCTAATGAGAATAAATGTTATACCGATGATCTAAATATGACAGTTTTGGGGTTTTACCATATGTTTTGGTAGCATTAACTCATTGGTGAGAATATTTTGGACTTACCAGACCATAAAAACTGAAGGTATATCTTCTATTATAATGAAATAAATCCATGTTATAGTTGGTGAGTGGAGTTTTTGAAGGACTGTGACTTTGAGATCCCTTATACACTAAGGAAATTGAATATGGATGCTAATGAACTAGGTAATATTTTCAATAGAGTTATTCATCATGAATTTAAGGATATATGGATTGTGAAGTAATAGCCTGTGGATGAATATTTTAGTTTAATGAAAAACAAGGGAAGAGCTTTTTTATATTAAATGACTATGTATCCCTCATTATTCTATCAGTTTGTGAATTCAAAATTTGGAGATCTTATGGTAAAGGTTTGTATGACTGTATTATTTGTGGAGATACTCCTAACAGATGATAATATGATAACATGTGACTGGTTTTATTTTGAGGGGAGATACTTTTTCAATTAGTGATGGATGAAAAAGTTTTCCATTATTTTAATATCTCGCCTATAGTGGTTCATCTTGTTACATCTATAATGTATCATGATTTTTTGAATCACATCTTGGGGAAATGTACAATGAACCATGAGTTGAGGTTATATCCCATTCCTTAGTTTTTTAGAAGGAAAAATATAAAAATTATGTTCCTTATGAGATTTTTAAACCATTTTATATACTTAATTGGAAGTCATAGAACATTTCTCTTAATTTTATAATTATTTTTATATGATTTTCATTAGGGTATGATTCTATTTATTTTATTATATATTAATTGATAAAGTTGGATAATTTCTTAGTAGTTATGGAGACAAGCCTGGTTAATGATTTCGATAAGCTATATATTATATGGATTGTGATGATTCATTTGGTAAGTAGAAAAATTATCTATAATTATGATCCACATTTTAATTAATGAGATTTTAAGGGTTGTTATCATTCTTTGGAAATCAGTTATTCCATAGAACAATGTTATATCCTCCAACAGAAGGTCAGACCTAGTGGAACATCTAGTTGTTATAGGAAATGTTGGACATATGTGTTTTGGATTTTAGAGTTTCATTGGCGAACCACATTTCCATGATTTATTTTTCCAAAAAAATAGTGATCATTCTTCCATTGACATGGATTAGTTCAAGGCATCGTATGGATAGACTTAGAGATATATGTTGCATTGGACTATGGTTAGGGTGTCAAAGAACACTGATATGGATCAGGGGAAGAGAGAAAATAGATAATTTTTAAATTATTCATGAGTAGATAAAAAATGAATAAGAATTTTAGAAGCATTATTCTGATTGTACAAGGATTCCTTTTAGTATTTGAGGTTAGTTATTATCTGTCAATGGATTTTTCTCCTCATATTTCCCAGTGTAGAATTGTTCATGTGTGTAAGTATTCTTTATATTTCATTAGAAATTTCAGGGACTTTTATCATGTTGGTTTCGGTTCTTCCTTCATATATGGATCAAATCCATGAAATACTTTATGTGTCACAAGTTTATTGATATAATCATAATGAATCTCATACCATTTATTTGGATGAATAAGATATTTACGATGATGGGGAGTTCATGGAGTGATTTCTTAAGACTCAGGATTTCGACATAATGTGTTGTGTGGGTGTGTCATTTCCTTTTTTGTATCTTGTGGAAGCATGGTATCTTAGACGAAAATATATCAGAGCATGAGTCATTGATGTGTGATTTGTATCTAAAGATATTTTAAACCCCAGTTTTCTTTGTTATAATGTTTAAATGATTGATTTTATTCTAGTGTGATGGAATTTTTTATATCTTTTCTGTTATGTTATAGCTATTTTGATGTCATGATATCTATTTTAGAGGAATATCCAAAGGAGTTTTTGATTTTAATGTCATTTTTCTTTTTTTCAGTTATATATTTGATATTTGTGGATGAGAATAATTAAAGGGGTAACTAATTTGAATGCCCAAAATTTTTTAACCATTATATTTTGTTTTCTTAGTGTTGGGAGTTTAAATAGGATATTTGGAGGCAAGTTGAATAGGGGTAGGGGAGTTTTAGATGAAATTAAAGTTATCATCATGGGTTGAACTGTAATGAACTTGAAATTACATAACATGTAGATTCTCTTTTTCTTAATTTCATTCTAGGTATGTTTCTAAATTATAATTTTTAATATAGGCGTTCATGATGAATTTTTAGTGAATAAGAGAAGGGGAAGATGGGTATAAGGAACCTAATACCCAGTCGGTTGGTGTTAGAAACCTTATAGAGATTTGATGGATCCGTTAAGTCCACCATGTCTTAGTAGATTTTTAGTATATACCTACTAGATTCCTAAGAAGAAAACCCTAAATAGAGGTAATTGTTTTATTTTAAAATAAAAAATTATATCCCCTTATTTTCCCTAACCGAAGAATTTACCTATATTTCTCACATGTATAACCATATGGGAGCACTCCCTTACATTATTCTTCCCTCCATTGATTCTCCATCTATCTCTTCAAAGGATATTCTCCATTAGGTCACGGGATATCATTATAGACATAAAAAGGCCTTACCCCCCCCCCATAATCTACTCAACCCCTTTATTTCTATGTATTAATGGATACAATCTCTATGATTTCATTATAAAGATTTCATAATCACTTTACCCCTTAAATATTCATTTAGTTTTTATTTAGTGGAAGTTTATTATAGGAGATATAAAGGAAATAACATTTTTTCCTTCCTATAATTCTTATCTCTCATCAATAATTTTTAAATACCTAAATATCACTTGGTTCTAGGTTAATACTATGATTTAAGAGGTGGATTAATCATTTTTCCTAGACCCAAGGAACTACTTGATAATTGAATATGTAGGTGAAATAATTCCTTATCCAATAATATTTAAGAGTAAGATTTTAAACTGGTGAATGAATACGTGAAATATAATTGAAAAAAATATTTAATTTAATATTAGGTTTTTTAAACGGTATTATAGAAAATATAACTTGTTTGGATAGATTTGGTTTCTTTTGTAAGAGACATACCAGGTCTTATATGGTCCTACTAGTTTTGTGCTAATTTTTAATATAATTTTTAATAATTTAAATTTATGAAATTGTTTACATATTTACTATATTCTTAACATGGATTAATTATATCAAGATAAGAGTCGAATACTAAGTTTAGTTGTCATGGTGCCACTTAAAGCTTTTATCTTCTTGTTTTGTTCCCAGATTTAATTTTCATATTGGTTAATTATGTTTGTAATGGGTAGATTATATCCTTGTATAAAGTTGTCTAGGTATAATTATTTGTTTATAGATTGTTTTGTTTTATGGAAAAGGAATTCATTTCCCAAAAATCTATGTGTCTCTTCTACTATCAATTCAAGGAATGAGATGCTCAGTTATTCTAAATGTTGAATAAAAAAATTCCATTTCCTGGAATTGGATGAGTAATACACCCAGATAGTTTTTATCATTCATATTAGATTTAACTTTATTCTTAGAGAATGTTTGATAAGTATAAACCATACATGTATCTGGAGTTACTAATAATAGTTAAGAATTAAATTTAATATCATTATTAAATAATAGTGCTTTTTACCTCTTTATTTAGAGATATTTATTCTATTATTATGTACAAATGAGTTTATGGATGGAGGTTTGGGGAGGGTGGTGGACACCTACTAGATAAATCATACACACACTCTACATGATCCCCTATTAGGACACATGAAGACCGATTTGTATGTGACCCATGTAATCGTAAAGTTATTGAGATTGGGAGTAAGATGATTTTGGAGTCTGGAGCATGGATGGCTCTTTTTCAGATTACCGAGAGTGTATAGTACAAACATAATGGAGATTCCCTGGATGTACATCATGAGAGATTTCACTTGGGAGATCCACAATTTGGGTCATTATAAAATTTTTGGCTTACCCAGATTTTTTATATATACATTATTTATTCAATACCACTTAATGTGTGTCATTTAGATAAGTTAGATGTATTTTGTTGATAATAAGTTATTTTCCAGACTGTATTACACATTTTACAGTTTCTTCACAATTGATTCTTCTAATAAAAAATGGATATACCCATGGAGCCTTTATGGACCATTTAGTTATGTGAATTTAGTAATGGTTTCTTTTAGATAATTTCACTAATCCATATGGAGAAGACCATCTACCACACTTATATTACATAACCCTTTGAATTTACCATAGCCTATAGCCCTCAGGATGTGAAACTGAGTTTTTGAGATATCCTGACCCAATTATTTTTTGGTAATCATGTCGTAATCATTACAAATGGAATCAAAGACATCATTTAGGTCTCTTTGGTATGATAATTGATAGTATCCAAGGGATCAGATTATAAAGACTTAAGAAATAACTGATATGTATTCTTATCCATCATAATTATAGTGGATTCTAGAGTAACCATGGGTTGTCTAAGGTATTATTTTATTTTACCCTTGACTTAGATATAAATTCAGGATTGTAATGCATCATATAAAGTTTCAATAGATAGGACAAGATAGAATATCATGGAATATCACGTTCTTTACTATTTTTGTTATATTATTTAAATAAATAATGGAGGATACATATTAACTAAAATATTAATAATAAATAAATAGTTCTTTCATATATATATATATATGATGACTAGGTTCATATCATTTAATAAAATATTCCCTTGATTTTAAGACTTGATTGTTAAATGTAAATAATTTAAATTTTATATATATACCTACTTCATGTTTTAAATTATTTAATGTTATATTTAAATCCTGTAGAAATATTTAAATGAGAGTTTAAAAAATGTTTTGATGAGTGGAAAAAAGAGAGAGAAGAATGGTTTTAGAACTAACATTTATAATGAAATTCTCAAACATTAGGGTTTTTTGTAATTAGGATAACGTTTTTTTATAGTTTCACATATTATTGTATAGAACGTTACCTTTAAGACATAATAAAATTGAGAAGTATGTGAATAGAGAAATGAACCACCCAAATTTATTGTATTTGATCATCGGGCCCTTTAGGGTATTAAAAAATTACTTAAAATTGAGGGATAAATATATTCTCAAATAAATCCCACCACATATGAGATCATAAGTGATATTAAATTATAACATGTACCCATATTTCAATTGTTGTATTAGATAAGGAATTTGTAAAATGGATTAAGTGTATTGACTAGATCATTTAAATAAATCAAAAAAATGGGAAAACATAGTTTTATTTTCTAAATTTATGCATATAGGGGTATCACATTGATGAAATGGTGTTATTTTAGAAGTCAATAAGAACTAGGGTTTAACCTCGAAGAACATACAAGGGCTTTTAATCAACTAGTTTTACCTTGAAACATAACATTTGGTGAAGTAAAATGAGTTATTGGAAATTTACTATGTCTCTTTTTTGATTATGTACAATTTTAACATGTTTATTGAATCACTATATTTTTCTTTATATGATAGTCGAGATAAATATTATATGATAATATGATTTTATTTGGGTTTGGGGAAGTCCTATCAATCCTTGTTTATTATTTTTAAAATATAAAGAATTATTAAAGTGGAAAAGGATGTTGTCATCACTAAAATTGGATCTAAAAGACGAATAAAATCAAGGGTCTCTTTGTTGGGACATACCATAAGTGATGATTCCCAAAGTGGGTAGATATAAATGTGGGAGAAGATGAGTAGGGGTGTTTCACATTAGGGGAGTTGTGCTAGTGGTGTACCCATAACTCATATTTTTAGTAGAACTTATACGCAGTTTCATCAGTATGAAAGATTTGGTTATATCAATAAAAATTACACCTTTCAGGTGATGAAATTTCATTCATGATGTTAGTAGGGAAATTCATAATTCTTTTAACATCATAGTATATTTGTGAGTGTTGTATAGAAATCTCAGCCGACTCGAGCCTCTCAAGAATATTACTTCTGTCAATGTCAAAGCCTTACAGTATTGTATTATTCAAGATAATCCTCTAGGGAATACGACAGAGAAAACCAAAATGTCTACTTAATGCCCCTTTGTGTTTTCATATATATAGAATTTATAGGATCTTATAATTATGAATCTACAAATGTTTGATGATATATTTGTAAAGGATTGGTTAACCTAATACCAAGAATGTATTGATTATTACACATGAATAGTGTATTTCTTATCATCATATGGTGTTTATTATAACCTCTATAGAGAGTGGGATAATCATATAGGCTCATAGATTCTAAATTAGAAGAATGATGGGGATATTACTACTAAAATGGGATGTGTTATTTTTTAGTATTGTGGAATCTAAGAGGCAAAAAGTTTTACATTCAGTGGTGGACATCATTATAGTTGTATTTCATAATTAATTTTATAGATTAACATCAATGAATTTTGTCGAGTTCACCATAGTTCTTATACAAACAGATTAAAATATTTCTATTCCTCTAGAATAAATGGATTTTATAGAATTAATATATTTGAATATTATGTTAGAGGAGTTGGAAAAAAGAGTTTCATTAGGACAAGAACATCTCACTATGGTGTGTTTGTCCTATTTTGAAATAAGGAAAAAGGATTTCTACATATCGGCATAGATTACCATAAGCTAAACCAGGTTATAATCAAGATTCACTATCATTTCCTATAATTTATGATCTCTTTGATTAGATTAATGGGGTAAAGATTGTTGTCTAAGATTGAACTTCATTCGAGCTATTATCAACTATGGTTCAAACCATAATACATTCATATAGACATATTTCAAAGCCTATATATACATTTTATGTATCTATTCGTGCCTTTTGAAATAAATAATGGTCCTTTTATGTTTATGGACCAAATGAATTGAACATTTCATCCACATATTCAATCTTTTGTGGTGGATTCCATGCATATTATCATATTTTATTCTATATATTAGGGGTGAAATAATAAGATATAACTACAACATATTGGAGATTTTTCAAGATCATTAGATGTATTAAATGATATAAAAAAGATCATTTTAGATTCGGGTTGTCATGTCCCATGGCCATGCTAGCTTCAAAGCAGGAATTTTAGTACACCCTAATAAGGCGGAATTAGTATTTCATTGAAAGAACCATCAAATTTATTTTAGATTATGTGATTTATTATAATTTTTTGTTATTATCACTATTTTTTCCAAAAACTAATCATGGTATATACCCGTATGATCTTTTTGAATAAGAATTGGGCTATGTTTGTATAGTTTTATTTTGGTGAAGCATCATTCCAAGAACTAAAAAGGAAGATTACATTAAATATTGTTATAATATTACTTTTGTAACACCCTGAGATTTTATGAAAAATATTCTTTTAATTTCATTGATGTCTTGTGTGGTATGCTACACCAAAATTAGCTTGTACTATACGCAACACCGTATTAGCTTGCATTATACGCAACACTATTTTTGGTTAGTGTTACACACAATTTCATGTTTGTTTTGTGGGAATTATTCTACGAAAAATTAAGTATAGATTTTGTTTAATGTATAAATGAAATAAGTTTTTTATTATGTTATACGCAACACCAAAGGGAGCTTCCACTACACGCAGCCCTGACTTGGCTTACATCACATGCAATCACGACCTTCCTCTATAGCGTGTGTAGTACACAATATTGGGATTCGCTAAACAACGATATATTGTTAGAATATTATTATGAACTAGCCGTTATGGATAGTATTAACACAATTTTTAATTTTATAACATTATTATTTATCTTACATAGTATGAGAAAAAAATAATTTTTTTTCGGGTAAAATAAGTATTTTTCAAAAAATACAGTTTTGTCGCCTTTTGATGGCGCACCCACTTTAAATATATTTTTTGACGTGTTTATAAGTTCAATTTGAAAAAATAAAATTCTTCCTTAGGATCAGAATATAAAAATTTAATTTGGATACATTTTTCATATTATTCTGATAACTTTCATATTTTAATGAATAGTAAAAACACGCTATATTTTAATTAAAAACAACTTTTTTCATCGTAATAATTTATATGGTTAGATTATCTTTTTGATTGGTTTTAAAGTGTAATTATAATATATTTTTACCATTTAATACAATTTTGGTCATTGGAATTAATTTCACTTTGAAATTGGACATAAACAAGTGTCGATCTTTTGATAGTTATTGTTTCTTAAAAACATGCAATTTGTTTTGATAATGGGAAATAATTTTAAAATTAATTAATGCCACTAATATGTTTTGAATTTGGAAAAATAGACATCATTTTTGAATTTTGAATATCAAATATAACTTAGGATGATTTTTTGGTATTTTTCAAAAAAAATTCAATTTTTGATGAATAGTGAAACCACTTAGTGGTAGTTAAAAAACCGAATCATTCATTTATATGAAATTTTAACTCTTCTGTGAATTGAATTTTAAAAATCTGACATACATGGTTGTTATAAATAAGTAAAATGTGGTTCAATAATATGAAAATAATTTTTGGTGAATAGTAACTTTTGACTTTTATTTACCGCAGTTAAAGGTAAATAGGGTAATTCTAGGTTAAAACAATATTATAATAATTCCAAATTACCTTAAAACGTGTCCTAACCTTATTGGACGAGTATTTTCAGACCATTGGAATCCTTGGGTCGATTTTGGGACCGCATTGAGCCACTTGGTAGTGATAATGAAAATTTGGATTAATTAATTTAATGTAAAGACAAAATTGACATTAACAAAATAATTTAGTAATTAATTTATATAAAGGGTTATATAAATTATCATTTCGACTATAAATATTCATTGGAAAGCTAAAAATATTTCCTACATGATGGTGTTTTTTTATAATTTTTAGACATAAATTAAATTAAATTATTTATGACACAATAATGATACAGTATTTACCTCATTAATAAATGATTTAAATAAATAAGATTATAATGATTAAAATATTACACAAAACATGTAAAATTCTGATTGGATGATTTTATTTCGACCATGAGTCATCTTATCTTAATCTATAATGATTTTTGGACCTTTTGAAAATGAATATAAGTTTATAATAAAGTAATATTTTCACACTTTCCAAAAGAGCCCCTCCTCTCCCTTATAAAATGAGACCATTTATATCCAATTCCTCACACCTCTAAAGCCATTTGAATCGTCCAAAATCTGCCTAATTAAGCTCCCTACATCCCTCACCTCCCCCTAGAACCCTTACCTTAGGAAGAAGGCACTTCAAGAAGTCCTTTTGGTTCAAACCAAAGGAAGTTACCCAAATTAAAGGTAACGATTTTTCTTAAATTGTTTTATTTTATTATACTTCTCCAACCCTAAACTCTTTTTATTTTTTTCTTTTGTAACAACAAAAGTATCCTAAATATACTAGGATGTTGTTATGAGAAGGATTCTAACTACACTTACACACACCTTTATCTAATGGATGAACAACATAATGTTTCTATGGATAGAAAACTAACGCCTCCCGAAACGATGATTGTTCGATTTTCTCCTACAACCTCTCATGGTGGCCATTCTAATGGAAGTATATTTATATATGATATATATTATGTTTATGATTTCCTTATGCTTCTGTACATCCCAATTATATCAAGCCTTTATGGTTTCTATAGTGGTTAAATATGATAATCTCATTTGAGGAAGTGCGAACTACCACCCCCTCAAAGTGATGTGATTCGTTAATAACTTATGTGGGATGTATAAAGGATGGAGTTAATGATATTATATATGATATTATATAGGAATTATAATATACTTTTGTATAATTATGTTTTAATTCCACTAAAATAAGAAATTGAAATGAAAGTAGTGTTCATACGTACGTACGACTTATCATCTCCAGGAACGGTGCATTTCATTTCTTACCACCATATGTTATGTACCATTATAATTAATTTTATATGCTGGATATATATGATATATATTATATATAAATCATGAATATAATTCTGGATATAATGAACCTTTGACCACATGAACAACATGTAATTATAAGAAGTCCATTTTTGACTCAAGTACCAAATATCGACAAAATGAACGTTATTAACTTAAATGGTTACATGATGTTTATAACATGGTAATAAGTGATCTAAAAGGAATAATAAAATTGAAAAAGGTTCTTAAGAAAGTATAAATTAACTTTAGTTTATTATTCAGGTGATTAAAGAATGATCGAGTCAAGTCGGACACGAGGTAAGGGAACTTCTTAACCCAATTTCCATTCTTTGGGTTGATCTTATCTTTCTTGTTTATGTCGTTATTTGATTATGTGAGAAATGAATTTTTATATCTTATCATGTATTTATATTTTATTTATGTGACCTTATAGTGAATACACATAAGTGATCTATTTTATTTACAAAAATATATTTGTATGGGATAACTATTCCAGTCTCTTTCTTATCCGAGATTGTTTATTCATACGAATTTACTGGGGTTATTGTTATCATCCATGCCCATGTTTCCTAAAAAATTATTTTCATGTATGTTTATAGTCCCTTTTACCCATTTTAAAATTTTACCACATGTTATTAAAGGAATATTACTTTTTTTTACCACACGAGGAACTTTTTGACTTTTCTGACAAAAGTACGAGGAGAATGCTATTTTTAACTTATGTGGCGTGAATGGATTTTTATAGTTTCATAACACCTCATTTTTAAGAAGCTTCCTCTACAATATTGCATGATTCTTTTCAAAAAACCCCTTTTTCTTTTAAAATTTCATGACATTTTTTGAAAAGAAAATGATTTTGAAGAAGAAAAGTTATTTTCCTCAAGAACTCATTTCAAGTGTTTTGTAAAAACTATTTTCCATCTAAGATGACATTATTTAGTATGATTATGTTTCAAGTATAATGTCTCTAGTATTTAAATGGTTTGATTCTTATTATTATGAAATTATATCCATTTGTTTTATATGGATTATGTTATGATGGGATGATGTTTATGAAACCCATTTTATTCTTTGGGTTATGATGAATGATTTATGTTAATTTTGTGGAACAAGTAATAATGATATCATTTTGAGATCTGTGGGACCTATATCTACCTCCAATGAATTGGGTAAAGATTTATATCTCATGAGATAGATATGGCTGGAATGGTAAGTTAATCCAGTTTAGTGATACAGGACTGGAACAAGGAGTGAACTCGATTTAGAAAGGGACTTTTTCCACTAAGATGGTCTTGGAAGCAATGCCTTGGCTACTATGGAAATCATGTCATATGCTTAATGGTTGCCAAAATTAAATGTTTTATTCCCATTATATTTTATTATGATTTATGTTCCTTTATGATCCACGCCTTACATACTGCCATGATTTATTTCACAACTCAATATTTTGACGTTAAAACTTTATGTTCATGTTTTGAAGTTCTAATGTATATGGTTTGTTTTATTTTCTCCATGATTACCCTTACTGAGCATTTGAGCTCACCATTTTTATGTTTTCTTTTCCCCAGAATATAATGAATGGTTTTATGTAAGAAAAAAAGGAAGATCTTAATGGGAGATATTGAAGATCTTTAACCAAGATTATAAGATTATGTTCCAAGTTTCCAAAGACACTAAACTATTACGGCCCTTTGGTGTCGATTTTTGTTATGTATTAAGTATTCCAAAAAAGTAAAGTAATGTCCATGTACGTCAAGTATTGGTCTCTATAGTTGGTATCAGAGGAAAGGTTCAGTCAACCTTTGGAAACGAGGATGTGAAAAATTTACGTGAGATCCCTAGAGATATTTTTAAGGTATGTCTCGGGATGTCCCTAAGGTTTAGTATAACTATTGGTTACAGTCCTAGAATTATGTTGATGATCATGAATAACCTAGGGTGAACCAAGGGTGTCATATATTATAGAATGTGTGATATGTTAGACATTCCATAAGTGAATTCTTATGATTATGTGGTTCCTTGTTATTTCAACTATTTCTTACACCATGGTTTTTGGTTTTAGTCACTGGAGGGAACAAGAAAGAATTGGGTCAAAATTGAATCCAATGGACAAATTGGTGACTATGAGAAATGAAATTTCATAATGCCTAGAAAGAAAGATTTTTTAATTATGCCAAATCAGTCATCGCGATATATGATTGACAAGGTGAACTTTAGTGGTCTTCCTAATTCATCAAATAAGAGGAAGATTGACTTTTATGCTTGTTCATATGGTGAGGAGAATAGAGAAAGAAAGATTGAGATTTCTAAAGAATGGAAGAAGAACCTTGACGAATACATCAAATGGAGGGGAAGATGTTATCTGTGCGGGGAGAAGGGTCATAGCGTGACAGACTATTATAGTGTTCAGTGTCTTATCTGTGGAGAACATGGGCATTACCCAACTCAATGCCCTGACCTAAGAGGTTACTTATAAATCAAGGAAGTACTTATTCCACGAAAATAATTGAAGAGGATGGATTGAAGTGTTTATGTATTGGTATTCATGAATAATGTTGTTGAGGTATTTTTATGGTATATTGGAATATCTATGTATTGGTCCATTGTGGTTTTCCATAAGAATATGCTACCAGTAACCATGAAACGTGATTGAAATATTTTTGGAAAGAAGATGATATGTACATAATGAAGGGATAAATAGAAAATGAAATGAGCTCATAACTGATATAAGGACAAAGTTATACCCTGGTTTGAGTATATAGAAATTTTGGGATTTTGGTATGTGTAAAGAGTTAACTTTGGACAGCATTCATGTTTTCACTATGGTTCAACGAGTATTCATTTTTCAAGAGAATACATGATTAAGGTATTCACATGTTTGGAATGCGATCAACAAGATATATCTTTTGATATATAGGGGATAAATGATAGTATTCATGTGCTTGTTATGTGACATTTCCAGTAATCGTTTTATTTATGAGATTGAACAGATGTATTTTGGATAAGTATAAACATTGTAATGGATTATTTTGGACATCACATAGTATTTCTTAAGTCCAGAACTTTTTTTCGATATTTTTTCTATAATGTTATAATAGTGTTGTATTAGAAAAAGGACAACCCGTAGGATGGGTGACAACCCATCACGTCGGACAAGGTTGCTGGAATTGAACCCACAACCAAAGTGCGACATGCCTTTATCGCCTACCACTGGCCTACAGAAAGTCCCTGGTTAGTAGAAACTAGTTTTATTTTATTAAGCAGGATGATAGATGAAGTATAAGTCCATTTTTGGAACTATATACAATTAATCTCACCATAGATGGACTTACGTATATAAATTTTTCTAACCATATGTTTGAGACAGATGGAATGACCTATCTTTCTATCGCATGATCTACTAACACTTCCCAAAAAAAAATCAACTTAATTTCTTTAAGAGATGAAGTGGAAATTGTTCAAGGCACGAGCGACGGTGAGATTGTACCAAAATCAAGTAAGTATTTCTTCTAATTCAAAATTTTCAAGTTTAGGGAAATGATATTAAAAACCAAAAATGTTTTCCTCGTGCTCTTATATCTGATGAATCAGATGGTACCATAGATCATCACAAATTTATAGCCTAGTGATTGTTTTCTTTTTCATAACCATGTTCTCTACCACTCTCCATCAGAACTTGATTGTTAGATTTTTTCTTCCATATCCATATATTCACCTATGTTATCCTATGTGGAAACCCAATGATGAGTTAATTTGGGTAACCGTTATGTTTCATACTTCACTTTTTAAAATTAAGTTTTAGTATTCCCTTTTAAGATGTGTGTTTCTATTAAAGAAACTTTTAAGTAGCAAACCATTTATAACCCCGACGAATTTTGAGGGCGAAATTCATTTTAAGGTGGGTAGAATGTAACACCCTGAGATTTTATGAAAAATATACTTTTAATTTAAATTATGTATTGTGTTGAATGCTACACCAAAATTATCTTGTACTATATGCAACACTGTATTAGCTTGCAGTATACGCAACACTATTCTTGGCTAGTGTTACAGACAAGTTCAAGTTTGTTATGTGGGAATTATTCTACGCACCATTAAGTATAGATTTTGTTTAATATATAAATGAAATAAGTTTTGATTATGTTATACGCAACACAAAAGGGATATTCCACTATACATAGCCCTGACTGGGATTGCATCACACGCAATCATGACCTTCCTCGATAGCGTGTGTAGTACGCAATACCGGGATTCACTAAACAATGATATATTTTTATAATATTAGTAAGAACTAGAAATTATGGATAGTATTAACTAAATTTTGAATGTTATAACATTATTATTTATCTTACACATTTTCTAGAACATAGTATGAGAACAAAATAAATTTTTCAGGTAAAATAAGTATTTTTAAAAAAATGCAGTTTTACCACCTTTTGATGGCGCGCCCAATTTAAATCTAGTTTTTTACATGTTTATAAGTTCAATTTAACAAAATAAAATTCTACCTTGGGATCAGGATATAAAAATTTAATTTGGATAAAATTTTAATATTATTCTGATAACTTTCATATTTTAATGAATAGTAAAAACACACTATATTTTAATTAAATACAGGTTTTTTCATCGCAATAATTTATATGGTTATATTATATTCTATATTGGTTTTAAAGTGTAATTATAATATATTTTTACCATTTAATACAATTTTGGTCATTGGAATTAATTTCATTTTGAAATTGGACATAAACTAGTGTCGATCTTTTGATAATTATTGCTTCTTAAAAACACGCTATTTGTTTTGATAACGAGAATTAATTTTAAAATTAATTAATTCCACCTATATGTTTTGAATTTGGAAAAGTAGACATAATTTTTGAATTCTGAATATCAAATATAACTTAGGCTGAATTTTTGGTATTTTTCTGCAAAATTTCAATTTTTGATGAATAGTGAAACCACTTAGTGGTAGTTAAAAAACTGAATCTTTCATTTTAATGAAATTTTACCAATTATGTGAATTTAATTTTAAAAATCTGACATACATGGTTGTTATCAAGAAATAAAATGTGGTTCAATAAGATTAAAATAATATTTGGTGAATAATAACTTTTGACTTTTATTTACTGCAGTTAAAGGTAAATATGGTAATACAAGGTTAAAACAATATTATAATAATTCAAAATTACCTTAACACTTGTCCTAACCTTATTGTATGAGTAGTGGCCGACCATGGACATCCTTCGGTCGATTTAGGGACCCCATTGAGCCACTTGGTTGTGATAATAACAATTTGGATTAATTAATTTAATGTAAAGACAAAATAGACATTAACAAAAAAATTAGTAATTAATTTTTATAAGGTGTTATATAAATTATATTTTCGACAATAAATATTCATTGGAAAGCTAACACGATTTCCTACATGATGGTAGTTTTTTTATAATTTTTTGACATCAAATAAATTAAATTATTTATGACACAATAATGATACAGTATTTACCTCATTAATAAATGATTTAAATAAAGTAGATTATAATGATTAAAATATCACCCAAAACTTGTCCAATTATGATTGGATGATTTTATTTCGACAATGAGTCATCTTAAATGATTTTCGGACCTTTTTAAATCAATGATAAATTTATAATAAAATAATATTTCCACAGTTTCCAAAAGAGCCCCTCCTCCCCCTTATAAAAGGAGACCATTTCTATCCAATTCCTCACACCTATCAAGCCATTTGTCTCGTCCAACCTCTACCCAATTATTCTCCATACATCCCTCTCCTCCCCCTAGAAGTCTTACTTTAGGAATAAGGAACATAATGATTTCATTTTGGTTCAAACCAAATGAAGTTACCCAAATTAAAGGTAATAATTTCTCTTAAATTGTTTTCTTTTATTCTACTTCTCAAACCCCTAAAATCTTTTTAATCATTTCTGCTGTAACAAAACTAGTATCCTCAATATAATAGGATGTTGTTATGATATGGTTTCGAACTACACTTACACACAACTCCATCTAATGGATGGAGAACATAATGTTTCTGTGGATGGAAAACTAATGCCTCATAAAACGATGATTTTTTGATTTTCTCCTACCGCCTCTCATGGTGGCCATTATGATGGAACTGTATTTATATATAATATATCTTATTTTTATTATTTCCTTATGCTTCTTTACATACCAATTATATTAAGCCTTTATGGTTTCCATAGTGGGTAAATACGATAATCTCATTTGAGGAAGTGCAGACTACTATCCCCTCAAAGTGATGTGATTCATTAATGCTTTATGTGGGATGTATAAAGGTTGGAGTTAATGATATTATATATGATATTATACTGGAATTATAATATACCTATGTATCATTATGTTTTAATTCCACTAAAATAAGAAATAGAAATGAAAGTGGCGTTCATGCGTACGTACGGCTTACCGTCTCCATGAACGATGCATTTCATGTCTTACCTCCATATGGTATGTACTATTATAATTACATGTATATTCTTGATATATATGATATATATGATATATAAATCATTAATATCATTCTGGATATAGTTAACCTTTGACCGCATGAACAACATGTAATTATAAGAAGTCCATTTTTGACTCAAGTACCAAATATCGACAAAACAAACGTTATTAACTTAAATGGTTACATGATTTTTATAACATGGTAATAAGTGATATAAAAGGAATAATAAATTTGAAAAAGGATCTTAAGAAAGTAGAAATTACCTTTAGTTTAATATTCTGGAGATTAAAGAATGATCAAGTCAAATCGGGCATGAGGTAAGGGAACTTCTTAACCCAATTTCCATTCTTTGGGTTGATCTTCTCTTTCTTGTTTATGTCGTTCTTTGATTATGTGAGAAATTAATTTTTATATCTTATAATGTATTTATATTTTCTTTATGTGACCTTATAGTGAATACACATAAGTGATCTATTTTATTTACAAAAAGATCTTTGTAAGGGATAACTATTCCAATCTCGTTCTTATCCGAGATTGTTTATTCGTACTTATTTACTGGGGTTATTGTTATCATCCATGCCCATGTTTTCTAAAAATATGTTTTCAAGTATGTTTAAAGTCCCTTTTACCCATTTTTAAATTTTACCACATGTTATGAAAGGAATATTACTTTTTTTTACCACACAAGGAACTTTTTGACTTTTCCGACAAAAGTACGAGGAGAATGTTATTTTTAACTTATGTGGTGTGAACAGATTTTTAAATTTTCATAACGCCTCATTTTTATGAAGATTACTCTACAAGATTTCATGATTCTTTTCAAAAAAACCATTTTATTTTAAAATTGCATGGAATTTTGTGAAAAGAAAATGATTTTGAAGAAGAAAAGTTATTTTCCTCAAGAACTCATTTCAAGTGTTTTGTCAAAACTATTTTCCTTATAAGATGACATTATTTAGTATGATTATGTTTCAAGTATATTGTCTCTATTAATTACATGGTTTGATTCTTCTTATGATGAAATGATATCCATTTGTTTTATATGGATTATTTTATTATGGGATGATGTTTATGAAACCCATTTTATTCTTTGGGTTATGATTAAGGATTTATGTTTATTTGGTGGCACAAGTAAGAATGATTTATTATGAGATGGGTGGGATCTATATCTCCCTCCAAATAATTGGTTAAAGATTTATATTTCATGAGATAGACATGGATGGAATGGTATGTTAATCCAGTTCAGTGATACAAGACTAGAACGAGGAGTGAACTCGATTAGGAAAGGGACTTTGTCTACTAAGATGGTCTTGGCAGCAATGCCTTGGCTACTATGGAAATCATATCATGTGCTTAATGATTTCCAAATTAAATGTTTCATTCCCATGATATTTTATCATGATTGATGTTCTTTTATGATCTACACCTTACGTACTACCACGATTTGTTTCACAACTCAAGATTTTGACGTTAAAACTTTATGTTCATGTTTTGAAGTTCTAATGTATATGGTTTGTTTTATTTTCTCCATGCTTACACTTACTGAGAATTTGAGCTCACCCTTTTTATGTTTTCTTTTAACCAGAATATAAATAAAAATTTTAGGTAAGAAAAAATGGGAATATATTTATGGGATATGTTGAAGATCTTTGACCAAGATTTGAAGATTATGTTCCATGTTTCCAAAGACACTAAACTATTACAGTCCTTTGGTGTCTGTTTTTGTTATGTATTAAGTATTACTCAAAAGTAATGTAATGTCCATGTACGTCAAGTATGGGTCTCTACAGTTGGTATCAGAGGAAATATTTAGTCAACCTTTGGAAACTAGGATGCGAAAGCTTTAAGTGAGATCCCTAGAGATATTTCTAAGGTATGTCTAGGGATGTCCCTAAGGTTTAGTATAACTATAGGTTATATTCCTAGAATTATGTTGATGATCATGAATAACCTAGGGTGAACCTAGGGTGTCATAGATTAAAGAATTTGTGATAAGTTAGACATCCCATAAGTGACTTTTTATGATTATGTGGTTCCTTGTTATTTCAACTTTTTCTTACACCATGGTTTTTGGTTTTAGTCAATGCAGGGAACAAGAAGGAATTGAGTCAACATTGAATTCAATGGACAAATTGGTGACTATGAGCAATGAAATTGCATAATGACTAGAAAGAAATATTTTTTTGATTATGCTGAATCAGTCATCGTGATATATGATTATCAAGGTGAACTTTAGTGGTATTCCTAATTCATCAAATAAGAGGAAGATAGACTTTTATGCATGTTCATATGGTGAGGAGCATAGAGAAAGGAATATTGAAATTTCTAAAGAAGGGAAGAATAACCTTGATGAATACATCAAATGGAGGGGAAGATGTTATCTGTGTGGGAAGAAGGGTCATAGAGTGACAGACTGTTAGGGAGTTCAATGTCTTGTCTATAGAGAACATGGGAATTACTCAACTCAATGCCCTAACCTAAGAGGTTACTTCTAAATCAAAGAAGGAATTATTCCATGACAATCATTGAATAAGATGGATTGAAGTGTTTATGTATTGGTATTCAAGAATAATATTGTTGATGTACTTTTATGGTATATTGGAATATCTACGTATTGGTCCATTATCGTTTTCCATAAGAATATGATACCAGTAACCATGAAAAGTGATAGAAATATTTTTGGAAAGAAGATGATATGTACATAATTAAGGGGTAAAGTAAAAATGAAATGAGCTCATAACTGACATAAGGAGAAAGTTATATCCTGGTTTGAGTATATAATTTCTTTTGGGATTTTGGTATGTGGAAAGAGTAAACTTTTGACAGCATTCATGTTTTCACTAAGGTTCAATGAGTATTCATTTTTCAAGAGAATACATGATTAAGGTATTCACTTGTTTGGAATGCGGTCAAAAAGATATATCTTACGATATATAGGGTATAAATGATGGTATTTAGGTGCTTGTTATGTGACATTTCCATTAATCGTTTTATTTATGAGATTGGACATATGTATTTTGGATAAGTCTAAACACTGTAATGGATTATTTTGGACATCAGATAGTATTGTTTAAGGCTATAAATTTTTTTGATATTATTTCTATAATGTTATAATAGTGAAGTTTAAGAAAAAGGACAACCCGTAGGATGGGTGAAAACCCGTCGCGTCAAACAAGGTTGCGGGAATTGAACCCATAACTGAAGTGTGACAGGCCTTTACCACCTGCCACTAGCCTACCGAAACTCCCTGGTTAGTAGAAACTAGTTTTATTTTATTAAGCAGGATGATAGATGAAGTATAAGTCCATTTTTGGAACTATATACGATTAATCTCACCATATATGGAATTATGTATATGACTTTTTCTAACCTTATGTTTGATATAGATGGAATGACCTATCATTCTATCGCATGATCTACTAACACTTCACGAAAGACAAATTCAACTTCATTTCTTTAAGAGATGAAGTGGAAATTGTTCAAGGCATGAGCGATGGTGAGATTGTACCAAAATCAAGTAAGTATTTCATCTAATTCAAAAATTTTAACTTTAGAGAAATAATATTGAAAACCCAAAATTTTGTCCCAGTGCTCTTATATATGAAGAATCAGATGGTACCTTAGATCATCACAAATTTATGTCTTGGTGGTTATTTTCTTTTTCATAGCCATGTTCTCTACCACTCTCCATCAGAACTTGATGGTTAGATTTCTCTTCTATATCCATATTTTCACCTATGTTCTCCTATGTGGAAACCCAGTGATGAGTAAATTTGGGTAACTGTTATGTTTCATACTTCACTTTTTAAAATTAAGTTTTAGTATTCCTTTGTATGATGTGGGTTTCTATTAAAGAAACTTTCAAGTAGCAAACCATTTATAACCACGACGAATATCGAGGGCGAAATTCATTTTAAGGGGGTAGAATGTAACACCCTGAGATTTTATGAAAAATATTTTTTCAATTTCATTGATGTCTTGTGTTGTATGATACACCAAAATTAGATTTTACTATACGAAACACCATTTTAGCTTGCAGTATACGCAACACTATTCTTGGCCAGTGTTACACACAATTTCATGTTTGTTTTGTGGGAATTATTCTACGCAACATTAAGTATAGATTTTTTTTAATGTATAAATGAAATAAGTTTTGATTATGTTATACGCAACACCAAAGGGAGATTCCACTACATGCAGCCCTGACTTGTCTTGCATCACACGCAATCACGACCTTCCTCGATAGCGTGTGTAGTATGCAATACCGTGATTTGCTAAACAAAGATATATTGTTATAATATTATTATGAACTAGCTGTTATGGATAGTATTAAATAAATTTTTAATTTTATAACATTATTATTTATCTTACATATTTTCTAGAACATAGTATGAGAACAAAATAAATTTTTCGGGTAAAATATGTATTTTTCAAAAAATGCAGTTTTGCAGCCTTTTGATGGTGCACCCACTTTAAATCTAGTTTTTGACATGTTTATATGTTAAATTTGACAAAATAAAATTCTTCCTTGGGATCAGGATATAAAAATTTAATTTGGATAAATTTTTCATATTATTCTGATGACTTTCATATTTTAATGAATAGTAAAAACACGCTATATTTTAATTAAAACAACTTTTTTCATCGCAAAAAATTATATAGATAGATTATCTTCTTAATTGGTTTTAAAGTTTAATTATAATATATTTTTACCATTTAATACAATGTTGGTCATTGGAATTAATTTCACTTTGAAATTGGACATAAACAAGTGTCGATCTTTTGATAGTTATTGTTTCTTAAAAACACGTTATTTTTTTGAGAATGGGAATTAATTTTAAAATTAGTTAATGCATCTAATATGTTTTGAATTTGAAAAAATAGAAATCATTTTTTAATTCTGAATATCAAATATCACTTAAGCTGAAGTTTTGGTATTTTTCAGAAAAATTTCAATTTTTGATGAATAGTGAAACCACTTAGTGGTAGTTAAAAAACTGAATCTTTTATTTATATGAAATTTTACCTCTTCTGTATATTGAATTTTAAAAATATGACATACATGGTTGTTATAAAGAAGTAAAATGTGGTTCAATAAGATGAAAATAATTTTTTGTGAATAGTAACTTTGGAATTTTATTTACTGCAGTTAAAGGTAAATTGGGTAATTCAAGGTTAAAACAATATTATAATAATTCAAAATTACCTTAACACTTGTACTAACCTTATTGGAAGATTATTGGCTGGACATTGGCATGCATGGGTCGATTTTGGGACCCCATTGGGCTACTTGGTAGTGATAATGACAATTTTGATTAATTAATTTAATGTAAAGACAAAATTGACATTAACAAGAAAATTTAGTAATTAATTTTTATAAGGGGTTATATAAATTATCTTTTGGACTATAAATATTCATTGGAAAGATAAAAATATTTCCTACATGATCGTATTTTTTTATAATTTTTAGACATAAAATAAATTAAATTATTTTTGATATAATAATGTTACAGTATTTACCTCATTAATAAATGATTTAAACAAATAAGATTATAATGATTAAAATATTACCCAAAACATGTCCAATTCTGATTGTATGATTTTATTTCGACTATGAGTCATCTTATCATAATATTTAATGATTTTTGAACCGTTTGAAACCGAAGATAAGTTTATAATAATATAATATTTTCACACTTTCCAAAAGAGCCCCTCCTCCCCCTTATAAAAGGAGACCATTTCTATCCAATTACTCACACCTCTAAAGCCATTTGGA
This sequence comes from Viscum album, assembly GCA_963277665.1. Classification (NCBI taxonomy): domain Eukaryota; kingdom Viridiplantae; phylum Streptophyta; class Magnoliopsida; order Santalales; family Viscaceae; genus Viscum; species Viscum album. Next base: position 961,011,133 of record OY728150.1, read on the forward strand.
TCATCCAACATCTACCCAATTAAGTGCCCTACATCCCTTGCCTCCCCCTAGAAGCCTTACCTTAGGCAGAAGTCACTTCAAGAAGTCCTTTTGGTTCAAACCAAAGGAAGTTACCCAAATTAAAGGTAACGATTTCTCTTAAATTGTTTTCTTTTATTCTACTTATCCAACCCCTAAACTTTTTTTAATTTTTTCTTTTGTAACAAAACCAGTATCATCAATATACTAGGATGTTGTTATGAGAAGGATTCTAACTACACTTACACACACCTCCATCTAATGGATGAAGAACATAATGTTTTTGTGGATGGAAAACTAACACCTCACGAAACGATGATTGTTCAATTTTCTCCTACTGCCTCTCATGGTGGCCATTATGATGGCACTGTATTTATATATGATAAATATTACGTTTATTATTTATTTATTCTTCTGTAATTCCCAATTATATCAATCCTTTATGGTTTCCATAGTGGGTAAATAGGATAATCTCATTTGAGGAAGTGTGGACTACCACCCCCTCAAAGTGATGTGATTCATTAATACCTTATGTGGGATGTATAAAGGATGGAGTTAACGATATTATATATGATATTATACAGGAATTATAATATACCTATGTATCATTATATTTTAATTCCACTAAAAAAATAGAAATGAAAGTAGCGTTCATACGTACGTATAGCTTACCGTCTCCATGAACGGTGCATTTCATTTCTTACCTCCATATGTTATGTACTATTATAATTACATGTATATGCTGGATATATATGATATATATGATATATAAATCATGAATACAATTCTGGATATAATGAAACTTTTACCACATGAACAACATGTAATTATAAGAAGTCCATTTTTGACTCAAGTACCAAATATCGAGAAAATGAACGTTTTTAACTTAAATGGTTACATGATGTATATAACATGGTAACAAGTGATATAAAATGAATAATAAACTTGAAAAGGGTTCTTAAGCAAGTATAAATTAACTTAGTTTATTATTCTAGAGATTAGAGAATGATCGAGTCAATTCGGACACGAGGTAAGGGAACTTTTTAACTGAATTTCCGTTCTTTGGGTCGATCTTATCTTTCTTGTTTTTGTCGTTGTTTGATTATGTGAGAAATGAATTTTTATATATTATAATTATTTATATTTTCTTATTGTTACCTTATAGTGAATACACATAAGTGATCTATTTTATTTACAAAAAGATATTTTTAAGGGATAACTACTCCAAACTCGTTCTTATCCGAGATTGTTTATTCAAACGTATTTACTGGGGTTATTGTTATCATCCATGCCCATGTTTTCTAAAAAAAATGTTTTTAAGTATTTTAAACGTCCCTTTTACCCATTTTTAAAATTTAAAACATGTTATGAAAGGAATATTACTTTTTTTTACCACACGAGGAACTTTTTGACTTTTCCGACAAAAGGATGAGGAGAATGTTATTTTTAACTTATGTGGTGTGAACGGATTTTTACAGTTTCATAACGCCTCATTTTTATGAAGATTCCTCTACAAGATTGCATGATTATTTTCAACAAAACCCTTTTCTTTTAAAATTTCATGGACTGTTGTGAAAAGAAAATGATTTTGAAGAAGAAAAGTTATTTTCCTCAAGAACTCATTTCAAGTGTGATGTTAAAACTATTTTCCATCTAAGATGAAATTATTTAGTATGATTATGTTTCAAGTATAATTCCTCTATTATTTACATGGTTTGATTCTTTTTATGATGAAATAATATCCATTTGTTTTATATAGATTATTTTATGGTGGGATGATGTTTATGAAACCCATTTTATTCTTTGGGTTATGATGAATGATTTATGTTTATTTTGTGGCACAAGTAATAATGATTTCATTGTGAGGTGGGTGTGACCTATATCTCTCTCCAATGCATTGGGTAAAGATTTATATCTCATGAGATAAACATGGCTGGAATGGTAAGTTAATCTGGTTCAGTGATACAAGACTGGAAAGAGGAGTGAACTCGATTCAGATAGGAACTTTTTCCACTAAGATGGTCTTGGCAGCAATGCCTTGGCTACTATGGAAATAATATCATGTGCTTAACAGTTTCCACAATTAAATGTTTTATTCCAATGATATTTTTTTATGATTTATGTTCCTTTATGATCCACGCCTTACGTACTACCAAGATTTATTTCATAACTCAAGATTTTGACGTTAAAACTTTATGTTCATGTTTTGAAGTTCTAATGTATATGGTTTGTTTTATTTTCTCCATGCTTACCCTTACTGAGCATTTGAGATCACCCTTTTTATGTTTTCTTTTCCCCATAATTTAAAGAAAGGTTTTATTTAATAAAAAAGGGAAGATATTTATGGGAGATGTTGAATATCTTTCACCAAGATTAGAAGATTATGTTCCAAGTATCCAAAGACACTAAACTATTATGTTCCTTCGGTGTCTGTTTTTGTTATGTATTAATAATTCCGCAAAAGTAATGTAATTTCCATGTACATAAGGTATGGGTCTCTAAAGTTGGTATCAGAGGAAAGGTTCAGTCAAAATTTGGAAACTAGGATGTGGAAACTTTATGTAAGATCCATAGAGATATTTGTAAGGTATGTCTTGGGATGCCCCTAAGGTTTAGTATAACTATACGTTACAGTCCTAGAATTATGTCGACGACCATGAATAATCTAGGGTGAAGCTAGGGTGTCATAGATTATAGAATGTGTGATATGTTAGACATCCCCTAAGTGACTTTTTATGATTATGTGGTTCCTTGTTATTTCAACTATTTCTTACACCATGGTTTTTGGTTTTAGTCAATGGAGGGAACAAGAAGGAATTGTGTCAACATTGAATCCAATGGACAAATTTGTGACTATGAGCCACGAAATTGTGTAATGCCTAGAAAGAAAGACTTTATGATTATGCAGAATTAGTCATCGCGATATATGATTGACAAGGTGAACTTTAGTGGTTTTCCTAATTCATCAAATAAGAGGGAGATGGACTTTTATGCATGTTCGTATGGCGAGGAGCAAAGAGAAAGGAAGATTGAGATTTCTAAGGAAGGGAAGAAGAACCTTGATGAATACATCAAATGGAGGTGAAGATGTTATTTGTGTGGGGAGAAGGGTCATAGAGTGACAGACTATTTTGGAGTTCAGTGTCTCATCTGTAGAGAACATGGGCATTACCCAACTCAATGCCCTAACCTAAGAGGTTACTTCTAAATCAAGGAAGGACTTATTCCATGACAATAATTGAAGAGGATGGATTGAAGTGTTTATGTATTGGTATTCATGAATAATGTTGTTGAGGTACTTTTATGGTATATTGGAATATCTATGTATTAGTCCGTTGTGGTTTTCCATAAGAATATGGTACCAGTAACCATGAAAAGCGATTGAAATATTTTTGGAAAGAAGATGATATGCATATAATGAAGGGATAAAGAGAAAATGAAATGAGCTCATAACTGATATAAGGAAAAAGTTATATCCTGGTTTGATTATATAGAAATTTTGGGATTTTGGTATGTGGAAAGAGTTAACTTTTGATAGCATTCACATTTTCACTAAGGTTCAACGGGTATTCATTTTTCAAAAGAATACATTATTAAGGTATTCACATGTTTGGAATGCGATCAATGAGATATATCTTTTGATATATAGGGGATAAATGATGGTATTCAGGTGCTTGTTATGTGACATTTCCAGTAATCATTTTATTTATGAGATTGGTCAGATGTATTTTGGATAAGTCTTAAAATTGTAATGGATTATTTTGGACATCATATAGTATTTCTTAAGGCTATAAATTTTTTCTATATTATTTCCATAACGTTATAATAGTCTAGTTTTCGAAAAAGGACAACCCATAGGATGATCGACAACCCGTTGCGTCGGAAAGGGTTGCTGGAATTGAACCCACAACCGAAGTGTGACAGGCCTTTATCGCCTACCACTGGCCTACCTAAAGTCCCTGGTTAGTAGAAACTAGTTTTATTTTATTAAGAAGGATGATAGATAAAGTATACGTCCATTTTTGGAACTATATACGATTAATCTCACTGTAGATGAACTTACATGTATATCTTTTTCTAACCTTATGTTTGAGATAGATGGAATGACCTATCATTCTATCGCATGATCTATTAACACTTCACGAAAGACAAATTCAACTTAATTTCTTTAACAGATGAAGTGAAAATTGTTCAAGGCACGAGCGATAGCGAGATTGTACCAAAATCAAGTAAGTATTTCTTCTAATTCAATATTTTCAACATTAGGGAAATGATATTGAAAACCAAAAATGTTTTCCTCGTGGTGTTATATGTGATGAATCAAAGGGTACCTTAGATCATGACAAATTTATATCTTGGTGATTGTTTTCTTTTTCATATCCATGTTCTCTACCACTCTCCATCAGAACTTGATGGTTAGATTTCTCTTCAATATCCATATTTTCAACTATATTCTCCTATGTGGAAACCAGTGATGAGTTAATTCGGGTAACCATTATGTTTCATAATTCACTTTTTAAAATTATGTTTAATGCTCCTTTTTACGATGTGGGTTTCTATTAAAGAAACTTTCAAGTAGCAAACCATTTATAACCCCAACAAATTTTGAGGGAGAAATTTATTTTAAGGGGGGTAGAATGTAACAACCTGAGATTTTATGAAAGATATTCTTTAAATTTCATTGATGTAATGTGTTGTATGCTACACCAAAATTATCTTGTACTATACGCAACACCGTATTAGCTTGTAGTATACGCAACACTATTCTTGGCTAGTGTTACACACAATTTTCAGTGTGTTTTGTGGGAATTATTCTACGCACCATTAAGTATAGATTTTGTTTAATGTATAAATGAAATATGCTTTGATTATGTTATATGAAACACCAAAGGAAGATTCCACTACACACAGCCCTGACTTGGCATGCATCACACGCAATCACGACCTTCCTCGATAGCGTGTGTAGTATGCAATACCAGGATTTGCTAAACAACGATATATTATTATAATATTATTATGAACTAGAAGTTATGGATAGTATTAACTACATTTTTAATGGTATAACATTATTATTTATCTTACACATTTTCTAGAACATAGTATGAGAATAAAAAAAAATTGGGTAAAATAATTTTTTTTCCAAAAAATGCAGTTTTGCCACCTTTTGATGGCGCACCCACTTTAAATATAGTTTTTCACATGTTTATAAGTTTAATTTGACAAAATAAAATTCTTCCTTGGGATTAGGATATAAAAATTTAATTTGGATAAAATTTTCATATTATTCTGATAACTTTCATATTTTAATGAATAGTAAAAACACACTATATTTTAATTAAAAACAACTTTTCTCATCACAATAATTTTTATGGTTAAATTATATTTTTAATTGGTATATAAGTTTAATTTTAATATATTTTTATCATTTAATACAATTTTGGTCATTGGAAATAATTTCAATTTGAAATTGGTCATAAACAAGTGTCGATCTTTTGATAGTTATTGTTTCTTAAAAACACTCTATTTGTTTTGATAACGGGAATTAATTTTAAAATTAATTAATTCCAATTCTATTTTTGGAATATGAAAAAATAGACATCATTTTAAAATTTTGAGTATCAAATATAACTTCGGCTGAATTTTTGGTATATTTCGAAAAAATTTCAATTTTTGATGAATAGTGAGACCACTTAGTGGTAGTTAAAAAACTGAATCTTTCATTTAAATGAAATTTTACCACTTTTGTGAATTGAATTTTAAAAATCAAAAATACATGGTTGTTATCAATAAATAAAATGTGGTTCAATAAGATGAAAATAATTTTTTCTGAATAGTAACTTTTGACTTTTATTTACCGCGGTTAAGATAAATAGGGTGATTCAAGGTTAAAACAAAATTATAATAATTCAAAATTACCTTAACACTTGTCCTAACCTTATTGGATGAGTAGTGGCCAACCATGGAAATCCTTGGGTCGATTTTGGGACCCCATTGAGCCACTTGGTTGTGATAATAACAATTTGGATTAATTAATTTAATGTAAAGACAAAATAGACATTAACAAAAAACATTAGTAAATAATTTTTATAAGGGGTTATATAAATTATCTTTTCGACTATAAATATTAATTGGAAAGCTAAAAATATTTCCTAGATGTTGGTATTTTTTATAATTTTTAGACATCAAATAAATTAAATTATTTATGACACCATAATGATACAATATTTACCTCATTAATAAATGATTTAAATAAATAAGATTATAATGATTAAAATATTACCCAAAACATGTCCAATTCTGATTGGATGATTTTATTTCGACCATGATTCATCTTATCTTCATTTTTAATATTGTTTTGGACCTTTTGAAACCAAATATAATTATATAATAAAATAATATTTTTCACACTTTCCAAAAGAGCCCCTCCTCCCCCTTATAAAAGGAGACCAAATCTATCCAATTACTCACACCTCCAAATCCATTTGGATCATCCAAAATCTACCCAATTAAGCTCCCTACATCACTCATCTCCCCCTATAAGCCTTAACTTAGGCATAAGGCACTTCAAGAAGTCCTTTTGGTTCAAACCAAAGGAAGTTACCCAAATTAAAGGTAACGATTTCTCTTAAATTGTTTTCTTTTATTCTACTTCTCCAACCCCTAAACTCTTTTTAATACTTTATTTTGTAACAAAAACAGTATCCTCAATATACTAGGATATTTTTATGAGAAGGATTCGAACTACACTTATACACACCTCCACTTAATGGATGAAGAACATAATGTTTCTGTCGATGGAAAACTAACGCCTCACGAAACGATGATTGTTCAATTTTCTCCTACCGCCTCTCATGGTGGCCATTATGATGGAAATGTATTTATATATGATATATATATTATCTTTATGATTTCCATATGATTCTGTAATTCCAAATTATATCAAGCATTTATGGTTTCTATAGTGTGTAAATATGATAATCTCATTTGAGGAAGTGCGGACTACCTCCCCCTCAAAGTGATGTGATTCGTTAATGCCTTATGTGGGATGTATAAAGGATAGAGTTAATGATATAATATATGATATAATATATGATATAATATATTATATAATACTGGAATTATAATATACTTATGTATAATTATGTTTTAATTCCACTAAAATAAGAAATAGAAATGAAAGTAGCATTCATGCGTACGTACGACTTACTGTCTCCATGAACTGTGCATTTCATTTCTTACCTCCATATGTTATGTACTAGTATAATTAAAAGTATATGCTGGATATATATATGATATATATGATATTTAAATCATGAATATCATTTTGTAAATAATGAACCTTTGACCACATGAACAACATGTAATTATAAGAAGTCCATTTTTGACACAAGTAACAAATATCGACAAAATGAATGTTATTAACTTAAATGGTTACATGATGTTATAACATGGTAATAAGTGATATAAAAGGAATATTAAACTTGAAAAAGTTTCTTAAGAAAGTTGAAATTAGCTTTATTTTATTATTCAGGAGATTAAAGAATGATCGAGTCAAGTCAGACACGAGGTGAGGGAATTTCTTAACAGAATTTCCGTTCTTTGGGTTGATCTTCTATTTCTTGTTTATGTCCATATTTGATTACGTGAGAAATGAATTTTTATATCTTATCATGTATTTATAATTTATTTATGTGACCTTATAGAGAATACACATAAGTGATCTATTTTATTTACAAAAATATCTTTGTAAGGGATAACTATTCCAATCTCGTTCTTATCGAAGATTGTTTATTTGTACGTATTTACTGGGGTTATTTTTATCATCCATGCCCATGTTTTCTAAAAAAATGTTTTCATGTATGTTTAAAGTCCTTTTTACCCATTTTTAAATTTTACCACATGTTATGAAAGTAATATTACATTTTTTACCACACGAGGAACTTTTTGACTTTTCTGATAAAAGTATGAGGAGAATGTTATTTTTAACTTATGTGGCGTGAACCTACTTTTATGGTTTCATAACGCATCATTTTTATGAATCTTCCTCTACAATATTGCATGATTCTTATCAAAAACCGTTTTCTTCTAAAATTTCATGGCATTTTGTGAAAAGAAAATGATTTTGAAGAAGAAAAGTTATTTTCTTCAAGAACTCATATCAAGTGTTTTGTCAAAACTATTTTCCATCTAAGATGAAATTATTTAGTATGATTATGTTTCAAGTATAATGTCTCTATTATTTACATGGTTTGATTCTTCTTATGATGAAATGATATCCATTTGTTTTATATGGATTATGTTATGATGGGATGATGTTTATGAAACCCATTTTATTGTTTGTGTAATGATGAATGATTTATGTTTATTTTGTGGCATAAGTAATAATGATTTAATTATGAGATTGGTGGGACCCATATCTCTATAAAATGCATTGGGTAAAAATTTATATCTCATGAGATAGACATGGCTGGATTGGTAAGTTAATCTGGTTCAGTGATACAGGACTGGAACGAGGAGTGAACTCGATTCAGAAAGGGATTTTGTCCACTAAGATGGTCTTGGCAGCACTATCTTGGCTACTATGGAAATCATATCATATGCTTAATGGTTACCACAATTAAATGTTTTATTCCGATGCTATTTTATCATGATTTATGTTCCTTTATGATCTAGTTCTTACGTACTGCCAAGATTTATTTCACAACTCAAGATTTTGACGTTAAAAATTTATGATCATGTTTTGAAGTTCTAATGTATATGGTTTGTTTTATTTTCTCCATGCTTACCCTTACTAAGCATTTGAGCTCACCATTTTTATTTTTTTTCCCCAGGATATAAATAAAGGTTTTAGGTAAGAAAAAAAAGGGATGATATTTATGGGAGATTTTCAAGATCATTCACCAAGATTAGAAGATTATGTTCCAAGTTTCCAAAGACACAAAACTATTACAGTCCTTTGGTGTCTGTTTTTGTTATGTATTAACTATTCTAAAAAAGTAATGTAATGTCCATGTATGTTAAGTATGTGTCTCTACAACTGTGATTAGGTGAAGAGTTTTAGGTGTATTTTGATTCATATTTAGTGGGTCCTAGATACATCCTTATATTGGATCATCATGTTGTAGAATATAGTTAATTAAAACTTCTTTCTAATGAGAAACACTATCCCAACCATGGTATGAAGTTTGATGTTGTGGTTCAGGAATTGATTTATTGGAAACATTTTTATTCAATGGAAACTTTAAAGAATTAAATGATCATAAAATAATTAAATATATCTTCTATAAATGATATTTGAATCTCATGTAGTTTCATTGGGTGGAATATCACTAGTCTTTTAACATTTTTAATCAGTACAATTCTGGTAAATGAAATGATGTAATTGAATACCTTATCAAGATAAGTCACCCTCCCAAGGTTATTGGGATAATTTAAGAATATTGATTATTGTATATTTTGGATAAAATTCACATGGAAATGATCAAGAACTATAGTGGATCATGTATACACCATATTGATCTCACCTCATCCATTTCAAAATTGGTCAAGGATACCTAGATATATGATATTGATTGTATAATTATTTGGGAGAGACTCGATTGTGGGGAGATACTCGATGGATGGATCCAAGATTCTAATTCCTTTTTTTTATATTCATAGTACACTCATAGTTCTTATGACCATAAAGGAGGATGTAATGAAAGGGTACAACTCATATTGATATGAAATTCACGCTAACATCAAAAGGATGTTCCATGAAATTTATCCACAATTATAGTTTCCTATAATAAAAAAATATATAGTAGAATTTATTATGTGATAACATAATTTTTGAAATCAAAGGTAATCAATAAAAATCATTTAGATACCCTTCACCCACTTCCATTACCAGTATAGAAATTATATGAAATAATTATGAATTTTGTGACCAATCTGCTTGATCTTATAAGGGTATGGATTACTTGTAGGTGATTGTGGAATATCTATCCAAATAAACTTTCATTATTGTTTTCAAAGAGGATTCTTTAGTCGTTGAACTCAAGAATTTTATTGTCTATGAAATTTTAAGGAATCATGGTATACCAAATAATATAATAGCTGGAACTGTTCTAAAGTTATGGTCTCAGATTTAGGATGGTCTTCAGAGAGCATTTGGGTCTCAGGTGAAACCATGTACATCAATTAAACCACATACCGATGTTCAGTTTGATTAGACCATTCACAATTTAGTTGATTTTTTATGAGCCCTTATTCTTTACTTCTATGTCTTGTTGGTGGGTTTCCTCTCCTTATGCAAATATCCTATAATAATTACTACCAGTATTCAATCCAAATGGAATGGTTTGAATCACTTTAAATAAGACCATTCTATTTTCATCTATGTAGAAAAGAGATAGTAAAATACTTTGTGATCAAACATAATATTCTCTGAGAAATGACTGCAAAAGTGATTCATAAATGGATCATGACCACCCATATCCATCATGATTCCTATTTCAATCGTAAAATTCATCCCTTATAATTAAATTTCGGTGGTAATATTATTCTATAGGTCTCACCCTGATTAGGACACTGATATATGATTAATAAAGTGAATATAACCTTGATGTATAACAAGCCTTTACAAAATTTATGTATATTTAGGAAAGTTCCCTGTCAAATGGGTTCAATTTTCAAATTTAGTTCAATGAATTATACCTTTTAAATATATATATAGAGTCTGCACATGCCTTACCCCTAAAACTTGATCTACTCTAATGATTCTAAGCTAAAACTAAATGGTTCTTATGTGTAATATTCTATCAACATCATTGTTTAAAGTCAAAAATTATTATGAGGTAAATTGGTTCCTATTTTTTGGTTTAGTTAGTAGCATGGAAGGATCCAAGATGAAACATGGGAGTGGGAAACTCAAATGAGAAGCCAAAGGAGAGAATATTTACTTTGGGAAGTTATCTGAAGCTTCTCAATGACAAGTAACCTAATAGTGTGGAGGTTATAAAGACTCCAAATTTTATGTTTCAACTTTACAATTTTTTTATTCTTTGATAGTTACAAAATTTTAGTTTTTTATTTTATCTTACTTGATATTTGAATATGAACAAAATATTCTCATTGTTTGAGTCTTGAACAACTTGTATAAGAATACAATGATGTTGAATTGATGTTTTTTGTTTATTCGTTAACTGTTCTACCCATTTTTCATGTTTATTATGAACTAATTTTGGAAAAAATATCATATTAGTATGAGTTGAGGGATAAATCATACAATGAAGGAATTGATGTAAAATTTTTTATGTATTAAATGACACAAGATTATAACTGATTGAAAAATACACACTAAAATGACTCATGTGTATATTATAAAATCCACATACAATGTTTAAGTAGTAAAAATTTATATATGTTCCAAAAAAATATGTATAACCATTTTACATGTACACATACTATAAAATGACTCATATATAGTCTAAATAACTCCTATACATGTACATTGACTCATATGTTGACAACTATAGAGGAATGAATCATACACATAATTGAATTGACTCAAATGTAGAATAAGTAAAATGACACATTTCTTAATTATGGAAGGAATTGTGTTTAAATTAATTAAATGTTAGGATAAATGTATCATTCACACAAAAAACATGGAAATTTTTTTACTCCTATAATTTTTTAATATTTTTCTATTTTTTTAATTTAATATTTTTATTTACGTTGTGTGTTTCTTATTTAGTTTATATATTTATAGTGATGCATGATACATCCTAAATGATATTAAATTATATTATTATGTGCATTAAGTTAAAAAATACTCATGAAATTGCTTTTTGGGAAATAAAAGAATAATTAATGTGCTGTTTTGAAAAACTCTAAAGTAGTTCATTTTTTTCAAATCCATTACTGAAGGAATTAGAAAGGGGAATTGGATGGGAAAAATATTTGATTTTTCTCTTCATAAGGAATTTTTATAAATAGTGTTTTATACAACCATTGTAATGTGTCAAGATACATGAGCTATACAATGTGAACATAATGATGTGTGTGATTTATAGAAGAAAATAATTTTTTGGATCATGATATTACTATAATTTCTTGTAGCGGACTTCGATATTTAGATCCTTTATGTAAATTTATAATGGTTAACTTGAATTTAAATATTTCAATAAAAAAATTATGGTATTGTGGTGTTTTATTATTTCCATTTATTTTTTGGAACCATTAAGTTGGTTTATTATTTTTCATTTAAAATGAAGAAATATTTGGGTTATACTACCTCTTAAAATGATATGCTGGATTACCCTCAAAGTATGAAAAATAAAAAAAATTCTAATATTCCTAAAATTTGAAAAAGGAAGGATAATTAGGTTGTGGAAGAAGATTAAAAGAGTCGGTGTAACCACTTGTGACCCCCATTAAATGCCAGGTTGTGTTTTTATGGCTCTATTAGAAAAGTCAGATGTAGTTTGGTTGTGAATCCCCTTAAATGTTCAAAATTTTAATGGAATCCATTTATCCCATGCACCCAGTTGGGGTGTGGTGGTTTGGGGGGTTATTATAGGTCCACCGGTACTCAGTTTCTCTTCAGTAGGTACCCAATATACGTTTGGATAAAATAACTTTATTAAAGGAATTTAGGTCTTTTAAAATCCACGACTATACACAATTATTTTCCCTAACCTAAGAATTTTGTTTTGTTTCTCACCCATATGGCCTCATGGGAGATCTCTAATTCCTTCTTCTACCCTTTATTGATTCGTTTTCAATATATTCTCTTATTTATCTCTATTTGGTCATGATGTCTCATCTTTGGAAAGGTATGAAAATTATCCTCCTATAATTTCGTCTTTCCTTCCATTTTTTACAGATGTGGGTATTATCATAATCATTTAACTAATGGTCTTGTGTAATCACCTTTATTCAATAATAATATATTTCATTATATATGTTATAAGGTTATCTAAAGAGATATCAATGCATTATCCCAATTTACTTCCTCTATCCCATCTCTAATATTAATAATTTTTACATCACTAAATATCTCCTAATTTTAGGACTATTCTAAGATTCAAGTGGTGAATTAATATTTCTCCATATAATCAAAGAATACTTAATAATTTAATTGATAGTTGAATTCCTTCTTTCTCCCATAATTTCTATGATTACTCTTATCAATAACACGAGTCTGTGTTGATATCAATTAAAATAAATGATATCACTTAACAAGGTTTTTATTAAAATGATTTTTTGAGAATCCTAACACATTGGAACAATTTGGTTTCCCTTAAATGATGAAATACATGGTATTATATAAGATTACTAGTTTCTTATTCATTATATATAATATTTATTAATTGAAATGTTGTAAATTCAATACATATTGGGAATGTTATTTTCATGGGTGGAATTTATCAGGAACAGATTGTAATACATATTTCAATAGTCATGGTGTATCAAAAGGCTTTCATCTTTTAGGGTTTTTTATATCATTAATATTTTTCTATATTTTTTATATTTTCAAGGGTTATATTATATACATGAAAAAAAGGATTCAAGTTAAACTAATTTTTTGATAGATGGACTAGTGATATGGGATGGACTTGTAATTAATTCACATTTATACACTACTTCAACTAACCCCAAATAAGATAAGAATCTCACATTTATAAAGTTTCTATACACTATTACCTTTCTCTTAAAGGGATAGGTGTTACAGCCTTAGTCTTTGTATTGATCGTATCAAATTATTATTTAAATACTAAGTAGGTTTGATAGGTTTGGAACCTCCTCGTATATAGTGTTACTTATTATTGAAAGACTTTAAATTGAATACAATTATTAGTGTATGAGGAATGTTCTATGAATATTCCTATAGATTGTTTCTATTTATTATTATATATTAAGTTATATAATGTGTGTAGGTGTAGGTGTTGAATACACACTAGTCATATCAAACTCACACTGAACACATTCCCCTATTGGGATACATGCAAACCCATTTGTATGTGACCTAGGTAAAGGAAAAGTCTCTTAGTATAGAAGCGATCTACTATTTATGTCTGGAGTATGGATGCGATTTTTTTACATTTTGGAGGGTTTTTGGGATGGATGTAGAGGGGATACCATGGATGTCCATAATGAGAGATTTCATATATGAGATCAAATTTTTTGGTTGTAAGGCCATATTTATCTTACATGAATTATATATATATAGTTTATGACAAATATCACTCATTATATGAGTCTTTTGGATGTTTTAGATGTTTTAGAGCATGATAGAACATTAAGGACATGTCTTGACTCTTTTATATACTCTTTACCTTATATTATTCAACCTTTGATCTTTTTTACACATGGAATCTTTAAGGTCCCTTTGGTCGTACCAATGTAAAAATATATTTCATTTGGATTATGTCACCATTATATTGGATGAAACTGTCTCCCATGATTACCTATAATAGTCTAATACATTTACACCATCATATCATTATCGGGAGTTTTGATAGAGCTATTGTAGAGACAAGTTCTGATAAGTTTTGGGTAATCATATCACAATTAGTACATGTTCCATTACCATGTGTATTAGTGAAGGGATAGTTTTATGGTAGATAAGGGTTACAATACTCTAGTATGTTGTGTTATTACCTCAAATGTTATGATGTGAGGATAACCTTTGTAGTTTGGTTCTTAATTCATGATATTTAAGTTTCATTTTTATTGTTGGAGACGGTATATTGTGGCTTGGTGTGTTGTGTTGAACTACTACAAAGAAGGAATTTAAAATCACTAAATTTGGCCATTTTCATCCCTAAAAATCTATAACTACCAGATTGATTTTAAAATCCCTAAGTGTTTATCAATACTAAAAATGAACAGATAAAAGTTTTATTTATCAGTTCTTCTATAAGGATTGATCGAGGTTCCCTTTATTTTCTATTTTTAACTAATAAAGGAGACCCCTTATGAGTCCTTTTATTTAGCACTAATAAAGAAGTCCTTTATCAACACTTCGTAAAAGTGTTGATAATGTTGGAATATTGTATTGTGCGGTTAAATTTATAGCACACTACAACAGAAAAAATAGTGGAAAAAATATGTGCAAATACATATTTTAAAATAAATAAAATTTACAACACCAATACAAGAAAAAAACATGATAATATAAATTTCAGACATTGATTTGTACAATTACATGAGTAAGTAAAAATTATCACAAACATTTAAAAACATTAATGTTTCTTTATCTTTGACCACGACCCTCAATCATGACATTTCCAAAAAACCACCCCATACTAAGTAAAACAATACACCTTTATAAGAAAACCATTGTTATGTTAGTAATACTAAAAATAAATAAAATAAACAAAAAGAGTCAATTTTAAACTAATCTTTGGATTAACCTAGGAACACAATGTGTTATATTGAATTTCAGTTGATTCCTGCATGTCACAATTTTTTTTATCAAATATTATCTATTCAAAAATTAAATATATAAGTATTGAAAATTGTTGGAAAATTAATTAAGTAATAGATATAATGATAAAAAAGGATCTGAGCTCATTTTATAGGTTTTCACGATGTGATGGGGATTTTAAAAAATGAAACTTATATATTGAAAAAATGAACATCGAGTCATTCTGACCACATAATGTTTCCGACTTATGTTCAGTCAAACTGTACATGGCACAAATGACTTATTGATCATTTTCCTGAAGTATAAAATCAATTATAATGTGTTTACTAACTTTTTAGTATGTCACTAGTGTTTTTTATAGAATGGTCATTTTAAACTAGAAATAACCACATTGATACATATCAGTCACATAATATATCAGTTTGATGTGATTCTAATTCATAAACATCAAATGTGAATTATTTTTCCTGGTAATAAATTATTAAGACCATCTATGTGGGTTTTTTCAGTTTTAAGAAAGTGAACCTTTTTGAACTAAACTTTAAATTTTAAAATGATATTGGAAACGTTGAGTCATCCCGAGCATATAATGTATTAGATTGTGGTTCATATGATCACTACACATAAAAATGAATTATGTATTCTCTTCCAAAATTATAATAATAATTGAAATATGTTTTCTCAGTTTTGATTATATTATTTTTCTTTTTACTAAAATTAATGCAGATTTTAAAGAAAAAGACACATATAGAGACATACCAGTCACACTAAAAATTTGATTGAGGTGAGGAAGATTCATAAAAATTGAAAATGAAATATGGAACATTTTACTCAAGTATCAAATCGATTGGAAATTATTCATTCGGTTTTGAGTGTGTCAATTATATTTTTTACTAAAATTTCATTTTAAACTGGAAACATACACGTTGAGTCATACCTATCACATAATGTGTAGAATTAATGTGATACTGATTCCTATATTTAAAAAATGACATATGAATCCTAGTCATAAATTATCATTAAAATTCGGGTGGAATTTCTCATTTTTCAGTGCATGAAACATTTTTTTAAAAAAAATTCTATTTTAAACTAGTAAAATGCACTTTGAGATGTACCAGGAAAACATTGAATCAAATTGAGGTGCAAAAGATCCCAACACCTTAAAAAAGTAATTATGTATTATTTTCTAATTTATCAAAATAATATGAATGTGTTTACTCAGTTTTGAGTATGGAACTTATATTTTTTACTAAAAATAATGACAATTTTAAGTAAAATAACACACTTGGATAGATACCGAGTAGATCATGTGTCATCATGAGGTGAGAATAATTCCTGCACATCAAAAATTACATATTGATAATATTTATAAAGTATTAAAGAAATCAAAATTCATTTGATCACTTATGAGTATGTCACTTTTTTTTAGTAAAATTAATGTCAATTTTAAATAAAAAGACACACTTAGAGTCATTCTGGTCACACTATGTATAAGATTGAGGTGAGAAATATTCTTACACATCAAAAACAACATTCAGATAATTTTACTAAAGTTTCAAAATAATAATAATGTGTATGCTCGGTTTTGAGTATGTAAATTCTCTTATCTACTAAAATTAATCTTAATTTTAAAATAAATAGTCAAACCTTGAGTCATACTGGCCACACCGTGTATTATATGGATATTTGGATGATTTTTACACATAAAAAATAACCTATGGATTATTTTTCTAAAGTATTAAAACAATATGAATGTTTTTTTCTTAGTTTTGAGTATGTCACTTGTTTGTTTTACGAAAATGTGATTTTAAACAGAAAACAAACACATTGATACATACTAGTCACATTGTCTGTTACATTGATATGAGACCAACTCATCCATATAAAAAATTAATTATTAATTGTTTAAGCAAATTATCAAGATAATTTAGGTTTGTTTTCTCAGTTTTCAAGGAGTGACACAATTTTTTTACTGAAATGTCAATTTTGATATGATAACAAACACTTTGTGTTATTCCAAACACATTATGCATCATATTGAGGCTAGGATAATTTTTTATATCAAAAATTACTTATGGATCATTTTACTAAATTATAAAAACAATATGGATGTGTTTTCTCAGTTTTTAACATGTCACTTGTATTTTTTACTATAATTAATGTCAATTTTAAATAAAAATATTGACTTTGAGTCATACTGGTCACCTAGTATGTCAAATTGTGGTGAAGACAATAAATACACATCTAAAACGACTTTTGTATTTTTATAATAAATTATCAATAAATTTTGAATACATTTAAATGGTTTTGATTATATCAAATATATTTTTTCCTAAAATGTATTTTTAAACTAGAAACACACACTTTGAGAAATAAAAGTCACTTCAGGTGTTGGTTACATGTGATTCTAATTTCAATATGTAAAAAAATGGATTATAAATCATTGTATTAAATTATAAAGACTATATGAGAATGTTATCAAGAAAATATGAGCATGTTTTCTTACTATTCAGTGTGGGACCCAACTTTTGAACTAAAATGCCAATTTTAAACTAATAATGAACACTTTGAGTTATATCCAGTAAATAAGGTATTATATTGATGTACAATTATTTTCTATATGTCTTATATTACTTATGGATAATTTTACTAAAGTAACAAAAAATAATACTGTATTTTCTCACTTTTGAGTATGTTAGTTTTCCTTTTTACGAAATCTGATGTAAATTTTAAATAAAAAAGACACATTTAGAGTCATACCGGCCACACCATGAATCAAATTTAGGTGATGATGATTCATACATATCAAAAATTTATTATCAATATTTTTCTTATGATATAGAAATAATCCTAATGTGTTTCCTTAGTTTTGAGTATGTAACTTTTTGTTTCTAATAAAATATAATTTTAAGATATAAGCACACAATTTGAGTCATACTGTTCACATCGTGTTCCAATTTCATGTGAGACAGATTCTTAAATGTCACAAATGACATAATAATCATTTTATTTAATTATTGAGACACTCCGGGTGTGTTTTCTTAGTTTTAAATTCATGATATTTTTCTAATCTAGAATATAAATTTCATATTAATAACGATCCCTTTGAGTTAGATCAGGTACATCATATAACCCACCGACCCTAGAATCCCAAACAAGGTGCATTATTATATTACATTGGCATGATTACAAGGAAATCAAATCCTAATGGACCATCTTGTTTAGCCTTCTTGAAAATAAAGATTACGTACAAGATACCCATAATACATTGGGAAATTGGAAAGAAAAACATGATACCTATTAAAATAAAATTTATATTTTCCTTGATTTCTTATTCAAATATTTCTATTTCATAACCTAGGGAAAGATACATAATAAGGGTGAGCCCAAGTGCTCAGTAAGGGTAAGTAAAGCAAAAATAATAATGAATCAATGGAAAAACAATTTTCATGGAAGGGTAAATAACTAATAACACATGTTATTCAATAACTAGATAAGGAAATACTAATGTGGAAATGTTAGAAACTGAAAACACATACCAATAAATCAATGAAATGAAAATGAAATGCATCCATAGATATATCGATGCAAAATATCATGGCTGAAGAATAGTTGGATGAGAAATGAAGTCAATGATTATTTTTTGTATTTAATGTTTCCAAGGAACATGATAACTTTACCATAAAAGGATAGTTTAAACTATTTTTCTAACTAATTACCCTCAAGATAATACCAACTCATCGAGTGGATTTCATTCACAAGTCCCAAACCCGTAGGGCTTTCATTAAATGATCCCCAACATGTGCATTGAATGTCATACGAATTCATCATATACCAAATAAATATTTTTCCTTATAAAATATACATATAGAATAAATAATATTGATTTATAAGTAATACCTTAGCGCAGGTTAAGTAACCACAAGGGTTTTTGACATTAACACGATCTTGAGGGAAAATAATCATTAATCAATCCAAAATGTCCCATACCACATTGAAAGATTTAAATAATAATTCCCCCTAAATTAAATAAAACATATAATATAATGAGGTTAATGATATTCATGATATAATATTTAAAAGGAATTATATACACCATATAAAAGTGACTAGGTATATAATAATAAGTAATCCCCAATGAAATTTAAATTGTGATAAAATTTTTTACTACTTGAGTATATTTTAAGTAAAGGGTTCCATGGAAGAGTAACATCAATTGAACCATGTAATATAATTAAATAATGGAAAATATTGATATAATATATCAAAATATATAGTAGGTATATCACACAAAATATGTAAGTATTGAATCTGATATTAGTCTCACTGATTTAATAAGTGATATGAAAACCCCTTACCCTATCCTTCCTTTTTGTTCAATCATATTTATCCCCCTATATAGTGGTTTATAAACATTCAAAAACTAATACTCGAACCAAATTCATGTTTATAATTCAGTAAATTAACTTATTATTATATTTTATTACCCATTGTTAAAACCCATTCATTATCTTAACTGTTTTGGGTGTTAATTGCCTAGTTTTCTTAACTATGTTTTGACTTTTTATTTGTCACCCTTATTAACTATATCATGGTTTCACAATCTTCAGAAGGTATAACATGACTAAATTATATTATATATTTAGTACATATTTTTTTAGAATAGTTTATAGTATTTTTCGATTATAAATAAATCACATCATTCATGGAGATGGTAGGCCGTACGTACACATGAACACTACATTAATTTCATCGTTGAATTAAAATAATTAAGGATAAGTGATACATATGATTATTATAATTCAAGTATGATGAATTAATGATATATATGTTACATATTTTTATTAAAACCATCCATTATACATTCCTTGTATGTCATGAATGAGTCATATCACGTTGTGGGGGTAGCAGTCCACACTTCCTCAAACGAAATTATCATATTTTCACAACTTGGAAAGCATAAAAGTGTGTTTTAATTAAAAATTATAGAAGAATAAATAAATTAAAAATAAAATATATATCATATATAAATATGGTGTCTATCATAATGGAAACCATGATTGGTTGTATTGAAAAATTGAACAATCATTATTTCTTGAGGTAGTAATTTCCCATACACAGAAATACTATGTTCGTTACCCATTAGATGGAGGTGTTTCTATGTGTAGGTACACCCATTAGTATAAAAACAACCTATTATATTGAGTATATTATTATTATTATTATTAAATCATATAATAAGAAGAGTATGGGTAGTGGATAAATGAATTGAATATAAAAAGCATGGGAGAAGGTGTTACCTCTTAATCGGGTATCTTTTTATGGTTAATACCGAAAGGCTTCATTGGCATGATTTATGACTAAGGGGAATATTCAAGGTATGGGGGGGGGGATTTTGGGAAGATATTTTGTCATATATTTGAAGAAATCATGTTTTTTGAGAGGTGTGAGGAATAGGGAGAGGTGGTGGCCTTTTATAGGGAAGGAAAAGAACTTACTTGGAATTTTTGGAAACATGTTAGGTGTGCACATGTTCTTACCTAAAAAAGACATATGAAACCAATAAAAACTCAATAAATTAAACTTAATGGACTAATTATTTCCATAGAATCGGTGTTTTACTAGTTTTTAGGTCATTTGGTCCCTTAATTTAATGGTTTAGTCATTTATTAAGATAAATTATGCCATAATAATTGTAATTAATTTTAATTACTTATACTAATATTTTTGTTAAAAATTGTTTTTGGATGTATAATAAATTATAAATTACGATGATACCAAATATGGAAACCAGTTTTTGCAACTCTAATAACATAAATGGTTTAAATTAATTTAAATTTAATCTCGTATACGGGACTAAAAAGTAGGTTCTTAGAGTAAAAACATCCCAATGTTTGCTATGTTTGTAAAATAAATTTCTAGGTAAAATTGATTCCAATGAACTAAATTGGATTAATTGATAAAATTATTATCTAATTAAACATTAAAACTAACTAAAATTATAATTTAAACTTATAAATAAATTATATTACAAATCAATTTTGAAAAATCATTATTTTTAACTGTCCATTAAAAAATGAAATGTTTCCAAAAAATATAAAAAATTTAACCTAAAATAATTTTTATGTATATATTTCAAATATGAAGTTTTTATTAAAAAATTAAATCAATAAAAGTGTAAAAATTTGAATTTAAAATGGGTCCTCCATTAAATGGGGTAAATTTTCCTTTATGAAATACATTGGTTTTTATGTGTAAAATAGGGTTTGTTCTTATCTTATGCATGTCAAAACCAATGGATGGATATAAAAAATATTTTATTGAAAATATAAAATATATATTTAATTAATATAATTCACTAGTTGTTATTACTTATGTTTATTAAGATAAAAAACTTTTGTAAATATAAAAACAATACTATTACATTTTTATATCCAATTGGTTCTTGTTTTCATTTCTTAAGAATTTATAACCAATAAATTCATTTTATATTTATATAAAACATAATTTTTATATGTTATTTATTACTATTCATTACTAATAATTTAACAACTAGTTTATATTATATTAAATAATAATACTTCAATAATACATTGTTATTTGGTTACAATCATTCTTCCGTGTTACACAGGATATTGAGAAAGGTCGCTCTTGCGTGACATGAAAGATAACTTGGCATTGTGTTTATTATAAGTTATATAATATTTTATATTAATTTTCTATATTAAATATATATTAATGTATCTAGTTTATATATTCCATTTTTTACACTTGGTTTTATGTTTCATAAACACTATAAAATATAATGTTGTACTTTATAATTTCTTGGTGTTACATTATCCCAATCTTAATTAAATTACATTCTTGCAATTTAAAACATATCTCGATAATATAGGTATTAATAATAAGCTATTTCGGAATGAACCAAATTTTAAAAGTGTTAATATCACATATTATTTATAAGAGATAATGAAAATCATAATGGTCAAGTAACTAGGTTCCATAGTATGGGAACATATATGGAAATAGGAAACATGGACACAGAAGGAAAATATAAACTTCAATATCTGATGGAGAGTCCAAAATAACATTTTTAGATGAATGTTGTTGAACAAAAAACCATAAACCATAGGTGTAAATAGATGTCATTTATATTATCAAAAATGATGATAATGGGACAACATTTTTTGTTTCAAAACCATTTTTTCTATAGTTAAGGGATTCCTTCACTATATAAGAAAATAAGTAAATATATGTTTCAATAAACATAATATATTCCATTGATTATGACTTGAACTATTTCTACTTCATCTCTTAACACATGATACAACATATATAAAAGTAATACATTACCCTCTAAAATCTCATCCAATAATCATATTAAATCATTTTATAAATGGACAAATTTTCCAATAGATTATGATCCAATCACATCTGAACGAAAGTCACTAAACCTACAAAGTGATATTATTATTATCCTTTAATCAATATGAAGTAGAATTAAGTTTACAAATTCCAAACATGTGAATAACATCATCATATATACTCTTGAAATATGGTAATAAATTGAATTACCATAAATGCTTATCGAAAATATAAATTATTACTCATTCCTTAAGTATGAAACATTTAGTGGGATATATTCTATATATCCAAATGTGTTGTAATCCCCATCTATGATAGCATTGAATTTTTTTTGAAAATACATTAATCAGTTCCTAGGTAGTCAATAATTGTCTAAATCAATCATTTTTTCATAATTATCATAATATAAGGAACATATTAAGTTTTTTATTTCCCTCAATCACGTTTTTTATAAAAATTATTACTTTACACTGAATGAATTTTATCGGTACCGTTCAACATATGATCTAAAATCCTTAACAAAAAATTATGGTAGTACAGTTATTACATATTTCATAATTCATATGATGAGAACATCATAAGAAAAATACTTTTTTAAAATATTTCATAGATCCAAATAAAAAATTACATTAATCACTCCACTTAGGTTGTTTCAATCACATTTTATTGAACTTGATCTCTTATCATAGTCGGATGTATATTCTCATGATGTTTGGGGCATTCATTTTCATAGTGAACCATCTTCTTAGAGTTGTAACACTAAATCGTATCCTTTTTATTCTTACATTTACATTATTTTACCTAGTGACCCTTTTATCCGCACTTATAGGAAACTCCCAATAATTTCCATAATTTACTAGGGAGATTCTTTCCACAATTATCACATGTTGAAAAATCCTAATTTATATTCATCTACATTGCCTCATTCCCTTTTTCATGTTGTTCAGAAGACATATTTTTCTCTTTGTTTCTATTGAATAAATAAGATCATGAGAATCCATTATTAATATTAATTACACATAAAATTATCTCTTCATAGTATTATAAATTCTGAGAAACTAACACCCTTCAATGATTTGGCTTAAGAACATCAAAGAAGTTGTTGATCTTGCACTCTATGTTACGTATGTAATCCATATCATACATTTATAAACTTGTACAAATATCTTCATAATCTGTAAAACATTACAATTTCATCTACTTTAATATATGGAGTATTTTATTCAACACAATTTTTTGTGTTCATAATAGAAGTATTTATCAATGAACGTCTACTCAAAAGTCCCCCATTCCATGAGTTCAATTTCGTCTTACTTGTATTTTGGATCAATGACCATAATTTATCAGAATCATCTTTGAGGTAATAGGACACAAGAGTAACATTTTACATTTCAATGCATTCTAAGGCCATAAATATTCACTCTAAATACTTAATCAACTGCTTAGAAATGATTGGATTAGTATACCACTAAACTATGGGGGATTTAGAAAAAAAGAGATCCAACATAGGATATTATCTTAGTGGAATAGGTTTATACATTAAGAAAAGGCTATTTTTCATAACATGACTATGTTTTCATAATATATCCACACCATGTTCAGTTCTAATACCAGCTTTATTGAATTCTATGTTGGTAAACCTTTACAATGGCCATTAGTATTGATACCATTCTTCCTTCCAGTAACCATTTTTATACAATGAACTATAATGGATTAACCTTAAAAATTACGAACATTATATAACTCAAAATATGTCATAGTACATAACATAAATTCATGCATCATGAATCCAAGAATAATAAATATTGGTAACTTTGTGGAAATATTTACTTTAAAATCATTCATAATGGTAGGTATCAAAAACATGAAATATCCTAAGTGTATACCCAAGGAGTGTCAAACCAGATGCATAGTAAGGCCTGTTGTTGTGTACCATGATACCCTAAGTTAGGCTCGGAACACCTTATTAGATTTTTCAATCCTAGATATATCATTTATAGAACCATATCCACATGTAGTATCCATATTGAGATGTATTTATAGGAATACACACATAATCTATTATTTATCAAATTTCTAGGATGTTCTTATACTCTTATACTCAATATCTATCTTTGGGTTATGCTTGCTAACCTAGGATTTCTAAATCTAGTTTACAAGGTTATTTCAAAACATCCTTTTATACCAAATATAATTCCCTAAACCTAATATCCTAGAGCGGGTGGATTATTACATTACATTGGCATGATTACAAGGTAATCAAATCCTGAAGGACCGTTCAGTTTAGTAGTCTTAGAAGTCAAGATTACATACATGATACCCATAATACATTGGAAAAAAGTACACAAAAACATGATATATAATTAAATGAAATAAACAACATCCTTTATTTCTTATTTAAATATTTATTATTCGTAACATAGTGAATGAAATATAAAAAGGGTCATCTCAAATTCTTCGTAAGGGTAAGTAAAGTATAATAAATAATGAATAAATGGAAAAAATTTAACATAGAATGGAAAATAACTGATAAAATATGCCATTAAATAACTAGATAAGGCAATATAAATATGGAAAGGTTAGAAACTGAAATCACATGCCATTAAATCAATGAACTGAAAGTGAAATGCATCCATAGATGTGTCAACGAAAAATATCAAGGATAAATAATAAATGGATAATCAATAAAAAATGATTATTTGTTAGTTTTAATGATTACATGGAACATGATACCTTTATGATCAAATTAATTTTTGAGCTATTTTCCAACTAATTCTTCTCAAGTGAATATTGAGGCATCGAGGGGCTTTCATTCACTCATCCCCAACCTATAGGGATTTACTTAAATGGCCCCTAACCCGTGTATTGTATGACCAAATAATTCCACATATACCAAATAAATAATGTTCCTTACAAAATATTAATAGGGAATAAATAATATGGATTTATCAATAATACCTCAGAGGAGGTTAATTAACAACAAGGGTTGTTGACATTAACACGATATTGATGGAAAATAGTCATTAAACATTCCAGAGTGTCTCACACCACTATAAAACATTTAAATAATAATTCAAATTGAATTAAATGAAACATAGGATATCATTATAGTAAGTAAATTAATGATATAACATGTAAAAGAAAGTATGTACACCATATAAAAGTGAAAAGGTGTCTAACAATAAATAGGTCTCAACCAAATTTAAATTGAGTTGAAATCCCTTACTACATGAGTAGATTTTGAGTCAAGGGTTACATGGAAGTGTTACAAAAATTGAAACATTTAATATCATTAATAATGGTAAATCATGATATAATATATAAAAATGAATAGTAGTTATAGCACAAAAAAGGAGTAAGTGGTGAATTTGACATTAATCTCACTGATTTAAAAAGTTAGATGAAAATAATTTACCTTATCCTTCCTTTTTGTAGTGTGGTCCGTAGCCTCTTGTATAGTGGTTTAGAATAAGTTCATAACAAATAATATAACCACACACTTGTTTATAATACCATAAATTAACTTCTTATAATATTTTATTACCCATTTGTTAACACTCTATCATTATCTTAACTCTTTTGACTATTAATTGCCTAGTTTTTTTATGTTTGTTTTAATTTGTTATTTGTTGTCCTTATAAACTATATCATGGTTTTATAATCAATATAATGTAAAAAATGACTAAATTATCTTATCTATTTAGTATATATATTTTTATAATAGTCTATAGTATTTGTAGATTCGTAATGAAGTGAACTATTTATGGAGACGGTAGGTCGTACGTACGCATTAATGCTACTTTCATTTATTTTTTGAATTAAAATAATTAAAAATAAATGAAACAAATGTATATTAAAATTAATTTATTATATATATGTTATATATTTTACATAGTTTTATTAATACCATCCTTTATAAGTTTCATATAGGACATGAATGAGTCATATCGCTTTGAGGGGGTGGTAGTTAGACTTCCTCAAACAAAATTATCATATTTACACAACTTGGAAAGAATAAAGGGATGTTTTAAATAAAAATTAATGAATAATTGAGTCATTTAAAATAATATATATATCATAAATAAATATAGTGTCCATCTTAATGTCCACCATGAGAGGTGATAGGGAAAATTTGAACAATCATTATTTCGTAAAGAAATAATTCACCGAACATAGAAACACTATGTTCATTACCCATTAGATGGAGGTGTTTTTATGTCTTGGTATAAAAAATAGCATAAAAACTTCCTAGCATATTTATTATACTAGTTTTTTTATTTAATCATAAAATAATAATATTATAGGGAGTAGATAACTCAATTTATACTAAAAATCACGAGAGGGAATGTTGCCTCTTAATCAGGTAACTTATTTTGGTTTATAACAAAAGGATTCTTTAGCAGGATTTCTGAGAAAAGGGAGGCTTCAAGGTTTATGAGAGGATTTTTGGGAATCAATTTTGGTATATCTTGGCCGAATTAAGTTGTTTCAAAGGTGTGAGGAATGGGGAGAGGTGGTGGCCATTTATAGAAAAGGAAAATGACTCAGAATTTTTAGAAACAAGTTAGGTGTTAACATGTTATAACGTAAAAAAGTCATTCCAAATAAAATAAACTCAATAATGGAAGGTTAATGGGCGATTTATGTCCATTAAATGGGTTTTGGACAAGTTTTTAGGTCAATTTGGCCCTTACATTAATGTTTTAATCCGTTATTAAGATAAATTTAGACTTATTAATTATTATTAATTATAATTACTTCCTCTAATATTTTTGGGAAAAAACAATGTTGTTATTATTAAGAATTATAAATTATTATGATTCCAAATATGGAATCCATTTTTTCCAATTATATTCACATACGTGTGGGAAATTAATTTAAATTTAATCCTCAGGTGGGATGACAAAGCAGGTTTTTAGAGTAAAAACGTCCAATATATTGCTATGATTTTATAATCAATTTCAATTTGAAATTGATTCCAATGACCTAAATTGGATTAATTCATAAAAAATTATATTGTTAAACTATAAAACCAATAAAATGTATATTTTAACATTAATAAAATTATATTAAAAAAATTGAACTAAAATTCATTATTTTTAACTAATCATTAAAAAATGACATGTTTCTGAAAAATATAAAAAATTTATCCTAACCTATTTTTTATGTTTATATTTCAAGATAATGTTTTTTTGACAAATTAAATCTATAAATGTTTAAAAATTCAGATTAAAAATGGGTTCTCCATTAAAAGGTGGAAAATTTACCTTTATAAAATATACATGGTTTTATGTGTAAAATATGGTTTATTGTTATCTAATGCATATAAAAAATAATGTATTAATATCTAAAATATTTTATTGAAAATATAACATTTATATTTCATTAAAATAATTAACAAATTTTAATTAGTTATTTCTAATAAGATAAGACTATTTTATAGGCATACAAATAATAATATTCATTTTAGTATCTAATTGGTTCTTATTTTAATTTCTTATAAATTTTTAACTAGTTATTTCATTTTATATTTATATAAACCATAATATTTATAATTTAGTTATTACTATTCACAACTACAAATTTAACAGCTGGTTTATATTATATTAAATAATATTATTTCAATTATACATTGTTATTTGGTTACACTCATTCTTGCGTATAACGTAAGCTATCATAGAGTGTCTCTATTGCATGAAAATAAAGCTAACTTAATGTTATATGAATTATAAGATATATAATATATTAAATTTATTTAATATAGGAAATATATTTTAATGTATCGGGTTTATATAATCCATTTTTATACTTCGCGTTATTTGTCATAAACACTATAGAAAATACATTTGACTGAAAACTAACATTTTTATTGACTTTGAAAGAAATGATGATACAAGAAAATAACGGAGGTCGAAAAAAGTGCAATCCCAAAGCATCATTAATCACAAAATTCAGTCCCTCACTAGGAAAAGAACCTATATTAAGGAAAAAAGACATACTTTGGTTGGGTGAAGCTCTGGACGCCAAGAAATTAGCCACCTGGTACCCTTCTTTCCATGTGTGATTGATATCAATAAGATTACCCAAAATCTGCCTGCACTTTCTGATGATATAAAGGCTATTTCATGGAACCTGAACTGTACCTACAAATGATTTGAAGAGCATTAGTGAATCTGTTTCCACCGCTTTAAGAGTGATATCTCACTGCCCACACATCTCCAAACCCGTGAGTATAGCCTGTGCTTCAGCCTGGAAAATGTCACCCCTACCCTAGAAAGCAGAAAATGTTGCTACAACAGACCCTGCCCTATTCCGAATAACCCCTACACCTCTCATATCCCCCTACAAGTAATCCATCTGTGTTAAGTGTTCAGCTGAAGTGAAGTGGATGCCAACATACCCAGTGCCCACGACTCAACTCCCTGCTTTGGTTGGAAAGAAAACGACTGGGTATAAGGGCTTTCACTGATGGCGCATCCTGGCAACAAGTACACACCCAGACCAAGTCCTGAAAAGAGTTCTTCATTTTAAAAATAATAGTGGCCAATGTATATCTTTTATTTTTGTGTCGTGCAACATTCCTTGCACTCCCAAGAGTCCAGTATCCTGCTAAAATCAGAATATCATGTGTCTTCCTTTCAGGTCCATGACCGCCCGCTCCTTGAAACCATGCACTTAAAAAGTTTTCCATCATCCCTCCTTGTCTGTTCCACCCAGTGAAAGCACCGAACACCATCCATATCCATATAGCCCATTCACTATAAAAAAATTCCCCAATGATTCTATTTTGGGCTCACGACAACACTAACACCTAGAGGAAAAGCTAACACCCATACGCTGAATGTTATCATAAGTAGGCAAAGCTCAATTCCTTACCCTCCACACAAGGAATTTAAATTTTGAGGGGACCTCCTTGAACTACATAGTCTCCCCCATGTATCAAAATCATTTTCATCCCTCCTCACTTGATCAAAAGCCATTAAAGATGACACACCTGATGAAAAACCTGTAAAAATAAGATTATCATGCTCATCATTGATAACAATTCTATTGAAAACAGACCGTTAACTATCGTCCAAAATGGCCTGAATAAAACCAGAATAACTACTAGCCTCATGAAACGATATATTCGGTTTGGGGCATCCTGGAAACCACAACCTACCAGCCCCAAATCTTGCAGCCAGAAATAAATATCACCACTTCCAACCATCCACCTAGAGTGCTGATACAATACCTCCAAGTACGGGTGAATCAGT
Source organism: Viscum album (assembly GCA_963277665.1). NCBI lineage: Eukaryota > Viridiplantae > Streptophyta > Magnoliopsida > Santalales > Viscaceae > Viscum > Viscum album. Next base: position 961,041,190 of record OY728150.1, read on the forward strand.
TTCCAAATCTTAGAGGGTCGTGCTCTCTTCTCATTCACATATGTGCCATATTTGTCCGATATTGTCCTACCCCAAAATTTTCTTCCTTCCATAGCCTCCCATTCATGTTTATCATGTAGACCTTCCATGGTCAAAGAAACACTCCTCATATTGATGCCCCCTTCGGAGAGGGGTTTTGCAAGATGTTTTCCAGACGCCCAGTGGTGCTTGCCTTTTATCTTCCCATCCCATATAAAAGACACCATTATCCTCTCCATGTTTGTGATAACACTACTTGGAACCTTCAAGGTGGACAATAAATGCATGGTAATAGAAACAATAACACTATTCACAAGGGTAATGAGACAGCCAAACAAAAAAAATATGTTCTTCCAATTCAAGATGCGCCCTGTGAGCTTAGCACCCAACTATTCAAAATTCTGATTCCTAAGAGAGTGAGGGATCACCGGTGACCCAAGATACTCCATAGAATGTGATCCCCTATTCATGTTCAAGCTGTCATCAAGTGTTCTAACCCTGCTCTCTGAGATATCCTTGGATGTATAAAACGAACTTTTCCCCCGGTTCACAACCTGACCACTCCACATGCAGTGCTCTCCTAAAATATCATTCACCCCCTACACTGATCTTCTACTGACATTGATAAATAAAATTGCATCATCCGTAAACATCAAATGCAAAATACCCCTTGCTGCAAGCCGATTCTGGTAATGAAAAAACTCTCCCCAAGAGAAGACCCCTGTTAATTTAGTAGCTAAAGAAATTTTTGGATAGGATGAACAGAGTGGGGGAAAGAGGGTATCCTTTCCTTAGACCTCTTCATGCCTTGAAAAAACAAAACAGTCTTACCAAAAATGATGTTGATATCCGGGACGAACTGAAGCACCGAAAAAGTAGATCAATAGTCCTGTTGGAGAACCCCATGCAAGCCAACACCCTTAAGATGAAACCCCATTACAATATGTAATAAGCATTTCTCATATCTAATTTGATCACCAAGTTACCCCCAAAAGACTTATTGTTAGTATCACTTACCACTTCTTGCACCACTCCAATTGCCCCCTGAATTGAACGCCCTTTAATAAATCCATGTTGTTATGGAGAAACCCAAGTATTCAAGTGAAATGCCATCCTTTTATTGGGAATGATGGCCAAAACCTTGTAAGGCATACTACACATGCTAATGGGCCGATATTGATCAATGGAATGTGGATTATAAATCTTTGGAATCATCCCCATCTTGGTTGCACATGCAATTCATGGAAAATTCCCACCCTAAAAAAATTCATGCATTGCCTCCACTAGATCTCCCTTAACTGTGTCCCAAGCCACCCAATAAAAGGACTCTGGAATGCCAACAGGCCTTGGTGTGCTCTCTAGATTAAATGTCTAGACATCCTCCCGCACATCAATCTCCTCCAGTGTCCTCCTCAAGCATATATCAACGTCCTCTAAAACACAGCTCAGAATTGCCTCAAAAATTTCAGCATCGCCCCCTGGGTACCCACCATTCAAGCCAGGATTGGGCCCTACCATTAGGGATTGGATACTATCATTGACCATGAATCCAACCTCATCCCGATCAGTAGAATAAGAACCATCCTCCCTTCTAATATTCCTTCCTTGTACACGATGACACTCCCTAATACAAGCATGGAAAAAGCCAGTGTTACGATCCCCCTCCCGAAGCCACCGAATTCTAGCCTCTTCTCTAGACAACCATTCCTGCCTCATAAGAGTATCATATAGAAGATATTTTTTCATCCTTAACTCAATAAAAATAGATTCATCCCATTCATACTTCAGACCCTCCTCCATTCGAACAATCTCCTTGCTGATCTCCACAAATCATTATCCCTCACCGGTATAGCCTTCCTCCAGTGCCATAGTAAATATTTAAGATGCCTAATCTTGTTGTGGAGTGAGATCCACAGGTTTAACACGTGTTGTAGACTCCAGGCCTCCCAAACCATGTCATTTAAACATTTTTCCTCCACTTAGGTATTAGAAAAACAGAACTACTCCCCTCTCGACGATCCTGAATCTAAGGAAAGTCCAAAGTGGAGAATGGTCAGACATACACCGAGATAAATGAGAGACTTTGGCATCCAGGAATATAGATAATGTAGCCTCATTCATCAAGAATCAGTCAAGAAGACACCAATTCTGATGTCCTCCTCATTGATTGTTATAGTAAGTGAACTTATCTCCTTCAAACCCCATATCCAATAGACCACTAGTTGCCATTAACGAGACAAAAGCTTGGCTGGCGGTCCCAGGAAAAGAACCAATCCCCTGTTTCGCCTCCAGACTAGCTATGAAATTAAAGTCTCCCCCAACAATCCAAGGATCAAAGCTAGAGATAATACCATCCAAATCCCTCTAAAGCGTCTCTCTTTCTTGAGAAAGGCACTTAGCGTAGACGAAAGAAACGGAAAACAAATGAAGCCCAACAGAAACTTTAGTATCCCAAAAGTGATTTGACACAGCATACCTGTCGACCGTGATGTGATCCTTCCAAAAACAACCAAATATGAGAGTTTATATAATCCCCATGAATGAAACCCCTCACTCTCAACCTTTGAGCATATTCCCTGACTTTACTATGCCCTTGCTTCGATTTGAGAATCGAAACTATTGATACAAAATTGTTACACAGTTCATTAACTATGAAATCAGATTTTACCTGAGCCCCTACGCCTCATGCATTCCATATGAGGATTCTAACCACTATGAAAAAAAGTTTCTGGTTTTGGCCCCAGACTTCTGGCCCCTGGCAGTATAAGATACAACTGGGGAAGATACCAATCCTAATATGGATTGAGACCGCATGCGAGCACTGCTCTGCACCATCGAACCAACTGAACCCAGGGATCACGAACCAGTGCATAAAGCCTTTGAAATGCCCTCTCGAGAAACAAAGAACTGATATCTTTCTTTACTTGAGACGAACCCATTCAAACCAGAGGGAGAGTGCGGCGGCGAAGAGGGATCTTTCGAAACAGGAGACAGCGGGGCAAAGAAACCACCAGTTGATGATAGCCCTCCCTGGGTGAGGAGGAAAACGCCGCTCCCCGGTCATCAAAGCACGACTCCATCAGTAGAATCTACAACATGCAGAAATGGGAGGTGACCCAAGGATCAATATAGGACTGAGAAGGCTGGACTAAATTTCTAATCATCACCCCAGCATAAGGGAAGCCCCTATCCCAAAGCTTAAGTGACGAATCCTTCCCCATACCTTTGTTAAATAAAACCATATCTCGACAGAGAGGCTAAAGACCATCGCAACTCAAGGGTTGCGAAGACGAGGATGCCTTGCAAAGCATCCCCGAAGAAATTTCCCCTTTCACTCTATCACGCCTCAGCGGTTCTGAAGAGCAACTCAAGGCCTAACCCCTTACAGGAGAACTCGAAATATCCTAAGAACTGAAATCCATTTGACGGGCCTTGCGGAAAACCTACCTCATGTGACCAGAAATATGACAAAAGGAGAAAAACCTAGGAACAGTAGGGTAAATCAGTAGTTGACGATGATCCTCCATTCCTTCAATCCGAAGCACCAGGTGACTCTGAAGCAGATGAGAAAGATCCAAATCAACACAAATCCTCACGACGGATGACCCCGTCAAGTGACTCGTCCTATCGTCCACGCACAAAAAAGAACTCAACGAATCCCCAGTCTCCCTTAGGAAAGATTCATTCATAAGGGGAAGAGGGATCCCTAGAATCATGATCCAAACTTACAGAAAAGACTATTCTTTTCTAGAGTGAGCCTCCATAGACCATCGAGAAAGCGAGAACCTCCGACACCCCACAAACCTCGGACTACTGCTCTAGGCTTTAACAAAATCATCCCTCGAAGCCAAAATTCTCAATTTTGAGTATGTTAGTTATATTTTTTACTAAAATTAATGTCAATTTTAAATAAGAAGATACACTTTGAGTCATAATAGTCACATAATGCATCATATTGAGATAAGGATAAAGATTACAAGTCACAAATGACTTGTGGATCCTTTTACTAAATTATCAAAATAATCCAAATGATGTTTCTAAAATTTGAGTATGTCACATGTATTTTTAACTAAAAATTTATTCTAAAGTAGAAACACGTACTTTGAGTCATACTGATCACATCATGTGTCGATTTAATGTATGACAGATTCATAAATATCAAAGATTTATTATGAATCATTTTTATAAATTATCATGTCAATATAAGTGTTTTTCTCAGTTCTTAGTGCATTCCACACTTTTTTGAACAAAAATTTTATTTTTAAACTGATAATAGACACGTTGTGTAATACTAGGAACACTATTCCTAGGAATAAGTTTCACCTAATTTCTATACGTCAAAAATTACTTATGGATTATTATAATAATGTATCAAAACAATCCAAATATGTTTTATTAGTTTGTAGTATGTCATTGGTATTTTTACCAAAATTAATATTAATTTTAAATAAAAAGACACACTTGGAGTGATACCAGGCACACCATGTGTTGGATTGTGGTTAAGCTAATTTATAAACATCAAAAATGACTTATGTGTAATTTTCCTAAATTAAAAAAAATTAAGGTTTCTTCTTTGTTCGGAGTATGTCATTTTCATTTTTTTTGTAAAATTAATATCAATTTTAAATAAAAAGGCTCACTTAGAGTCATATATTTCACATTGTGCATTATATTGAGGCACGACAAATTCTTACACATCAAAAATGACTTATGGATCATTTTAATAATGTTTCAGAATAACAAGAATGCATTTTATTGGTCTTGGGTATGTTAGTTTTCTTTTCACTATAATTAATGTCTATTTTAAAACAAAAGACACACTTGCAGTCATAATGGTATTACCATGCATTAGATTTCGGTGAGGTTGATTCCTACATGTCAATAATGATGTATGGAACCTTTTCTAAGAGTATAAAAACAATGTGAATATGTTTTATTGGTTTTTGTATGTCACATTTACTTTTTTATTAAAATTTGACATTTAATAGGAAACATGAACATTGAGTCATACCAGTCACATCGTGTGTTGGTTTCATGTGATACCGATTCCAACACATCAAAATTTACTTATAAATCCTTTTCCAAAATTATGGAATATTTTCAAGTTCATATGATTTGTTTTTAATGAGTGACACAAATTTGGAACTAAAATGTAATTTGTGAACTAATAACAACCAATTTGAGTTATACTGGGAACAACATACATTATATTGAGGTGAGGTTGATTCCTACATGTAAAAAATTACATATAGATATTTTTGATAATGTATGAAAATAATATGAATGTGCTTTCTCATTTTTTAACATTTCAGTAGTCTTTTTCATGAAAATTAATATCCATTTTAAATAAAAAGACATAGTTGGAGTCATAATAAGAACAACATGTATTAGATTTTGGTGAAGATGATTCTTATAAATTAAATATGACTTATGTTTTTTTCCTAATATTTCAAAACAATTTGAATGATTTTTCTTAGTTTTGAATCATTTAGTTTTCTTATTTATTAAAATTAATGTCAATTTTAAATAAAAAGACACGCGTGAAGTTATACCAGTAACACCATGCCATGGATTTAGGTGAGGCAAATTCATACATTAAAATTAATTTTGGACTATTGTTCTGATGTATGAAAAAAATATGAAGTTGTTTCCCCAATTTTTAGTATATGATGTCTATTTTGAACTAAAATGTATATTATAAATTGACAACATACATTTAGAGTCATACCAAGTACACTGTGTATCGAATTGAGGTGATGATGATTAACCCATTTCCTTACTATTATTCTCTCAGTTCTATCGTCAAATTCCAATATCTCACAAGTAATAGAAACATTAAACAAACCACTCAAACTCATGAAAAAGAATGCTTTTGTATAAGAATTAAACTATTTTTTAGTAATCATATAAATAAATAAATTAAATATAAATATGAAATAATATAATAATAAAATTTCAAATTCAAAATTAAACCTCAAAATTTGAGTCAAACTAGGTACACTGTATATATTGTTTTGAGTTATGATTGATTCTACTTTGTCTTTTTATCATATAATATATTTGACATTCTGATTCATCTAACAATATTTCATTTTGATAACACATGAATGTTGAATTCATTAGATAAAAAAATTGCATCACCATGAATATACCATCATTTTTTGGTTCAGAATCATAGTATAAGAGTTATTCATCATTATAGACAAAGTTATTTCTAAACAATCTCTGTGAAAATTAGTATAAAAAGTATTATATAAAAATGATGAGTAAATTAACTAAAAAAGTATATAAATGATCTGAAAATAAAATGAATGTAACATTGTTATAGTTATATATCATTAAACTATAATATAATTATTTTTTATCATATGAAACTAAAATACAATGAATTTAGTAAATCTCACATAACCCTAAAAGAAAATGCATTGGACAATCTAAAATGAAATTAGACTTCCTTCAATGGTCCTTACCAAATGAACTTAAACTATATGAAATACTATCCTACATAGATTATGATTACCAATATGATATTTGTTTATTAAATTTTCCAAACTATAAATATAATCATAATGGAATTTTTTATAGTAAATTATTTATTTTAAAATATTTTTCTCTTCATAACAGCTTAAAATTATAACACTCATTTTTCAATGATAATTTGCATTACTAGTCCAATTGTTATAAACAATCATTCCAAAATATAAAATTTTTTATTCTCTTACAAAAAATACATATGATATATTTTATAATCTCATTCCCAGTAACATGATATAATTTACCACTTTAAAATACCTGATCACTCTCATATTACAGAAAATTCCCAAAAAATATTTTTTTTGGGTGGTGTAAAAATCATATATGAAGATTTACATTATTATCTAATACAAAAAACTATCACACCGCATTTTTTATTTATGCATTGTACTAAATAATAGTGTTTCCCTTTATTTATTCCTAGAAAACATTAACAATTATTATAAAACTATTAGAGTTCATTGATTAAACTAAGATAAATATTTACATTTGATTTTTAAAGAATATAACAAAATATATCATTACCTTCCATCATCATAGAGGGTAAAAAATTCATGATAAAACATTTACATTATTTGATGGAAAAATATTTAGTGTGACCCATTATGTATTTTTAGATGACACTAAAATACATTTTAAATTGTTTACCCATTTATGGAAATATTAACCATCATTATACCCATTTATTGCATCCAAATGACACAAAAATATAGTACAACCATAGTATTCCGGGACTATTTTATAGATTATTATGATCTTTTAATATTCTTGGTGATGATCAATTTCAATATAACGTCATTATTCTTTGTTCATTAATATGGTATTATCCTTATTTTAATGTAATTTTTACTTATAATGATAAAGCTGTTTTTCTAATGAACTTATGAACACGGATAATGTTACATAGTGATTGTGTAAATGTATATTAGTGATGAACCAGTGGACACATTTTTTATAGTGATATGGGGAACAAGTATCCATATGCATAATTAGGATAGGTTAAACTCATCTCTTATGTAATGATTGTGAGATTCTATGAGATATAATGGTGAAATGATTTAATTTCACATTATGTGAATTTAAAAGAATCAATTGTAGTCAATCAATATCACTAATGTAAACATAATATTTTACATGCATATATTTCACTAGAATTTTTGATATTATATCATGTATCTAATTGATGACTGAATAAACCAAATAATGATACCACCCACCAAAGTGAAACCACTGTATAATTCTCTCCTTCCATAATTTACCACCAGCCATTCTAGAACCCGAGAGAAAGAATTTGTTTAATTTTATTCGAAAAAAGATAATGAAATTAACAAAATAAGGTAGATAAAATTACTAGAAAATTAAAAATATAATTAGTAGGAAGTCACTTCTTCAGTATGACTGTATACATTTTAACACCATGTTTTCTTCTCATTTTTAAACAAATTGATTTCCTCCATTATACATATACTTGAGAAATTGATAAAAAATTATATATAAGCATTATGTTACAAATTCTATACACATAAAATATATATCAATGGTTATAGCCCATACTAGATCACAAACATAGCAAGTAATCACCTAAATTCGACATTGGAAAACTTTATAACCCACTATGTACGTTTCTCAATCATCTCCAAACAAACTTACTTCTCATTTTTTGTACAAAGGTTGTAGGAGATCTCAGTGGTACTGAAAAAATATATAGAAAAAAATGACTATGAAATATTTTAATGAAATTTTAATAACCTTTGGAAATTACTTGTTTGTGGATGCTGGTATTTTCATGGTTTATGATCTCTCTCATAAATCCAATAACAAAATATCCACCATTATTTCCACCATATTTCTTTATATATTCTAGAAATAGTTGAAGAAATAAGTAAATTTATTTGAAATATTTTTTGATAGTCAAATAATTCTATTTAGACCTTAATCTATTTCCATTTAAAGTAATCCAAAAGATTTTTTTATTTAGTCACTAAATTCATCCCATGATTTATCCTATATTTAGAGACCACCCTACCATAAAGTAATTGTTGTGAAACACATAATAAAATGTACACTTTGAATTTCATCTATAAAATATTGATTATAGTCTATTAAAAATTCACAATACACATCTTTTGTGGGAGGTTTGTTGGATATCCATGAATTTGTTCCGAAAAATAAATATTTTAGGTATCTAGATTGATTTTGATCAACATATAGTGATTCCTAAAAAACAAATATTTAATGAAAAAGTATAATTATTATTTTTTACATTAGATTTTATACTTTTACCCCTATATTATTAGCATAAAAAAGAATCAGTGTTCTCTTATTATTTCTCAAACATATCATTTAGATAATTTTTTTCCCTTATCTATTTCTTACTTCTCCAAAGAAGAATCTTGTGTAGAAATGATATAGGGATTAGAAAATATAAACTTATTTTACATGGTTTTACATTTAAATAGAAATAATATAAAATAATATAGAAAATATTAATAGATGTTAATATTAATAAACATATTATATCATTTTTTAAATAAATATGTTATGAAAATTTAACTTATGTATTAATTCATAACTAAGAGTCCCATGAATTCAACCGTGAGAATCTAATTTATACTCTTGAGACCAACTACACCTATAATGAGAGTTCCATATTTTTCTCTTCATATGGAGTGTAAGAAATATTTCTTTCTATAAATGTGGCATTATCATGAAAATTTAATGATAATAAATGTTTCTATGGAGTGTTTGTGGAGAATTTAATCCTTAAAGGTCATTTTGATTATGTGATCAATTCAATGGATTTTCATAAGAAGAACTTTTGTTTCCTAATCACATTATCAATCTATAACACCATAAACCACCTCAGACCATTTTTCATAAAATGTTACATGATTTTACTATGAACATTTTTGTTAAAGAAACCCCTCATGTATCATTATAAGATAAGACAATAATGATACGAATATTCCAATAACAACATTGATTACTGTAATATAAATATCATCAAGTGGAAAAGAAAAATTAGTAGTCAGATAGAGAGATACCTCAATATCCACTCTCATGTATCAATTTTTGGGTTCTTTATTTTGTATATTGTCTCTAGGAACATTATACACTATACCCCTAATGATTATGTGGTGTGTGGGTGTTGATAAATATAAATCAGATACAACTTTACCTGATAGAATTTTAGTAATATATAGTTATCAAAATTTGTTTGGATAATATTTAAGTGAAAGTGTAATGAAATGATTGATTAATTAGGGTAATGTATGTGATTTATGGGAATAGTTAACCTCAATGATAGCAGGGTTACCTGGTTCTTCATGTGTGGATCTTTATTCCAAAATTAGTTCACTTTGATCCTTTCACATATAATGGACTCCAAACCATACCACACTATAATGTCTTGAAAATAATCTCGTTAGGCCTACAATACCTTTATAATCATATATGTATCTTCTTGTGGGTTTTTATTCTCAATATATTTATGAGAAGGCACTCAAAAAACTACTCCTCTAATTTGACTATATTGTTTTGGCAACATCAAATCTACTGAAAGTAGTTCATATTCTAGCATTATCACTATCAATTTTTATGTCTAATTCATATTAAAACATATGAACATAAATATATTTTTTATATAATGTAATTACAAAGAATAATAAATTCCTATTTTTTGGAAACATACAAATGCTTCCCGTACTGCTTTTGTGTTTTTGTCATATAGTTTACCCTCCTTATCTACATGAGACTCCTTCCATAACACATGACGTGGGATGGAAGTGGATTCAGATTCTGATTCAACAGTATATTTATGAGAAAGTAATATATGTTGTTTTATATCACATAATAATTTTATTTTTGATTTAAAACACATTCCAATTTCTTCTCTAGTGGGGTTCACCCTATACTTTCTTTGTGATAGGTGTACATTGGTTTCGATGAACATAATTTAGTTTTAACACTCTTTTTTGTTTTATTAATTAGCAATTTTGAATAAAACTAGATAAAAAATTAATTTGAAATAATATATTATCGACTATAATTTACATGAAATGATTTTCTCATTTAATGAATGTTGAATGAATTCCATGTTTCATGGTTTATAATGTTTTCATAACTGGTGGGTGAGGATTTATTTTCCCTCAATATCCCTAAGATGTAACTAGGTAAGAATAATCTAGAATCCTTTATATATTTTTCCTATTTTTAATTAAGACATATTGGTTAAGGAAATATTCTAAAATAAATTAAATTTATAAGGAATAATGAAAATTATATCAATATTTCAATACATAATTTTTTGGTAGAATAAATAATGTGTATCGTAATATTACCTTTATATCATCTAAAATGTTTTCATTCATTATAAGATAGATGTAGTTCCATGAATAAATATCAATTAGCCCATTCATCTTAATTGTGAACCCCACATAACTGTTGAAAATTTAATTATAATGGTAAATTGGTTGGATGTATGATTCTAACTAACTTCAAATTTTATACACTTACTTATTTCCTTGATAATTTTATTCAACACTACGATGATAAATTATTCTTATTTTTTTACAAAAAATATTCTATTGATCCCCTAATAATTTTGTAGTTTCAACTTCAATAGTTTGTTCTTCCCAGGATTTGTAGCATCATCATGTGAGGAATAAATTTTATACACGAGAAGTCAAAAAATTAATTTAGATTATTTTAATTTAGTAGAAAATATATAATAATATGAGGAAATGAATAGTATATTAAAAAAATACATTAACCTTTTCATTGAACTCTATTTTTTTCTTAAATGTTTATGGTATTTTGATCATCTATCAAGAATCCAAATCCCCTCTTTGTATTCCCTTCTAAAGTACATTTCATTGTCTATATTAGGACCTCTATGAACTGATAGTGATGTACTAATGAAAGGGTAATGCTCAATTAAATTTTCACCTAACCCTATATTTCTTTTACTCATTATAAGTACAATCGACTAATTCCGGCTTTTTGTATCTAATAAATAAAATACATTCACTTCTTGTAACTCTATTATCAATTGATCATCCTTTTCCCCTTCAAAAATGAAATTCACCTACACAAATTTCATTTCATCCACATTCAATTCACTCCTATTTTCAACCCATTTGGAATGAAAAAAATGAAATTTAATGTAATCCAACTCATTTATATATTATATAATATCAAAATATGTCATATTCACATAAATTGTATTTCTTTCCTTGGAATTAGATATATGCATCACTTCCACCACACGCACAAGTCTACAAGTTTGCAACTAAATACATTCATCATGTTCTTTTGTTTATAACATAAAACCATTGATTATAAAACTATTATATGATATAACATTTACATATTCCCATGGGATATCCATCAATGTTGATAAGAAATTTATGTCAAATTATTATACAAATCCTTATAAATATTATCTTAAAATCAATCTATAAACAGCTGATTATGTGTTTTTGATGTCCACCCTTTAGATCTTTATGGATTTAAATCACTTAGAGTTGATTTTGGTGATACAACTTATAGATTAACATCTTTACTATCATGTATAATGTAATGGTTTGGTTTCTCCCACTCTATTATGGAAATTCTAAAAATATCTCTTCTATAAATCTCTTCACCCATATGGAATCTATTATAAAGATACTTTGAGAGTCCAATTATAAGAGCCCAACTATTTTTAGAGATGTCCTAGACTCATTTATAGGTACTATATTTCTTTGTTTTGAGGACTTTTTTTTGGTTTTACCATGGGTGTGTTTGGGTGAAAATTTGACAACTTTGGAAGGAGGAGAGGTAGTTCATGGTTTTCTTTGTTTCCCATATCGTTCCAATTCATGTCCCATACGTGAAGATATTTTCCCTCTATTCATGAGGGATATATATAATTTTTATTATATCTAATATTTTTAAGTCTTGGGTTTAGGAATTGAATTAATATCTCATTATTTTTTGTGATTAAGGCTACTCTTCTCAAATTAGGGATCTATATTAGTGAGCATTCATCATAAATCTTGTGGTAGGTGGTCTATTATTCAATTCCCAAAGTCATGATTTTAATATTATATTTATAATTATTGAATTTCAATTGGATGATTATAAATTTAGTATCTTGAATTGAATTAATTAATTTCATCAAATAATTAATTAAGGAATGGTGAAATTGGGGATTTAGTGATTTTTGAACATGATTAATTAATTTTTGAATTAATCAATTGGAATGGTTTGGAGTATGAAAGTTATTTATTTGAAATATTAAATTTTTGAATTAATTATGGTGATATTGGTATTTTTTAAATAGAATAATTAATTATTGAATTAATTATAAGGATATTGGGATTGATGAATTGGAATAATTAATTTTTTATTTAAATATTTTCATATTGAAATTATTGAATTGGATTTCATTAATTTTTGACTTAATTAATAGTGATTGTTGTGATCACTAAATTGATTAAGATAATTAATTAATTATTGAATTACTTAATATGGTTGAGGTGATTAATTAATTGTTTAATTAATTATTATTATTGATGTTATTATTTAATTGTTTAATTAATTAATATAATTTATTTAAATATTTACTTGTTGAATTAATTAATTCAATTGATGTGATTAATTAATTTTTAAATTAATTAATGGAATGATATGAATATGAACTTATTTAGTTGGATCTATTAATTAATGAATTAATTAATTTTTATACTGTGATACATGGGAAACAGTCATAGTGTGATATATGTGATATACATGTGTGAGACATGGTCTGCTACATTAAAAGATCATAATGATAAATAAAATGATGAATGGTAACAATGGAATTCTAAGATATAAATTGATGTGAATAATGGTAAAAATGGAATTATGAGATATGAATTAAGATGAAGAATGGTAATAATGGAATTATGAGATATTAATTGAGTTTCATAATGATTAAAATGTAATTTTGGGAAATGAAATGAGATGAAGAATGGTAATTGTGGCATTATTAGATATGTATTGAGATGAAGAATGGTAAAAATTGAATTCTGACATATGAATTGAGATAAAGAATGGTGACAATCAAATTCTATGATATGAATTGAGATAATGAATCGTAAGAATGTGATCCAAAAAATATGATATTCCTAGGATATTTCTCAGACTCCAGTATGAGGTGAAGTAGGTATTGAGGTTTGGGTGTCCACAGGAACCCGTGTGTTTATTTGGTTAAATAAAGAATGGTTGATATCGTGATAACTATTCATTTATTCATTGTACTTATTTATTTATACAAATAAACACATTATTACCTATTTGATATTATTTTAGACATAGTGTGTTGTGTCTTAAGGAGTTGTAATCAATCCCTACTCGGTATTCCTGATCAGTACCAAAATAGATTTCATGGTTGTAGGACAAGTTAAGGGTAAAGACCCTATATTAGATTGTTGATTCGATATTGAGCATGGATGAGAGAACTGAATGTGGTTTAGGGTACAGTTGGTAATTTTTAGTGTATTTATTTATTTTTGGTTTTGAATTTTGGAACTTTAAATGTACCTTAGAGTGACATTCATACTATTTAGTTTTAGAAATTGTATTTCTAGTTTTGATAATTTCATGATTAGGGTATTGTTATGATTAAGGTTATAACCATTGACTGTTGTTTATTAATTTATACTAGTGTATTTATTTGGTAATGATGGTATAACCTCCTCATGATTGATATTATACCCTCATTGGTTTTTATAAGCCATTGACATATGGGGAGGTGCTTCTCAGGTCATGTGATGAACCAGATCGGGGCACTAGTATATGGCACCCAGGTCAAGACATTACAATGTGGTATTAGCGCCCGGTTTTCTTTTGTCTTTCTATTAATTAATGGTAGAAATGTGACTAAGAAGAGTCAAGAATTAGACATGAGCTCATGCATGGGATTAAATGACCCATGTATTAGGGAAAACCCAAGTACCCAGGGCGGGATCACAGTTATTGATGTGTGTTGTTATTGTTGGTTATTATTTCACCTTGAGTGATGCACTTGATGTGTGAAGGGATTTTTATTTATGATATTTTATGATTTTGGACTAATGTCTAGGTATGAATCAATATATAAGTATGCATGAATCATTCTAGAAACTCATTATTATTTTCAGACATGCATCATTTTTTTCATGCATGGGAAAATAGGATTTTTGAAAGTTATTGAACTTGAAATTTTTTTCCCTAATTGTGTAATTCAATTAAAAAGGTACCTAATATGAACTTGAAAATTATAAAATGATGTAAGATGTGAATAAATTATTTTCTATTGAGATACATGATCAAAGATAATGAGTGTACACATTCCTAACCATGAACTAGATGTAGGATGGTTAAGGGTTGTGATAGCGCCTCTGTTTTTATCGTATGATAGGGTATGGGGGAATAAATATTAATGTATTATTGTGATTCACACTTGTTAAATGTGTTAATGTGTTTTATTTCTTATAATATGTTTGTTTGGAATTGTATATATATATGCTTCCTTGATGACGCTTTTCGAGATGACGATATGAGGTTATAGATAGAGATGGTCTTCTAGTAGTGGAACCCGAGCCACTGATTGTACTAGGTGATGAACAAGGAAAGAATATAACAGATAACATTACTCACTTCATGAAGTTTATGGAAAGAGACCAAGAAAAAGTTTTTAAGAGTATGTTTTACTTGACGTAGAATGTTTAGTTTCATCACCCTCCAACTTTTACCAGAGGGGGATGACCTGGGGCATTTGAGTTCTGGATTTAGTCTATCAAGATGATACATGACCATTTAGAGATTGTTATTGAGAAAGGAGCTATTTTAGATTCTAATATTCTATGAGGATCAGTCATGTGGTAGTGGGATGTTCAGGATCAGATTGGAGAAGCTGGTGATATGTTATAAAATTCCTTCTTGGAGAAGTTATTGGATTACTTCTATCCCGAGATGCTAATATTGGAGAATAAAGCGGAGCTCATGAGGCTGAATTAGGAGAGTATGTCTATGGACTATGCTGGATAATTTACAGATTTATAGTAGTTTTCTCTTGTGCAGGTTGGGGAACAATCATCTATGTAGAGGAATTTCCCGGATGAACATAAATGTGATATTAAGTCCCACGTTAACTTATATTTGATAAAGAAGTTTTTTTAAGTGGAATATCAGGATCTCATTGCCAAGGGGAACCTAAAGAAGAATTACTGTGATGAAAAAATGGTTTCTAATGGATGGTCACGAGGCACACATTTTAAGAGGAGGAAATATCACTTTAATAATGTTGGCTAGGAGGATAATAGGATGAGTGGCCAGGGGATAGATAAGTTTCTCAGGACCTTACCTGAGTTATTTTCCACAATTGTTATAGGATAGGACACTATGGTAGACAATATCCTCAAACACTATCAGAGTGCCAAGGTTGAAGTATATTGGGGAATATATAGATGTTTTTCAAGAACCCATGAAAGATGGGTAGTGATGAAGGAACTTGAAAAAACCAGAACATGGGAAAGCAATCTTCTACCCCATATTAGTCTGGAATATAGAGTTCCATCTATTTAAGTGGTAGAGGTAGTGGATGTGGAGCTTCTGAGAAGGATCACCCATATTTATAGAGTTTTGATGTTGATGGGACTCAGACTGCATCATAAGGAAGAGGGGAAGGATAGTTTCATGTTGTTCATCCTACACTAGTTTATAGTGATGCTTGACCGTCAATAGTTAGAGGTATTATTGTTATAGATTCTGTACTATCTAGTTACTTATTTAATATTGGTGAATCTAATTATTTTATTTCTAAAAATTTTTTAATGGTTTGATCATGGATGTGGAGTTCATGAGAGGGTTTTAGATGATAGACATGCCTCTTAGAATAAGGTTAAGAGACATCTGTTTAAGGAAGGGGTTTTCACTTGAGGTTGGTGAGTATCATTTTTGGTGGGATATTTACATTATTAACACGAAATTATTGGACATAATTCAATGTATGGACATACTATTAGAACATAGATCCCACCTAGAGTGTTACCATAAGAATGTGACTTTTATCTCTCCTAAGGGTGATAGGTATATTCACCAGGGAGAGTGGGATACCATAGCGGGTGGTTCAGGGAAGGTTCAACCAAACCCAGGATAGATTATAGTATAGGTTTCTAGCTTGTTTCTGGATGATATAAGGGTAAATTAGGATGTATTTATATAGCATCTCGTCTTTTATAACATAACTTTTCATTCCATTACACGGAATTGAGGATCTTTAAGGTTTAGTGTCTTGGAAACAAGGAACATAAAACATGAAACAAAAAAAAACATTCTTCTTAAACACTTGAAAGGCTTCTCCTCATGTTCACCCTAGGCTCATTACTGCATCTCATAACCTGGGGACATACATCAAAAGGAAGGGTGAGCAGAAGGCCCAGCAAGGGAAACAAGTGAAACATTTTACATATGAACTTGAGATACATCAATAAATTCATGAAAAGAACTTTAATGCATGAAAATGAAATCATGAGGCATATCATAATAAAAATAAAACTTTTTCATAACTTGAAGATGTGGCTACATCATTTAACATAGACAATCATGAACATATCACCAAGGTCCATCCCCAAGGTGTCATTTTAAAATTACCAAGGTTATTCACCAAGGTATCGTGAAAATTGTAATCTCTAGTGGTTACATCATTACCCAATGCATTGGAGCGCTATCAGGGCGCACCCTTAAATTTGCCTTTATTATCATGTGAGCCACATATATCATCATCAAACATTTCATAAACAACCCACATAGCATAAAATAAATGGGTTTCATTTCATAATCATAACGTTTTAAAAACTGCTTTAAAGACATGATCTTTACGTCACTTTAAACCCACGGAAAGGGAAAGCGGGTCTCATGTATGTAAATCCCAGAATTTAAAATGGAACATTTTGATATATATGTGAATACCCTTGTAGAAATAAGAGCTTTGAGTATTCACTTTATAACATAAAATAATTTTTGAGGAAAGAGAGAGGCATTTTGAGGGGAAAATTCTACAGCATAACAGCTAAGTTTCGGGGTTTTAGAAAACATTGAAATGAGAGGGGACATGGGTCAACATCTCATAAATGATCCATAAAACAGTAGGGTGAAAGAATAAGAAGTACATATGGACATGGTAATGAAATTTTAGGGACATACCATTTGAAATGAAAAACATGGAAGGAAAAAAAATTAGATTTCTCTTATTAAAAATTCGGCAGCCTTACGGCGTCACTTAACTTCAAAAGAAAATGATTTGACAAGATCAAATAGGGTCCCTCATCATATGATCATAAGAGATCAGTATGATGGATATATAGATAATTCCCCAACATAAAAAAAAGGAACTTGAAAGAATTGACATGAAAGTAGAACTTTAAAACGAGAAGGGTGAAGAACCACTTAAAAATTCGGCAGCCTAACGGCGCCACTTAAAACATCAAAATACTGAATTGAAGAAATCAAATGGGGTCTCTCATCATATGAACATAAGAGTACAGTATGATATATATAGAGATAATACCCCAATATAACAAAAAGTAACTTGAAATAGTTGACATGAAAGTAGAACTTCAAAACGAGAAGGGTGAAGAACTACTTAAAATTCGGCAGCCTAACGGCGCCACTTAAAACATCAAAATACTGAATTGAAGAGATCAAATGGGGTCTCTCATCATATGAACATAAGAGTCCAGTATGATATATATATAGAGATCATACCCCAATATAACAAAAAGGAACTTGAAATAGTTGACATGAAAGTAGAACTTCAAAACGAGAAGGGTGAAGAACTACTTAAAAATTCGGCAGCCTAACGGCGCCACTTAAAACTTCAGAATACTGAATTGAAGCGATCAAATGGGGTCTCTCATCATATGAAAATAAGAGTCCAGTATGATATATATAGAGATCATACCCCAATATAACAAAAAAGTAACTTGAAATAGTTGACATGAAAGTAGAACTTCAAAACGAGAAGGGTGAAGAACTACTTAAAAATTCGGCAGCCTAACGGCGCCACTTAAAACTTCAAAATACTGAATTGAAGCGATCAAATGGGGTCTCTCATCATATGATCATAAAAGATCAATATTATAATTTAGAGATCATACCCCAACATAATAAAAAGGAACATGAAAGACTTGAATGGAAATAGAACTTGAAAACGAGGAAGGTGAAAGAATCCCTTAAAAATTCGGCACCCTAACGGCGCCACTTAAACATTCTTAAAACGAATTGATGAGATCAAGGGGGGGTCTCTCATCATATGAACATGAAATAGGCAGTATGATGAATATAAAATAACATCCTCCAACATAAGAACATGGAGTATAAAAGAAATGACATAAAAGAGATTACTTGAATAGAAAGAGAGGGGTCGGATCCCTTACCTTAAAATGTAACTCTTAAACCTCAAAGGTTGGGACCTTGAGGTATTGGGGGCACCTTGGGAGGACTCCTTGGGAGGTAATGAGACCAGAAATTCGTTGGGAATGAGTGGGGAGTCGAATGGATGAGAGGAGGGCTTGGTATTTATAGGGAAAGTGAGGGGACAAGGCATTAATGGCCAAGGGACACCTCACATGTGCTTTTCTCAAACCCATGTGCTCTCCCTTGTCATTTATCATGGAGTTAGGCCACATGGGGCCCCCAAAACAATAATTCATCACCCTTGGTCGGCCAACCCTCAAATGATCTCATGAAATCATCATGACACTGTTATGATGTCATTAAACATACTGAAACCCTAAAACTGTATTTTTACTATTCACTGAAAATTCAACTTTCTCAGAAAAATCCCAAAATTTCACATTAACCAAATATCAATGCTCTGATTTCAAAAATGAAATCCATTTTATAAAAATAAATTTCTAAATATTTTTAATTTAATTTTTAAATAAAAACACTATTCATCGAAAATTCATTTTTTTCAGAAAAAACCCCAAAAATTACCATAACATAATATCGATGCTCTGAGTTCAAAAATAAAGTCATTTTTATAAAAATAATTTTCTAATTATTTTTAATTAAATTTTTAATTAAAAAACACTATTCACCCGAAAAAACTAATACTTGAATAATAATTAATGAAACTGTTATTTAACTATTTTATTGAATCACATTACTTAATCAAGGTGCCTAGATTATTTTAAAACTTTATTTAAGTGAGATTACTAATCCATTTGGTCATATTACTAATCCTAATCACAAAATCACTATTCATAATTTACTATTCATCAAAAATCAAGTTGATCTTATTAGACTCTAAATTTAGTACTGAACATAATTGCAGAAGACCATTTTTTGAAAATCATTACACATTTTTAATTATTTAGGGTTTACATAAACATATTTAAAATATCCTTTTTCTAAAATTCATCAAAAATATGCATACTATATTTATCCGGTCATTTCAAAATTCATAAACTTCATCATAAGAAAAAATCCCAATTTTATTTAAAACAAGGATTACACAAGGTAGTTACGGTCTCGTTACATAACCCCTTATAATACCAGCATAGGACCTAAGAGTAAGGTGTGCTAGGGTGATAGAAGCTTGGGGCGGCTCAGTCAACATTGCCTGAGTAGTAATTTCTATCAGTTTGAACTACTCACGAAGGAGATTTCGTTCCAGCTTCACATGATGAAGTTCGGCTTGGATTTGATCCAGAGCAAAGCCCAGTGGTGCTACCTCCTTCCCAAGCTCTGTTAGATGGGATTCGATCGGTCCAAGACTACTAGGTGAGGCCATCGAATCTTCTTTCTATAATAATTAACCAAGATTACTTATATTTAGAGACAATAATCAAAACATTTTGTTCACAGCAGTCATGTTGACCGATGGTTATATAATAGTCAAAACCCACTGATCTCATTTTAATTATAATCATGTTTATCAAATAAAACATTTTTGTTGAGTATAACAATAACACATAAAATTAGGAAACAAAATCTATTTAAAAATTTCGGGTCGTTACAATCTTCCCCCCTTAAGAAATTGCGTCCTCGCAATTTCAAAATTGGGTTTTGAAATTTCATTGAAGGTCCCACATCGGAAAAGGAGTCAGTAAAACTATTACTTTAAAATAAAGAAAGGGAAGTACAAAGGTCACCCGAGTTAACCCACACTAGGGTTCCATGTTGGAAAACATGGACATGGAGGAGAAAACAAAGGGTCAAGTTCTGAGGGAGAGTGATAGAGAACATGATTAGGAGAAAGTTAACCATGAGAAAATCCCAAACTTATGATGTGTGTAAACGGTCTTTGATTACCTAGTAGGAAACGTAAACCAACAACATTTTTGTTTTACGTTTCTTTTCATAATTTTGAGGATTTCATTTACTACATAGAACAAAAACATAAGAAAATATACCTACCTTCAAGTAGAGTTTCATCCTTTATCAAGTCCCTACCAACACTAATCTTTTCTCCAAATGATGAGAATTCAAAAACACTTGGTCTCATAAAAGCACAAGAATCATCTTCTATAGAATCACATAATCTACAAAAGATTAACTATCTATTTCTTCTATCTTTAAACATTATCCCAAAAACAGAAAGGTTAAGGTAAAACAACTCTTCAAAAAGAAATAATCTCATAGGAATGGAAACTACTTTTAAATCATCAAAGTTCCATGGTACTACCCAAAGTTCATCATAGACCATTCCATAAATAACAGTCCTTAAAATTCCTCAAAACAAACCAAACTAAGATTGAAACCCAAATACAATAAGGATTTGATAACATAGTCTTCC
Organism: Viscum album; assembly: GCA_963277665.1. NCBI lineage: Eukaryota > Viridiplantae > Streptophyta > Magnoliopsida > Santalales > Viscaceae > Viscum > Viscum album. The sequence continues at coordinate 961,062,551 of OY728150.1, forward strand.
AAAACAACTTCATTGTTCATCTCCAGACAACATCAACCACTCCTAACATCTTATAAAAAAGTAGCTAACCTAAACATATTTTACCCAAGATAGGTTAGTCATTCCCATAAGTAACCTAAATTACTATAATTTCACCTTAAATTCATCGATTCTTCAAAATATAAGTCAACCTTACTCCTCAATGAAAATACCATAGTAATCTGTTTACCTCGATCAAATATGGTTCCCAAAATAATGAACGTCTTCCAAAATAATAATCATATTTTAATCCCCTAATCATCCCTGTCATATTAATACGAAAATCGTCGCATTTCCTATCACATTGGTTGTCGGAACATGTTCTTCCATTTCCCACCATTAACTAAGAAGAGAAAGCATAATTAGGGGCTTTAGTACTTAGCTAATAATCATGAAAAGGAACTGAAAGCATATAAGGATAACATGTATATGAAAGGTATACCCTAACTTGTGATCTCCTAGGTTCCCATCTATGTTATGAATGATCATATATTCTTATGTGAACCTTTATTTTATTTTATCTTTGTTCTTTTAACAATGGTTCATACCAAGCTTATGAATTTACCAAAGCATATCCCCCGGGAGTGTCGTAACCAAGAGTGCAGCAAGGCCCGTTGTCGTGTACCAGTTCCTGTTCGAGTCTAGCTCAAAGCGGTGTTTTCGGGTTTTACCCCTATGTACATCTGTGCCAGAGCCACCTCTACCTGCTCGTATCCAGACAGGGATGTATTTGCATGGCAACCCCTTACTCAATACTCACCAAAATACCAGGAAGATTTCCTATATTAAACTTTTATATAGGGTTCCTCCTAGAGTTTTCATATCCTAATTTCCACAAATAACTAAACCATCCTTTGATACCAACTATAGCATCCCGTCTTTTATAACATAACTTTTCATTCCATTACACGGAATTGAGGATCTTTAAGGTTTAGTGTCTTGGAAACAAGGAACATAAAACATGAAACAACAAAAAACATTCTTCTTAAACACTTGAAAGGCTTCTCCTCATATTCACCCTAGGCTCATTACTGCATCTCATAACCTGGGGACATACATCAAAAGGAAGGGTGAGCAGAAGGCCCAGCAAGGGAAACAAGTGAAACATTTTACATATGAACTTGAGATACATCAATAAAGTCATGAAAAGAACTTTAATGCATGAAAATGAAATCATGAGGCATATCATAATAAAAATAAAACTTTTTCATAACTTGAAGATGTGGCTACATCATTTAACATAGACAATCATGAACATATCACCAAGGTCCATCCCCAAGGTGTCATTTTTAAATTACCAAGGTTATTCACCAAGGTATCGTGAAAATTGTAATCTCTAGTGGTTAAATCATTACCCAATGCATTGGAGCGCTATCAGGGCGCACCCTTAAATTTTCCTTTATTATCATGTGAGACACATATATCATCATCAAACATTTCATAAATAACCCACATAGCATAAAATAAATGGGTTTCATTTCATAATCATAACGTTTTAAAAACTGCTTTAAAGACATGATCTTTACGTCACTTTAAACCCACGGAAAGGGAAAGCGGGTCTCATGTATGTAAATCCCAGAATTTAAAATGGAACATTTTGATATATATGTGAATACCCTTGTAGAAATAAGAGCTTTGAGTATTCACTTTATAACATAAAATAATTTTTGAGGAAAGAGAGAGGCATTTTGAGGGAAAAATTCTACAGCATAACGGCTAAGTTTCGGGGTTTTAGAAAACATTGAAATGAGAGGGGACTTGGGTCAACATCTCATAAATGATCCATAAAATAGTAGGGTGAAATAATAAGAAGGACATATGGACATGGTAATGAAATTTTAGGGACACACCATTTTAAATGAAAAACATGGAAGGAAAAAAAATTAGATTTCTCTTATTAAAAATTCGGCAGCCTTACGGCGTCACTTAACTTCAAAAGAAAATGATTTGACAAGATCAAATAGGGTCCCTCATCATATGATCATAAGAGATCAGTATGATGGATATATAGATAATTCCCCAACATAACAAAAAGGAACTTGAAAGAATTAACATGAAAGTAGAACTTCAAAACGAGAAGGGTGAAGAACCACTTAAAAATTCGGCAGCCTAACGGCGCCACTTAAAACATCAAAATACTGAATTGAAGAGATCAAATGGGGTCTCTCATCATATGAACATAAGAGTACAGTATGATATATATAGAGATAATACCCCAATTTAACAAAAAGTAACTTGAAATAGTTGACATGAAAGTAGAACTTCAAAACGAGAAGGGTGAAGAACTACTTAAAATTCGGCAGCCTAACGGCGCCACTTAAAAAATCAAAATACTGAATTGAAAAGATCAAATGAGGTCTCTCATCATATGAACATAAGAGTCCAGTATGATATATATATAGAGATCATACCCCAATATAACAAAAAGGAACTTGAAATAGTTGACATGAAAGTAGAACTTCAAAACGAGAAGGGTGAAGAACTACTTAAAAATTCGGCAGCCTAACGGCGCCACTTAAAACTTCAGAATACTGAATTGAAGTGATCAAATGGGGTCTCTCATCATATGAACATAAGAGTCCAGTATGATATATATAGAGATCATACCCCAATATAACAAAAAGTAACTTGAAATAGTTGACATGAAAGTAGAACTTCAAAACGAGAAGGGTGAAGAACTACTTAAAAATTCGGCAGCCTAACGGCGCCACTTAAAACTTCAAAATACTGAATTGAAGCGATCAAATGGGGTATCTCATCATATGATCATAAAAGATCAATATGATAATTTAGAGATCATACCCCAACATAATAAAAAGGAACATGAAAGACTTGAATGGAAATAGAACTTGAAAACGAGGAAGGTGAAAGAATCCCTTAAAAATTCGGCAGCCTAACGGTGCCACTTAAACATTCTTAAAACGAATTGATGAGAGAAAGGGGGGGTCTCTCATCATATGAACATGAAATAGGCAGTAGGATGAATATAAAATAACATCCTCCAACATAAGAACATGGAGTATAAAAGAAATGACATAAAAGAGATTACTTGAAAAGAAAGAGAGGAGTCGGATCCCTTACCTTAAAATGTAACTCTTAAACCTCAAAGGTTGGGACCTTGAGGGCTTGGGGGCACCTTGGGAGGACTCCTTGGGAGGTAATGAGACCAGAAATTCGTTGGGAATGAGTGGGGAGTCGAATGGATGAGAGGAGGGCTTGGTATTTATAGGGAAAGTGAGGGGACAAGGCATTAATGGCCAAGGGACACCTCACATGTGCTTTTCTCAAACCCATGTGCTCTCCCTTGTCATTTATCATGGAGTTAGGCCACATGGGGCCCCCAAAACAATAATTCATCACCCTTGGCCGGCCAACCCTCAAAAGATCTCATGACATCATCATGACACCGTTATGATGTCATTAAACATACCGAAACCCTAAAACTGTATTTTTACTATTCACTGAAAATTCAACTTTCTCAGAAAAATCCCAAAATTTCACATTAACCAAATATCAATGCTCTGACTTCAAAAATGAAATCCATTTTATAAAAATAAATTTCTAAATATTATTAATTTAATTTTTAAATAAAAACACTATTCATCGAAAATTCATTTTTTTCAGAAAAAACCCCAAAAATTACCATAACATAATATCGATGCTCTGAGTTCAAAAATAAAGTCATTTTTATAAAAATAATTTTCTAATTATTTTTAATTAAATTTTTAATTAAAAAACACTATTCACCCGAAAAAACTAATACTTGAATAATAATTAATGAAACTATTATTTAACTATTTTATTGAATCACATTACTTAATCAAGGTGCCTAGATTATTTTAAAACTTTCTTTAAGTAAGATTACTAATCCATTTGGTAATATTACTATTCCTAATCACAAAATCACTATTCATAATTTACTATTCATCAAAAATCAAGTTGATCTTATTAGACTCTAAATTTAGTACTGAACATAATTGCAGAAGACCATTTTTTTGAAAATCATTACACATTTTTAATTATTTAGGGTTTACATAAACATATTTAAAATATCCTTTTTCTAAAATTCATCAAAAATATGCATACTATATTTATCCGGTCATTTCAAAATTCATAAACTTCATCATAAGAAGAAATCCCAATTTTATTTAAAACAAGGATTACACAAGGTAGTTATGGTCTCGTTACATAACCCCTTATAATACCAGCATAGGACCTAAGAGTAAGGTGTGCTAGGGTGATAGAATCTTGGGGCGGCTCAGTCAACATTGCCCGAGTAGTAATTTCTATCAGTTTGAACTACTCACGAAGGCGATTTCGTTCCAGCTTCACATGATGAAGTTCAGCTTGGATTTGATCCAGAGCAAAGCCCAGTGGTGCTACCTCCTTCCCAAGCTCTGTTAGATGGGCTTCGATCGGTCCAAGACTACTAGGTGAGGCCATCGAATCTTCTTTCTATAATAATTAACCAAGATTACTTATATTTAGAGACAATAATCAAAACATTTTGTTCACAGCGGTCATGTTGACCGATGGTTATATAATAGTCAAAACCCACTGATCTCATTTTAATTATAATCATGTTTATCAAATAAAACATTTTTGTTGAGTATAACAATAACACATAAAATTAGGAAACAAAATCTATTTAAAAATTTCGGGTCGTTACAATTTATACCAGTAGAGGAATAATTTCATGATATATTTTTTGAAGTGTTCTAATGGATGCTTCCTGATAGAGATGTGAAATTTACAATTGATCTCATATCAGGGCTGATCTAGTTTCTATTCTACCATAGAGAATGCCACTAGTAGAGCTTCAAGAGCATAAGACTCAGCTGTAAGAGATTTTGGTTAAGGAATTTATCTATACATGAAGTTCACCTTGGGGTTTCCTTGTGTTATTTAGTAAAAAGGAAGATGAGACTCAATTCTTGTGTGTCATGTACCCAAAGTTAAAGCGAATGATTGTGAATAAAGGATATCCTATTCTATGTATCCATGACCTATTTGAACAGTTTAGAGGGGTTTTTGTTTTCTCTAAGATAAAATTGAGATATGGGTGTCATAAGTTGATAGTTCTGACTTCTAATATACCTAATTTTTTAAAAAGTAGTTATGGACTACATGAGTTCTCCGTAATGTCATTTGGGTTGATTAATTCACATGCAGTGTTTGTGGTTTTAATGAACGGAGTCATACCATCATACTAGGATGAGTTTGTGGTAGTGTTTTTCGAAGGAATATTAGTGTACTCCAAGACTCATTATGATCATTCCCAATATCTTGACATCATCTTAAGTACACTAAGAGAGTATCGAATATATTCAATGCTATTAAGTGTCAGCTATGGATGGACCAAGTAAACTTATTGGGTCACATAATCTCTCAAGAAGGTGTGTCAGTAGACCCAGAGAAGGTTCATCCATAAATTTCTTTGGATTGGACCAAGAAATGTTTTTTATATCTGTATATTTCCAGGGTTGGTAGGAATATCGAAGGTTTATCAAGGACTTTTCCAAATTATCAGCACCACATTGATGCTTGAAGAATAAGGGAGTAAGGTTGGAATGTTATGGAGTATGTTAAAATTATTTCCTAGAGTTAAGGAAGTGGTTGACAACATCTCCAATCTTGATCTTACCTAAGCCTAGTGATGAGTATACAATGTTTTGTGACACTTCTGGGGTAGTTCTTGGAGTAGTGTTGATGTTGGGAGATTGAGTTTTGGTGTACGAGTCTTGGTAGTTGAGGCCACATTAATGGAACCACCCTATGTACTACCTCAATTTGGTCTCATTGGTTTATGTTTTATAGTGTTGGAGACATTAACTATTGGGTGAGAAGTTTAATGTTTATACTGATCACAAGAGGTTAAATTACATCTTCTCCCAATGATATTTGAATATCCCGCAATGAATATGGGTTGAATATATGAAACAATTTTATTTTTACGTAGAAAGTATGAAGGGAAAGGGAATTAGTGTTTCACATGATTTATGTAAGAATACTCAGACTCGGTATATTCTGTATTCCAATACGGATTGGATAATTATGAATTTATTAGATGAGATCCATATTTTGGATCAAGAGTGTATGCAGTAGATGACTCTCATATTATTTTTTGGTGGAGTCTACAATTTTGACCCGGATTAGATAAAATATTTATAAATATATAGGGTGATTTTTCTTTGAGAAAAATCTTTGAAGGTGGGGAGTCACCTTCATATTGGATCACAGATAATGATAAGATCATCTATGTTCGGAATTGGGTTTTTGTTCCTACAAACATACGGGTGGAGCTTATGGATGAGTTTCATGCCATAATGTGGGTAGTTAATCTAGGTCTGACCAAAATGTACTATGACATATGATGACTGTTTTGGTGTTTGGGAATGAAAAAAAGGAATTTTCATTGTATGTGACATAATGCTACACATTTTAATAGGTGAAGGTCGAGCATCAATAACATGGTGTTTTGTTATAGCCACTGACCATTCAAGAATCAAAGTTAGATGTCGTCACCATGGAAATTTTTGTGGGCCTCCTAAGGATGATACAAAATAATGACATTATTTTAGTTATAATGGATAGTTTGACAAAATTAGTGTATTTCTTGCCTATGTGGGTGACTTTCTCAGTGGATCAATTGGGAGAGATATATAGTTGAGAGATAGTCTATTAGTATGGGGTGCCACAAAATATTATTTTAGACCATGAATCCAAATTTACTTCTTTATTTAGGATGGGATTATAGAAGGTTCTTGAACATAGATTTTATTGGGTATGGATTTCCACCCACATATAGATGGGAAGTTAGAGTGTACTATATAGGTGCTCAAGGATATGTTTTGAATGTGTGTTCTAGACTTGGGTGGGTCTTTAGTGGAACACCTAGAACTTGTGGAATTTTCCTTTAAAAATTATTATCATGAAACAATATAGATTTAACAATATGAGGCTCTTTATTGTATGTCATGCATAACACCTCTATGTTGTGTAGAAGTGGGTGAGTTAGATTTCTTGGGACCGAGTCTCATGCAGGATATTTTAGAGCTGGTACAACTAAATCCGAATGGTAAGGATATGTATTAGAGTAGAAAAAAGATGTATGGAGATATATATAGATGACCCATATAGTTTATATTGGGTTTTTACATATTTCTTTGGGTATCTCATAGGTTGGTTCACCGCAGGATACCGAGAGCTGGAAAGTTTGTTCTTAAGTTTGTAAGACTATTTGAGGTTACAAAGAGAATTGGGCTAGTGGTATACCGATTATCTCTTAAATAGAGATGAAATGATATGAAAAATGTTTCCCATGTGTTATAACTTTGGTATTGTCACCCCCACCCTTCTCATGTGATATATGTGGATGAGGTTGAGCTGGAGCATGACAAGTCCTTTGAGAATCTTTCAATACATGTGTTGGATCATAGTGAGAAAGAGTTGGGGAGAAAGACCGTGATAAAAATTCATGTATTTTGGAAACATGGTCATATGTATGAGGAAACATTGCAGTGGGAAATAGATTTAAGGGCTCATTTGACCTATCATTTTCACATATAATCTTAGTGGTTCTTAGGGGAATAAATTAAGGATAAGCTATTATATGGTGGGGATATTGTAAGGTCCAAAACATTTATGTATATATATCAGGCTTGTTTACTGGTGCTATTTGTTATTATTTTGAGTATTGTTCATTTGAGTTTTATCTTGGGTGTTTTTGGGTAAAAATTTGAGAAATTTTGAAGGAGGGGAGGCAGTCCACAATTAGCACATGGTTTACCAAAACTGTACGGCCCATCCCATAAAACCGGGTGAACCCAAAAATATGGGATTTGCATGGCTAGAACATGGTCTGTCAAAAAATTCTCCCTATTATGAGTAACTATACACCACTACTAGTATAGGTTTATTGTTTATTTTTACAGTTTAAAAAACCATGTGCCCCTACCCAAGAAACCGTGCACAACTATTCAAATAACACGATTTTTTTTAAAAATAACTCAAACCCCTTATAGTAACCCAAAATCAACCCCAACTAATAAATAACCTATTCTTATAATTTTTGAATGTTCATGGATGAATAATTAGGGCCTATGACCTCTGTTATTGGTGATTTAGTGTCCAGATTGAAGATATTCACCTCTCCTGGTCAGTGAATCTCATCCTAATTGGTTTCATGTTAGTTTCTTGTTCTTATTCCATACATGAAGGAATGTTTTATTATTTTCGTTTTGGATCTAGATATAAGTTTTATTAGATCTAATCATTTTAAATCTTGGATCTAGGAATTGAATTCAGATCTCTTTCTTCATCGAGATTAGGGTAATTCCTCTCAAATTGGGGATATTCTTTGGCAAGGGATCATCATCAATCTTGAGGTAGGTGGTCTATTATTAAAATCCTAAATTCTTGATTTCAATCTCATGTATGTAATTTTATAATATATATTGGATGATTTTCAATTTTGTCTCTTGAATTGAATTAGTTAATTTTATCAATTTATTAATTAAGTAATAATAAAATTGTGAATATTGAGATTGATGAACTCAATTAATTAATTGTTTAATTAATTAATGGGAATGGTTGAGATTATGAAATTTTATTGATTTTTAATAATAAAATTTTCAATTAATTATGGAGATATTGATATTATTAAAATAGAATAGTTAATATTTAAATTAATTATTGGGATAATGGGATTGTTGAATAGGAATAATTAATTTTTGAATTAATTATTTTCATATTGAAATTATTGAATTGGATTAAATTAATTGGTGAATTAATTAACAGATATTGTTTTTATCTTGAAATTTACTGAGATGGTTATTTAATAATTTATTTAATTAATAGTGTTGTGGTGATTAATTAATTGTTGAATTAATTAATGTAATTAATGTGTTTAATCAATTGTTGAATTAACTAATTTAGATATATGAATATGAAGTTTTGGAATTGGATTAATTTATTTTAATTTTTTGATATTTTTGCAGTGGTGATATTGTGATATATGTGACATACATGTGTGGGGGATGTCCTTCTGCATCAAAATACCATAGTGATAAATAAGACGAATAATGGTAACAATGGGATTCTAAGAATATGAATTGAGACAAAGAATGGTAACAATGACATTATGAGATATGAATTGAGATTAATAATGGTAACAATGGAATTGTGACATATGTGTTGAGTTGAATAATTGTAAAAACGTCATTCTGAGATATGAATTGAGATAAAGAATGGTAAAAGTGGAATTAAGAGATATGAATTGGGATAAAGAGTTGCAGCGATAGTATTTTGTGATATGAGTTTAGATGTAGAATGGTAATAATGGAATTCCAATTTATGAATTGATATAATGAATGGTAATAAAGAAATTATGAGATATGAAATCCCTCAGGTATAGTTTGGACTCTATCATAGTCCAAAGAAGGTATTAATGTTCAGGTTTCCATGGGAACATATGGATTTATGTGGTTAAATAAATAATTGGTGATAATGGAATAATTATTTATTTATGAAATGTTCTTATTTCTTTATATAACTACAAAAATAGTTATTGACTAGATATTTTTTTATACACCTTTGGTGGTGGGATACTAAGTTATAATTACAACATACTTAGGCAACCAGATTGGCACCCGAATAGATTTCATAGTTGAAAGAAATGATATGGGTAAGGGCCCAATGTTATATGTTTGAGACGAGATGAAGAATGTATGAGAGAACCGAACATTATTTGGGACCCACTTGGTAGATACTTATGTCTATTTATTTTTTGTTTTTCATTTCAACTCTTGAAATGTCCCTTGGAAAGGCATACCTACTGTTTAGTTTTAGATATTGTATTTCCTATTTTGATCATCTCGTGATTCTCATATTGTTCTGGTTATGGTTATAGAATTTGGAAATTTTTAATTTATTTCCACGAGTGTATTACTTTAATAAAGAGGTTATAGTATCTCCATGATTGATATTAGAACCTCACCGCTTTTCGGTACCCTCTGGTGTTTGGGGAGACATGCCTAATGTCAAGTGGTGAACTGACTCTGGGAACCGGTGTGTGGCTTCCAGGTCCGAATGTTACACCGATGCTATCAACATCCAATATTTAATAAATATATAATTCAACATATTAATCAATAATATATTATTTTTCAATGCAACCTTCTGGTCAACATCAATTCTTAATATAACCTTTCAAAATCCCCACACAACATTCAATGGGGCACATCCATCTATAATAGACAGGACCACATAGTTTAATCTCTATAACTAAGTGAACCCTCAGGTGAAGCATTATATCAATGAATTATGGTAATAATAACATATTTAATTCACATAATATGACTACATCCCCTTTTCATGATTGGTGATATCAATATTTCGATAAATTTATTATATATGGATTTGAAAAAAAGAATATTCTGGTTAATGTACATCATTTATTTTTACCTTGAATGTAATGTAAAGACACATGCATAAAATCCTATATCAAAACATGATATTTTTGTGATTTTAGACTCTGTTACTTTAAATTAGTCATTGAAAAAAAATTATAGATATTTTATTAATACCCATATGAAACATTAACACCATTAAAGAAAATGAAAAAGTGTAATTTTTTTAACTGGATAGAGTGTATGCTATTGGAGGAAGAAAAGTTCACACTTTTCTCTTCACCAGTTTGAAGTATTCCATTATTCCCATTTCAGTCATGTCCAAACAAGCCTTGATGCCATATTTTGTTTTTACAAGAAAATTTAGTAGTATAGAAATAACACTATCAAATATACTCTTTTCTACATGCATGACATCAAGAAAATTTATGAGGTACAAAAAATAACAATAAGTTAATTCTAAAAAAATTGATCACTTTTTAAAACATAATTTCAGAATGTTTTTTGAGAATGGTTTACCACAAATAGTGTCAATTTATTTTTCCTTATCAAACAGTTGATCATCCATTAGTGGAGGAATTGCATTACCTTATTTAGTATTCTTATTGAATAATTTCATCCAAGATTGGTATTTATGTCATCAAAGTAAACATTTATGATGTCTTAAAAATATAGTCTTTGAGTAATGTTTGAACCGAACCGAGTGTGTGAATTCTTCACAAAGGGGATACCCCAAAATTTATTTGATGTTATAGCCTGAAAAATTAACATTACCAGGTAATTTATTTATCACCCCAAACAACATGGCCCTAAATGAGAATTATTCATTTCTATGAGTATCATATATTGTAACACCTATATCCCATATCAATTTCATATATTTGATCAATGGATCCAAATAGACATCAATATCAGTAACAACTTTTGTTGGTTCAAATATAAATAGAGATAACATCTTGTATTTAAGATTCATGCATAACCATGTTGGCAAGTTATAATTTACCAACATGATAGAACATGTATTGTGAGTACCAATCTTCACACCAAAATGATTTATTCCCTCAATAAATAGTGTAGGATGTATGTTTCTCAACTCATATAAAAATATAGGATACTTGTAATCAATGTTTTTGCCACTATGGAGAATCAGCTGGATGACGTAGGGTCCAATGTTTAATTTGTGTATCTGAATTCCATGTAAATTGTCTCATGGTTTCATTAAATCCATATAGTTTTCTAAATCAAATAATTCTTTGAATGTAATATATAACATTCAATGTAATTGATTAATTTTTCTGGTATTGATATGCACCAAACTTAGGGTATTTTATGAGTTACTCATTGTCCTTGTGAAATAATATTCCATCATTTGGAAAAGCATGTGTTTTTTAAGGATCATTCCCATTAAACATAAAAATCATTTGGCATCATATATTCCGAATATAAGTTCAATTTCTTGTAGTATAATATCATTCAGGAGACCAAGTAGTTCTGTAAAGCTAATGTTGCTCCATCCACTACCTGATTATATAACATCAATACTGATGACAATGTTGTGTATTTAGTACAACCTGTATACAATGGTCTATTATCCCAATTATTTGACTTCTCAAACAAATTTGGAAAAAAAATGTCATATTTAATTTCCATTTTAATTTCTTCCATGTGATCTTCACAATCATTTACATTGGTATACATATTGAATAATCCATAAATCATAGTATCATCCCAATTAGTGTTCATGTTTGATTTTCAACATGTTTAGTATAATATTTATAAATATGATATATTGGATGAAAGATCAATTTTTCTTCTAACTGTTTCAGAGTAATTTTTATTGAATAACATCAATATAAACATAGAAAATGTGTTTGAGAAGGGTCGTGTGCATGCTCTATCGAAAACATGTTGAACAATTTAACTCCATATGCATACTCTGTTTTTAAATGATTATGGTGAATCCATTTTCAATTAATATCCATCTTATGAGGTTTATTAAATATTCATTTTTTTCATTAAATAAATAAATACTCATAAGATATTAATTATCAAAGAATAAAGTTATAAATTATTCTAATAAAGGGATGAATACTACTCACAGTACAAGAAACATAGGTGAATTTCTAGAAGATATGGGGGATATGCCTCAAGTAGAAAAATGAAATAATAACTATTCAATATATGAATCTGATGAGGGTGATAGTTATCTCCATAAATCTAATTATTTCTGGGCTATGAAAAGTTTAGGCACCAAACAATATTTCATTGTTTGTTTCTTAAAGATGATAAGTTTCTCAAGAAAAAAATGGGTTTATTTATTTATTAATCAGAAAATACATGTTCACAGTGTTGTTAATCTTTTATACACCTTTACCCATTTCATATGGTTAGAGATACCTGATCAACTTGGCCTTAGTGTACATGAACCACTATACCATGAATAGAAATATTAATTATCCAAGACTACAATATTCCCTTTTAGTATATATAGATTCATAATTTACATGCCCCATATATTTCAGACACTATAAATAAGATCCATGTTGGTATAAGAGGTATAAAATATAAAAATCATCTTCCCTAAAATGATTGAAATGATATGTGGATTACTTCCAAGAATTTTTTTTACTGTAAGATATTAATGAATAATAAATTAATGATCTTATGAATAAGAATGTTTTGCAAATTATATATTGAAGCTAAATGCATTATGAAACACTTTACAAGTGACTAAATCTTTTTAAATTACCATATATTAATTTAATATTCCAAATCTCATATCAAACCCAAATTCAAAATTCAAAAGGATACTTTTTGATTTTTTAATACCACTATTGAAATCTGGTTTTTTAGTATTCCAAATGAAAATTTGACAATTTTTTTCCAAAATACATAATGGGATATGAACCCCCTATTCTATAAAATCTGTAAGCATCATGTAAAAATAATTAAAACCATATCCAAGAACCATCAATAATAAATTAAAATATTTAAATTTGTTCTATGAAAAGAATAAAATTTAGAAATATTAAAATATTTTCCAGTTCACTTTGAAATCACATCATGATTTTCAAAACACCAAGTCTATTTTTGTTTATTTTAAGGTAAATGTATCTTTTTACTCCAATAAATGATTTAACATTTAATACCTAGTATCCTTTTTCAAAACTGAATATTAACATATGAATAACCATAAAAATTGGATGTATGTCACTACCCAATATATAGAAAAGATTGATTATAAAACACTTTCCTAAACATTTTATAATGATGACTTAGATAATAGTTTTTTTCAACAGATAAGATTAAATTGAAAATATAATTCGAAAATTGATTATCCTAGAATACCCATAAAAACAATGAGGTTCCCATGGGATTCATTAAAAATTCATTCAATCAACTATTACTTTTTTAAAAACCAGTTGCATCAAATACCACAAAATAAACCCCAAATCCAAGCTTTCAAACTCTATATTATTTATTATAGAATCAATATAACAATAAATTTTTAAACATTCATGAAATTGAAAAATATTTTCCAAAATATCATGAGGTATTAGACAGAGTCCATGTGTGATATTAGGGTTATGTTTTACTTTAATTTATCTGAGTGTTAGTAGAATTGGAGTTTCCCTAGATTCTAGGGTGAGAGAAAGATATCTAATGTGTTTTTTTGTAATAAAACAACACTGAAGTTATAACACATTCCGTAATTTAACATTGTTTTGGGTGTCATGTGATGATTCAGGTTGATTATGAATTATGACAGAGCAACATGATAGTGCATCGATAGGTGAAACTAAGAATATTAAGGGAACATTTATCTATAAGAGGCCTAGATAATATTTTTTTCACATGGTAGTGTATGGTGAGATGGAATCCTCCTTGTTCATGTTGTCCTCATTATATATTTATTCTTGGTTTATAGAAAAAAATTCTATTAAAAATGAATACATTCTTTAAAATTATTTATTGTATAAAATTAATGTTTGGGATTGGGTTCTTTAATTATTTATATTCATTAATTGGTATATGTTCATGATTGTAAATTCTATAACCTCTAAATCATTTTAAGATCCCAAATTCAATGTATCTATCATATGTTTTGGTTATGTTACCATAGATTGTTTTGATAATGTAAGATAAATATTCACATTTAATAAAACTTTTTTCAAGAATGGAAATTACTATTTGGTAAATATTTATGTTTTAATTTCATGAGTACTTTTAGTAAGTCGGATCTTAGTTTCAAATCATGACTTTAAATGGTATGAATATACTTAGTTAAGTATTCCATTTTATACATTGTCTTGTATTAAAAATAATATCATTTCCTTTAAAAATAACCAAAATAAATTACAACTCAATGAACAGTGCCCCCACAGCTTGCTGGGGTGGTGAGGGTGGTAGGTATTCAGGGTGTGGTGGTAGAGTTGAGTCCTCAGGCCAGTGGTTTATTATCATTTAGGTCATTGCAGCATGTGCCACTTTCACGGATATAACCCACCTTTTATAAGTCAATTAATAATAGTTAAGCATGATTTAGTTATTTTATCTGGGATGAGATAATGGTTGGGTTGATTAAGTTGGAAGGAATGATTTGTTATGATAACTTATTATGTATTACAACTTTTTTTATTTTTGAAACTAATCTAAAAACATTTTAACATCTTAATAAACCTGTTCGACTCAATAACCCAGCCCCACTCTATCTAGACACAAGATAAACTTGATTTTTCACTCATCCAAGATACCATTTAGTTACCTAGGATTCCCATGACCATGAAATGAACAGATGAGGATGGAATGAAATAGATATAAAAACATATCGAAACAAAAGAAATATACCGCACCTCACCTCCGAAAAAATTTCATAGAATAAACCATTTAATATCATATATACATTATAAATTGATAAACATGCCAAAATAAGAACCCAAATACAAGGGGTGATCAATGAGGGTATCATGAGCTATAAACCCATTTTGATATGTAAAACTGGATATTAAAAAAATATAGCATAGGGTTCCATGTAAATTTTCTCTCATATTAAATTCAATAACTAAAATACTTTTGAAATATTTATATACATTACTTTTTATATATCAAACATTTCATTAAAAATGTGATTCTTCCTTTTAAACCCAAAATATCACCTAAGCCTTTCATTTTTCATAAAAAATGACTTGAAAGGACTTATAAAAATATGATCAATAATTTGGAATGATAAAAAATTTAATTTAAAATAATTTATTCAAAATCCACAAAAAACCAGTTATGCCATACATGGAATTCAACACAAATCTTTTCGAAATACATTATAAACATTACACATAAGCCAAATTTAAATGAAACTGAATTTAAAAAGGCATTTTAATTATATGATTTGAAAAATGAAGGATTATAAGAGAAAATCATAACTCAATAAATTGGAATGGAGGGAGGTGAAACATAAATCGAACGTAAAAAAATGGTATGTGAATTGAAAAACACATGTATATTGAGTGAGGAGACCCCAAAATCGATGTATAAGTATATATATACACTTTTAGGGATCCAAATAGGTTCACATAATCATAGGGGGGAATAGAATAGTAGAACCATGAAAAAATAACAATAACGCAAACCATAGAACCCAAAAAAGAAATCAATTAAAGGGGAAGATAAAAAACAACAAAACTTGGATTTGAGCCATGATTCATCCATAGGAATGTAGAGGAGGAGGATCAATAGGAGTGGAATTTAGTGAATGTATGAGAATTGAGACTAAAATTAGTGCACATTTAGGGTTCATTAAATATATAATGGTGGATTTTACTAGTTATTGTAAAATAGTTTTGATAAATATTACATTTAATAGTAATTAATTAATATGTTTTATCTTTATCATTACTTTTTATGCATTGTTAAAGATAGAGATTTATTAGGGATAAAAATGCGATGATAAAATCCATCATTATCAGCACTAATCTTTGAGCATTGATAAAGTAAAATGACCCAAGAATAATATACATGGATATTAAATCACTTTAGATGAATGTTCATCACATTACAAAAATACAAACCCAAGGACCATAATATTTTAGTTTCTTTGGAAATGTGGAAAAAATATTCAAACTTGGTGATATATAATCAATGATTCCCACAGAGATCTGTCCCTTTAGTACTTATACCTAAATCTTTTATTCAAAACATGGGGAAAGGAAACATAAAAAATGGGTGAGAACAGATTCTTATAAAGGGTAAATAAAGAGAGATATATGACCATAACATGAGTATAAGGGTATGAGAGCATGAGAATAATATTTTACAATAATACGATAAATATCAAAGATTATATACATTATTCATTGAATAATGATTGGAAGTTCATATGTCACAATACAAAAGGGTAATAAATTATCAAAAACAAATCATGAACCATAAGCTCCTAACATATAAGTGTTTCACTAACATAATTATAAAAAACTATTTTATGATGAGAGGATAACTACAAAGACCATAAAAAAAGTGGATCAAGACACACTTATTTGACATTGTGGATCAAGATTCAACTATTTACCAATATGTTTTAGGGTTCACCCATTTCCCATTGCTGATCCGGAGACACCTATTTACAATAGGGGATGAGGACACACCTATTTCCAATTACGGATCAAGCCCATCAATTTGTTTCCCATAATAATATCATGAGATTTAGATCATTACCAAATTCATTGGAGGGAGATATATGTCACACCATTCTCATCATGATATCATAAATATGTCTTCCATAAAAAATTAATATTATCATGTCCCATAATAAGATATGGGTTACATAAACATCATATCATAACCAATGAACTGAAATCAGTTTCGTAAACATTTTATCATATCATAACCTATGGAAAATTGATATGTTTCATAATCACTAAAAAATTTTAAAACCAATTCCCTTGAAAATAACACTGAAAACTAATAAATAATCTCAAAAAAAAAATAAAAAATTTTCCATGAAAAATTATAAATGAATCTTGAAAACATATTGAATACCTTTTCCCTTAAAAATTATTAAAATAAACATAAAAAATTCTGAAAATCCTTTTCTTTAAATATGCATTGAAAAGTTATAAAAAATATTTGAAATAATTAAAATCTTTTTTTATTTAGCATTTTTATAACAAAAAAATAATCTTTATAAATCATTTATGACACATTTTCAAAATATTTCTTTTAGAAAATAATTTTTCGTTGAAAACTATAAAAAAAAAACAATTTCTTGAATATTATGGAAAAAATTCATAAGAAATAACTTTGTAAAATTAAAAAGGGAACAACATGGAGATGATAGTCATGATTTTGTGTAATACTATTCATGTCGATGATTTCTTATGCACAGTAAAAAAGTTCAGAATAGTGCCTTCATCAGAAATTGATAATGACATTAATTTTAAAAACATTATTTTTTTAAAAAGTTAAATAATTGGTAAAAATGTCTTTTATAATATTTATTAACACATTTTTTGAATTTTTTTGAAATCATTTATTTAAATCATGGTTTATGAATAAAAAAAAATTTCCCACCGAAGAGATAAATAAAGTCGTATTAAAAAAACATTATTAATTATCTTAAGTACCAAAGAGTAGAAAAATGGCACTAAAACCTGATTATATCATGAATAACCATAATGTAATGAATATAATGTGTTTTCTTGAGTTAAGGATCATAATATTTCATCAATGGAATCATAATAGTAAATAATCCCGATAAATGATGAGATTGTTGCAATAAACTATTACCACATTGGTAACACTGAATCATAAAAAACATGAGAGAATAAAATTAAATTAACATTAAAATAAAATTAAATAAATAGATTAATGATTTAAAATGTAAATGTTTCTGCATATATGCCCCATGGAAAAATATAGGTGCATAATATGGCATGTATCACAAAGAAATCAAATTGAGACAAAAATAACATTAATTATTTGGTAACATTTGAACCATAAAAAAGCCATAAAAGATATATAACACAATTGATATGTAAATAACCATTAATATAAGCATAATAATAATATAACAAATTCATGGAAATCATATACACTATATAAAATAAAAACGTGTTTAATAAGACATCAGTATCGGAGAATTAAATCTGAGACTAGAAATCCCTTACCTTATGTCTTGAATTCCTTCAAACACATTTCAAATTAATTTATAATAAGTATAATTTTATTATAATTTTAACACATAACCACATTCTAATTTATCATATCACACATGATTTTTTTGTGACTTTATATAAACCTTTTATTAATAATTGTTTGGTTAATGTTACATTTGAGGAAATATCAACTTTGTTTTTCAAATACAATTTGACTTGTTATTATTGATATTATTACTTGGATAATTATTTATTAATTAATATATTATAAAACATGATATAAATATAATATTTATTTTATATATATATATATATATATATATATATATTTCTATAAAATTTAAAATATAGAAATATGAAATGGAATACACCATTTACGGAGACGACATGCCTTATGTACGCAAGAATCTTGTTTCTATTTTATTGTTGTATTGAAATAATGTTAATGAAATATTGGAATATAGATATAGTATCATTAAATTAGTATTATTATTTAATATACATAACATATTCCTCTAAACCCTTCCTTAATACACTCCATGTAAAGTGAGATAGAATCACATCGCTCTGAGGTGGTGGTAGTTGACACATCTAATAGCGAAATTATCATATACAAAAAAATAGAAATAATGCAGGTATGTGTTATATAATAATTATATATGGAAAAATACACCATAAATATCATATAAAAATATTTTTCCATAAAAATACCCAACCATGGGAGGTAGTAAAGGAAAAACAAACAACGACATTTCGTGATGTAGAATTTTATTGTACACGGGAATGGTAAGTTTATAACCCATTAAATGGAATGTGTATAAGTGTATGTATAACCATTAAAATAAAAATATTTTAGTATACTTAATTAAATGAGGTTATTATAAAACCATTTAATAATAAGAGTTTAGGGGAGGATAATGAAAAAAAGGATATTGAGGAAGGATGCCACCTCTTTATTCAGTAACTTCTCATGGTTTTCACTAAAGTGATTTATTTTATAGATTCATTCCCAAATGGAGTATCATAAGATTAAGGTAGAGATTTTGGGAGATTATTTGAGAATATTTTGTCGTAGAAAAAGGGATTGAGATGTGTGAATAAGTGAGAGGGGTGTGTTCTTATTTATAGTGGAGGAGTCACATTTTTGTAAATTTTATAAAAGGGAATTCCACCGAAATTATTCCCAAGTGATGTAGCTCCAATAATTGAAATAATTAGAGTAAACTTGGGATAGGGTGTAAATATGAATAAAATATTTATTTTAGAAAATTTTAGAGGTCATTTTGGGAATTATTTTTAAAGATTAGTCTTTTGTTAGGGTAGTTTTTCACTTTATCACTAAAATTAATTTTAATCACTTTGACTAATTTTTTTCCAAAAAACTATGATAATTTATTATAAATTATAAATTATTTTTATTTCCAATGTTAAATTATTTGTTTTATAAATTTCTAACATATAATTTTCATAAATTAATTTAAAATTAATTCTTTAGATGGGACAACAATGCGAGTTTTTAAAGAGAAATGGTCCAAAAACATGAAATGATCTTTTATCCAATTTCATTGTTAAATTGGTTATAAAGACCTAAATTCAATTAATTGATGAAAAATTGATCTAATAATACTTTAAATAAAATAATAAATAATTTATTTATATAATAAAATTTGATGAAAAACAATTTGGAATTAAAATTCAGTGTTTTCACTATTAATCAAAAAATGAAACTTCTTAGAAAAATACCAAAACATAAACCCAAGTAAATTTTGGTATTTTGATTTAAAAAATAAATTTTATTTTTAAAAATAAAAATTATAAATTTGTCAAAAATCATATTTAAAATGGGTATTCCATTAAAAGGTGGTAAAATTTATTTTTAGAAAAATGCATATTTTTATTTATAAAATTGGATTTATTCCTATATTATACCAATAAAATATATTTCATGAAAATTAAAAATGTTTATTGAACATATAATATATTATTTTTTTAAAAAAAAATTAATAAAATGTTTTTTTAATTTATTGATTTGAAATTGTGTTTGTACATAGAAAAATAGTTTTTGTAGAAAAGTAACATCGTTATTTTTAAATGGTTTTTCATTCACATAAAGAAATTTATAACCAAAGGATTTATTCTATATACATTTATAAATTATATTTTTAAAATATAGTTAATATTAATTATTTATTCCATTCCAATGGTTTGGTGGTCACTATATTAATATTTTAATAAAATAAATATTTAGTATATTGTAGTTTGGTAAAACTCACCACTGCTTATTACACAAGCTATCGAAGGGACTTAGTATTGTGTATAACACAATCCAAACATAGTGTTGTGTGTACCAAAATATACTCTAGGTGTTTTTTATATGGAAATATTAACTTTGTGTTGAGTATAATAAAATCCAATCATAGTTCTTTCATATAAAAAAGCTATATTCAATGTTGTGTGAATTTAAAAATATCAAAAAGATTAAATAAATTCAAAAAATAAAACATAAAATTTTTTACAGTGATAAATTATACCCCCCTTAAAATTAATTTCTCCCACAAAACTCATCTAGGTTATCAAAATTCTAAAACATTAAATGTTTATTCATTGAAACGCACATCGTAAAAATGAATTCTAAAACTCACTTTAGAAAAATAAAGTTGGAATCATAACGATTATCCAAGGTAACATGTAGCTAGGTTTCCACATAAGGGAACATAGGTTGGAAGTTAAAAAATGGACATTGAGAAAAACAAATTATAGAGAGCGATAATTATTACTGATCTGAAGAAAGTGAATGATGAATGGAAATTTAAGGGCCTCAAAACCATAAATCTATAATGATTTATAAAACCATCGGTTCAATAGAATGAAGGTATTAGGATAAATCAATTTCAATATCATTTTCCTAGAGTTTATGACTTATTTTACTTTCTTTGAACATAAGGAAGTATATTTATATGATTTCATTCACTTTAATAAGAAAAATTAAAATCATTGGTTGTGCCTTAGTTGATTTCCAATTCATATCTTACTCCAAGGAATGATGGTGAATTTTAGAATTCTTGAAGTAATAACAGATCATGCGATCCTTACATAGAATAATAAGAAATTCCATCTATCCTTAGTTAGAATCATAGAAAAAATCATAGCATTGGTTATTTAATATGCATGAATCCTTCTACTATAGGATGATACTTTAATATCTAAAACCTCATCTGAAGATTAAATTAAACTTCCCATAAATAGTAAACCTCACAACCCTTCAAAAAGATAAAAATACAAAACAATAGAAAGAGTTGAACTAAATTTCTCAAAATTATTTCAACATTGATCTCCCATATATCATAACGTTTCTATTGGTTTTCATATTAAAAACATGTGATACATTAATCATATATCATCTTTTTATGCATGCTAAAAAATTTCTCAATATCTGGAGCATATCAAAGGTTACCTTACATTAATTAAAATATCACATTTATATTAAATTAATTATCTAATTATTCATTACCATTCATTATATTTTTTTTCAAATCCATAGTGGAAAATATAGAATTATTTATTCATATAACATACTTCTGTAATTTCTATAAAAATACACCTCAGTTATCCAACATTAATCTTAATACATCACTCAAGATTCTTAATATTATTTCTTAACACCCCTTTCCAATAATATGAAACATGAATCATTTCCTATGGTTAATCAGACTCAATTTAATCATGTTGCTTATGTTTAATTTAAACAATGCTTTTTCAATATCCCATTCCTTTCACATTTCATTCGTGGTCGACTTACCTTCACCAGTATACCAAACAAAAATGCCACCTTCCAAATTTTCATTTATGATATTTACACTTAAGAAATAAATTTTCATAATTCCCATACATGCCACACCTAAAGAATTCGTGTTAACACATTTAATTCTAGTTACCATTATTTACTAGAACCATAAATCATAATTCTAGTAACAATTATCTTAATAGAAAGCCATATTATCATATACAATTACCTATAAGATGCATAAATTTTGATATCTACATTTAAATCTATGAAACCTTAGGCTTATCCTTATAGACATCCGTAGACATATCGTTAGAAATATACCTTGGGATCTCACTAAGGTTTTATCATCCAAGTTTACAAAGGTTGAATAAAACTTTCCTTTGATACAAACTATAATGATAGTAGATTAACATACATGTCTGTTACAACATTTTAGAAGAATATTAAGAAAATTACAAAAATACATACTTGTGGATTGTACCAGTATAGTCTCTATGGAAAATTGAAACAAAATATTCTAACTTAGTGAAATATCTTCAATGTTTCTGAAAAAGACCTTCCCCTTTAGTACTTCTACATAACACCATGCTTTATAACTCGGGGAAATAAAACACAAGAAAGGGTTGAGGTCAGATTCTTCTTAACGGTAAAAAAATGAGATACATGAGAATACCATGATAATAAGTGTATGAAAACGTGAGAAAAACATTTTAAGATCATACCCTACATATCAATGTTCATATACATGAGTCATGGCATGAAGATTGGTATTTCCTAAGACATGAATCATAATGGTGATAAATCATCACAAATCAACCATCAACCATAATCTCATGTCATATAAGTGCAGTACTATAATAAATATAGAAAACAATTTAATGTTTCAAGGATAAATACCAATACCATAAATATAGTGGAGAGGGACACACCTTTTTACCTCATTGGATCAGGACACACCTATTTCCCATTGTGGATCAGGATGCACTGGTTTCCCAATATAGATCACGACACTCTTATTTTTCATAGTGGATCTGGACACACATATTTCCAATTATAGATCCAGCATGTCGAATTGTTTCACATCATCGTTTCATGAGATATAAATCTTTACCCAATACATCAGAGGGAGATAGAGGTCCCGCCAAACTCATAATTGAAGCATACATATGTGTACTATAAAACATTAATCTTATCATGAGCCATAAAAAAATGGGTTTCATAAAAATCATATCATAAACCCTGAACTGAAATGGGTATCATAAAATTTTTATCATATCATAACCTATGAAAAATGGATAGGATTCATAATCATATCATACTTGAATTACTAACAAAATGAAGCTGGTTTCATAATAATTTATCATGGTAATACCTGTTGAAGAGAAACATGTTTCATAAAAATTTAGCCATCAAAACAAAGACCATTAAGATAAATAATATGAATAGTATCCTTAGATAATTTCTTTATTAAAGAATAAAATATAACCATATATTTCATCTTAAATAGAGAATGATTTTTAAATATCAGTTAGAACATATCATTTTGTAGAAAATCAGTTTTTGAAATATATATCATTTTCAAAATCCTCTTGTTTGAAACCATTTTTAAAACCTATAAAGGAATCATGAAAAATCATTTAAAACTTTTCTTGTGTAAAATATCATTTACAAATTAATTTTTTTTAAAAAAATAAAACATTTTCAAAACTACTTGCCATGAAAAATAACACTGATAACTTATAATGAAGCTTGGAAAAAATTTGAAAACCTTTTCCCTTGAAATCTTATAAAAGATTATTAAAAATTTTTTGAACTTACATTTCCTTGAAAATTTATAATAGAAGAATGAAAATATTTTTAAAACATTTTTCATTGAAAATAATTTGAAATAATATATAAAAAATTCTTTGAAATAATTGAAATCATTTTTTTTGAAAAAAAACTTTTGATAACATATAATGGAGGATTTAAAATTTATTTCAATTACTTTTATAACATATTTTATAAAAATAAATTTTATTTGAAAACCATCTTAAAATTATAAAATTTATGGAATATTAGGAATGAAAATTATTTAAAAAAGATAAAATTATAAAATTACAATGGAATCATCAAGGAAACGAAGGTTATGTCAATAGGTAAAACTGTACATGGTGAACATTATTATTACACTATAAAAAGATTAGATTTTTTATTTTATTAGAAAATGAAAATAATATTCCATTTAAGACATTAATTTTTTTTTAAAATTTTAAATAATGGGTAAAAATTTATTTTTGAAGTAATAGAAAAAAAGTTTTTGAATTTTTTTAGAAAACATGGCTTTATGAATAAATAAAATTTTCAGCTAAATAGATAAACATAGTAATTTTTTTCAAAAAAATTATTAATTATCTTAAATACCAAATAATGTAAAAATTATACAAAAACATGAATATATAATGAATAAAAATAAGGGAAGAATATTTATGACTATTATTTAGTGATGGATCATAATATTTAATATATGGAAACAAGATTATAAACAATCTCGATAATCGATGAGATTGTAGCAATAAACTATTACAACTTTGGTAACAGTGACTCATAATAAACATGAGAGAATAAAATTAATAAAGATAAAGATATAATTAAATAGTGAGATTAATGATATAACATGTAAAAATGGCACTATATACACCCCATAGAAAAATATATATGAATAACATGGAATGTATCTCTATGAAAGTAAATTGAGACAAACATCACATTACTGATTTGGAGATTTTTTTAATAATTAAACCCTAAAAAATAAATATAATACAATTAAAATTTAAATACTAATAAATTTATGTATAATAATCATTGAATACATTCATGGGAATTATATACACCACACAAACGAAATGACTGGTGAATAAGGCACTAGTCTCAATGAAATAAAAGTGAGACGAGAAAACCCTTAACATAACTAATGAATTTCTTCATAAATGTTAAAACCCCATGTATAATATGTATAAGGTTAATATATATCTACAAAATAACCTTACTATAATATATAATATCCTATATGACTTTATTATGATGTTATATTACCCTTTTTGAACAATTTTCAGGATAATGATACGTTTCATGTAATATCCTCTTTGTTTTTCATATATATTTTGAATTATAATTCATGATAATATTAATCAGATCATTATTTAAAACATAAACAATTAAAAACATGTTATAAATATGACATGTTTTCATTATTTATTTATTTATTTTAATCTATAAAATATATAAATATGAAAAGGAATGAACATTTAGGGGGATGATAGACCGTATGTACGCATGAATGATTTTGTCGTTTTATTGTCGTATTGTAAGAAATAAATAAATGGAACATATATATATATATAATATAAATAAATTATCAATTATATTTTATATATATCATAGATTTTTTACTAAAACAATCCTTATTATATTCCATGTAAATTGTGACCAAATCACATCACTTTGAGGAGGTGGTAGTCTATAGGTCCACAAATGAAATTATTGTATTTACAAAAAAATGGAACGAATGAGCATTTGGGTTATTTAATTGTTATATAAGAATAAATAAATTATAAATATCATATATATATAAGATAAAAACATAGTTTACATCATAATTTCCGAATTTGAGAGGTGGTAAAGGAGAAATGGATAACATCATTTCGTGAGGGGGTAGTTCATTGTACGCAAGAAGAGTAAGTTAATTACCCATCATGTTGAAGTGTGTGTAAGTTTTGGTAAAAAAATATAAAATTAAACCATATCAGTTTATTTAGGATAATGAGGTTATTATATATTCATGGAATAATAAGACAATATGGGGTGAATAATGAAAATAAGATAATGTAGCTTGAGGAATGATGTTTCTTCTTATTTGGGAAACTCCTCTTGGATTGTGCCAAAGGAATTCCTTAGATGGATTTATATACACAATAATGATAATAATATGAATGGATGGATTTTTTCAATTATTTTACAATATTTATGGTGATAAAAATGCCTTGAGAGGTGTGAATAATTGGGGGGGGGGGTGAGTTTTTTTTAGTGGTGGAGGAGTGACATTCTTATAATTTTTTGGAAAGGTAATTCCATCCCCACTTTTCCCAT
Organism: Viscum album; assembly: GCA_963277665.1. Lineage (NCBI taxonomy): Eukaryota > Viridiplantae > Streptophyta > Magnoliopsida > Santalales > Viscaceae > Viscum > Viscum album. The sequence continues at coordinate 961,089,040 of OY728150.1, forward strand.
TTCATGTGGACACAAAAATGTTAAAAATTTGATAAAAGATATTATACGGTCAAAATATGAATAGACAATGTATTTTTTAAGAGTTACTAGGTCATTATGGGCCTTACGTTTAAAGATTTTTCAATTGTTAAGATAATATTTCTATAAATCACTATAATTAATTTCAATCACATTCATTAATATTTTTGATCAAAAAACAAGTTGAGAATTTTAGTTATTATTAATTATTATGACTCAAATATGGAATCCATTATTCCTTTTTCCAATCACAAAAGTTTAATAAAATAATTTAAAATTAATTTCGCAGACAAGATGATAATTTCAGTTTTTAAAGAAAAAAGAACCAAAAGTTTGAAATGTTTGTATATCAATTGTAATTGGGAAGTTTTTTTACAATGAATTAAATTAAATTTTGTGATTTATAATTTATCTAATTATAGTTAAAAAAATAAAAAAAAATAAACCAAATAATTAAATTAGATGAAAAACTAGTTTTGAATTAAAATTCAATGTTTTTTTTCTATTCATCAAAAAATGAAACTTCTCAAAAAATACCAAAAAATCACCAAAAGTAAAATTTTATATTTGCATTTCCAAAATTAAATTTATTTTGTCAAATATAAATTATAAAATTTTCAACAATGAGATAAAAAATGGGTTCGCCTTTAAAAGGTTGCAAAAGTAAATTTTAGGAAAATACATCTTTTTATTCATATAATAGGGTTTATTCATATATTATCCATATAAAATCTATCAGAGGAGTATCAAAAATATTTATTGAATATATAGAATATATATTTTATTTTTAAGATTAATAATTTTTTTAAAATTTATTGAGAAAAATTATGTTTGTAAATTGAAAAATAGTTTTCTTAGAAAAGTAATTTCTTTATTTTCAAAAAGTTCTTTCATTAACACATAATAATTTATAAGAAAAGGATTCATTTTATATACATGTATAAATAATTTGTTTACAATTTAGTTAATCTTATTCGTGACTTCCATTCCAATGGCTAGGTGGTAGGTATAATAATATTTTAATAATATTTTAATAATATTATTTATAGTATATTGTCGTTTGGTAAAACATGACCTTGCGTGTTACACAAGCTATTGAAGGGACTCATAATTTTGTGTAACAGAAACCAAACAAAGTGTTGAGTGTACAACATGTTACTCTATGTGTTTTGTGTAGTCCAAAACTTACTTGGTGATGCATATAATGCAAGACAAAAATAGTGCTTTTATATAACAAAAGTTATATTCAATGTTGCATGAAATGAAAAATATCAAAAAGATTAAATAAATTCAAAGAAAGTCACAAAATCTCGTGGTTTTACATAAAGATACAATTTATCAATGCTTCTTTTTCACTACTAAATGATATATCTTTATCAGTGCTAAAGTTTTAGCACTAATAATGAATTTAAAATTATAATAATAAATAAAAACATTTTTAAAAACATTTATAAATATTTTATATGATTATAAATGTATTTTTATCATTATGTATATTTATATAAATATATATATTAAATATATTAATTATTTATATATATTAGTTGTAATGATATAAATATAAATATATTTTTATCATTATAAATATTTATAAAATTATAAATATATAATAAATAAATATAAATTTTAATATAGTAAATATATTCATTATTTAAGTATATTTTTTAAAATTTTATATTCACATAAATATATAATTAATTATTTATAACTATATAAATACATTTTAAAAAATAATATTTATATATTTATATAATTACATATAATTATATAATTATATATAAATTTACTAAATAAATATAATTATAAATATAAATATTAATATAATTATAAATATAGAAAATATATTCATTGTTTAAATAAATTTATTACAATTTTATAATTATTTAAATATATAAAATTATTTATTTCTAATTATAAAAATAATATTTTAAAAAATTATATATTTTTTTTATAATTATAAATATATAAATATATAAATATTGTAAATATTAAATTATAAATATAGTTATTTATAAATAATAATTAAAAAAATTAACATTATTAATGAATATATAATCTTAAAGGTATGCAAGCTAAAAATGAGTGAAATTGATTAATTAAAATTGAGTACACATTAAAAATATTGACAAAATTGATAAATTTTATTAATTAAATATAAATTACTAAAAATATATAGATATATATGTAAATAAAGATGAATAAATATTGGAAATATTAAAACATAGTATATATAAATAAGTATTAGAATTTGATTAAATGCTAAAAAAATAAAAAAAATATTAAAAAGGAATAGATAATACATGATTGTAATACTATTAAAAATAAGTTAATAAAATTTATGAATTAAAAACATTATATATTAAATTTATCATGTTACTAAATTAAATTCTAAAATGCATACAAAAATTTGAATAAATTACATTAATATTTGGTGTATGTCTTTCAATATACTATTTTATTCATTACAAAATATTTGTGCATGTTCATTGTATATAAAAATGCATTAATTATGTATATTTATGTGTGAAATAAATGTAACACAAATTTTATATATGTGAAATAGAAAAATCAAATGAAATTCAATTAATATCCATTACTCGATGCAATTAGAAAATGTTTTTAATTAAAATTAATTTGTAATTACAAACCATTATTCACTAAATATATGAATTATTTAATATAATCATAAATATTTTGTATTATGAAAATCATACTTTATAAAAGATTATATATGTTTATATATATATTAATATATTTCTACATGAAATTTATTAAGAACTAATTATATAAAAACCCATTAAAAATGAATAAAACATTAATATGTTTTTAATTATTAAATTTTATTCATTTTCTATATTAATATTTAATATATACTATTTAATACAATTTATAATATATATATATATATATATTAATCTTATTTATTTTTATTAATAATTATTTTATTTATTTGTTTTTAATAATTTTTCAATTTATTCATTTTCATTTTTTTAAATTATTTCAATTTAATCATTTTTTAATTTTTTTTATTTATTACAATTTATTCAATTTATATATATATTTAATATATAATATTTATTAATATTTTTAATATATATGTGTGTATATTTGATTTAATCATTTTAATTAATAGTTATTTAATTAATAAAATATTTAATATTTTTCTTAGTTTACCCATTTTTAATTTTCTGGTGCTTAATTATTACATTTTATTCATTTTTTATAACTATATTCCATATATAATATTTTCTAATATTTATAATATATATATATATATATATACACAATAATTTTATTTAATTTTATAAAAAATTATTTAATTAATAAATTATCTAACATGATTTAATTTACTCATTGTTAATTTTCATATGTTTAATTATAAAATTTTATTCATTTTATATATATATATTTAATATATACTATTTATTAGTTTTTATTATATATAATTATATATATATATATATATATTAAATTTATGAATAATTATTTAACTAAAAATATTAATATTATTAAATTTATTCATTTTTAATTTTTATTGGTTTAATTATTAATTTTTATTATTATTTTCAACACATAGTTTTTATTTCATTGAATAAAAAATTTGGACTATGGATCGGGTCAGGTCCTTTAGGACCTAAATATAAAGGCTGTCTTAAGGCTGGGTTAAGTATAGGGTAGGACAAGGACTGCATGGGCCCATAGTACGCCAATATATGAGTGTGTCGTGTATGCGGGAGCCCACCCCCACAAAAGGTTTATGTGCCATGGATGTGGTTGAATGACATATTAAGGACCATCCTCTTGTTTTCTATTTGGATTTGGGATTCACCTGGCGATCAAGACCTTTATCGGTTCTAATAAAGCACTGATAAAGGGTACCCTTTATCCAAGCCTTATAGTTAGCACAGATAATAGAAATTCTTGACCAGTGCAAAAAATAAAGCACTGATAAAGGTTAAAATTTATTAGTGTTAAAAAAGTGATGATAAATGGTACCTTTTATCAATACAGTTTTTAGTACATATAAATGGTTCCCCATATCCACATTTTTTGTAGTTCTGGTAAAGGGACACCTTATTTGTGATTTTATATAGTGATAATAATGGATGATTAAGGGAATTTTTATAGTAGTGTTGGGTTATGGAGTGACAAAAAATGTTTCAAAGTTTATATAATGAAATGTTCATTGCATTATTGAGATGGATACTGCACTGTTATATTCTTGGTTATTGATTTCCATGATTTTCTCATATTTATCACAATTTCACTATTTGAGTTAGTCTGAATTATGAACTTGATTTTGAGATTTATCAAGAATATCATTAAGGTGAAGCTTTGTGTGATTATATTTATTGATTAAATATTACTATGGTTTTGGTGGCCATTTCTCCAAGATCCATTGTGATTCCTTTAAAATTAAATTGTTGAACTCTATAATAATTGGTGGTGATCATGTCATGATTTTCAGATCGGTCTACCATTGTGGCCTAGCACTTCCCATCACACTGTGATACTATGTTATTCTTTTTTATTATAAATTTTATTTATTATTATAATTAATTTCAAATATTTCAATATTCCTCAAGCCTTAGGACCTCAATGGTTCTTATATGATGATCATTATTCATTATTTAGTGTATTTTTCTCCCAATTTCAATAGATTGATATCCATCAATCTAATATCCCCACATATCTACTTTTTCTTCATTCTCCAACCATTATTTCTTTTTTGAGTGGATATGGTAGTGGTTTTTCTTCGATGTGGGTTTTTTATTGATGTTCTTGATTTTTATGTGTAGGAATTAGTTTTGTGGTGTATTCTTCTGAGTTGGGTAGTATTTGATCCCTGTTTTCCCATTATTCAAATGTAAATATTATTGTGGTAATGGATTCAAGACTTCCCCATTATTTTTATTTTTATAATTTTGGATTATCACGAACATTATTTTATTGGTTCAATGGCTGAAATTAGTATAATAATTATAATTAATTGGACTAAATATGTTGATAGGAGCTAAATGAGAATCATATGTGTTTTATGATATTTGGTGCTATTTCTTCTGTGTTTTCTCATTTTATTGACATTTGATACTATGAAATCCTTGTTTTTCTATTATTAAAATTTTATAATTAACTTTCGTAATTGGAAAACAATATAAAGATGATCAAAAACTATTAGCATGAAAATATATAATTATAATGTTATTATCTACATATGTGAATCTAAATTAATAAAAAAAATGAATAAAATAAGGTATTTATTGTTCTATTTTCAATGATATTAGCTTTTCATTTTTTGATTTTTTGTTCTTTTATTAGACATTATTGGTATTTATATGTTCTAATTTTTTCACTATAGTGGTAGTTTTTCTCAGTTATCTTGGAAGGGGAAGAGTTTGATGTTGGGGATATATTAGTGATGTTATAGTGGTTTATGATTGGTGATGATGCTATAGTGTATGTGGTTAAATTACTGGTGGATGTAGTTTTTGTGGGATTTTAATTGATGGAAATAAATACTATGGGGGGGGGGGTTACTAGTTGTTTAAAAAAATTAAATACAAAAAAAGATATTTTATAAATTAATGAAACATCACTGAGTGTTGTGTTCATTTTGTGAGGTGCAACAAAAATATAATAGATTAGAAGTGTTGATATTAGTTAGAATCAGTATGATCATATCCCACTCATTAAACTTCACTACTCAATTATATGATTATTACCCTATATGAAACTCTCTTTTAGAGGTGTGATAACCCTTTATAGACTCTTCCTTTTACAAATACCCAATGGAACAACCTTGATTTTTTTACTTAAGCCTTTAACCTAGCCAGTAACCTGCTATTTGTTCAGGTGTCACAACCCAAATATTCCTTTTGGGTTGTATAATAACCAATAAATGTACCTAATTTTTATTAGGAAAAGAATAAACTAACATGAAAATATTACAAAAGATAATGAACATATGAAATGAAAAAAATAAAATATAAATAAATTCGGTATACAGATCAAATGATGGAATAATGAATTTCAATGATCTTGACCACTTCATCAGTAGAGCATGGGAAAGATGATGTTTTTTTCATGATATCAAAAAATAAGTATAATTGAAAATAGTTATTGATTGAATATATAACAAGAAAGTGTATCAACAATAGTTGTAGACCATTTTGTAGAATAAACTCTATGAATTTTAGGCAATCCATTGATCTCTTGTCAATAGGTTTATCCCTTGTCATTAATTCAAATATCAAATTGGATTTTCAAAATATCTAATCACTTCATTCAACGAGTTAGCAAATAATTAAATATAATATTACCCTTATCTATATTTTTAAATATTGAACTAAATGTGAAAGAATTTTCCTGAAATTTTATTTAGTATGTAATATCAACATAACATATCCAAAATGACAATTAGTGCAGACATGTATATCATATATTTAAAAAATATTTTAAATATTATGAATAAATTCACAGTTAGAAAAAATATTAAAAAGTCATAAAAACATAATATCATATACTACATGTGTTTAATATATTTTATTTATGTAATATAATGCATGTGTGTAATATATATACAATATATGCTGAAAATAATATTTAAACAACATGTAATTTTATTTTTATAAAAACATAATAAAACAAAAATTAATTAAATTAAATTTAAATTGTATAAAATAAAATAATACAAATTTCATTTTAAAATAAATATTTAACTGACGGTTTATGAATGATTACATGGTGGTTGAAATGTATTACTACCACTAACAAGTTATCATTTAGTTGATCTATATTCACTTGGTTAGAATGATCTAATATTTTATATAAGTAGATACAATTGATAAGAAATAGAAGAGATACCTTTTGTGAATGGAGATCGCACTGATACCTATTCCAAAATTCCATCATAGAAGGTACATGATACTACCATCATTCCTAGGAGAAACTCTTCCATTATTGGTGACCTACCGTTACAGAATAAGGGGTGGTCTACCATTTCTAATAAAACTGGTAGTGATTCCTTTACTGAATAAAGTAGTTAACATCAATTGGTAGGTTAATATACTAATGTTGAATGGTAGATAGTATTGTCATTCAGGTGATGATCTTATATCAACACTTATGATGCTTCATGGAACTATATGAACATTGGGATCATGGTGCTAAACAAAGATGAAGTGGAGATACTCGATGACGTGTTGAAGAGGCTGAACAACTTCCAATATTGTTTTTCTTCATTCAGAAAAATTATCTTCTTTGAATGCTCTCATGCATGAAACGAGGCTTTGGGTCTCATTACCTCATAGGAATGATCATAGAACTGACATGGAGACTTCAGGTTTAATCATCTTACATTTAGTATAAACTCTTGTGATATTGGTACACTCCAAAGAGCCTAAAAGCTGAAGATGATGAGGGGTTGATCAGATGGTCTGTATGGATTTGATCTGGTGGTGTTCATTCTATTTGAATATTTTATAATCTGAGGAATAATGCACTATGTGATTGAGTCCCACGTCAAAAATGAGTTTGGTTGATCATATGTAATATCAATTAATAGTTTCCACAACACTCTTGTGCATTAATTGGGGGTTCAACACCCGCAAACACTTACAGAGACATTTGGGCCTCATGGGGTACATCGACCCATGCTGGACAACTTTCCCCTGACCATGTGCCCATGTATGAACTATTTAGTCTAGGAATATACATGGCCCGCCTATCACTATGGATCGTATATCCTAGATATATCTCTTATATGTTTGACCATCAAAACCCTATGTTGTTGGAGGGTTATCCCTTCAGGCTATCCATGGATGGCCCCTATTTTTCAATAATAAATTAACCAATTAAGAATGTTATAAATTCGACATATTTATAATATTAAGAATAAAGATAAAAATAGCAAATATGTAATTAAAATTTATGAAATTATAACTAATAAAATTGAAATCATGAAATCATTGAGAAATAATTATTAATCATAAAAATATATGCAATTAAAATAAATAGATTTGATTTTAAATGTGAGGAATGTTATTTTTATCAAATCAAACATATAAGCATTTAGAAATATTAATGTTCAAATGGAAATTAACATTTATTCTAGAAATATAAATCATAATTTTTTATTAATAATATATAATAATAATAAAATCAATTAAATTGTTTTTAGTATATATTAAAGTAATATTTAAAAGAATATATTATACAGATTAACAGTGAAGGATAAAGAACAAGGTTTTTTAAAATATTACAATGAATGTGTTTTTAGTCATGGGATTTTCAATAAATATTTTCAAAAAACTGAATTTTTAATTTAAAAAAAATAAAAAAAAGAATTACCAACACTAACAATCTCCACTTTTATGTAAATTTGAAAACTAAAATTTTATTTAAAAAGCCAAATATTCTCCCGCATATTGAAATTGATCATAAAGTGCCTTAAAAAAGATTTATAAAATATTCTCCATCAATAATAATTTCAAATACCCATTATTAATAAATTATTACATCTTCAGGAAAACATATTCTATGAATATTACACATCCAAGAATTACTCACGTAGCCTTTTTAACAAGTAGTAATTATAAAATATATTCATACTGATATTGAAAAAAAAACTCATTTTTCATGATTTGTAGCATGTCAAAACAAATAATATTTCTTGAACAAATGAAAATGAAATTTTGTTTAATGGTTTAAAAACAAACAAACTCCCCCTGATTTTAAGTATCTAATGATGTTTTATTAAAGTAAGTAAATTTACCAAATTTAATTTTCAATAGAGTTTAAATCATTTAATAGAGAATAAATAGATTTACATTTTTTCTAATAAGAAATGAATAATTTATGCTAAGAAGTTTATCTTAATTTTATGCACCACTATGAAATAATAATTAATTAAATAATTTCAAACATATATAAATATAATATTTAGCTAAACCAAATGATAATACATAAAGGAAATTTAGAAGTTCATAGAAGAACATACCTGGATCAAAAGTAATGAAACATTATACTTCAACCACTATAAGAAATAGAATGTTAAAATAGTACGTTGTTAAATAATTTAACAAATATGTTTTCTAATACTAATGAGTAGAATAAAATTTTCAAAAGGTAAAAATCAGAACATTAGTTAATTCCTAATACATAAAAACATTGTTGAAAATTATTTCAAATAGACTAAAAAATATGTTTTTCTAAATATAAGAACTATTTTGACACTATGTTTTATACCTATATTTTAGTGTATTAACAAAAATAATAAAAATGTGGAAAATCTTGCAAAATTCATTCTACATTAATGATACATATAATAAAACTATTACAAATATTTATATAAAATAATAATTCATAATCAAAAATATAATACTGAACTTTTTAAACTAAATATGTTACATTATGGTTACTTCCAAGATTAAAATAGAATTTAATATTTATCCTTAATGTACATAAATTATAAATGATATCATAAAAATATATTAGGTAATTTTTCATTCTAACATACTATTTTATATAATAGAATATATTCTGCATGTTGGATGAAAAGAAAACACTTACATAGGCATGATGACCAGCTTAGGTAGAATAGTATTTTAGTAACATCCTTTTAGTACCCAATCTATCTAAGGTTGAATTGAATTTTTAGTATAACTTTTTACCACCCCAATAGACTTAAAGTATCTATTTATTTGTATGTTTGAAAATTAATTATTATATATAATAGTTTTAGTGTGACTAAAGGATTTAAAAAATCTCAAAGTACATTCATTTCAATAATTCCCATGCATTCTACCTTTTAGAAAATTTTATTAGAAATAAAACCTTCCTAGATTCTAACAAATGTATTTTTATTAAAGAATATTTAAAAAAATTTATAACTGAATCAATTATTTCTATTGTTTGGTTTTACTATTGAAATCATTTTATCAAATGGCACTTTACCTTGAACAAATTTGGTAAATTAAATTTAATAAAAAATCCTTTTTCAAATTTGTATTCTTCTTTTAAATAGTCTCTAAATTAGTATAAACAATCACATTAGAGCCATAAGCTTCATTAATTAGTATTTGATTTTTTAATTGATATCATTACATTCATTCTGAAATATTAGTCATGTTATCAAATACCCTATTAAATCTGATTTCATAGTCTTCATTATATACTTTCAGAATGTCTTTAAGTATATCATTTTTGTCTTTTAGTTTCAATATATCATGATAATTATTCCTTTTAGATTACCCATTTTTAGAAACAAGTATTTTTTAATTATCACATTCCCTTATCAGTTTCTCATTTTCATTAATCCAATTCATATTTTTAAATTCCATGTCCGTGTATTTATCAACAATCCTGATATTATCATTCCCCAATTCCTCATTTTCTATAATAAATTGTTTAAATCTATAATTTATAGAATTAGAATCATGATAGAAATTATAATCAGAAACTATTTCATCTTTAGACATATCATTATGATCAAAATTAGAAGGATTTCTTATTTAAGTAAATACAAAATTAGTTACCAAACAATGTACACCTATCAAAGAAAGTTTGCCTATTTCTTTTTCACTTCCCGAGTCACTAATTGAATCCAAAATATCATAATAGTACCATAATACAAAAAAGATTAAATTTATTTTTTTATCTTATATTTGAAATTCTTAGAATTCTGTTTTGGGGAAATCAGGCCAAATGTGACCTTTATTACAGCACTTATGACACGTTAATTATGAGATATAATTATTCATACAAGGATTTCCTTTATTGTATTCCTTTTCATTCTTCCTTCTGAACTATCCATTTACAACATTATTTATTATAAATTTAAAAATTTATTACTAAAGTGTTCTATATTTTTATCACATTTATAGAACTCAAAATTAGGACAATTTGATAATTCATTAACATTTGACTTAAAATATATAACTTTTCCATTTTTAGACTACCCATCAAAAATATTTTTTAACTATAACTCATACTATAAAAAAGATATTATTATTTCATCTAAGGTATACTTTTTAAAATTATTACTCTCTTATATGGAAACTATAGATACCCAAGCTTGATATACATGGACATTACATTTTTTTGCGGAATATATAATAGATGACATAAAAAAATTCCCAAAGATCCTATTAGTTTAGTGTCTTTGGAATCTCAAAACATAATCTTATAATCATGGTGAAAGATCCTTACCATCTCCCATAAAGATCTTCCCCTTTTTTTATTACTGAAAACATTTCTTTATATCCCGGAGAAAAGAAAACATCGAAAGGGTGAGCTAAAATTATCAGTAAGGGTAAACCTGAAAAACATAAAACAAACCATAAACATTTTAATGTAAAATCATGAACATAATGTTTAAACATCAAAATATTGGGGAATAAAATAAATCTCAGTAGTACATATTGAATCGTTCATAAATTAAAATTAACCATGATAGAATGGAATTGGCATAAAACATGTAATTGTGGAAAACTAATAAGAACATATTATGATTTCTATAGTATCCAAGGCATTGATGCCAATACTATCATAGTGGACAAAGTCCATTACTGAATAGGGTTTAATTGTCATTCCATCCATGTATTATAGAACCGGATTTACCTATTGTTCTATTAAGGTCTATATCATCTGATATAAATCTTTCCCCAATGGATTAGAGAGAGATATAGGTCTCCCCCATCTCTTAACAAAACCATTCTGACATTTTCTATAAAAACATAAATCATTCATCATAGCATAACACATAAAATAAATTGGATTTCTTAAAAATCATTCCATCATAACAGAATCCATATAAAATACCATTTCACCATTAAAAAAAATCATATCAGAGTAATAATAGGGATAAAATCATAACACTATTTAATGAGTGTATTCATAGATGGAAAATAAATTTGACAAACCACTTGAACTTTGTTCTTGAGGAAAAAATATTTTCTTTTTCAAAATATTTTCTTTTCTAAAAATTCCATGAAATTTTAAAAGAAAATAATTTAGTTGAAAATAAACTTGAAATAGTGAAGAGGAGAATTTGTGTAAATAAGGCTTCCTGAAGATGTAAAAACCCATTAATGTCTTATATGATAAAAAACATTCTCCTTGTACTTTTTCTGAAAAATTCAAAAGAACCTTGTATGGTAAAGAAAAAAAAGATTCCTTACAAACCATGTCGTAAATGTAAAATAGGTAAAAAGGACTTTAAGAATACATAGAAGAATAGAAAATAATTTATGAGAATTTTTTCAGAAAACAAAGACCTAGATGATACATATATTCCCAGTAGATACTTATAAATAAAAAATCTCAGATAAAACGAGATTGGAAAAGTTATCCCTTAAATAAGGTCTATTTTATTCAATATGTTTTTAAAACTCATGTAGAGTGGGTTTAAACATATTATTAAATTGTAAAATAATTATAACAATATTTATGGTATCATATATGATTCACTTACATCTTTATACTACCCATTCATTTTTCAATTCCAGGTTAATGAAACTTGTTGGGTAATAATACTTTTATATATTGTACATGTTTGGACTTGTTATTCTTGAAATTATTCCATAGATCATTATTTACTTACTTAATTAATGTAAAAAATGATTTATATACCATATACATTTAGTATATAAAAATATATAATGGATTGATAAATGCAATGGAATACACCATTCATGGAGATGGTTGGGCATACGTACACATAAATGATGTTTTCGTTTCCTTATTAAATTGAATTGAAGTTAGTAAATGATATATATATATATATATATTCATAAATCCAGTAGAATTATAATGTCATATATTTCATTATAATTATTATATATAATTTATAATCATGCTTGAATGGTTAACCTATAGAATGAATCTCATGGCGTTGTAGAGACGGTAAGCCGTACATACGCACGAGTGACGATATAGTTCGCATAGTTTTTGAACGGTATTGAAGTGAATGGTGTATAGTATCTCAGAATTAGTATCATGTTATAATATTAATATTATATGGTTATTATTTCCACCATTATACCCATCCAATTAAGGTGGTGGTGAAAAAAAATTACACCACTACGTGGAGATGATAATTCGTAAGTACGCACGCGCTGTGATTTTGTTTTTTTTGCAGTACGGATAGAAGGTGAAGTAGAATTGTTTCATATTTATAATAAAATATCAGTATATTAGTGATAATGATGTTATTAATTTATAACTAAACAACTAAAAAAATGGATGTAGAGAAAGAAATAAATTTTAAAGAATTGGTTGGAGAGATTACCTCTTCCTCGACATGCCTCCTTTAAATTTCTTCTCAGGGCACTAGAGCTGACCTTTTGAGAATACCAGCACCACTATAATGTAACTAGGGAAGTTGATAAGAGAAATTGATGGGGGTTTCTTGATCTTGATAGCTCAAAATAGAGTGAAGTGGAGAGGGAGGAGGTTCCTTTTTATAAGAGAGGAGAGAGGCACTTTAGGAATGTTCCAAAATATTAATTTATTTTAAATTCTATTTCGGTTTAAAATAGTCAAAACATATTTAATTGTTAGATAAAATGTTTTTTATTCCAATACCCTAATCTAATAATTTTTGACATGTTTTGAATTTTTTTATCCTTATAATTTTTGGTTTTACGCTTATTTTACCCTTTTTAATATTACCATGATATCATGTTTTTTATAGATTGTGGGTTAATGTAATTACCATATCATATATAATGACCCATAAAAAGTTATTTATAAAATATTTGGACTTATATTAACCATTTAGGAAAATATTAGATATTTATGAATTTAATACCATTTAATAAACTAGTTTTTTTGGGTTTTGAATTGTGACAATTTTTTACACTATTAATACTAGATTTTTTTAATAATTCATAAAAATGTAATTCCTTTAAAAATAAGGATTTAACTGAAATATAATATATCAATATCATCTATATAATTCCCAGATGACATCAAAATAACCAAATTACATTTGTTTTAATATTTAGAAATTCATTTATTTGAATCACTCATTAATGAAGTTATCACTACATCATAATTATGTCGTAAATAAATATATTTATCAGACATATAAAAATTATAAATAATGTCCAATAATTTAGGAAATATTTTTATATTTATAATGACTATTTATAGATATAGATATAATTATTGTACCTTTAAATTAAAATCCCTTTAGTAAAAGATATATTTTTAAGTTATAATTATCTTTACTTTAAAATAATTCTTATAAAATGTTATTTTCCCATCCTAGAGAATCCATGGGGTCCCAAAATCGTCCTAAGGTTATCCATGGTTGAAAAAATAACATCCAATTGAATTTTGACATGTTTTAGGGTAGTTTAATATTATTATAATATTATTATTTTACCATTATTTACCAGATTTACCCTTTAACAATGGTAAATAAACTATTTACTAAAGATACTATTAATAATCTCCAAAAATAAAAGGTAACTATTTAAATAATTTGAAACTTATGATTCCAAGTATGGAATAAATTTTTCAAAATTAAAAACACATTATTTGAAGTAATTAATTTAAAATTAATTCCCATGGTCAAAACCAAAAGGCGGGTTTTTAACAATTAATAACTATCAAAAGAATAACTTGTGTTTATGTCCAATTTAAAAGGGAAATTAATTCCAATGAAAAAAATTGGATTAAATTATAAAAACGTAATCCAATTACACTTCAAAACTAATTAAAATACTAATATAACTATATAAATAAATTATATGAAAAGACAGTATTGAATTAAAATGCAGTATTTTTCGATATTCATTAATATTTGAATTTTATCTGAAAAACATCAAATTTTCAACAAAGGTAAATTTTTATATCCTGATTCAAAATAAGAAGTTTATTTTTATAATTGTAACATAATAAAGTGTCAAAAACTATATTTAAAATGGGTGCGCCATAAAAATGCGGTAAAACTGCATTTTTTGAAAAATGCTTCTTCTATCCAAATAATTGATTTTGGTCTCGTATCATGATCAATAAAATGTGTAATATGAGTTCTAATGTTATATTAAATTTAAAATGAGGTTAATACTATTCATAATGACTAGTTTATATCCCATTAAATAAGAATATTTTAATAATATGTCGTTGTTTAGTGAAACTAAGTATCGCATACAACACAAGCTATCGAGGAATGTCACTCTAGCGTGTAACACAAGCTAAGTCAGTGTTGCATGTAGTGCAAGATTCCTTTGGTGTTGCATATGACATAATCCAAACTTAGTTCATTTATACATTGAACAAAATTTATACTCAGTTTTGTGTGAAATGAATTCTATCAAAAGACCTTGAAATTGTGTGTAACACAAGCCAAGTATAGTGTCACGTATACTGCAAGCTAATATGATGTTACATATAGAAAAAAATAATCTTAGTCTAATATATAAAAAAATACATCAATAAAATTAAAATAATATATCTCATAGAATCTCAGGGTGTTACATTCTATCCCCCTTAAAATTAATTTTTTCCGTGAAATTCGTCGGAGTTACAAGATGTTTACTACTTGAATATTTTTTTAATAGAAACTCACATCGTAAATAGGAATACTAAAACATAATTTTAAAAAGAAAAGTTAGAAACATAATGGCTACCCAAATTAACTCGTCACTGGGTTTCCACAAAAGAGATCATTAGTTGGAAGTGAAAACATGGGTATGTAAGAGAAATCAAAACAACAATTTATGATGGATAGTGGTACAAAACATGGTTTGGAGAATGTTAACTAACAAATATCCCTAAATTTTTGATGATTTAAGGGACCATCTAATTCATTAGATAAGAAATTACAAGGATAATCTTTTTTGTTTTCAAGATCCATTTCCTAAAGATGAAGAACATGAGACGGAATACTTATATGGATTGAATACAATCTCTTCATTGGTCATGGCTTGAACAATTTCCACTTCATCTATAATTTAATGAAATGAAGTTGAATTTGCCATATATAAAGTTTTAGTAGACCATGGAATAGAATGATTGGTCATTCCAGTTATCTTAATAAAAAGTTTATCACAGGTAATCAAATACGCATAAGTCCACCTATAGCGTGATTATACATTATCTAACAAACATAAAATGGAAAATAACTTATAATATCCATAAATTGACAACATTACAATCCATCAAAAAACTAGAAAATATAAAACATTAGAAAAAGGTGAACTAAATTGATATAACATTTATCTCCCATAACTCATTTGAATGTTCTTAATTGTCACATTCCAAACATGTGAATACCTTAATCATATATTCTCTTTAAATAGTTATAAAAACATGAATTACCATAAAACCTCCATGAAAACATGCATTCTGTCAAAATTAATACTCTCCACGCACCAAAAATTCCAAAAATTCTATATCCTCAAACCATGATATCACTTTGTCCTTTTATCAGTCATGAGATCATTAATACTATCAAACATATCATTATCTTCTTATCCCTTCATTATGTTCATATAATGTGCTTCAAAAAATAAATCAATCACATTTCATGGTTATCAGTACCATATAATTATTGAAAACCATAATAAACCAATACACTAACATTACAATATTTCATAATAATATTAATTAGATTCCACAACACTATTTTGGAATCCCATTACATGAACACTTAATCATTCTACCACTTCATTTTCATACTCAACATCAACAATTGTGATTACTTGTGACTTCCCTATGTTTTTGGCCTTAAGAGTTTGCTGACATCGATCATAATTAACCCTTGGGTTAGGGCATTGGTTTGCATCATTCCCCATTTCCTTACAATTGTAGCATTGAAGTGTTGGTTGTGCATTCTCTATAGTCTTTTCTTCATTCACATCATTAGAAATATTTTTCTCATTACTTCGGCACTGAACTACTCTATGACCTACTTTTCCATACATGAAACATTTTCTATTTTAGTTAAGACTATATCCACCATGATTTTTTCCAAACATTGAGCATATGGAAACATTAATCTTCTTTTCACCATTGTTTTGAGATTTTTCCTTGAACTCCATCATTTGTTTCTTATCAAAACCATGATATGGACATGTAACACCAACATCTAGTTCTAACTTGATATCACAATGAAAAAACTCTTAATAGCTACTAAATTCTCTTATAGCTAATTACCTATGAAGACTTGTTTTTAAGATAATGAAGAATCGATCAACTGTAATTTTATGTTTGATGATAAATCCAGAATCATACCTTGAATGCCTTGAAAAATTATCCTCATATGTACCAACAGATTCGACAAACTTTTTGTTAATCTCAATAAATTCATTTTCCTTCATTGTTAGAATAATAATAGGAACATACTTATTGAAAAATAAGTTCTTGAACTCATCCCATTCCATGGATTCAATTTAATCTTGGTGTATTTGATTCTTAATTAGAGTCCACCACTGGCTTGCTTCACCTTATAAACAGTAAACAACCAAAATTTATTTTTTTTCTTTTGAATTTTGAATTAAGGAAAATATATTTTCAATGTTATGAATCTATTGTTCAATAACAAGTGGATCAGAAGACCCACTGAAAGATGGTGGACGTTGCCTTATAAAGGACCTAATAGAATATTGTTCCATTCTCTACCTATTTGGATGTCCAGAATGAGTCATAGATTATGTTAGTATAGAAATAAAATTTTTCACTCCATATCCCATAACATTTGGTTGTTCATGAGTACAATCATTTCATTACCTATTTCATTGATCATTAAAAAGGTTCTTTTGGGTTACAGCCATTATCTAAATCCAAAAAAGAATAGACTGAGAGGCAAAAATCATACTAGTAAAACAACGTAATCAAGGGAGATTAATTTCAATCTCTAAAATCAAAGGTTTAATCTTATGTTATTCATGATAGTTATCATAATTCTAGGACTATAACAAATACTTATACTCAACCTTAGGGATATCCCAGGACATGCTTTAGAAATATCTCTAGGGATCTCACTGAAGTGTTTGCATCCTAGTTTCCAATGGTTGACTAAAACATTTCTCTGATACCAACTACAAAGAATCTAGATTGATGTACATGGATATTACATTTCCTTTTAGGAATAATTAATTCATAACACAAACATACTCCCAAAGACTGTATTAGTTTAGTGTCTTTGGAAACTCTAAACTTAATCTTATAATCATAGTGAAAAATCACCAACATCTCCCATAAATATCTTCCCCTTTTTTTCTTACCTAAATGATTTTTTTATCATGGGGAAAAGAAAACATAGAAATTATAAGGCCCCATCCTTAAACCTTACTTCATCTTGAGTTATTACAAGATTACACATTGAGGATCTTTTCAGGTTTAGAGTTTTAGAGAATTAGATCATGAAACTTGCATTACATTCCACATTTAAACAAAGTGGTTACATAAAAGACAATATTCATTCTTCCCATCAACGGAAACATATTGAAAATAAAACATGGATTCTTTCTTGACACATCCTTCACACTATCATCACATCATGTACCTTTCCCTTGACCTGTGAAAAACATTTCAAAAACTTGGGATGAGCATAAAAAGCTCAGTAAGGGTTATAAAAATATGGAAAGGAAACATGAGTTCATATATACATAAGAATGAAATAATACATTACCCATAAAACATAGGCACTTTAACATACCTCAACAAACCATGAATAAATCATAGAAAACATACGACATAAAAGGTAGCTTGAGGCATTCATAACATTCTTACGTAGGGAGTAACCCTCTTGGTTATGCTTGGAATACCCATCATAGTATATTCCCTAAATCTCTTTGGAGAAACCTTAACGTTTCACTCCTTCACGTTACCCAATGCATTGGAGAGCTATATCGGGCTCACCCGCCCTTAGTTTATCACGAAACCACCCATATTCATAATAATGCCCAAGAACCTCAACATAATCGTATCATATAAAACATGCATAAAGGAAACATAACATTTCCACCTTTCAATCACAAGATATCAATACAACACATTGATATAAAAACATTATGAAAACCATTTTCAATACCAAAATAAAAGAAAATTAAAACATGGTATTTATTTTTTCTTTTAAAAAGAAGGTATGGCTTGTAGAGGAAGCCGAAACTCAAATAACGGTCACTACGGCGGAGAAGTCGTTGTCGCCGCATACGTATGACAAAAACATTCCCTTTTGTCATTTAGTAAACGATTCGTATAAAAAAGATTCCTTTTGAATAAATGTAAAAGTCAAAGGGGTTTATACACCATATAAAATAAAGTTGCGTATAAAATAAAATATGCCTCAATGAAAGGAGATTGAGACGAAGTCCCATACAAAGACGGTATCCTTGGTTTAAGGATAAATCAATTACATAATTATGTATGACAAACGAATACACCAAATATAAGTGGATAGGAAGTGTAAAATAATCAAAGGTCATTCACACATATTCAAAGGATTACATATTCAATAACTACATGTTGAACCCAAAGAAATCGAAATTGGGTTAAGAAGTTCCCTTCACAGCCTAACGGCGTCACATCAAAATGTGTTGATGAGAGATAAAAAAAAGGTATCTCATCACTTGGACATAAAATTTACATCAATAAGGATATATGAGAACATATCCCAATATAACAATATGTAAATTAAAAGACCCAACAAAAGAAGTCTTTTAAAAAGAGGAGGGTGAAAGGTTCCCTTACTGACTTGGGTATCTTTCAAAACATACACCCCATGAAAGAAGGACAATACAACATTGATGTAAATACTCATAAAAGAAAGTATATTACACAATGAGTAAAATAATGGGAAGTACATACACCACCCAAATGAAATTGTGGCAAATGTAGCATAAATCTCACGGGAATAAAAGTGAGATGAAAAATCCCTTATGAAAACTCGGCAACCTAACAGCGCCACATAAAACTTACAAAAATGGATTGATGAGATAAAATAGGGTATCTCATCATATTAACATAAAGTTTATAGAAAGAGTAATATAAAAGAACATCCCCCAACATAACAAATAGGAGCTTAAAAGAAGTGACATAAAGGAGAGTACTTAAAGAGAAAGAGAGAGGTTAGATCTCTTACGAAAATTCGGTAGCCTAACGGCGCCACTCAAAACTTCCAAAATGGATTGATGAGATAGAATAGGGTCTCTCGTCACATGAACATAAAAACTACAGTAAGTGTATGTTCCGCACTGAATTCGGGGATGACCTCGTTGATTTGAGATTCAAACGTTCCGATCGGTTTCTAGCAGGTTTGTTCATAGAACCAGAAACATCCAATGATTCCACATCCGTTTGGACCTACTTTCCAAAGGTAGGCGCTCATTATCTTGTGGACTGATAAGGATTAGGAATTTTCATTGGTCGAGAGGATGGGAGGTCGGACTCGTCACACTTTTTTGAGGGGAATTATTGTCTACTCTGGGACTCTCTTTATAGATTTAAGTTATGTTCGTGAATCCTTATTACATTACCAAGTATAAAATGAGCTTTCCTTTAGTTTTAACAATAAATGATTAAATATGTAAGAAATTTAGAGAATCTTTTATATGTATTCGAGGTTCATCATCAATAGAGAATCATCTGTATCTATTTAGAGATTCTTGGTCAATGGTATCCTTCAAGACATTTATATAAAAGTCTCTTGGTCATTATGATGACTAGGTTGGTTTTAAAGCCACTCAGTGGGGCACTTGAAGTTTATTGTCATTTAGAAAGACATGGATTATTTCAGAGTTGGGGTCGAACCCATAAATGGGCTACCTATGTATCCTTTGTTTTGGAAAAGGAATCAGAACCCACGTAGTTCGAGTAAGGGAGTATGAAATTTATGATTGATGGCTCAAAGAAGGGTGTCATAATTACTTTTACACTCTAAGCTCACGTGAGTCATGCTCGGTGTGAGAAACAAGAGGTATTGGTAAAAATTAGACAATTGTGCCATGAAAGATGTAATCATAAGAAATGGTTTGGGTCTTATGTATGTATGACTGTCCAGATAGATGAAGGTTTAGGATTTACTTTTAGAGAGAAAATCCAGGAATAGGGTCCATAAAGGTATATGTGCTTCATGGAGATTTGAATACTCTAATTTGGGACTTATTCCTGAAAAGGAAACCCAAATTAGGAGAGGATTGATAACAGGGGTTTACTCCTGAGAAGGAATCCCAGATCAAACGAAAATTAGGACTGGTTAAGAGAAATTAAGGGACTTGGGGCTTACTCCTCAAAAGGATGCCCAAGATTATGACTGGGACTTATTCATGAAAAGGAGGCCTAGGTTAAGGGACTTGGGGATTACTCCTTAAAAGGATGCCCATAATTATGATTGGGATTTATTCCTAAAAAGGAGGCCTAGGTTAAGGGACTTGGGGCTTACTCTTGAAAAGGAAGCCCAAGATTATAACTGGGACTTATTCCTGAAAAGGAGACCCAGGTTAGGGGACTTGGGACTTACTCCTGAAAAGGAGGCCCATGTTTGGAGGATTTATGACTGGGGCTTATTCCTAACAAGGAAGCCCAAGTTAAAGGATTATGATTGGGACTTACTCCTGAAAAGGAGGCACAAGTTAAGGAATTTAAGGTTTGGGGCTTACTCCTAAGAAGGATGCCCAAGTTTGGGAACTTTAAGAATTTGGGGCTTACTCCTGAGGAAGATTCCCGGATTAAAGGACTTATAACAGGGGATTATTCCTGAAAAGGAGAACCAGGTTAAGGATTCTCTCATCTTAAAGGATGAGGTTGAATGAATGAACTCTCAATCTTTGGTGACATAAATATGTATAAATAACTATGTTTTGATAGATAATCCATAGAATTCCTTTCAAATAAGGAAGTCAAATCAAGAAATCATGCCATAAATGGCTGTGAAGAGTATCATGAAGACTGAATCTTGAATAGGAAAGGTGAAATGGCATAAGAGGGGAAAAATGGACAAGATGGGCACCCAAAAAAGGTAGGGGCGCGCAAGTCTTGAAAGGCGCGCAAGTCTTACGTGGGCGCACAAGTATTGGTCACGCAGGTATACCTGCGCGACATGTGGGTACTTGCGCGATTTTCAACCAGCATTAAAATACTTGAGTGACTCTTTCGTAAACACTTTAGAATCCTCTTGAGGTTCTTCCAGAAAATGGACGCGCAAGTTCTATCGAAGGAATAAAGGCGGCGCGCAAGTGTGGCCACTTCCCTTAAGGGCTGACCACTCAGGCGCGCAAGTGTTGATGAGTTTCAACACTTAGTCCTTCCTCCTTTTCTTTAGATCTTCCATTCTAGGTAAGAAATTACATTACAAGTGTTTTAGAAGCTTTGAGAAGAGACTTGGGCATTGGGAGCTTCAATCCAAGTTTCTGGAAAAAAGATCCTCTCGAATGGGGGGCCCACATGGTCTATTTATAGGCAGAAGAAGACCCTGAGTGGTTATCGAGCGGTTATCACTTAGGTCGCGCAAGTCACTTGCGCGACCATAAGGGCGTCGCGCAAGTGGACTTGCGCGACAGTGATATAACTTGCGCGGTGCAGTTGCTTTTGATCCTTTGTTCATGCCTTTGTCGATTTTTGATATTTTCTTCAAAGGTTGAATCACTTTGAGCTCAGATATTCCCCTTTTCTGATCTTTAGATTCTGTGACGAAAGGAGCGTCAACAAAAGTCCCCCCCCCCCAGAGTTGGATCCGGAGAGAAACGAGGATTTGACTATGAGGAAATCGAATACATCCAAAGGAAAAGTGGGCGTGCAAGTCTTCAGGGCACAGAGGGTAGCGTGAAAGTGGCGTCGTGCATGCCTTGAATGCACTGGATACGGCGCGCAGATAGGCCTCCTGGCCTATAAATACATGGGCTCACCTCCGTACAAGCATCCGAATTTCCGGACTTCATACCTTCGAGCTCTCGCCGTGCAGGTTATCTTAGTCGCGCAAGTTGCTCTATTTTCCAATGGTTTCCTTGTTGTCGCGCTATTGTAAAGGTATTTTTACTTGCGCGGTTTATACATGCGTGTCAAAAACTAGCGCGGCACACGAATACTTACGCGCCATGTTTTAGACTTGCGCGTCTTAATGCCTTAGCCATTTTTTCGAAATCTTTCACAAATTTTATGAAAAAAATAAACCCATTTTAAGAGTTTAATTTATTCAACTTTTCGGCAGATTCAATGGCTCCTAAGGGAATTAAAACATCTGATTAACTGGCTAGCAAGCGGATTGATGACATGATGAACATCATTGGCCACGATTACTATGATATCTACGACAGCACTCTCCCAGATTTGGCTAAGTACTTGAAGAAATATCATCTTAATTTCCCACAGAGCATCTACTTGTCTCTATGTGGTCATGGTCACCCGCAAGGAGTCAATGTTCCAGATGCAAAGAACTATACACCTGAAATGCAGCTGCGCTGCCACTCTTTCATTTCGGTTATGATGTGCATTAAGAGCAACAACAATGGTGTGAACTTTCAAATTCTTCCTCCATGTTATTTCCTTGCAGATATGAAAATGGAAAAACCATGGGTTGAAATGTTTCCACTACCGGTTGGTGGAGATAAGACAAACATGGTATTAGAGAAATATCTAAAAAGAGTACTCTCTCCAAATGGCTCTTTACTTCCAATGCTCCATTCTCAAATCCATGTATCCATCTTCCAAGTCTCTTGGACAGAAACAGAGTCACTGTTTGATCAGCAGAAAATTTTCTCAAACCGCACTTAAGAACATCCTTTTAAAATTGTTCCAAGAAGAGATAGTATCACTGCATATCTTATTGTATCCAGTTGAATGAATGAATTCCAGGTGGTTGTTGATGAAGCTCGGGATGCCGTAAATCAAATGAAGTGTTATGTTGAAAGCCTCTTGTAATTATTGAAAAAGAGAAGAGACTCAAGTCTGTGGATGTCCTTCTAACTCTTGTGTATCAATGAAAAACACTTTCATATTCAATCATTTGTACCTGCATTCTTTCACTACCTGCTTCAAATTTACTTAAGCCAATGGGCCTAGTAATCATAGTATTATTTTTACTAGGATTAAAAAATAACCCTACAAACTTTGAATCTTTTAATTGCTCAATATTACCTAAATCATACAAAAATGTATATTTAGTGAGCTGGAACATGACTTTTATTCAGAGTTCCTTTGTCTTTTGTGGGCAGTTTAAAGTCATGCATGCCAGACATAAAGGGGCTAATGTTTAAGGTCGAAATAACTTTGACCAAAAATGGATTAAAATTGATTCTATTCCTTGACAATTTATCTGAAAACATATTACCATACTCAAGTATGAGAGAAAAAATGTAAACTATGGCTTAAGAATATTTGAATCTGAGGAATGATATGAAAAAGAGCTAAAAGGCATTAGAAGAAGTAGTTTCCAAGAATGAAGTTACTATTATTTAACAAAACCCATTAGGGGTTGAATTATACAGGGCCACCTAAGGGCATTGGCTGCATGGTCAAATAAATAGCATATTTCAGCTGACAAGTCTGTATTGTGGACTATTTATGCAAGGCCACCTATGGGCACGTGCTGCATAGTCAGGCAAAATAACTCTCAGAAATTTACTTTCCTAGTGCTAAAAGCCAGTGAAAGTTTATGGAGATTCAAATTTTCTAAATTATAGAGTTTGTTGTATGGAAAGAGATACTTGAATATGGAGAAGATATTTTCAGACAAGATTATCGAAGAACTAGATGAATATCACTCCTACGAAGGTCTGACCCAAACGTAGGGAAGAATAATAAACCATAGACTTGAATACTTTCAGATCATGAAAAAGGATATGGGACAAATATGTTAAGGATGGATATTTTTTTGCGGATCCCTACATACTGTTGTTTAAGACAAATAAGGACAAAAGAGGCATTCTTCCCAAGAATGAAGTTACCATCATTTAACAAACCCGTTAGGGGGTTGAATTATGCAGGGCCACCTAAGGGCATTGGATACATAGTTAAATAAACTAGTATCTTTTGGATAACAAGTCTGTTATGTGGACTGTTTATGCAAGGCCACCTATGGGCACGTGCTGCATAGTCAGGCAAAAGAATTATCAGAAGTTTGACATTTTTGTGACTAAAAGACATGAAAAGGGTTATGAAGATCTGAAAATATTTAAGGTTAGGATTATTACACATAAAGATGGGTATTGTCCAATGTATATAGAGATACATAGGTCAATGATAACCATAATCATGTTGTGGCTGGGTCCTGAATTGAAATTTCGGACTTCACTACGTATCTCATAAGAATGAGAATCAAGCTATACGTAGTTCTTAAAATGCAGTTTAATGTCGTGCAGGACGAAAATATGAGAGATCTTAGTTTAGGGTCATAGAGTTAGGACCATAATAATGAATACACAGTGTGTGTTTTCATGAGGACTTTTATCTAAGGGACTGAAAGTGAAATTTGGGGTTAGGCCCAAAATACTTGGGGCTGGATTCGAGGGATACTCGAATGTTCCTACGTATCCCATAAGGATGATAATCAATCCCACGTAGTTCTAGAACTACCCTTTGTACAAATTTGGTTCGTACATGTGAAGGGTGGAAGGGGACTTTAGTGCAATGATGGTTTAACCTGAGATAAAAAGTTTAGGTATTACCATGCATGCACGTAGTCTTTTGAAATGAAACATGATTGAAAAATCAATGTCAATAATAGTTCTCTCTCAAATGAGGAAATCAAAGAGTATTGTAGTTTATTGTCGTACCGGACAAAAGTGTTGCATATTTTAACGTCATATAACAAGGACGAAAGTGAATCAATGTAAAGATATTGATTCCAGGGGAGGTTTCACAAATCAACATCATATAAGATGGTGGTGAACCGATGTGAAGAGATTGTTTTTTGGGCTTGAACCCTGGGAGGTTGCCTACATACCCATCCTAAAGGTCAAGGATCAAAGTCCGTGTAGTTCAATTAAAGAATGAATTAATGATCATGTTGTTCTTGGGGACAAAGATCTAAAAAATGTTGTTGGGACTTACACATGGTTAGCGGCCCAAAGAGAGTGTTATGGTTGAGGTTTACTCTAAGCTCACATGAGTCATACTTGGTGTGAGACACAAGAGGTAACAACAACCTTAACGATGCACAGTTTAATGTCATGTAGGACATATCAAGGACTTTCTGTACAGTTTAGCGTCATGTAGTTAGGACGACAGGGGGACTGTGCAGTTTAATGTCATGCAGTAAGGACAAAAGAGTGCATCATTTTAACGTCATGTTGGACGCATTGGGGATTTTTTTACAGTTTATGTAGTTTAACGTCTTTCCGGACGTAAGGGACTTTTATATAGTTTAGCGTCATGTATTTAGGACATCACAGTTTAATGTCTTGCTGGACGTAAGGGACTTTTAAATAGTTTAGGGTCATATGCATGGACCATGGATGGTGCAGTTTAATGTCATACAGGACCATGGTGTAGTTTAAAGTTATACGAGACTTTTTAGGGAACTTTTTAACGGTTTAATGTCGTGTGGGATAAAGTTGCAATTTAAGGTCATACTGGACCATTGCTGTATAGTTTAACATCATATAGCAAGGACGAACTGGTGTTGCACAGTTTAGTGTCATGTTGCGGGGACAACTTCTTTTATACAGTTTAACGTCATGTTGGACGCAGTTGCAGTTTAAGGTCATACTGGACCAAGGAAGAAAGAGGGACTTTCCTACAGTTTAACGTCATGTTGGACGCAGTTGCAGTTTAAGGTCATACTGGACCAAGGACGAAAGTGGGACTTTCCTACAGTTTAACATCATGTTGGACACAGTTGCAGTTTAAGGTCATACTGGACCATGGAAGAATGAACCAATTATAAGAATCTTGGTTCTAGGGACCATATTTTGTGTTTATATAAAATATTTCTTCAGAAATCTGGCATTGGTTGGAGTTGTGATGAGTTATCCATCCATTGAGATTAACGAATAAGCTCTATTGGAGTAGACCCTATGTATTGAATAAGGTCCTTCCCATTTTGGCTCAAGCTTGGGAGGTTTCTTTCCTGGTATCATTTGAGTTCTGAGAACTAATACCAATTCTCCCTGAATGAATGAACGAAGACGAACTTTTTTGTTAAAAGCTCGTGCTATTTGATTCTGATAGATTTCCAAGTGGTGCAAAGTGCACAATCTTTTCTCATCTAACTGTTCCAATTCATTCAATCGCTTTTGGGATTGCTCATCTGTAGATAACTGATCACAAATGGCAACTCTGAGTGAGGGAAATTGAACTTCAATTGGCAAGACTGCTTCTGTTCCATATACCAACGAATATGGAGTTGACCGCGTTGCATTGCGGGTGGTAGTCCAATAAGCCCATAAAGCATGAAAGAGTTTATCAGGACATGACCTATTATCTTTATCTACCATCTTTTGAAGTATATTTGAAAGAGTCTTGTTAAAGACTTCTATTTGGCCATTGGCTGCCGCATGATACCGAGATGAATGGTTGGATTTAATGTTGTATTCTTGATACAATTTCTTCACCTCAGAAGAACAGAAGTTGGTGTCGTTGTCCGTCAATATGGTATGAGGGACACCAAATCTAGTAATGATGTTAGACTTGATGAAGCTAAAAATGCATTTAGAACTGAATTCTTTGAGAGGTACTACCTCTTCCCATTTGGAAAATAAATCAGTAGCAATAAGAATGTACTTAAACTGCTTGGTCGTAGCTGAAGGGTAAGGTCCCACCACATTCATTCCCCATGTGGCAAATGGCCACGAGTATTTAGCTGTATGAAGGAACTCTGGAGGTTGATGAATGAAGTTGGCATATACTTGGCATGAATGACACTTCTTTGTTAAATTATCACAATCTTGTATCATTGAAGGCTAAAAGTATCAAAGCCTTCGAATTTGATCAGAGAGTCTATGTCCAGACTGGTGGGCACCACAGACTCCTGCATGCACTTCTTTTATGACTCCCATTGTCTCTTCACCATCAATGCATCTGAAGAGAACTCCATCAAAACCACGTTTGTAGAGAATTTTCTCTAAGTGGTTTGGGCCATCATAAAGAGTAAAATTGACCACACGTCGCCAGATTTGTTCTTTCTCGGCTCTATCAGGTGGAAGTGTTCCATTTTGAAGGTATTCCCTGATAGGTGACATCCATCCTGTAGTATGACCATACAGTTCAAGAATGGGACTAATTTCATTAATTTCCTCTGTTCTGTCTTGAACATATGGTGAAATTGCACGACGGTGGGCAATACTGATGGTTGTCTCGTCCCGATTTGGATCTGCTAGAGCTGTGGCTATATTAGCCAGTGCATCAGCTTGAGCATTTTGTGATCTTGGGACATAAGAAAATGTCGGTTCTGAAGGGAATTCCGCCATTAACTCTCTGACGTAATCATAAAAAGGGATTAACTCTTCTTTTCTGATGGCATAATCCCCATTGACTTGTTTGATTATAAGGTCTGAATCACCTTTCACCTTTAAGTGATTCACTTGTGCTTGGAGCGCAAACTCCAAGCCTGTGATAAGAGCTTGGTATTCGGCCTCATTATTGGTACCACCTTCCCACAATAAAAAGGAATAAGGTAACAATGCCTTATCTAGAGAAATGAGTATAATTCCAAAACCAACTTTGTTGAATTTAGGATTTTCCATTTTCTTCCCTGTTGGACTTCTAGAAGCACCATCAAAATAAATTTCCCATGTTTGAGGATTATCTTTAATAGAGAAAAATTCCTCATCAGGGAGTTCAATATCTGAAGACGTGTCTTACATTGAAGAATGTTCAGCCAGGAAATCAGCTAGAGCTTGGCCCTTTATTGCCTTTTGAGATACATACTAAATGTCGAAATGCTGCAAAATAACTGCCCACCTTGCTAGACGTCCTGTAAGCATTGGACGACTAAGGATGAATTTGAGCAGATTATTGCGAGATACCAATTGGGCCTTGTGATGTTGCAGGTAGTGTCTCAGTTTCTGAACTGCAAAGATTAATGCCAGGCAGCACTTCTCAATACTTGAATACCGGGTTTCTGCTTCAAGCATAGTTCTGCTGAGATAGTAGAGGCTATTTTCATTCCCAGCATCATTCTTTTGAGAGAGAAAGGCACCCAATGATCGCTCTAGAGCTGTCACATAGAGGATAAGTGGTCTACCTTCAACAGGTGGCATGAGTACTAGTGGACTCAAGAGGTATTTCTTGAGAACATCAAACGCTTCTTGACATTCTTCAGTCCACTGGTAAGTGACTCCTTTCTTCAATAATTTGGTAAAGGGTAAACTTTTGCCTGCCAAACTGGCGATGAAACGCCGAATATAGGCTAAGTGTCCTTGAAGTCCTCTTAATTCTTTCAAATTCTGAGGAGGTTACATACTAAGGATTGACTTGGTCTTCTTAGGATCGACTTCAATACCATGATGGCGTACAACAAAGCCTAGAAATTTTCCTGAGGTTACCCCAAAAGCACATTTTAAGGGGTTCATCTTCAAATTATGTTGTCGAAGCTTATGGAATATGACTTCCAAATCAGCCAAGTGATCAGAACGTTGTATGGATTTAACCACCAAATCATCCACATAGCACTCAACAAACTTCCCTAAGAAAGGTTTGAAGATACAATGCATGGCAAGTTGATATGTTGCACCTGCATTTTTTAAACCAAAGGGCATCACCCGGTAACAAAACACACCTTGAGGGGCTCTGAAGGCTGTAGATTCCTCATCTTCTGGGGCCATTCGGATCTGATTATATCCAGAATATCCATCCATGAAGGAAAGTACTTCATAGCCAGCAGTTGCATCAATTAAGAGTTCTGTAATCGGAACTGGGTAATCATCATTAGGACAATACCGATTAAGATCTCTGAAATCGATGTAAACCCTAATTTTCCCGTTGTTTTTCTTTACAGGTACAATATTATCCAACCACTTGGGATACTGAACTTCTCTGACGAAGTTAGCTTTGATCAGCTTATCCACTTCAGCTTCAATTTTGGAAGCATAAGTTGGGTGTGTTCTTCTCGCGGCTTGCTTAAATCCTCGATGTTCTTTTGGTAAACCCAAATGATGAGTAGCAACATCAGGATCAAGTCCAGGCATTTCTGTATAATTCCAAGCAAAAATATATTTATTTTTCTTTAGAAAAGAAATATACATCTCTTGCTCTTCAAGGGTCATGGACGCACTAATTAAAGTGGGGCGTGGATCTTTCTCTGTACCCAGATTTACTTCTCTGAGTTCATCCATAGTAGTAGAGATACCCTCTTCAAATGCTGGAGGAGCATCTCTAAGATCTTCCTCTTCCTCTTCATCACGTGATATTTCTTCCATCTCTACTTGCAAAGTAGATGAAAAAATGAAATTCTCATGATCATAAGAGATATCAAAATTTTCACATTTCGAAGAAGAAGCTTCCATTTCCGACCCTATTGATGATAAAGGGCCTTCTTTGGGAAATAAAGAGGAGATGGTGGATTGATAATCGACATCATTATTCACCTCTGGTGTTGCTATAACTTCTTCTGGCCTGATTGGCGAAGTATAGACTTGTTGGACTTCAGCAGATGAAATGAAAACGTCACCACTTAGGCTTTCATCACTGTTTGGTAGGTTACCAATTTCTCCCATGTTGTCTGGCTCGATTGCCGTAATTGACATTATGGATCTTTCCATAAGAGTATTTTGATTTGGGCCTATTTTGTCAATTTGACTGATAGGTAACACATAATCTGTACTCACATGTGTAAATGGATTTATTGGAATCTTCTCCAAACCATATGGAGCATTAACTTTGGTAATTTCCTTCATTGTATATTTTTCTCTTCCCTTCATGTGATAAAATTCCGCCTCAATGTATTGAGACTCACATGTCTTGAACGGGGCCTTATCACCATACAATGTTCCAACTTGACCATTGAAACAGTATTTGAGACATTGATGGTATGATGAAGGAATAGCTGCATGCTGATGTAGCCTGGGTCTTCCAAGCAAGACGTTGAAAGCTGAGTCTTGATCAACAATCATGAAATCCAAATTGGATACAAGATCTCAAAAATGAGTTCTGAGTGTAACTTCGCCCAGTGGTTCTTGTTAATTTTTATCATATCTTTGTAACATCATGGTAGAAGGAGATAAATCAGGTTCTGTGAGGCCCAATCGACGAAGTGTACGAATTGGCATGAGGTTGAATCCTGAACCATTGTCAATGAAAGCTCTTCGGATATCTACACTATTGACTTTGCCAGATAAGTACAAAGGTTTTATGTGCCCATGCACAACATCATTTTCATCTTTATCAGTAAAAGATATCACTGCATGGCATTCTGCAGGATTATTCTCTATGTGATAGACTTCAGCTGCAGAAATTTCAGCTTCAAACTCATGAGGACTTGACAAATCTTCGATGAATGCTTCCCGAAGATCTTTTGACATATTCAAAGCATCCAAAATTTATAACTTGGATGGTACTTGGGACAAGTTTTTCAATATATCATACTTTTGATCTAGAGGTCTGCGTTTCCCAACAGGAATATGCGGTTTAGTAGGTACCTTGGAAGCATATGCTTTGGAAGCTGATGCATCTTGTAGTGAAGTTGGCAACATCCTTGGTTTTGGAAGATTAGACTGATTAGATCCATTTACTTGCTGAGATAAAGAATATGGAACCTTTAATCGGTCTTCCAAAATAACTGTGCCAAAACTGAGTTGGCCAATGGCAGAAGAACTTGCTTGTTCTTTTTGAGCTCACTGAAGGTCTCTACCACGAGTTTCTGCTGCATATACAGTGCTAGCAGGGGTAGAATTGGAGTAGTGGCTTTGGAAAGATCCACGTCTTCCCCTGTATCCTGAACCTCTATAACTTCCTCGGATTCCCATATTTGATACAGGGAATTCAGGCTCATCAAAACTGGAATATGGATCTGTTAATTGAATCATATTAACAGAACCGAAGATTAACTCTTCGTCTGATAAAGACTCTGCCATATTAGCCTGTTTAGGCTGTGCCGTTTGGTGGGGCGGTGCCCATGGCTTTGAAGTAGATGGCATAAAGTCTGCCAGAGTCAAAGACAATTTAGGCTTTGACACATACTCATCTTCTTCTGATTCTTTTTTCTTCTTTGAATCAAGCCGTTTCTTTGAGGATTTTTCCTCTGATGAAGAGGGTTTTACCACAATATTCATGGTAGAAGACACAATTGGTTTCTTTAATTGTGTTCGCAAAATGGAATGAGTCCGATTGATTGTCTTTCTGACCATCCAATCATCATACTTCTGTGCATTTCTACTTTTGACTTCTTGCCATTCACCTTCTTCCTATGGAACTGTAGCAGTGACACAGGCTACCTGAGTCGAAGAACCTTTCAACTTGACTTGTCCCAAGTCGACCATATTTTGCAGGAGGTCTTTAAAGTCAAAACACTCCTGGATGGGATGCCCCAACATTTGATGAAAGGGACAATAATTGGGACGGTCTTCATCTCCTTCCTTGTTTGGCCTCTTGGGCACTGGTAATTGAACCAAATTATTTTCCAGAGTTGAAATGAAGTAACCAGGAACTTTCTCACTTCGGAAAGAGTATGTTTTACTCTTCAAATCATCAAATTGTTTTCGTCATTGATCTCTTTGATCATTTGGACGAAACGACCTTTGTTGTTGGCGTTCAGGAGGTGGAGCCCTTCGAGAAGATGAAGGTTTTGAAGTAGAAATAGGTACAGGTGCTTGTTTAAGCATAACTGTAGCAGTTTCTGCTTTACCCATTCTCCTTCCTAGAGTTGATGAAATTACACGAGATTTAACCATAGCCTGTATAAGTGAATCTTCAATCTGCTGAGCGATTGAAGTAAGGTCTCGAAACCCTCCTGTGTATTTCACAGGGATCAATGGCCTGCGTAATTCGTCATGTAAATTTGCCACACAGATTGGCAACAACTCTTCCTGAGGAAGTGCTAAACTCAGAGAATATGTTAATCCCTTCCAGCGAGCAATGAAATCAGAGACTCTTTCATTCTCCCTTTTCTTGCAGTTTGTAAGATTGAAAACTGTAGTTTTTGGCAAAGTTGAGCTGAACTGAAGAAGGAATTTTTGCTGAAGATCCTCCCATCCAATGATTGACTGGGATTCAAATCTTGTATACCAGACAAAAGCTGGTCCTTGCAAGGTTCGCACGAAGCATCTGAGTTTCACTGCTTCTTGCTGTTCTGGAGTTCCCATCATAGGATCACAACAAGACACGTAATGTGTCAAATGTTGTTCAGGGTCACCTGATCCATTGAAAGTAGGGAAAACAGGGTTTCCAAAACTGGAGGGAGGAGAAATTGAATCTACCCATTCAGGGTAAACTTTCTTTTCTGGTTGAACTTGCGCCCGTTTCCCTTCCATAGTTTCTAATCGAGCTGTTAATGACTCAATAGTAGTTATTAGCTTTTTAGAAACATCAGGTTGAAATTTGTTTTGGGTAGGTGCAATGAATGGAGCTTGGACAGACGTGGTGGTTAGTACTGCAACAGATGGTAGTGCTGCCAACCGTTGTTGCGTTTGACCCGTAGGATTAGACGTCTGAGGGTGTACTGATAAAGGAGGATATTCCTGATCCACCTCAGTAATTACAACAAATTCCTTGGGCTGTCGGACTTCAGCATTCTTAAGAAGAAGACTACTCTGAAGTAGTTCTGCATTCAACCTTCTTAATTCTTTCATTTCTTCCTCTTGTTGTGAAAACCTTTGCTCTAACGAGAGCGATTAACCTTCTCCAGAGGAAGGATATGTAACCTGATTCTTTCCCCTCCCTTTGTTTGATACCTTTTGGAGGGCGGGAAGTGGGTTACCTAGGTTCTGAGTTATCCTTTGACTTCATGTATGCACACCTTCTTCTTTTGTATCGGTGAGTACATTTTCTTGAGCAGGACGCTCTTCATCTGAGTCCTCTGAGTGAACCTCCTCTGGTGGATTAGCAACAAAAACATTGATGACATTGATTGATGCATAATGCATCACATCCCTTCTATTAACATTTCTGTGATATTTTCTTCTTTCATGTCTTTGATGAGACATTTCCTTTTGTTGATTCAATCTTTTAGGAACTTCTTGATGAGCTATAACTTGGAGGGAATCTCCTGATAATTTGGCTCTTCGTTCCTCTTGTGGCTTCTTCCCAAATCGAGAAAAGACTGATATTCTCTGAGAAGGGGATTGATGATTTGAAAGAGTCCCCAGTATCGAGAACTGGGGATGCTCTTTCTGCTTCAGCTCAACTCCTCAAATCCCATTTGTTGACTATGAGGGTTGGGTTAAAGGAGTCCCCAGTTTGACAAGCTAGGGTGGGTCTTAAAATGCTATGTCTGAGACCTTCTTAAAAGATCTCTTGATCTTGCGAATCTTAGTTCAGAAATTAGCTGGATGCAATAACCTGTATCCACTTTTATCACCTGGTTCAACTCATCAAATGACAGAAGTTTCAGAAATCATCCAACGGTCTGTTGAACCAGGTGATAAAAGTGGATACAGGTTAATGCATCCAGCTAATTTCCGAACTAAGATTCGCAAGATCAAGAGATCTTTTAAGAAGGTCTCAGACATAGCATGTCAAGATCCACCCCAGGTTGTCAGACTGGGGACTCCTTTAACCCAAACCTCAGAGTCAACAAATGGGATTCGAGGAGTTGAGCGGAAGCAGCAGGAACATTCCCAGTTCTTGAGACTGGGGACTCTTTCAAATAATCAATCCCATTCTCAGAGAATATTAGTCTTTTCTCGATTGGGGAAGAAGCCACAAGAGGAAAAAAGAGACAAATTATCAGGAGATTCCCTCCATGTTATAGCTCATCAAAAAGTTCCTAAAAGATTGAATCAACAAAAGGAAATGTCTCATCAAAGACATGAAAGAAGACAATATCACCGAAATATTAATAGAAGGGATGTGATGCATTATGCATCAATCAATGTCATCAATGCCGTTGTTGCTAATCCACCAGAGGAGGTTCACTCAGAGGACTCATATGAAGAGCGTCCTACTCAAAAAAATGTACGCACCGATACAAATGAAGAAGGTGTGCGTACATGAAGTCAAAGGATTACTCAGAACCTAGGTAACCCACTTCCCTCCCTCCAAAAGGTATCAAACAAAGGGAGGGGAAAGAATCAGGTTACATATCCTTCCTCTGGAGAAGGTCAATCGATCTCGTTAGAGCAAAGGTTTGCACAACAAGAGGAAGAAATGAAAGAATTAAGAAGGTTGAATGCAGAACTACTTCAGAGTAGTCTTCTTCTTAAGAATGCTGAAGTCCGACAGCCGAAGGAATTTGTTGTAATTACTGAGATGGATCAGGAATATCCTCCTTTATCTGTACACCCTTAGAGGTCTAATCCTATGGGTCAAACGCAAAAACAGTTGGTAGCACTACCATCAGTTGCAGCACCAACCACCACATCTATCCAAGCTCCATTCGTTGCACCTACCCAAAACCAAGTTCAACCTGATGTTTCTCAAAAGTTAATAACTACTATTGAGTCATTAACAGCTCGGTTAAAACTATGGAAGGGAAACGGGCACAAGTTCAACCAGAAAATAAAGTTTACCCTGAATGGGTAGATTCAATTTCTCCTCCCTCCAGTTTTGGAAACCCTATTTTCCCCAGTTTCAATGGATCAGGAGACCCTGAACAACATTTGACACATTATGTGTCTTGTTGTGATCCTATGATGGGAACTCCAGAACAGCAAGAAGTAGTGAAACTCAGATGCTTCATGCGAACCTTGCAAGGACCAGCTTTTGTCTGGTATACAAGCTTGCAATCCCAGTCAATCATCGGATGGAAGGATCTTCGGAAAAAATTCCTTCTTCAGTTCATCTCAACTTTGCCAAAAACGACAGTTTTCGATCTTACAAATGGCAAGCAAAGGGAGAATGAAAGAGTCTCTGATTTCATTGCTCGCTGGAAGGTATTAACATATTCCCTGAGTTTAGCACTTCCTCAGGAAGAGCTGTTGCCAATCTGTGTGGAAAATTTGCGTGACGAATTACGCATGCCATTGATCCCTGTGAAATACACAAGAGGGTTTCGAGACCATACTTCAATCGCTCAGCAGATTAAATATTCTCTTATACATGCTAAGGTTAAATCTCATGTAATTCCATCAGCTCCAGGAAGGAGAAAGGGTAAAGCAGAAACTGCTCCAGTTATGCTTAAACAAGCACCTGTACCTATTTCTACATCAAAACCTTCATCTTCTCGAAGGGCTCCACCTCCTGAACGCCAATAACAAAGGCCGTTTCGTCCAAATGATCAAAGAGATCAATGACGAAAACAATTTGATGATTTGAAGAGTAAAACATACTCTTTCCGAAGTGGGCATGTTCCTGGTTACTTCATTTCAGCTCTGGAAAATAATTTGGTTCAATTACCAGTGCCCAAGAGGCCAAACAAGGAAGAAGATGAAGACCGTACCAATTATTGTCCCTTTCATCAAATGTTGGGGCATCCCATCCAGGAGTGTTTTGTCTTTAAAGACCTCATGAAAAAGATGGTCGACTTTGGGACAACTCAAGTTGAAAGGTTCTTCGACTCAGGTAGCCTGTGTCATTACTACAATTCCAGAGGAAGAAGGTGAATGGAAAGAAGTCAAAAGCAGAAATGCACAGAAGTATGATGATTGGATGGTCAGAAAGACAATCAATCGGACTCATTCCATTTTGTGAACACAATTAAAGAAACCAATTGTGTCTTCTACCATGAATATTGCGGTAAAACCCTCTTTATCAGAGGAAAAATCCTCAAAGAAACGGCTTGATTCAAAGAAAAAAAAGAATCAGAAGAAGATGAGTATGTGTCAAAGCCTAAATTGTCTTTGACTCTGGCAGACTTTATGCCATCTACTTCAAAGCAATGGGCACTGCCCCACCAAACGGCACAGCCTAAATAGGCTAATCAGGCAGAGTCTTTATCAGACGAAGAGTTAATCTTCGGTTCTGTTAATATGATTCAATTAACAGATCCATATTCCAGTATTGATGAGTCTGAATTCCCTGTATCAAATAAGGGAATCCGAGGAAGTTCTAGAGGTTCAGGATACAGGGGAAGACATGGATCTTTCCGAAGCCACTACTCCAATTCTACCCCTGCTAGCACTGTATATGCAGCAGAAACTCGTGGTAGAGCCCTTCAGCGAGCTCA
This sequence comes from Viscum album, assembly GCA_963277665.1. Taxonomy (NCBI): domain Eukaryota; kingdom Viridiplantae; phylum Streptophyta; class Magnoliopsida; order Santalales; family Viscaceae; genus Viscum; species Viscum album. The sequence continues at coordinate 961,126,202 of OY728150.1, forward strand.
AAAAGAACAAGCAAGTTCTTCTGCCAATGGACAACTCAGTTTTGGAATAGTTATTTTGGAAGACCGATTAAAGGTTCCATCTTCTTTATCTTAGCAAGTAAATGGATCTAATCAGTCTAATATTCCAAAACCAAGGATGTTGCCAACTTCAATACAAGATGCATGAGCTTCCAAAGCATCTGCTTCCAAGGTACCTGCTAAACCGCATATTCCTATTGGGAAACGTAGACCTATAGATCAAAAGTATGATATATTGAAACACTTGGCCCAAGTACCATCCAAGTTATCAATTTTGGATTCTTTGAATATGTCAAAAGATCTTCGGGAAGCATTCATCGAAGCTTTGTCAAGTCCTCATGAGTTTGAAGCTAAAATTGCTGCAGCTGAAGTCTATCACATAGAGAATAATCCTGCAGAATTCCATGCAGTGATATCTTTTACTGATAAAGATGAAGATGATGTTGTGCATGGGCACATAAAACCTTTGTACTTATCCGGCAAAGTCAATGGTGTAGATATCCGAAGAGCTTTCATTGACAATGGTTCAGGAGTCAACCTCATGCCCATTCGTACACTTCGTCGATTGGGCCTCACAGAATCTGATTTATCTCCTTCTACCATGATGTTACAAGGATATGATAAAAATGAACAAGAACCACTGAGCGAAGTTACAATCAGAACTTAGTTTGTAGATCTTGTATCCAATTCGGATTTCATGATTGTTGATCAAGACGCAGCTTTCAACGTCTTTCTTGGAAGACCCTGGCTACATCAACATGCAGCTATTCCTTCATCATACCTTCAATGTCTCAAATACTGTTTCAATGGTCAAGTTGGAACATTGTATGGTGATAAGGCCCCATTCAAGACATGTGAGTCTCAATACATTGAGGTGGAATTTTATCACATGAAGGGAAGAGAAAAATCTACAATGAAGGAAATTACCAAAGTTAATGCTCCATATGGTTTGGAGAAGATTCCAATAAATCCATTTACACATGTGAGTACAGATTATGTGTTACCTATCAGTCAAATTGACAAAATAGGCCCAAATCAAAATACTCTTATGGAAAGATCCATAATGTCAATTACGACAATCGATCCAGACAACATGGGAGAAATCGATAACCTACCAAACAGTGATGAAAGCCTAAGTGGTGATGTTTTCATTTCAACTGCTGAAGTCCAACAAGTCTATACTTTGCCAATCAGGCCAGAAGAAGTTATAGCAACACCAGAGGTGAATAATGATGTCGATTCTCAATCCATCATCTCCTCTTTATTTCCCAAAGAAGGCCCTTTATCATCAATAGGGTCGGAAATGAAAGCTTCTTCTTCGAAATGTGAAAATTTTGATATCTCTTATGATTATGAGAATTTCGTTTTGTCATCTACTTTGCAAGTAGAAACGGAAGAAATAGCACGTGATGAAGAGGAAGAGGAAGATCTTAGAGATGCTCCTCCAGCATTTTAAGAGGGTATCTCTACTACTGTGGATGAACTCAGAGAAGTAAATCTGGGTACAGAGAAAGATCCATGCCCCACTTCAATTAGTGCGGCCATGAACCTTGAAGAGTAAGAGATGTATATTTATTTTCTAAAGCAAAATAAAGATATTTTTGCTTGGAATTATACAGAAATGCCTGGGCTTGATCCTGATGTTTCTACTCATCATTGGGGTTTACCAAAAGAACATCTAGGATTTAAGAAAGCTGCGAGAAGAACACACCCAACTTATGCTTCCAAAATTGAAGCTGAAGTGGATAAGCTGATCAAAGCTAACTTTCTCAGAGAAGTTCAGTATCCCAAGTGGTTGGATAATATTGTACCTGTAAAGAAAAAGAATGGACAAATTAGGGTTTGCATCGATTTCAGAGATCTTAATCGGTATTGTCTTAAAGATGATTTCCCAGTTCCGATTACAGAACTCTTAATTGATGCAACCGCTGGCTATGAAGTACTTTCCTTCATGGATGGATATTCCGGATATAATCAGATCCGAATGGCCCTAGAAGATGAGGAATCTATAGCCTTCAGAGCCCCTCAAGGTGTGTTTTGTTACCAGGTGATGCCCTTTGGTTTAAAAAATTCAGGTGCAACATATCAACGCGCCATGCATCGTATCTTCAAACCTTTCTTAGGGAAGTTTTTTGAGTGCTATGTGGATTATTTGGTGGTTAAATCCAAACAATGTTCTGATCACTTGGTTGATTTGGAAGTCATATTCCACAAGCTTCGACAACATAATTTGAAGATGAACCCCTTAAAATGTGCTTTTGGGGTAACCTCATGAAAATTTCTCAGCTTTGTTGTACGCCATCATGGTATTGAAGTCGATCCTGAGAAGACCAAGTCAATCCTTGGTATGTCACCTCCTCAAAATTTGAAAGAATTAAGAAGACTTCAAGGGCACTTAGACTATATTCGGCGTTTCATCGCCAATTTTTGCAGGCAAAAGTTTACCCTTTACCAAATTATTGATAAAAGGAGTCACTTACCAGTGGACTGAAGAATGTCAAGAAGCGTTTTATTTTCTCAAGAAATACCTCTTGAGTCCACCAGTACTCATGCCACCTGTTGAAGGTAGACCACTTATCCTCTATGTGACAGCTCTAGAGCAATCATTGGGTGCCTTTCTCGCTCAAAAGAATGATGCTGGGAATGAAAATAGCCTCTACTATCTCAGTAGAACTATGCTTGAAGCAGAAACCCGGTTTTCAAGTATTGAGAAGTGCTGCCTGGAATTAATCTTTGCAGTTCAGAAACTGAGACACTACCTACAACATCACGAGGTCCAATTGGTATCTTGCAATAATCCGCTCAAATTCATCCTTAGTCGTCCAATGCTTACAGGACGTCTATCAAGGTGGGCAGTTATTTTGCAGCAGTTCGACATTCAGTATGTATCTCAAAAGGAAATAAAGGGCCAAGCTCTGGCTGATTTCCTGACTGAACATCCTTCAATGGAAGACACATCTTTAGATATTGAACTCCCTGACGAGGAAGTTTTCTCTATTCAAGAGAATCCTCAAACATGGGAAATGTATTTTGATGGTTCTTCCAGAAGTCCAATAGGAAAGAAAATGGAAAATCCTAAATTCAACAAAGTTGGTTTAGGAATTGTACTCATTTCTCCAGATAAGGCATTGTTACCTTATTCCTTTTTATTGTGGGAAGGTGGTACCAATAATGAAGCCGAATACCAAGCTCTTATCATAGGCTTGGAGTTAGCGCTCCAAGCACAAGTGAATCACTTAACGGTGAAAGGTGATTCAGACCTGGTAATCAAACAAGTCAATGGGGATTATGCCATCAGAAAAGAAGAGTTAATCCCTTTGTATGATTACGTCAGAGAGTTAATGGCGGAATTACCTTCAGAACCGACATTTTCTTATGTCCCAAGATCACAAAATGCTCAAGCTGATGCACTGGCTAATATAGCCACAGCTCTAGCAGATCCAAATCGGGACGAGACAACCATCAGTATTGCCCACCGTCGGGAAATTTCACCTTATTTTCAAGCCAGAACAGAGGAAATTAATGAAATTAGTCCCATTCCTGAACCGTATGGTCATACTACAGGATGGATGTCCCCTATCAGAAAATACCCTCAAAATGGAACACTTCCACCTGATAGAGCCGAGAAAGAACAAATCTGGCGATGTGTGGTAAATTTTACTCTTTATGATGGCCCAAACCACTTAGAGAAAATTTTCTACAAATGTGGTTTTGATGGAGTTCTTTTCAGATGCATTGATGGTGAAGAGACAATGGCTGTCATAAAAGAAGTGCATGCTGGAGTCTGTGGTGCCCACCAGTCTGGACATAGACTGTCTGATCAAATTCGAAGGCTTGGATACTTTTGGCCTTCAATGATACAGGATTGTGTTAATTTCACAAATAAGTGTCATTCATGCCAATTATATGCCAACTTCATTCATCAACCTCCAGAGTTGCTTCATACAGCTAAATACTCGTGGCCATTTGCCACATGGGGAATGGATGTGGTGGGACCTTACCCTTCAGCTACGACCAAGCAGTTTAAGTACATTCTTACTACTACTGATTTCTTTTCCAAATGGGCAGAGGTAGTACCTCTCAAAGAAGTCAGTTCTAAATGCATTGTTAGCTTCATCAAGTCTAACATCATTACTAGATTTGGTGTCCCTCATACCATATTGACGGACAACGGCACCAACTTCTGTTCTTCTAAGGTGAAGAAATTGTATCAAGAATACAACATTAAATCCAACCATTCATCTCGGTATCATGCGGCTGCCAATGGACAAATAGAAGACTTTAACAAGACTCTTTCAAATATACTGCAAAAGATGGTAGATAAAGATAAGAGGTCATGACCTGATAAACTCTTTCATGCTTTATGGGCTTATCAGACTACCACCCGCAATGCAACGCGGTCAACTCCATATTCGTTGGTATATGGAACAGAAGCAGTCTTGCCAATTGATGTTCAATTGCCCTCACTCAGAGTAACCATTTGTGATCAGTTATCTACAGATGAGAAATCCCAAAAGCGATTAAATGAATTGGAACAGTTAGATGAGAAAAGATTGTGCACTTTGCACCACTTGGAAATCTATCAGAATCAAATAGCACGAGCTTTTAACAAAAAAGTTCGTCTTCGTTAATTCATTCAGGGAGAATTGGTATTAGTTCTCAGAACTCCAATGATACCAGGAAAGAAACCTCCCAAGCTTGAGCCAAAATGGGAAGGACCTTATTCAATACATAGGGTCTACTCCAATGGAGCTTATTCATTAATCTCAATGGATGGAGAACTCATCACGACTCTAACCAATGCCAGATTTCTGAAGAAATATTTTATATAAACACAAAATATGGTCCCTAGAACCAAGATTCTTATAATTGGTTCATTCATCCATGGTCCAGTATGACCTTAAACTGCAACTGCGTCCAACATGACGTCAAACTGTAGGAAAGTCCCTCTTTCTTCCTTGTTCCAGTATGACCTTAAACTACAACTGCGTCCAACATGACGTTAAACTGTAGGAAAGTCCCTCTTTCGTCCTTGGTCCATTATGACCTTAAACTGCAACTGCGTCCAACATGACGTTAAACTGTAGAAAAGAAGTTGTCCCCACAACATGACACTAAACTGTGCAGCACCAGTTCGTCCTTGCTATATGACGTTAAACTATACAGCAATGGTATAGTATGGCCTTAAACTGCAACTTTGTCCCACACGACATTAAACCGTGAAAAAGTTCCCTAAAAAGTCCCGTATGAATTTAAACTACACCATGGTCCTATATGACATTAAACCGCACCATCCATGGTCCATTCATATGACCCTAAACTATTTAAAAGTCCCTTACGTCCATCAAGACGTTAAACTGTGACATCCTAAATACATGATGCTAAACAAAATAAAAGTCCCTTACGTCCGGAAAGACGTTAAACTACATAAACGGTAAAAAAAATCCCCAATGCATCCAACATGACGTTAAAATGATGCAATCTTTTGTCCTTACTGCATGACATTAAACTGCGCAGTCCCCCTGTCGTCCCAACTACATAACACTAAACTGTACAGAAAGTCCTTGATATGTCCTACATGACATTAAACTATATTTTGTCCCCGCTACATGACATTAAACCGCGCAACACCAATAGTCCTAACTGCAAGACTTTAAACTGCCTAGTCTCTTGATATGTCCTACATGACATTAAACTGTGCATCGTTAAGGTTTTTGTTACCTCTTGTTTCTCACACCGAGTATGACTCATGTGAGCTTAGAGCAAACCTCAACTATAACACTCTCTTTGTGCCGCTAACCATGTGTAAGTCCCAAAAACATTTTTTAGATCATTTTCCCCAAGAACAACTTGATCATTAATTCATTCTTTAATTGAACTACACAGACTTTGATCCTTGCCCTCCAGGCTGGGTATGTAGGCAACCTCCCAGGGTTCAAGCCCAAAAAAAAATCTCTTCACATCGGTTCACCACCATCTTATATGATGTTGATTCGTGAAACCGCCCCTGGAATCAATATCTTTACATTGATTAACTTTTGTCCTTGTTATATGACGTTAAACTATGAAACACTTTTGTCTGGTACGACAATAAACTAAAATACTCTTTGATTTCCTCATTTGAGAGAGAACTATTATTGACATTGATTTTTCAAACATGTTTCATTTCAAAAGACTACGTGCATGCATGGTAATACCTAAACTTTTTATCTCAGGTTAAACCATCATTGCACTAAAGTCCCCTTTCACCCTTCACATGTACGAACCAAATTTGTACAAAGGGTAGTTCTAGAACTACGTGGGCTTGATTCCCATCCTTATGGGATACGTAGGAACATTCGAGTATCCCTCCAATCCAGCCCCAAGTCTTTTGGGCCTAACCCCAAATTTCACTTTCAGTCCCTTATCTAAAAAGTTCTCATGAAAACACACATTGTGTATTCATTATTATGGTCCTAAATCTATGACCCTAAACTAAGATCTCTCATATTTTCGTTCTGCAAGACGTTAAACTGCATTTCAAGAACTACGTATGGCTTGATTCTCATTCTTATGAGATACGTAGTGAAGTCCAAAATTACAATTCAGGACCCAACCACAACATGATTATGGTTATCATTGACCTATGTATCTCTATATACATTGGACAATACCCATCATTATGTGTTATAATCCTAACCTTAAATATTTTCAAATCTTCATAACCCTTTTCATGACTTTAAGTCACAAAAATGTCAAACTTCTGAGAATTCTTTTTCCTGACTATGCAGCACATGCCCATAGGTGGCCTTGCATAAACAGTCCACATAACAGACTTGTTAGCCAAAAGATACTATTTTATTTAACTATGCAGCCAATGCCCTTAGGTGGCCCTGCATAATTCAACCCCCTAACGGGTTTGTTAAATGATGGTAACTTCATTCTTAGGAAGAATGCCTCTTTTGTCCTTATTTGTCTTAAACAACAGTATGTAGGGATCCGAAAAAAATAGCCATCCTTAACATATTTGTCCCATATCCTTTTTCATGATCTGAAAGTATTCAAGTCTATGGTTTATTCTTCTTCCCTACGTTTGGGTCAGACCTTCGTAGGAGTGATATTCATCCAGTTCTTCGATAATCTTGTCTGAAAATATCTTCTCCATATTCAAGTATCTATTTCCATACAAAAAACTCTATACTTTAGAAAATTTGAATCTCCATAAACTTTCACTGGATTTTAGCACTAGGAAAGTAAATTTATGAGAGTTCTTTTGCCTGACTATGCAGCACGTGCCCAAAGGTTGCCTTGCATAAATAGTCCACATAACAGACTTGTCAGCTGAAAGATGCTATTTATTTGACCATGCAACCAATGCCCTTAGGTGGCCCTGCATAATTCAACCCCCTAACGGGTTTTGTTAAATAATAGTTACTTCATTCTTGGAAACTACTTCTTATAATGCCTTTTAGCTCTTTTTCATATCATTCCTCAGATTCAAATATTCTTAAGCCATAGTTTACATTTTTTCTCTCATACGTGAGTATGGTAATATGTTTTCAGATAAATTGTCAAGGAATTGAATCAATTTTAATCCATTTTTGGTCAAAGCTATTTCAACCTTAAACATTAGCCCCTTTATGTCCGGCATGCATGACTTTAAACTGCCCACAAAAGACAAAGGAACTCTGAATAAAAGTCAAGTTCCAGCTCACTAAATATACATTTTTCTATTATTTAGGTAATATTCAACAATTAAAAGATTCAAAGTTTGTAGGGTTATTTTTTAATCCTAGTAAAAATCAAACTATGCTTACCAGGCCCATTGGCTTAAGTAAATTTGAAGCAGGTAGTGAAAGAATGTAGGTACAAATGATTGAAGATGAAAGTGTTTTTCATTGATACACAAGAGTTAGAAGGACATCCACAGACTGGAGTCTCTTCTCTTTTTCAAGAATTACACGAGGCTTTCAACATAACACTTCATTTGATTTACGGAATCCCGAGCTTCATCAGCAACCACCTGGAATTCATTCATTCAACTGGATACAATAAGAGATGCTGTGATACTAGCTCTTCTTGGAACAATTGTAAAAGGATGTTCTTAAGTGCGGTTTGAGAAAATTTTCTACTGATCAAACAGTGACTCTGTTTCTGTCCAAGAGATTTGGAAGATGGATACATGGATTTGAGAATGGAGTATTGGAAGTAAAGAGCCATTTGGAGAGAGTACTCTTTTCAGATATTTCTCTAATACCATGTTTGTCTTCTCTCCACCAACCGGTAGTGGAAAACATTTCAACCCATGGGTTTGCCATTTTCATATCTGCAAGGAAATAATATGGAGGAAGAATTTGAAAGTTCACACCATTGTTGTTGCTCTTAATGCACATCATAACCGAAATGAAAGAGTAGCAGCGCAGCTGCATTTCAGGTGTATAGTTCTTTGCATCTGGAACATTGACTCCTTGCAGGTGACCATGACCACATAGAGACAATTAGATGCTCTGTGGAAAATTAAGATGATATTTCTTCAATTACTTAGCCAAATCTAGGAGAGTGCTGTCGTAGATATCATAGTAATCGTGGCCAATGATGTTCATCATGTCATCAATCCACTTGCTAGCCAGTTCATCAGACATTTTAATTCCCTTAGGAGCCATTGAATCTTCCCAAAAGTTGAATAAATTAAACTCTTAAAATGGGTTTATTTTTTTCATAATACTTGTGAAAGATTTCGAAAAAATGGCTAAGGCATTAAGGCGCCCAAGTCTAAAACATGGCACGCAATTATTCGTGTGCCGCGCTAGTTTTTGACGTGCAAGTATAAACCGCGCAAGTAAAAATACCTTTACAATAGCGCGACAACAAGGAAAACATTGGAAAACAGAGCAACTTGCGCGGCTAAGATAACCTGCGCTGCGAGAGCTCGATGGTATGATGTCCGGAAATCCGGATGCTTGTACGGAGGTGAGTCCATGTATTTATAGGCCAAAAGGCCTATCTACGCGCCGTATCCAGTGCATTCAAGGCCTGCACGACGCCACATGCGTGCTTCCCTCTATGCCCTGAAGACTTGCGCGCCCCCTTTTCCTTTGGATGTATTCGATTTTCTCAGAGTCAAATCCTCATTTCTCTCTGGATCCAACTATGAGGGGGGACTTTTGTTGACGCTCCTTTCGTCACACAATCTAAAGATCGGAAAAGGGGAATATCTGAGCTCAAAGTGATTCACCCTTTGAAGAAAATATCAGAAATCGACAAAGGCATGAACAAAGGATCAAAAGAAACTGCACCGCGCAAGTTATATCACTGTCGCGCAAGTCCACTTGCGCGACGCCCTTATGGTCGCGCAAGTGACTTGTGCGGCCTAAGTGATAACCACCCGGTAACCGCTCGGGGTCTTCTTCTGCCTATAAATAGACCCTGTGGGCCCCCCATTCGAGAGGATCTTTTTTCCAAAAACTCGGATTGAAGCTCCCAACGCCCAAGTCTCTTCTCAAAGCTTCCGGAACACTTCTAAGGTGATTTCTTACCTAGAACGGAAGATCTAAAGAGATGGAGGAAGGCCAAAGTGTTGAAACTCATCAACACTTGCGCGCCTGAGTGGTCCTCCCTTAAGGGAAGTGGCCACACTTGCACGCCACCTTTATTCCTTCGATAGAACTTGCGCGTCCCTTTTCTGGAAGAACCTCAAGAGGTTTCTAAAGGGTTTACAAAAGAGTAGCTCAAGTATTTTAATGCTGGTTGAAAATCACGCAGGTACCCACATGTCGCGTAGGTATACCTGCGCGACCAATACTTGCGCGCCCACGTAAGACTTGCACGCCTTTCAAGACTTGTGTGCCCCTACCTTTTTTGGGTGCCCATCTTGCCCATTTTACCCCTCTTATGCCATTTCACCTTTCCTATTCAAGATTCAGTCTTCAAGATACTCTTCACAGCCATTTATGGCATGATTTCATGATTTGACTTCCTTATTTGAAAGGAATTCTGTGGAATATCTCTCAAAACATAGTGATTTATACATCTTTATGTCACCAAAGATTGAGAGTTCATTCATTCAACCTCATCCTTTAAGATGAGAGAATCCTTAACCTGGGTCTCCTTTTCAGGAATAATCCCCAGTTATAAGTCCTTTAATCTGGGCATCTTCCTCAGGGGAAGCCCCAAATTCTTAAAGTTCCCAAACCTGGGCATCCTCCTTAGGAGTAAGACCCAAACCTTAAATTCCTTAACTTGGGCCTCCTTTTTAGGAGTAAGTCCCAATCATAATCCTTTAACCTGGGCTTCCTTGTTAGGAATAAGCCCCAGTCATAAATCCTCCAAACTTGGGCCTCCTTTTTAGGAGTAAGTCCCAAGTCCCCTAACCTGGGTCTCGTTTTCAGGAATAAGTCCCAGTTATAATCTTGGGCTTCCTTTTCAGGAGTAAGCCCCAAGTCCCTTAAACTGGGCCTCCTTTTTAGGAATAAGTCCCAGTCATAATTATGGGCATCCTTTTCAAAAGTAAGCCCCAAGTCCCTTAACCTGGGCCTCATTTTCAGGAATAAGTCCCAGTCATAATCTTGGGCATCCTTTTCAGGAGTAAGCCCCAAGTCCCTTAATTTCTCTTAACCAGTCCTGATTTTCGTTTGATCTGGGATTCCTTCTCAGGAGTAAAACCCAGTTATCAATCCTCTCCTAATTTGGGTTTCCTTTTCAGGAATAAGTCCCAAGTTAGTGTATTCAAATCTCCATGAAGCACATATACCTTTATGGACCCTGTTCCTGGATTTTCTCTCTAAAAGTAAATCCTAAACCTTCATCTATCTGGGCAGTCATACATACATAAGCCCCAAACCATTTCTTATGATTCTATCATTCATGGCACAATTGTCTAATTTTTACCAATACCTCTGGTTTCTCACACCGAGCATGACTCACGTGAGCTTAGAGTGTAAAAGTAATTATGACATCCTTCTTTGAGCTATCAATCATAAATGTCATACTCCCTTACTCGAACTACGTGGGTTCTGATTGCTTTTCCAAAACAAAGGATATGTGGATATCCCATTTATGGGTTCGACCCCAACTCTGAAATAATCCATGTCCTTCTTAATGACAATAAACTTCAAGTTCCCCACTGAGTGGCTTTAAAACCAGCCTAGTCATCATAATGACCAATAGACTTTTATATAAATGTTTTGAAGGATACCATTGACCAAGAATCTCTAAATAGATACAGATGATTCTTTATTGATGAAGAACCTCGAATACATATAAAATATTCTCTAAATTTCTTACATATTTAATCATTGATTGTTAAAACTAAAGGAAAGCTCGTTTTATACTTGGTAATGTAATAAGGATTCACGAACATAACTTAAATCTATAAAGAGAGTCCCGGAGTAGACAATAATTCCCCTCAAAAAGGTGTGATGAGTCCGACCTCCCATCCTCTCGACCAATAAAAATTCTTAAGCCTTATCAGTCCACAAGCTAATGAGCGCCTACCTTTGGAAATTTGGTCCAAACAGATGTGGAATCATTGGATGTTTCCGGTTCTACAAACAAACCTGCTAGAAACCGATCGGAACGTTTGAATCTCAAATCAACGAGGTCATCCCCGAATTCCGTGCGGAATAGTGTAATATAAAATAAAATCCCAATAACAAGAAAGATGATCTTTAGAGGGAATGACATAAAAGAGTGTACTTAAAAAGAAAGAGAGGAGTAAGATCCCATACCTCAGGTCCGACTTGACTCGATCGTTCTTTAACGTCCTGAATAATAAACTTGAGTTAATTTCCACTTTATTAAGAACCTTTTTCTAGTTCATTATTACTTTTAGATCACTTATTTCAATTTTATAAACATTATTTAATCATTTATGTTAATAATGTTTGTTTTGTCGATATTTGGTTCTTAAGTCGAAAGTGGACTTCTTACAATTACATGTTGTTCGTGTGGTCAAAGGTTCTTTATATCCAGAATGACATTCCTGATTTGGATAGCATATATATCATATATATCCAGTATATACATGTATTTATAATATTACATAATCATTTAGAGGTAAGAATTGAAATGCACCGTTCATGGAGACGGTAAGCCGTACGTACGCATGAACGCTACTTTCATTTCTTTGTCACATTAATGGAATTAAAACAAAATGAGAGAGATATATATATGTGTTATAATTCCATAATGATATCCATAATTTTGATGTAATATATTACATATATATCCATTATATATATTTACTAATAATATTACATAACATTTTGAGATAAGAAATGAAATGTACCGTTCATGGAGACGGTAAGCCGTACGTACGCATGAACGCTACTTCCATTTCTATTTCATATTTAATGGAATTAAAACATAATGATACATAATAGTATTTTAATTCCAATATGGTATCATATATAATATTATTAAATATATCCTTTATACGTACCACATATGGTATTAACGAATCAAATCACTTTGAGGGGGCGGTAGTCCGCACTTCCTTAAATGAAGATATCGCGTTTACCCATAATGGAAACCATAAAGGTATGCCCAAAATGAAAAATACAGAAGCTTAAAGAAAACATTAACATATTATATATCACATATAAATATAGTGTCATCTTAATGTCCACCTTTGAAGGTGTTAGAGGAATGTTGAACAATCATCGTTTCGGGAGGCAGAAATTCACCATCCACAGAAACAGTATGTTCTTTAACCATTAGATGTAGGTGTGTGTAAGTGTAGCTCGAATCCTTCTTATAAAAACATCCTAGTATATTGAAGATACTGGATCTGTTATAAAAGAAATTAATAAAAAGAGATTAGGGGGTTGGAGAAGCAAAATAAAACAAAAGGACACAAGTGAAGACATTACCTTAAAATCGGGTAACTCCCTTTGGTTTGAGCTCAAAGGCTTCCTTGGGAAGACTTATGCCTAAAGTGAGGCTTCAAGGAGTAATAGAGGGAAGTGGAGAGACAAAATGGGAAGAGGTTGGCCGAGCCAAAAGGCGTTGGGAGTGTGGGTAAGGAGGTAGCGTTGGGGGCCTTTTATAAGAGGAGAGGAGGGACACTCTTGTAATGTTACAAAATGTAACTTTATTTTCAAAAGCATTTAGGATTTTAAAGGTACCATATTGATGTATTTCGAGGATAAGGTGATAAGGGTTCGAAACCCACTCATACAATAGGTTTTGGACATGTGAATGTCTTAGATATTACATTATCATTCCATTTTATTTAAATCATTAAATAATGATGTCATCTCTTCATCATCATGATGTCATAAATAATTTAATATATTTATTGTCTAAAAATTATAAAAAAAATACTATGACATAGGAAATACTTTTAGCTTTACAATGAATATTTATAGTCAAAAATATGACTTTTATAACCCCACTTAAGAATTGTTTTAGTAAAACATATCATGTTTGTGTCATTTTTACTTTTACATTAAATAAAAAGTTATTTATGTCATTTCCCAACCAAAGTGGCTCCATGGGGTCCCCAAGTTGACCCATGGCTTGTCTTGGTCGGCCATCACACATAAAATGAGGTTAGGACATGTTTCAAGTTCATTTCATATTATTAAAACATTATTTGTACCTTAAACTACACTAATTACCTCTAATCGCGATTAAAAACAGAATAAGTTACTATTCACCAAAAAATTATTTTTATCCCATTGAACCAAATTTTACTTCTTAATGACAAACATGTATGTTGGATTTTTTAAATTCAAAACAAAAAGATGGAAAAATTTCATTTAAACGGAAAAATCAGTTTTTATAAGTACTACTTAGTGGTTTCACTATTCATCAAAAATTGAAGTTTTTCAGAAAAATCCCAAAAATTCACCCTAAGCTATATTTGATATTGAGAATTCAAAAATGAAGTCTATTTTAAAAAATTCAAAACATATCAGTCACAATAATTAATTTAATAATTAATTCTCACTGTCAAAGCAAATAGCGTGTTTTTATGAAACAATAAGTATCAAAAGATTGACACTAGTTTAATTCTGATTTCAAAGTGAAATTAATTCCAACGACCACTATTGGATTTAATGGTAAAAATATATTCTAATTTCACTTTAAAAACAATTCAAAAGATAATCTAATAATATAAATAAATTAGATTAAAAAGAGGTTTTGAATTAAAATACAACATTTTACACTATTCATTAAAAAAAGAACTTTATCGGAAAGGTACCAAAAATTTACACAAAGTAAATTTTGATGTCCCGATTCTCAATAAGAGTTTTATTTGGTCCGAAATAATGTTTAAGAGTGAACAAAACTATATTTAATGACGGTTCACCACCAAAAGGCGATAAGTGAACCTTTAGTGAAAACTAGGGCATATACGCCTAAAATTGAATTATTTCCGTATTTTAAGCCATTATCCTTTATTGGATAAATGTAAAAACATTTAAAAACATATATAATCATATTTTAGTTATTTATATCCATTCCCGCCAATACAACGGCTACATGTTAACAACCATTTAAAATAATATTATTTTATTATTAGAGTGCAACATAAGATTCCCAAGAAACTCGTTGTTGCATGTTGGGTACGCCATCGAGCATAGCGTCCTCTTTAAAGTCATATTAATATTTTATTCACAAATATGGATAAATATGAAAATGTCATATTCTTTATTTACCTGGGGTGTTACATCCTTCCCCCTTTTTTGGGAATTGCGTCCTCGCAATTTTAAAATTGGGCTTGGAAACATCCTTGAAAGTCCCACATCGGAACAAGAGTCGGTAAAACAATCACTTTAAAATAAAGAAAGATAAGCATAGAGGTCACCTGATTTAACCCATACTAGGACTCCATGTAGGAAAACATGGACATGGAGGAGAAAACATAGGGTCATGTTCTGATGGAGAGTGATAGAAAATATGTTTAGGAGAAAGTTAACAATAAGAAAATCACAAACTTGTGATGGGTTAAACGGTGTTGGGTTCCCCAGTAGGAAAAGATAATAGACAACATTTTTGTTTTAAGTTAATTTTTATTGAGGAATTTATTCATAAGGAAACATAATCACTTATCATGTTGACTTTCAACTTTTATTATATTCCTTACAAAAACTCAATTTTTTTTTTCCAAAAGACGAGTATTTAGGGAGACTTGTTCGCATTAAGAGTACTATAATCAACTTCTAGAGAATCACCTAATCCAAAAAAGAGAACTATATACTTCCCATATCTTTAGACCTTAAACATAACCAAAACCAAAAAGGTTAGTACAAGGTCAGATAATCCAGAAAAGGATAACCCTTTATAAAAAGAAAATCTATTCTTAATCTCCAAAATTTGTCAAACAAAACCCAAAGTTCAACAAGGATCATCCGATAAACAATTTGTCCATAAAATTCTTCAAAGTAAACCAATATAAGATTGAAACCCAAATATTTTAAGGATTTAGTCACATAGTCTTCCAAGTTAAATCGTAACATTTATCTCCAAACAACATCAGTTGCTCCTAAAGTCTCGTATTGAAAAGTAATTAACCTAATCACATATTCTCCATGATAGGTTAATGATTTTCATAAATAACCCAAAATCAACTTACTCTTAATTCATAAAATCATATAACTAAAAATAATCGGTCAAACTAACCAGGGACTTCACGTAGTCTAGTGGTAGGCGATAAATACCAGTCGCACTTTGGTTGTGGGTTCGATTCCTGCAGCTTTGTCCGACGCGACGGGTTGTCACACGGTCTGCGTGTTGTCTTTTTTCCAAAACTATATAATTCTTAAATCATTCCCCAAAAAGAGATAAAATCATCAAAAATGATCATAACATATTTTAACCTCAAGTTTATCTCATGCCTTTCATTTTCCAACTTATCATATAATAACCCATAATTACCTCAAAAGTAAGGATC
Organism: Viscum album; assembly: GCA_963277665.1. NCBI lineage: Eukaryota > Viridiplantae > Streptophyta > Magnoliopsida > Santalales > Viscaceae > Viscum > Viscum album. The sequence goes on from OY728150.1 coordinate 961,142,097, forward strand.
ATATAAACTCTAATGGTTACCTTTATAATTATTACCTGAACTTCCACATCGATTGGTCATCTTGTACATTATGCATTAAAGATCATACCAAGGTTCAAGTTGTTGATCATGACTCCTTGATAGTTGGTTTAGAACAACCACGAGTTTCCTCATTGAATCCCCCATTTTATCTAGTATCTTAATCATAGAACCACCACAGTTTCCTTCAAACCTGTTGCCTCTTTGGTGCCTGCTAGATCCATCCATTCACTAAAAACAGAAATGTTAGTGTGAGTATATCAACAAAACCATCATGTACTAATGAGGAAGATAACCACTAAGATATACTTACTTATTCACTTTATCTAAAACTAGGACTCATTCTGAAATCCTAACCTTTATGGTAATGTCACTTATGCTTAAAGAATACCCTAACCTCTAAAGTTATCTATACCGACCTCTGATACCAACTATAAGGCCCCATCCTTAAACCTTACTTCATCTTGAGTTATTACAAGATTACACATTGATGATCTTTTCAGGTTTAGAGTTTTAGAGAAATAGATCATGAAACTTGCATTACATTCCACATTTAAACAAAGTGGTTACATAAAAGACAGTATTCATTCTTCCCATCAACAGAAGCATATTGAAAATAAAACATGGATTCTTTCTTGACACATCCTTGACACTATCATCACATCATGTACCTTTCCCTTGACCTGTGAAAAACATTTCAAAAACTTGGGATGAGCATAAAAAGCTCAGTAAGGTTTATAAAAATATGGAAAGGAAACATGAGTTCATATATACATAAGAATGAAATAATACTTTACCCATAAAACATAGTCACTTTAAAATACCTCAACAAAAAATGAATAAATCATAGAAAACATAAGACATAAAAGGTAACTTGAGGCATTCATAACATTATTACGTAGGGAGTATCCCTCTTGGTTACGTTTGGAATACCCATCACAGTATATTCCCTAAATCTCTTCGGAGAAACCTTAACGTTTCACTCCTTCGCGTTACCCAATGCATTGGAGAGCTATATCGGGCTCACCCACCCTTAGTTTATCATGGAACCACCCATCTTCATAATAATGCCCAAGAACCTCAACATAATCGTATCACATAAAACATGCATAAAGGAAACATAACATTTCCACCTTTCAATCACAGGATTTCAATACAACACATTGATATAAAAACATTATGAAAACCATTTTCAATACCAAAATAAAATAAAATTAAAACATGGTATTTATTTTTTCTTTTAAAAAGAAGGTATGGCTTGTAGAGGAAGCCAAAACTCAAATAACGGTCACGACGGCGGAGAAGTCGTTGTCGCCGCATACGTATGACAAAAACATTCCCTTTTTTCGTTTAGTAAATGCTTCGTATAAAAAAGATTCCTTTTGAATAAACGTAAAAGTCAAAGGGGTTTATACACTGTATAAAAGAAAGTTGTGTATAAAATAAAATATGCCTCAATGAAAGGAGATTGAGATGAAGTCCCATACAAAGACGATATCATTGGTTTAAGGATAAATCAATTACATAATTATGTGTGACAAACGAATACACCAAATATAAGTGGATATTAAGTGTAAAATAATCAAAGGTCATTCACACATATTCAAAAGATGACATATTCAATAACTACATGTTGAACCCAAAGAAATCGAAATTGGGTTAAGAAGTTCCCTTGACAGCCGAACGACGTCACATCAAAATGAGTTGATGAGAGATAAAAAAAAGGTACCTCATCACTTGGACACAAAATTTACATCAATAAGGATATATGAGAACATATCCCAATATAACAATATGTAAATTAAAAGACCCAACAAAATAATTCTTTTAAAAAGAGGAGGGTGAAAGGTTCCCTTACCGACTTGGGTATCTTTCAAAACATACACCCCATGAAAGAAGGACAATACAACATTGATGTAAATACTCATAATAGAAATTTTATTGCACAATGAGTAAAATAATGGGCAGTACATACACCACTCAAAGGAAATTGTGGCAAATGTAGCATAAATCTCACGGGAATAAAAGTGAGATGAAAAATCCCTTATGAAAACTCGGCAGCCTAACGACGCCACATAAAACTTACAAAAATGTATTGATGAGATCAAATAGGGTATCTCATAATATTAAAATAAAGTTTATAGAAAGAGTAATATAAAATAACATCCCCCAACATAACAAATAGTAGCTTAAAAGAAGTGACATAAAGGAGAGTACTTAACGAGAAAGAGAGAGGTTAGATCTCTTACGAATATTCTGCAGCCTAACGGCGCCACTCAAAACTTCCAAAATGGTTTGATGAGAGAGAATAGGGTCTCTCATCACATGAACATAAAAATTACAGTAAGTGTAATATAAAATAACATCCCAATAACATGAAATATGATCTTTATAGGGAATGACATAAAAGAGTGTACTTAAAAAGAAAGAGATGAGTAAGATCCCTTACCTCAGGTCCGACTTGACTCGACCGTTCTTTAACGTCCTGAATAATAAACTTGAGTTAATTTCCACTTTATTAAGAACCTTTTTCTAGTTCATTATTCCTTTTATATCACTTATTGCAATGTTATAAACATTATTTAATCATTTAAGTTAATAATGTATGTTTTGTCGATATTTGGTTCTTAAGTCGAAAGTGGACTTCTTACAATTACATGTTGTTCGTGTGGTCAAAGGTTCTTTATATCCAAAATGACATTCCTGATTTGGATAGCATATATATCATATATATCCAGCATATACATGTATTTATAATATTACATAATCATTTAGAGGTAAGAAATGAAATGCACCGTTCATGGAGACGGTAAGCCGTACGTTCGCATGAACGCTACTTTCATTTCTTTGTCACATTAATAGAATTAAAACAAAATGAGAGAGATATATATATATATATGTTATAATTCCAGAATGATATCCATAATTTTGATGTAATATATTACATATATATCCATTATATATATGTACTAATAATATTACATAACATTTTGAGATAAGAAATGAAATGTACCGTTCATGGAGACGGTAAGCCGTACGTACGCATGAACGCTACTTCCATTTATATTTCATATTTAATGGAATTAAAACATAATGATACATAATAGTATTTTAATTACAGTATGGTATCATATATAATATTATTAAATATATCCTTTATACGTACCACATATGGTATTAATGAATCAAATCACTTTGAGGGGGCGGTAGTCCGCACTTCCTTAAATGAAGATATCGCGTTTACCCATAATGGAAACCATAAAGGTATGCCCAAAATGAAAAATACAGAAGCTTAAGGAAAACATAAACATATTATATATCACATATAAATATAGTTTCATCTTAATGGCCACCTTTGAATGTGTTAGATGAATGTTGAACAATCATCGTTTCGGGAGGCAGAAATTCGCCATCCACAGAAACAGTATGTTCTTTAACCATTAGATGTAGGTGTGTGTAAGTGTAGCTTGAATCCTTCTTATAAAAACATCCTAGTATATTGGAGATACTGGATTTGTTATAAAAGAAATTAATAAAAAAAGATTAGGGGGTTGGAGAAGAAAAATAAAACAAAAGGACACAAGTGAAGTCATTACCTTAAAATCGGGTAACTCCCTTTGGTTTGAGCTCAAAGGATTCCTTGGGAAGACTTATGCCCAAATTGAGGCTTCAAGGAGTAAAAGAGGGAAGTGGAGAGACAAAATGGGCAGAGGTTGGCCGAGCGAAAGGATTTTGGAGTGTGGGTAAGGAGGTAGCGTTGGGGGCCTTTTATAAGAGGAGAGGAGGGGCACTGTTGTAAAGTTACAAAATGTTACTTTATTTTCAAAAGAGTTTCGGATTTTCAAGGACCCACATTAATGTATTTCGAGGATAAGGCGATAAGGGTTCGAAATCCACTCATCCAATAGGTTTTGGACATGTGTAGGTCTTAGATATTACATTATCTTTCCATTTTATTTAAATCGTTAAATAATGAGGTCATCGCTTCATCATCAAGATGTTATTAATAATTTAATTTATTTTTTGTCTAAAATTTATAAAAAAAATACTATGACTTAGGAAATACTTTTAGCTTTCCAATGAATATTTATAGTAAAAAATATGACTTGTACAACCCCACTTAAATTTTTTTTAGTAAAACATATCATGTTTGTGTCATTTTTACTTTTACATTAAATAAAAAGTTATTTATGTCATTTCCCAACCAAAGTGGCTCCATGGGGTCCCCAAGTTTACCCATGGCTTGTCTTGGTCGGCCATCACACATCCAATGAGTTTATTACATGTTTCAAGTTCATTTCATATTATTAAAACATTATTTTTACCTTAAACTACACTAATTATCTCTAATCGCGATTAAATACTTAATAAGTTACTATTCACCAAAAAATTATTTTTATCCCATTGAACCACATTTTACTTTTTAATGACAAACATGTATGTTGGATTTTTGAAATTCAAAACAAAATGATGGAAAAACTTCATTTAAACGAAAAAATCAGTTTTTATAAGTACCACTTAGTGGTTTCACTATTCATCAAAAATTGAAGTTTTTCAGAAAAATCCAAAAAATTCACCCTAAGCTATATTTGATATTCCGAATTCAAAAATAAAGTCTATTTTACAAAATTCAAAACATATCAGTCACATTAATTAATTTAATAATTAATTCCCACTGTCAAAGCAAATAGCATGTTTTTATGAAACAATAAGTATCAAAAGATTGACACTAGTTTAAGTCTGATTTCAAAGTGAAATTAATTCCAATGACCACTATTGGATTTAATGATAAAAATATATTCTAATTTCAATTTAAAACCAATTCAAAAGATAATCTAATCATATAAATAAATTAGATTAAAAATTGGTTTTGAATTAAAATACAACATTTTACACTATTCATTAAAAAAAGAACTTTATCGGAAAGGTACCAAAAATTTACACAATGTAAATTTTGATGTCCCGATTCTTAATTAGAGTTTTATTTGGTCCAAAAGAATGTTTAATAGTTAACAAAACTATATTTAATGACGGTTCACCACCAAAAGGCAATAACTGAACCTTTAGTGAAAACTTGGGCATATACGCCTAAAATTGAATTCTTTCCATATATTAAGCCTCTATCTTTTATTGGATAAATGTAAAAACATTTAAAAACATATATAATCCTATTTTAGTTATTTCTATCCATTCCTGCCAATACAACGGCTGCATGTTAACTACCATTTAAAATAATATTATTTTATTATTAGAGTGCAACATAAGATTCCCAAGAAACTCGTTGTTGCGTGTTGGGTATGCCATCGAGCATAGCGTCCCCTTTAAAGTCATATTAATATTTTATTCACAAATATGGATAAATATGAAAATGTCATATTATTTATTTACCTGGGGTGTTACATCCTTTCCCCCTTTTGGGAATTGCGTCCTTGCAATTTTAAAATTGGGCTTGGAAACATCCTTGAAAGTCCCACATCGGAACAAGAGTCGGTAAAACAATCACTTTAAAATAATGAAAGATAAGCATAAGGGTCACCCGAGTTAACCCATACTAGGACTCCATGTAGGAAAACATGGACATGGAGGAGAAAACATAGGGTCATTTTCTGATGGAGAGTGATAGAAAACATGTTTAGGAGAAAGTTAACAATAAGAAAATCACAAACTTGTGATGGGTTAAACGGTGTTGGGTTCCCCAGTAGGAAAAGTTAATAGACAACATTTTTGTTTTAAGTTAATTTTTATTGAGGAATTTATTCATAAGGAAACATAATCACTTATCTTGTTGACATTCAACTTTTATTAGATTCCTTACACAAAATCATATTTTTTTTTCCAAAAGACGAGTATTTAGGGAGACTTGTTCGCATTAAGAGTACTATAATCAACTTCTAGAGAATCACCTAATCCACAAAAGAGAACTATATACTTCCCATATCTTTAGACCTTAACCAAAACCAAAACCAAAAAGGTTAGTACAAGGTCAGATAATCCAGAAAAGGATAACCCTTTATAAAAAGAAAATCTATTCTTAATCTCCAAAATTTGTCAAACAAAACCCAAAGTTCAACAAGGATCATCCGATAAACAAATTGTCCATAAAACTCTTCAAAGTAAACCAATATAAGATTGAAACCCAAATATTTTAAGGATTTAGTCAAATAGTCTTCCAAGTTAAATCCTAACATTTATCTCCAAACAACATCAGTTGCTCCTAAAGTCTCGTATTGAAAAGTAATTAACCTAATCACATATCCTCCATGATAGGTTAATCATTTTCATAAATAACCCAAAATAAACTTACTCTTAATTCATAAAATCATATAACTAAAAAGAATCGATCAAACTAACCAGGACTTCACGTAGTCCAGTGGTAGGCGATAAATACCAGTCGCACTTTGGTTGTGGGTTCGATTCCCGCAGCTTTGTCCTATGCGACGGGTTGTCACAAGGTTTGCGTGTTGTCCTTTTCCCAAAACTATATAATTCTTAAATCATTCCCCAAAAGGAGATAAAATCATCAAAAATGATCATAACATATTTTAACCTCAAGTTTATCTCATGCCTTTCATTTTCGAACATATCATATAATAACCCATAATTACCTCAAAAGTAAGGATCATATAAACTCTAATGGTTACCTTTATAATTATTACCTGAACTTCCACATCGATTGGTCATCTTGTACATTATGCATTAAAGATCATACCAAGGTTCAAGTGGTTGATCATGACTCCTTGATAGTTGGTTTAGAACAACCACGAGTTTCCTCATTGAATCCCCCATTTTATCTAGTATCTTAATAATAGAACCACCACAGTTTCCTTCAAACCTGTTTCCTCTTTGGTGCCTGCTAGATCCATCCATTCACTAAAAACAGAAATGTCAGTGTGAGTATATCAACAAAACCATCATGTACTAATGAGGAAGATAACCACAAAGATATACTTACTTATTCACTTTATCTAAAACTAGGACTCATTCTGAAATCCTAACCTTTATGGTAATGTCACTTATGCTTAAAGAATACCCTAACATCTAAATTTATCTAAACCGACATCTGATACCAACTATAAGGCCCCATCCTTAAACCTTACTTCATCTTGAGTTATTACAAGATTACACATTGAGGATCCTTTTAGGTTTAGAGTTTTAGAGAATTAGATCATGAAACTTGCATTACATTCCACATTTAAACAAAGTGGTTACATAAAAGACAGTATTCATTCTTCCCATCAACGGAAACATATTGAAAATAAAACATGGATTCTTTCGTTACACATCCTTGACACTATCATCACATCATGTACCTTTCCCTTGACCTGTGAAAAACATTTCAAAAACTTGGGATGAGCATAAAAAGCTCAGTAAGGGTTATAAAAATATGGAAAGGAAACATGAGTTCATATATACATAATAATGAAATAATACTTTACCCATAAAACATAGTCACTTTAACATACCTCAACAAACAATGAATAAATCATAGAAAACATAAGACATAAAAGGTAACTTGAGGCATTCATAACATTCTTATGTAGGGAGTAACCCTCTTGGTTACGTTTGGAATACCCATCACAGTATATTCCCTAAATCTCTTTGGAGAAACCTTAACATTTCACTCCTTCGCGTTCCCAATGCATTGGAGAGCTATATCGGGCTCACCCGCCCTTAGTTTATCACAAAACCACCCATCTTCATAATAATGCCCAAGAACCTCAACATAATCGTATCACATAAAACATGCATAAAGGAAACATAACATTTCCACCTTTCAATCACAGGATATCAATACAACACATTGATATAAAAACATTATGAAAACCATTTTCAATACCAAAATAAAAGAAAATTAAAACATGATATTTATTTTTTCTTTTAAAAAGAAGGTATGGCTTGTAGAGGAAGCCGAAACTCAAATAACGGTCACGACGGCGGAGAAGTCGTTGTCGCTGCATACATATGATAGAAACATTCCCTTTTGTCGTTTAATAAACTATTTTATGTTTTAAGTTATGAATTGTGTCAATTTTGGACACTATTCATACTTGACATTTTTTAAAAATTCATAACAACCTGATTCCTTAGAAAATAATGCTTTAAATCAATTATAATATGTAAATATGGTCCATATAATTCTTAGATGACATAAAAATAACCAAATTACATTTTTCAATATTTATAAATTCATTTATTTGAATATTTCTTTAATGTGATTATCACTACATATTAATTATGTCATAAATAACTAAATTTATATAATGTATAATAATTATAAATAAAATACCATGATATAGGAAATATTTTTCTATTTGTAATGAACATTTATAAACATATATATCAGTTATATAACCCTATATTAAAATCCATTTATTAAAAGATATATGTTTAGGTGATAATTATCTATACTATAAATTAAATCTTATAAAATGTAATTTTCACATCCAAGTAAATCCATGGGGTCCAAAATCTACCCAATGATTCCCATGGTCAGACATAACTCATCCAATAGAATTAAGACATGTGTTAGGGTAGTTCAATGTTATTATAATATTATTTGTTTGCCCTTATTTACCAGATTTACACTTTAACCATGGTAAAACAAATATTTACTGAAGTTACTATTCATAATGTCAAAAATTAAAGGGTAAATATTTAAATAATTTGAAACTTCATATTAAAAATATGGAATCCATTTTTAAAAATTCAATACAAATAATTTGTATTAATTAATTTAAAATTAATTTACATAGTCAAAACAAAAGGTAGGGTTTTTAAGAAGTAATAACTATCAAAAGATTGACATGTGTTTCTATAAAATTTAAAAGTAAAATTACCTACAATGAACAAGACTGGATTAAATGATAAGAAAATAATTTAATTACACATTAAAAAAATAAAAATTTAATGTAACTCTATAAATAAATTATATGAAAGGAATGTTTTGAATTAAAATGCAGTATTTCTAACTATTCAGAAAAATTTGAATTTTATCTGAAAAACACAAAAAATTCAACAAAAGTAAATTTTATGTCCTGATTACAAGGAAGAAGTTTACTTTAAAAAATTTATCTTAAAAAATTTTGAAAAATAGATTTAAAATGGGTGCCCCATCAAAAGGTGGTAAAACTGTATTTTTTTGAAAAATACTTCTTTTATCCAAAATATTGATTTTGTTCTCATATCATGTTCTAGAAAATGTGTAATATGAATTCAAATGTTATATAAAATTAAAATTTTGGTTAATACAATTCATGAAAGATTGTTTATATCCCATTAAATAATAATATTTTAATAATATTGCATTGTTTAGTGAAACTCGCTATCATGTGCAACACAAGATATTGAGGAAGGTCGCTCTAGTGAGTAACGCAAGACAAGTCAGTGTTGCGTGCAGTGTAAGATTCCTTTGGTGTTTCAGATGACATAATAGAAAATTAGTTCATTTATACATTGAACCAAATATATACTCAGTGATGTGTGAAATGAATTCTATCAAAATAAATTGAAATTGTGTGTAACACAAGCCAAATAAAGTGTTTCTTATACTGCAAGAAAATATGGTGTTGTGTATAGTTCAAGATAATCTTTGTGTAGCGTACAAAACAAGAAATCAATGAAACTAAAAGAATCAATCTCATTGAATAATGGGGTGTTATAGAAACATTCATTATACTGCATAATTTTGGTAGAGCTCCCAGTATTCTTTGAACATGAGTTATATTATCTATTATTTCACCTAGAGTAGTAATAACATTTTTAATACATGTAAAATAATGAAACATCTACTTCAATTATTCATTATCTTGTATATTGAAGTCATGGTATTCTTATCAGACCATTATTATCTTTGTTCTTTTGATATTTTCCGTCCCATAGAGAGTGACTTGAAGTATTCTCCACATGTCATTGACTATATTACAAGTTGAAACATGGGTAAAGAAACTTCTAATTTTCTCACAGTATAAAATATTCTTATCTTTATATTTCGAAACATACCTATACATGCCATTACTTAACAGTTTATCTAAATAAACTTCAGGTAGCTCATATGGATTCTCCATTTTTATACAATGATCTAAACATAATTTTTTTAGGTATTCTTCCATTCTCTCTTTCGAATATGCATATTCGCTTCCACAAAGGCATGGGGGTTTTGTGGAATACATTAATCATTGGAATTAAAACCTTAAATATTATTGAACTAATATTTTATTCTTTACACTATTAGTTCTAGGGTATCATATTATCAAAATGATTAAAAATAAACAGTATAACTATATCCATAAGAATAAAAAACAAAAAAAAAAGATGCTAACTAATAAGAGATAAGCATCCAATAACAATTTTTTGGTATTAAACTTATAGATCTCTTGACCATGCTATGGTAACAATTATTATATCCTAATTTATAGAAATAATTATCAGTGGGGGTGGATTTTTAATTAAAAATTTAATGGAAAAACAATCAGAGTTTATTAATTAAAGATACTTCAGTTAGTGTTGTGTTCAGGATGTGTAGTGTAATTGAAATAAAAGTGATGAAAATATTGTTTTGACAATGGTTTGGATCACCTGGATCCTAGTACACTAATAAAATATCTATACATAGTGAGAATATTGTTTCCAACCAATAAAATTACTTTTAGAGGATTGATAACTAGTTTATACACTTCCATTTACAAAAACATGAAGGCACAATCCAAAAATTTTATATGAGTCTTTAAACTAGTCTATGAACTAATTTTTTTTGGGAGACAAAACCCCAAACTTTATTTTGGGTGGTAGAATAAACAATAACTATAAATAATTTTTATTGTGAATATAACAGACCTAAAGGCACATATTATAGACAGATAAAGAAATGATTAGATAAAGAAAAAAATACAAAGAATATCAAAAGAATAACCACATGATTAAAATAATTAAGAATGATGATCTTGATCACTTAAATAGTAGAGGATGGTATAGATGAACTAAATTTGTTATCTTAATAAGGAAACATAAGTTTAAATAGTTCTTTATTAAATATAAAGTACAAAATTGTATCACTATTAGTTATAAAATATTATTTTGAATAAACTATATGATGCTTATTTAATCCCTCGATCTTCTGTCAGTGGACTAATCTCACAAAAATAAATCAAATATATTCTAGGTGCATCAAAATATCTGATCGCTACATTTTACATTTTAGATAATTACAAAACAAAACATTATTATTTAATTTAATTGGAAATATCACACTAAATATCAAATAATTTTCATCAACTTTTTTTCTGCATGAAAATTAAACATAAATATTACAAATTGACCATCAATACAAATAGGTATATTTCAAATTTATAAAATAGATAAAATTTTATGAATAAATGTGCAGTTAGCTAAAATTGTAATAATTCATAAAAATATAGTATCATATACTGCACATGTGTAATATATTTCATGTGTGTAATATACTACATTTGTTTAATATATATATATATATAATATGATTAATTTTTTTAGACAACATCTAATTGTTTGTTTAGAAAAAAATAATAAAATAGTAATTAATTAAAAACTATTTAAATTAGATCAAATAAATAATACTAATTATACTTTTAGAAAACTATTTAACTAAAGGTCGGTGAAAGAATACTTGGAAGTAAAATATTTTTTCCAGAACTAACAAGATACCACTAATTTAATATACTATCAATTGGTTAAAATGATCTACTATAGAATATGAGTAGCTAAAATTGATATAAAATAGTAGAGATAACATTGGTGTTAGAGAAGTGAACTGCTACCAGTGATGAACTAACCTCATGGAGGGAAGATGATACTACCATTTCTATAAGTACCAGAGCTTCTGTTGTTGGTTATCTATCATTAACAAATAAGGATAAGTAAAAAGTTTCTTATAAAACTACCAATCCTTCCATTTCTATGTAATGAAGCTATTATCAAGTGGTTGGTTAATATACCATCATTAAATAGTATATTATACTACCATTCAGTTGATTGATCTACCATCAACCCATTTGATTCGGTATGGAATAATATAAATATTGGGAGATCAACACCATGTAAGGCCAAAGTGGAGCTACTTGACGATGTTATAATGTGTCCGAATAGCTTTTTGAAACTTTTTCTTCATTTAGAATAATTATGTTATTCAAATAACCACATTCATGTGAGGAGGCTTGTCGTTCCATTTCATAATAGTATTTTTTGAAAATAAAACATTGAGACATTGGGTTCGATCGTTTTATTTTTTGGATAAATTATAGAGATATAGATTCAATGCAATGAGGCTCAAAAATGAAGATAACAAGGGAATGACTAAATGGTATATATGGATCTAATTTGGTTGTGATTATCATATCCATATATTTTTAATTATATAAATAGTGTAGTGTGCACTAGAGTCCCAAATCATAAACATGCCTGAGTTATGCTCTGTTAAATCAATTAGAACGTTACACAACACTCTCAATCTAGAAGTAAGAGATTACCACCCACACAAACCTATGAACACATCTGGGATTCCTTGGCGGTGACGAACCCCACTGGACCACTTACTCTATACTATGCAATCCTATAAGTATGATTCCCTCCATGACTATACATGGGCTACCCACCACTATAGATTGTAAACTTTTTGTGGATCTTCCATAGGACTGACCAATGATTCCCTATGTGGGTAAATTATTATTCCTTTGAGCTAACCACGCTTATAACCTATTTTTTTTTACTAAATTCACCATTTAAGAATGATATAAATTCAATATATTTAAAACAGTATGATGAAAGATAAAAGTATATTAAATTTATAATTAACATTTTTCAGAACATTATTAATAAAACAGATAGATTAAAAACCTTAAAATATAAGTATTAATCATAAAATACATGTATTTAAAATAAATAAAGATAACATAAAATGTGAGGAAAGTGAAGTTCATCAAATCAAAAATATAAGAGATTAGTCATATTAATGTGAAAACACAATTATAAAGTAATTCCAGAACTATTTTAATTTAATTTAATTTAATTTAATTTTAATAAAACCAACAAATTCATTTTTATTAAATATTAAAAAAGTAATTTAGAAGTATTGATTTTACAGATTATGAATGAAAGATAGAAATGGATAGTTTTTTAATATAAAACCAAATGGTTTTTAATGAAGGTAATTTTAATAATATTTCTAAATAAATTAATTTTCAATTAAACAAAAAAGTAAAACACAAAGGAAATTTCCAACACTAAAAGTTCAATGATAGATTCTCGGATATATATCTTTATGCTAAAATTAAATGGATGAATGAATAAATAATTTATTATGGAACAGTTTGATATTTTAAAGATGTGCAAGAAATATCAAAAACTAAATTAACCAATAAATATTGAATGGTAAATTTAGTTATTTAATGGAATATGATAAATGGGAATCAGAATATTGGTGTGGTATTATTCAGAATAATTATTAATCTGCTAGAAATTTTAAAAAATAACTGTTATAAAAAATTTAAATACTTAAAAATGAATGAGGCATATTGATGTTATTTGGGTCGTAATGGTAAATTATTAAATTGAAAATGATGAGATTAAATAGGATGTATTACTCGTTTTTTTGGATATTTTTTATTGGGAGTGTGACAAATTTATGTTCTAATTAGTTTTGGAAGTTGTGGCTGGTGTGACATGGTTGGGTAGTTGTGGTTATGATAGGTCACAATAATAAAACGAATAATATGTGTGTGTTGAAACTTAGTTTGGGATTTTTTATATAATAAATATTCATTTTAAATTTAATGTTATTACATATTCAACACCGTCAGTTCATGTAACCTTACCGAGGACCATTTGGTTTTTAGGTTCTAAGTGCTTTCACCAATATCTTAGTTATACGGGAAACATATAGCTAATTAGTCTTTCATCCCTTATCTATCGTATAATCCTAGTATAGTCTATAGTTTCCCAATTTTATGATGGTTATGCTATAATGTCAAATTGATAGAGTGTCTATGATGTAGTTGTGGTGTGACACATTGTGTGGGGTGTTCATGAAAGAGTGGGGGCATGATATTTATTTCCTCCATTTTCACATTACCCTTTGGTGATGAGTTTATAAATCATGGTTATGATGTGATTATATGGTATATGGCATAATTTTTAGTATGATGTGACTATGTGGTATACCATGAACCTGATAATGTTGATGTTCTCATGATGTGGTTATGTTGTTAAGTGGTAATGGAAATATGAAAATGATAGGAGCACCATGACATCTTCATTTAGGGGTTAGAGAAACTGGATTAATGGGGATGTGGGTATGAGGTAACTTCATGATACATAATTTTTATATTATGTTACTATTTGCTGATACAATATTAGGAGAGTGAGTTTTAGTTAGGATAAGTAGAATTTCACCTATTATAAGTGACAAGTAATTTTAAATAATTATTCAATGCGACATTAGTATAGTTCTCCCCAATTTTCATGATTGGTTTAGGGTAGGATCATAATGATTGTACTTAAATGCACAAATTTATATCCATATATCTATTTTTATAGGTTTATAGAAGGTAATCAGTAGATGTACTAGACATTACTAGCTTATAGTGATCACAGGTGTTCACAACATCAATTATATATGAATTTTTGTTAGGTATTATATTTTGGAGACCTTTATTTTTTAAGATGCTATATGAATTATTTATTGGGTTTTATTTACATGTTATTGATTTAATGGATGGTTTATCTTATTTTTCATGGATTTATGAGGATAATTCCTCTCATATGTGTATTTATATAGGCATAGGGAAATTTTATGACCCATGACCAATTAGAGGAGGGATTTTGGGGTCACTCCCATATTTTCAACCTTTTATGGAGTGGTAACTATAGGGGAATCTGGTGTCATCTAACAAATTCAAATTAATATATTCAAATAATAGAAAAAGGTTTTGGTTTGAAGTGGTTTCCACTTGTATCATACATGCAATCAAATATGAATACTCACAACCAAATTGGTGGTTGGAATAATAGTGGTAATATAAATTAGAAATTATTTAGTAAATTCAATTATGTATCCCACATATATACAAATAGGTTAATATAATAATAGAATAAAGAGTAAATACAAGTGTTAATATATTGAATATGGTATTGTCCTATAACTTAACCATGGAGCTCTATGCACATACAAATATAGAAAAAAGTAAAAAATCATTATCCTTTTTTTTAATTTTTAATGGATTTTAGATTTCATTCCCTTGATACATCATTTATTGATGATGATGATGATGAAGATGATTATTATTATCAATATTTTTTTTAAATTTAATTTGGAACCATAATAAATAGATTTAATAGTGGATGTTTCTATAAGTAGGGAGTAAATATTATTACAAAAAATTATATTATTTTTATTCTTATTTTATAGAAATTATGATATCAGGGAATTAATGGCATTCTTTGCCCCATCTTGGATTATGTATGGGGGGTGGAGGAAAATCTCAAATTCCATGATTCATCTTGTTTCTCCTCCTCTTTGGGATTGAGAATCATTTTATGGCTCATTGTCATATTTCTAATTATCCTTCTTTCCCTTAAATTGGGAATTTCTCTATGTAAATTTATATATCTTTGGTTTATTCAGAAAGGTATTTTTTTGATATTAAGGGGAAATAATATAAAACCATATTAAAATTTAAATATATCTCGAGAAAACTCTTCCATAAGATGTTTGTAGTGTGTTAGTAGAATTATTATTTTTATAAAGGTCACCTATAATTGATTCTCACCTTGGAAATTCAGAATATTATTATATTAATGAATTTTTATTATTTTAATATATTTTATATATTTTAGAATGAATCAATAAGATAAATTAAAATAATAATAGTCATTGGAATATCATTTAACACTACAAAGGACAGTGATTTATAATTCAATTTAATTAACAATCATTTAGTTGATGATTTTATAATGCTATTTATTATAAGTTTCGAATTCCATTAGTAATATTTATTATGGATTTACAAAAGAGATACAATTTTTACATTAAAATGAATTTTCTTTCAAAAAAATTTATATATTATATATCAAATTTGGTTTTATGAATTATTTAAATAGCTAGTATATGATGCAACTCCAAGTTTAATTTTATTATGAAGTATGGGTAATTTTGTTAATGGAATAATTTATTATGAATTAAAAAAACAAATTCACTGCATTCTTTTAAAATTATAATAAATTATTTAATATTGAAATAAAGAAGATAATTATTGAATTTATAACCTTTTTTTCAGGCCTGTAGTTATTATAGTTTCTATAATTATGAATTCATATTATGATCAGTTATAGATATTTATATGGAATTGGTTTTTTCTATGGAAGGTGTATAGTGATTGATGTATTTTTATTTTATTTTATTTTATGGTTTACTGATACAGAATCTACAGAGGGGATGTTCTAGAGTAGTTAGGCCTTTAGGCCATCATGTATTGTATTGGGACATGGGCCTCTTAGGTCTTAAGGTTATGTACTGGGCATTATGGCTTTGGGTCATTGGGTCATGTAAGGGTTCCCTCTCAACCTAGTTAAAAAGAACATTATTCCAAATAAATTAAAAAAAATATGTCCTTTTGGAAATTTAAACTTATTATCTTTTCTGTTTTTTTAATTATTATGGAATATGCCATGTAACGCCCCGACCCCAGCTACCCAGAGTCGATGCATTACTTCGTAACATTGGCATGATCACAAAAGATCAAGTCTCGAAAGACCGATTAGTTTAGTAGCCTTGGAAACACTAGATACATTCATAAATGTTACATTACATCACAAAGTGAAAAAAACTATAATAACATAGTCTCCATAGTCCACACTTCTATCCTCTTCAGACAATCCCTGCAGGTCATTCATAAAATACTTCTTCACATCCTGGAAAATATTAAAACATTGAAAGGGGTGAGCTCAGATGCTCAGTAAGGATAACAATATTGCGGAAGCTTTCATAAATAAACATAAACATTTAAGGCAATGTATAACTAAAACAAAAGCCTTTTTAAACTTGAACTTCAGCATAATATGGCAAAAATAAAATAATATAATGCCATTACTTACTCACATGGATATTCTACTGGTCGAATAATCACATGCAATATCAATAACCACTTTCATAATGAGGGAATGTATAATGCCGGACATTCTGAAACATTTTGTCAAGGCCTCGGCCAAGACGTCTAAAATGATTAAGGCCTCGGCCAAAACCATAAATCAAATTGGGAAAGGGCCTCGGCCAATTCCACGTCTAGTTGTCTCATGAGACCTACCGATGCATCGAGGAGCTATAGCGGGCTCCACCCGTCACTTATTAAGTCCAATACATTCCTCATATTAATAGGTTTAAACATATCATAAACCATAACATAATCGTATCACATAAAAAAGGAAACATAAAATTTCCACATTTCAATCACAAGATATCAATACAACACATTGATATAATAAAAACGCTTTCAAAACCATTTTCAATACCAAAATAAAAGAAAGTTAAAACTTTGTATTTATTTTTCATTAAAAAAAAGATGGCTTGTAGAGGAAGCCGAAACTCAAATAATGGTCACGGAGGCGGAGAAGTCGTTGTCGCCGCATAAGTACGGAAAGAAAAACATTCCCTTTTGTCGTTTAGCAAAACGTTTCGTATAAAAAGATTCCTTTTGAATAAACGTAAAAGTCAAAGGGGTTTATACACTGTACAAAAGAAATTTGTGTATAAAACAAAATATGCCTCAATAAATGGAGATTGAGACGAAGTCCTTAAAAATATCATTTTTAAAATAAAACAGATCTATTATGTGTATTCACTATAGGTACACATAAAGAAAGTAAAAATACATAATAATACATAATAATATCATGACATAATTTGAAAGTATGAGATTAACCCAAAGAATGGAAGTTGGGTTAAGAAGTTCCCTTACCTCGTGTCTGACTTGACTCAACCGTTCTTTAACCTCCTGAATAATAAACTAGAGTTAATATATACCTTATTAAGAACCATTTTCAATTTCATTATCCTTTTTATATCACTTATTACAATGATATGAACATTATGTAATTATTTAAGTTAATAACGGTCGTTTTGTCGATCTTTGGTACTTGAGTCAACAATAAAATTCTTATAATTACAAGTTGTTTATGTGGTAGAATATCCATTATCTACAGAATTATATTCATGATTTAGATGTCATATATATCTCATATATCCAGTATATACATTCATTTGTAATATTATGTAACATTTAGAGGTAAGAAATGAAATGCACCGTTCATGGAGACGGTAAGCCGTACGTACGCATGAACGCTACTTTCATTTCAATTTCATATTTAATGGAACGAAATCATAATGATATAAATGTATAATATAATTCTAGTATAATATAGTGTATAATACCATTTACTCCATACTTTATACATCCCACATATGGCATTAACGATTCAAATCACTTTGAGGGGGCGGTAGTTCGCACTTCCTAAAATGAAATTATCGCGTTTTACCCATAATGGAAATCATAAAGTATGCCATAAATGAGAAATACAGAAGCATAAGTAAAACATAAACATATTATATATCATATATAAAAATAGTGACATCTTAATGGCCACCTTTGGAGGTGTTATATGAGTGTTGAACAATTCTCGTTTTGTGAGGCAGAAATTCGCCATCCACAGAAACCGTATGTTCTTTAACCATTAGATGTAGGTGTGTGTAAGTGTAGCTCGAATCCTTCTTATAACAACATCCTAGTATATTGAGGATACTGGTGTTGTTACAAAAGAAATGAATAAAAAGAGTTTAGGGGTTTTGAGAAGAAAAATAAAACAAAACAACATTAGAGAAGACATTACCTCAAAATCGGGTAACTCTTTTTGATTTGAGCCAAAGGCATCCTTGGGAAGAGTTCTGCCCAAAGTGAGGATTCTAGGAGTAAGAGAGGGATGTTGGGAGAGTATTTGGGCAGAGTTTTGCCGAGCCAAATGGCTTGAAAGTGTAAATGAGGTGGGAGAGGTGGGGGCCTTTTATAAGTGGAGAGGAGGGGCACTCTTGGAAAGTAAAGAAAAGTCACTTTATTATAAAATGATTTTCGGATTTTAGAGGTCCCACACTTATATAATTCGAGGATAAGATGATAAGGGTTCTAAATATACTCATCCAATAGGTTTTTGACAAGTGTACGCTTTAGATTTTACATTATCTTTACATTTTATTTAAATCGTTAAATAATGAGGTCATCGCTGCATCATCATGATGTCATAATTAATTTAATTTATTTAATGTCTAAAAATTATAAAAAAATAATATGATGTAGTAAAGCCTTTTATCTTTCTAATGAATATTTATAATCAAAATTTGGACTTGTGTAACCCCACTTAAAAACTGTTTTAGTAAAACAACTCATGTTTGTGTCAATTTAATTTTAACATTAAATAAATATATATTAATGTCATTTTCCAACTAAAGTGGCTCCATGGGGTCCCCAAGTTGACCCATGGGTTGTTTTGGTCGGCCATGACTCATCCAATAGGAGTAGGACAAGTGTCAAGCTCATATCATATTATTAAAACATTGTTTTTACATTAAACTACACTAATTATCTCTAATCGCGATTAAGAACTTAAAAGTTACTATTCACCAAAAAATTATTTTAATCTCATTGAACCACATTTTACTTCTTAATGACAACCATGTATGTCGGATTTTTGAAAATCAAATCACAGAAGTGGTAATATTTCATTTAAACGAAAAAATCAGTTATTTAACTATCACTTAGTGGTTACACTATTCATCAAAAATTGAAGTTTTTCAGAACAATGCCAAAATTTCACCCTAAGCTATAATTGATATTCAGAATTCAAAAATGATGTCTATTTTACAAAATTTAAAACATATAAGTTGCATTAATTAATTTTATAATTAATTCCCGCTGTCACAACAAATAGCGTGTTTTAAGAAACAATTTATATCAAAAGATTGGCAATTGTTTATGTCCAATTTCAATGTTAAATTAATTCTAATGACCACCATTGGATAAAATGGTAAAAATATATTCTAATTATACTTTAAAACCACTAAATAGTATAATTTATCACAATAAATTATTTTGATTAAAAAAGTTGTTTGTAAGTATTTTTCATTATTCATAAAAAATTAGAAGTTCTCAGAAAAATACAAAAAATTCAACATAGGATAATTTCGATATTCCGAATCCAAAAATGAAGTCCATTTTGAAATATAAAATTTCTATAATTTTAGAAAGTGGTTATTACTATTCATAACGGCTTCTTTGATTAGTCGCGGTGTTTTAGAACTCGAAGTTGCGTACAATGCAAGCTATTGCATTATTGAATGAGAAGCATATCATGGAAGCTCGGGGTGTTACATTCTCCCCTCCTTCAATAAATTGCGTCCTCGCAATTTGAAATTTTTCTTTGAAAATGAAAGGTTGAAAATAGAAAATACCTTTGTGGAAAACCTACATCAGAAATAAGGTTAATAAAATTTAGCCTTAATAAGAGGGAAATGGAAATAAGAAAGTCACCACCAAATTATGATCTTGATAAGGAGAACATTGGTGGCAATTAGAGACATATAATTGGAGGAAAAACGTAAATATTTGTAGGGAGTGATTGAGTTCATCAATCACAATCAACTTTCAAATTGAGGGCCTCAAAGCCTTCAATCTATGTTGATTTAAAATATCATCAGTTCAACAAGACATAAGGTATTAGGATAACACATTTTTTGTTTTAATATCCCTTTACTGAAGTTTAAGAATTAATTTATTCATTGAATAACAGATAGGTATATATATATTTATGCCTGACAATTGGAGTTTCAACCTTCAACTCACCTTTCAGTCAAAAAGATAATAGAACCCAAAAATATTATACTTTTCCTAATTGTATAAGGTTCCAAATGTTAACACATACAATTTAGATTAGTAAAATTATTTTGTAATAACCAGGGACTTCCTGTAGGCTAGTGGTAAATAAAGGCCTGTCGCACTATGGTTGTGGGTTCGATTCCTGCAGCTTTGTCCGACGCGACGGGTTATGCCCCACCCTGCAGGTTGTCCTTTTCCTAAAACTATAGTATTATAATATTCCAAAAATAATCTTCAAAAATGTTTTAACCTTAAAAAATACTATCCAAAGATCAACTTAATCCATTCCATCCTTAATAGTTATCCAAAATACCTCCATCCAGACCTTCTCTAAAAGGTCTATAAATTCCAAAATCAATTGTAACCCCAGATTCCCCAAACAAAGTAAAGTTTCTCTTATTGTCACATACTAAAAATATGATTACCTTCATCATATTAAATCCTTAATGAAAACAACATGTACTACAGTACAATCCTTATATATCACATTATTCTTATAACCATAATCTAGTTCTTGAGTCCAAAAACACAAATACAATAATTATTCCGCTTCAATTGTAGTCACAGCATAAGATTGGCCTTGATCCCTTGGCCTTTTCTGAGGTAAGTTTCCTTGACGCTTAGGATATTCATTTGCATAATGCCCCATTTCCCTACAATTGTAGCATTCAACTTTGACAGCCTCTTTCTTTCCCTTGCAATCACGAGCCCGGTGACCCTTTTCTCCACATTTATAACAAACTCCCATTCCTTTTAGGCACGTACCAGGGTGATTCTTCCCACAATTATCACATAATGGAAAATCCTTCTTTCCCTTTTTCCCTTTATCTGTCTCTTGTTCCACCATTCTCTTCTTCTCTTGCTTTACTTTGTTGTCATAAGACTTAGAGAATTCCTTTTCTGTCTTGATAGCACACGAGACAATATCTTCGTATGATGAGAAGGATTGTGATACTAAAGCTCGAAGGAGAAATGGTTTTAACCCATCAAAGAAACGATCAATCTTACTCCTTGGGTTACGTATATAATCGGAATCATGCCTCGCTAACCTTGTAAAGTTATCCTCATACTTTGCGACATTCTCATCCTCCTTCTGCCTCAGACTCAGAAATTGCCTTTCCATATCTGCTCGATGGTCATGGGGAAAGTATTTTTCTAAGAAAAGCTCTTTGAACTCCCTCCATTCCATATTCGATACGTCATCATCTTCCTTTGTGTTTTGAATCAGCGACCACCACTGATCGGCATCTCCAGTGAGGCGGTAAACTGCCATGACAACCTTCTCCCTTTCACTACTCCCCAAGGCATGGAATATTTTCTCTAAGGAATTTATCCATTGCTTAGCTACTATAGAATTTGTACTCCCATTGAAGGTTGGCAGTTGTTGCCTCATGAAATGGTCTAGCATTGATCCTCCACGTTCCGGATCAGGGTGCTCCATACGATTAAGGTTGTTATTCATAACCTGCGTGAGTTGTCCCAGTACGGTGAGAAGCTGATCAGCACCAGTTGTATCACTAGTTCCACCATAATTATCCTGAGCAGGAGGGCAATCCCTACACGGAGTGCGTGCATTGATACTGTTTCCATTCCTTCCACTAGGCGCCATTTCTAAATAATGGCATAAACTAGATTAGTTCATGAATCAAAATACATAATTCCATACTTGTAAAACACTTAACATAAATTGAACTAATTATGGATATAATCCATAATTATAAAAATGTTTTCTTTGAGGAATTATATACTCGTAACCCTTCATAGTGGTTTGTAAAGAAAATGGGAATTATCCAAAGCATATCCCCCGGGAGTGTCGTAACCAAGAGTGCAGCAAGGCCCGTTGTCGTGCACCAGTTCCCGTTCGAGTCTAGCTCAAAGCGGTGTTTTCGGGTTTTACCCCTAGGTACATCTGTGCCAGAGCCGCCTCTACCTGCTCGTATCCAGACAGGGATGTATTGCTCGGAAAACTCACAACATCTCTACAATACCAAAATTCTAGGAAGTTCTTCTATACTAATCCTCAAAGTCTATCTTCGGGCTATGTGCTCTAATCAGAGTTTATCTAAATCTAGCTTGCAAGGTTTGTACTAAACTGCCTCTGATACCAACTGTAACGCCCCGACCCCAGCTACCCAGAGCCGGTGCGTTACTTCGTAACATTGGCATGATCACAAAAGATCAAGTCTCGAAAGACCGATTAGTTTAGTAGCCTTGGAAACACTAGATACATTCATAAATGTTACATTACATCACAAAGTGAAAAAAACTATAATAACATAGTCTCCATAGTCCACACTTCTATCCTCTTCAGACAATCCCTGCAGGTCATTCATAAAATACTTCTTCACATCCTGGAAAATATTAAAACATTGAAAGGGGTGAGATCAAATGCTCAGTAAGGATAACAATATTGCGGAAGCTTTCATGAATAAACATAAACATTTAAGGCAATGTATAACTAAAACAAAAGCCTTTTTAAACTTGAACTTCAGCATAATATGGCAAAAATAAAATAATATAATGCCATTACTTACTCACATGGATATTCTACTGGTTGAATAATCACATGCAATATCAATAACCACTTTCATAATGAGGGAATGTATAATGCCGGACATTTTGAAACATTTTGTCAAGGCCTCGGCCAAGACGTCTAAAATGATTAAGGCCTCGGCCAAAACCATAAATCAAATTGGCAAAGGGCCTCATCCAATTCCACGTCTAGTTGTCTCATGAGACCTACCGATGCATCGAGGAGCTATAGCGGGCTCCACCCGTCACTTATTAAGTCCAATACATTCCTCATATGAATAGGTTTAAACATATCATAAACCATAACATAATCGTATCACATAAAAAAGGAAACATAAAATTTCCACATTTCAATCACAAGATATTAATACAACACATTGATATAATAAAAACGCTTTCAAAACCATTTTCAATACCAAAATAAAAGAAAGTTAAAACTTTGTATTTATTTTTCATTAAAAAAAAGATGGCTTGTAGAGGAAGCCGAAACTCAAATAATGGTCACGGCGGCGGAGAAGTCGTTGTCACCGCATAAGTATGGAAAGAAAAACATTCCCTTTTGTCGTTTAGAAAAAAGTTTCGTATAAAAAGATACCTTTTGAATAAACGTAAAAGTCAAAGGGGTTTATACACTATACAAAAGAAATTTGTGTATAAAACAAAATATGCCTCAATGAATGGAGATTGAGACGAAGTCCTTAAAAATATCATTTTTAAAATAAAATAGATCTATTATGTGTATTCACTATAGGTACACATAAAGAAAGTAAAAATACAAAATAATACATAATAATATCATGACATAATTTGAAAGTAGGAGATTAACCCAAAGAATGGAAGTTGGGTTAAGAAGTTCCCTTACCTCGTGTCTGACTTGACTCAACCGTTCTTTAACCTCCTGAATAATAAACTAGAGTTAATATATACCTTATTAAGAACCATTTTCAATTTCATTATCCTTTTTATATCACTTATTACAATGATATGAACATTATGTAATTATTTAAGTTAATAACGGTCGTTTTGTCGATCTTTGGTACTTGAGTCAACAATAAAATTCTTATAATTACAAGTTGTTTATGTGGTAGAATATCCATTATCTCCAGAATTATATTCATGATTTAGATGTCATATATATCTCATATATCCAGTATATACATTCATTTGTAATATTACGTAACATTTAGAGGTAAGAAATGAAATGCACCGTTCATGGAGACGGTAAGCCGTATGTACGCATGAACGCTACTTTCATTTCAATTTCATATTTAATGGAACGAAATCATAATGATATAAATGTATAATATAATTCAAGTATAATATAGTGTATAATACCATTTACTCCATCCTTTATACATCCCACATATGGCATTAACGATTCAAATCACTTTGAGGGGGCGGTAGTCCGCACTTCCTAAAATGAAATTATCGCGTTTTACCCATAATGGAAATCATAAAGTATGCCATAAATGAGAAATACAGAAGCATAAGTAAAACATAAACATATTATATATCATATATAAAAATAGTGACATCTTAATGGCCACCTTTGGAGGTGTTATATGAGTGTTGAACAATCATCGTTTCGTGAGGCAGAAATTCGCCATCCACAAAAACCGTATGTTCTTTAACCATTAGATGTAGGTGTGTGTAAGTGTAGCTCAAATCCTTCTTATAAAAACATCCTAGTATATTGAGGATACTGGTGTTGTTACAAAAGAAATGAATAAAAAGAGTTTAGGGGTTTGGAGAAGAAAAATAAAACAAAACAACATTAGAGAAGACATTACCTCAAAATCGGGTAACTCTTTTTGATTTGAGCCAAAGGCTTCCTTGGGAAGAGTTCTGCCCAAAGTGAGGCTTCTAGGAGTAAGATAGGGATGTTGGGAGAGTATTTGGGTAGAGTTTGGCCGAGCCAAATGGCTTGAAAGTGTAAATGAGGTGGGAGAGGTGGGGGCCTTTTATAAGTGGAGAGGAGGGGCACTCTTGGAAAGTAAAGAAAAGTCACTTTATTATAAAATTATTTTCGGATTTTAGAGGTCCCACACTTATATAATTCGAGGATAAGATAATAAGGGTTCGAAATATACTCATCCAATAGGTTTTTGACAAGTGTACGCTTTGGATTTTACATTATCTTTCCATTTTATTTAAATCGTTAAATAATGAGGTCATCGCTGCATCATCATGATGTCATAATTAATTTAATTTATTTAATGTCTAAAAATTATAAAAAAAATACTATGATGTAGGAAATAGTTTTAGCTTTCTAATGAATATTTATAATCAAAATTGGTACTTGTGTAACCCCACTTAAAAACTGTTTTAGTAAAACAACTCATGTTTGTGTCAATTTAATTTTAACATTAAATAAATATATATTAATGTCATTTTCCAACTAAAGTGGCTCCATGGGGTCCCCAAGTTGACCCATGGGTTGTTTTGGTCGGCCATGACTCATCCAATAGGAGTAGGACAAGTGTCAAGCTCATATCATATTATTAAAACATTGTTTTTACCTTAAACTACACTAATTACCTCTAATCGCGATTAAGAACTTAAAAGTTACTATTCACCAAAAAATTATTTTAATCTCATTGAACCACATTTTACTTCTTAATGACAACCATGTATGTCGTATTTTTGAAAATCAAATCACAGAAGTGGTAATATTTCATTTAAACGAAAAAATCAGTTATTTAACTATCACTTAGTGGTTTCACTATTCATCAAAACTTGAAGTTTTTCAGAACAATGCCAAAATTTCACCCTAAGCTATAATTGATATTCCGAATTCAAAAATGATGTCTATTTTACAAAATTTCAAACATATAAGTTGCATTAATTAATTTTATAATTAATTCCCGCTGTCACAACAAATAGCGTGTTTTAAGAAACAATTTATATCAAAAGATTGGCAATTGTTTATGTCCAATTTCAATGTTAAATTAATTCTAATGACCACCATTGGATAAAATGGTAAAAATATATTCTAATTATACTTTAAAACCACTAAATAGTATAATTTATCACAATAAATTATTTTTATTAAAAAAGTTGTTTGTAAGTATTTTTCATTATTCATAAAAAATTAGAAGTTCTCAGAAAAATACCAAAAATTAAACATAGGATAATTTCGATATTCCGAATCCAAAAATGAAGTCCATTTTGAAATATAAAATTTCTATAATTTTAAAAAGTGGTTATTACTATTCATAACGGCTTCTTTGATTAGTCGCGGTGTTTTAGAACTCGAAGTTGCGTACAATGCAAGCTATTGCATTATTGAATGAGAAGCGTATCATGGAAGCTCGAGGTGTTACATGCCATATCTAGTAACCTATATGCATTTTTTGATTTGGGAATTAGAATCCTTTATTAATTTCATTAGGTCCCTGTTTGTTATCCCATGATGCATTATGTGTGATACTTATCATTTGAAAATTATTTATTATTGACATCATAGGTCATAGATGTATTTGGTTATATTATTAGTATATTAGGTATATATCAAAAGGAAGATAAATATGTTATTTAATTGTTTGAATCTCACATTTTATAATAGAAAGGTATTTTAATTATTCATTTTCAAACTAGAATTTATGGATCATCATATAAAAATAGATATACAAAATCATTTGTGGTATGCTACTAAGCATTTTTAGAAACCCATTATGTATACCTTTGGTGTAAATATTGATTATTGATTTCAAAATTTTTATAGGTAATAGATTATGTTTCCCAATTCTTAACTAAAACCAATAATTATTTTTTATTTTCTTGTAAAAAAGAGTTTGGTGGTAATAATGGAGAATAATAAATTTTCATTTTATAAAAAATATTTTTATTATTATTTGAATATAAAATATGTATTTTAATTAAAATTCAACATTTAGATAACATTTTCAAAATCAAAGAATTTTTTTTCAAGTGTATTTTTAAATATAAACTAATATTTTATAAACTTTGTAAAACGTAAAATAATATATTCATTTTATTTGAATGTAAAAACTCATATTTACAATTTTTTAATAAAATTAATATTTACTATTTTCAAGTGATTGATTTTTGTGTAAATTATTAATAAAAAATAATTATTTAAATTTTTTATTAAAAACAATATTCTCAAATGAAAATAAGATAATTTTTATTATTTTTAAATAAAAATATTTAATTACTAAATTTTTTATAATTTTAGAAATAAGATATTTTAATTCTAAAAATAATTATTTAAATGAAATATAATTTTTATTCTAAATTTTAATTTTTTTATTTGGTCAAAAATATAAAAACGATTTTATATTAATTATATTTTCACTAAAAAATATAAAATTTAATTTTTTATTTTAATAAAATTTTAAAATTTTCATTATTACATAAATGAAATGGCATTTTTTAGTTTTTAAATAAAAGTGATAATATATTTAATATAAACCATTTTTAAAATTCCTAAAGGAAAAAGTATTTTAAAAAATGAAAATATTTGTTCATATTTATTATATAAAAAAAACTTTTTTATATTTAATTTTTCACTAAAAAAAGGTAATTTTTAGATTTATTTATTTTTCAAAATGAGAAACATATTTTCATTTTTTAAATAAATTTATTTTTTCAAAAGGATATTTATTTCATTTATTTAAATAAAAAATTATTATTATTTTTATTAATTTGAATCATCTTTTATATGATAAAGGGTTTGAATTAATTCTGATTTTAGAAATTTAATATATATATATATATATATATATATATATAATTATGATATAGAATTATTTAATTTGTGAAAATAGAAAAATAGTTTTTTACTAAATGTTATTTTTTTCGATAGTAGAGATTAATATATGTTTTTTTCAAAACCACAGTAACCACATTAAATGGGAATTAATGTTTATTTAAATTTTTGGTAAGAGTCCATAATTTTTTTATGGTTTCTTTAAAATTTTAATGTGTTTTAATAGAATCTATAAAATAATAAAACATAAAATTATATAATATTTTTAATGAAAAAGGGATTAAAAATATTTTCAATAAAGGAATATATATTTTTTTGTTTTTTTTTAAAAAAAAATTATAATATATTTTTGGTTTTTTACATAATAAATAGTATTCTCATTGTATAATAAATAAATACCCCTTGTATTTAAATATATTCAATACCCTTTAAAAAAAGATTTCCATGTTTTCAATACAAATATTGAAGAAATATTCTTCATAATTTTGAAATTTTAAATATTGAATTCACTTTTATATTAAATTTTTATATTTATTTAATGAAATGTATTTTTATATAAAAAATTCAATTTTTTTCAAAATACATAAATGTATTTTTTTTAATAAAAAATTGTGTAATTAAAATTTATATTTTTCAAAATAAATATTATTTTTCAATAAAAACCCATTTTTTTAATTAATCTCTCTAAAAATGATATAATATATCATTTAAAATTTTAAGCATCTATGTTTAAATGTAAAATAGTTTTTCCACTAATTTTTTTTTAAAAAACTTTTTTAAAAAAATCATTTAAAAATAAATATTTGAAATTCAATGATATTTTATAAGCTGTTGTACTATCGAATTATTTATTTATAGACCTCTACCACACTGGTATTGTGATTGAGCAGGGTTAAATCCAACCAAAGTAGGGTGAATATTTAATGGTCCTTTTTCAACCTCCAATTAATTTTTTATTTTATTTCAGGATAAACCTTCTTTTAAGGGTTGAGTGGTAACCATTACATTACCTAATGGCCCTATGTGTTGAAGGCCCATTATAATTTTTATGTCCTAAAGGAAATGTGGTATGAAATCCTGTTTCATGGCTGAGAGGTCCATTCTATAAATAGTAATGTTATAGTACTTGTCGATGCTACCATACCTAATACAGTCCATGCCAATTATATAATGCATGCTCATTAATCCAAGTCTTTACAAAAGGAACTCTAGCTATAGTGCCTTCACAATACTTGTTACACCTTAACATTGACTTTCCCTATTAGTTCAGTGCATAGAACATAAATTTTACAAAGTTAGATCTAATAGTACAATAAATCATGTAAATCCTACATTTCCATATTAGTGGTGATTTTTGCAATCAACACACAATTTTACTAACAATATTGAAAGATAATGATATTTCCAAAGTGTGTTTAGTGAGGGGTGCATGATTGAGGAAAGGTTTGGTAAATCATGCGTCCAAAGGATTCATGTCATTCATACTAGGGTTAAGGTTGTTTTACCCATGCATATCCTTTACACATAGAACAATTATTTCATAGAAATTATTACAGAAGTGTTTTAATGTTTTATGACCCTTATGAATTTTTAGTATTTCATAATAAAATAAGTAAGTTCACTTTAAATTTCTTGGAATATGAAAGTGATTCTTTTTTGATTTTAGGTTTTAAGAAAATTTTAAGGTTATTTCATGTTCAAGGATTCATTATTACTTAATTATCCATTTATAATTTATTCCCTAACTCATGATGGTTTCTTCTATTTCTAAACATCTACTAGGGGTCTCTATTTAAATATACAGTTGTGTTTTGGGATAATTGAATACTTTTGATCTGATTCTTTAGTTTCTTGAGGTAAGACTTTAGCATTCATGTTATATATTCTTTTTTAAGTGGAATTTATGACTAGGGTTTTAAAAGTTGTTTGGATTTTGTATTGAATGTTTTAAATATGATTATGATATAATTGAGTTTAATTTTAATTCAAAATTATCATTTCAAAGATTTTAATTGCATTATATTTTGAAAATTAAATTCTTGGGTTAGTTCTTTTAAAAAGGCATCAAGGCCCCATTGTAACATTACAAAAAAGGACTTACATAAGGGGAGTTGAATGATGTTTTTATATGTTTTTGTGTTTCATGAAATTTATTTACTCACCTCTACATTATCTTTCATGGAAAGTCAGGAACTTATGTTGGATAACCTTGAACAAATAAGAAATTTTTTCTAGTTAAGTGTGTCAACATTACTATAGAAGGCATATATGTAGTAAAGCTAATGAAAATTGAGGTTATTATAATTATCTAACACATTTAGGGTATAAATTAGAATTTTTATATTTTTTAACAAGTTATTCCTATCTTTTTATTCTCTAGGGATTCTCCTAGGATTTTTTCTAATTTTAGTTATTCCTTTTGTATTATGTGTAATTATTAATGATTGACTATCCTATCCTATGATGATTTAAATCACTACTGAAAAATGTACCTATCCCCACTTTTTTGGGCAAAACTGTGGGGATAGGTACCCATATACCTACAGTTTTTGAATATCTGGGTCATAGGAAACTTTTCAGGACCTATACCCGGGGTTTTGGAAAACTGTGGGTATAGGCCCCCCCTATCCCCATGGTTTTCCAAAACCGAGTGTATAAGTCCTGAAAAGTATCTTATACCCAAATTTTTCAAAAACCATGGGCATAGGGGTACCTATCCCCATGGTTTTCCCCAAAACTGTGGGGATAGGTCTAGGCTAAAATAGGTATACCAACGGTTAAAAAAAAATCGTAGGTATAGCTTTCTCATGTGTGCGTGTGAATTTTTTTCCCACGGAATGGATATTTTTTTGGTGGGAGTCCTATACCCACGTTTCTTACCTCTATTCCCACGGTTTATATAACAATATTTAACTAAATATATATATATATATATATACACATAGTTTATGTTAGGGAAGTGGTAAGATGCAGTGTTTGCAGTGAGGAGGTTGTAGGATCGAAACCTACTGCCCGCATTCTTTTAGGATTTATACCCACAGTTTTAATACCATGGGTAAAGGACTTTGATAGCTTGGAAATTGTCTATTATGCTTTGACACGGTGTTAGAACAGCTATACCCACGGTTTTGGAAAACCGTGGGTATAGGCTGGGTACCTATACCAATGCCACCAATGACCACGGTTCCCAAAACCGTGGGTATATGCCATTTTTTCAGTAGTGAATCTTGTTTAATTTTAGTTTGTTACTATGCCCAAATATTTGTTTTTTGATTATGAAAAACACTTTTAAGGAAATGTGAAAAACCAATCCAGTACACAGATAGGTGATCAGTCAACATGATATGAAATAGCTGAATCTATGAGTTGCAGTTTAAGCCTTTTAGATACCTTACCTCTGAGGAGGATCTAGTAGAGACCAAAATAATTCTCATACGGAACATCAGTGGGGATGTTTTGGAAACTATAAACCATA
The DNA here is from genome assembly GCA_963277665.1 of Viscum album. Taxonomy (NCBI): domain Eukaryota; kingdom Viridiplantae; phylum Streptophyta; class Magnoliopsida; order Santalales; family Viscaceae; genus Viscum; species Viscum album. Next base: position 961,173,799 of record OY728150.1, read on the forward strand.
TTGTCCCAAGTCTATATGAACTCTTCCATAGTAATCTTCTGCCCGTTGAATCCACGTGCCAAAATTCCACATTGTTTTTGGGCCCGAGATCCCTTCTCCTTAGATAGGTTGACCTGGAACCACCTCCCAACCAGTCTGTAAAACTCCACTTGCGTAGTAATGAACCCTAAGCCCTTGTCCAAGAATTATTCATTGCATTAGAGAATGGTTTCCCACTCATCACATTCCATCAATTATTTTCCACTTTGGTGGATATCTGTAACAATCGGCTCTTTTACTACATTCACTTGGTCGGTGGAATATGACTTCCCTGCTGGTGATTCCAGCTACTTCGAAGACATTATCCCCACCTGCTTGGAACCAATCTGATGGGGCTGCCCTTTGCTTGAGGATCTGGTGACAGGAGGGCTAGGTAGGAAGGAAAAATATTTTTTCTTCTATGGCCTCCAAGAGTGCTTTATAAACCCTTCTGGGTCGATGATGGTGTTCGTCCCCTTATTTGAAGAGAATTTGATATATTCCTCTTCAAGTTACACTTCCTTTGGCTCGACTAGGAAATCTGAATTAGAATCTCTATCCTCCTGATGATCCTATGAGCATAAATGATATTCCATGGACAACCTCCTCTTCATCCCCTTCCTCAAACACATGACACTCTTCCTCATCCAACACTCCAAAATGATTAAGAGAATGGGTATCCATTCCACCAAACTTCACTTTGTCTGCATAGGCTGAAGTGGCCAGAAAGACCTTCTCAGACAACTCTAAACCACTAGTCTGCTCAAAACCATGACCCTTATACTGAGTTTGTTTGTTTGTGTCTTCCCAACCCACAGACTGAAGAAGATCACTAGCACCTAGAGAAGAGGCATTCTGCACAATAGGTTCATTGGCCGGGCTAGAGGGTTCCATAAGACTGGCCGAGACAACATCCAGGGGGGCTCCTCTCCTCAAGCCCATCCTCATGCACCTGCACAGCCACCCCCGCCCCCTTAGACAAAGACTAACACCCAAATCCCATCTCAGATGAGAAGAAATGTTCGAGACGTGAGGCCCTAATCCTAGATGAAACACTTTCTCCACTGCTCCGGAAGAACCTCCCAACCCTAAACCAGAAGGAATATCCGCATGGTGTAGGACCTTATTGAGGTATTCCTCACTCGATGATTCAGGGGCCACACTCCCCGAGGCATCACCACACACCAACTAATTCCTGAATGGAGCAGAAGCACGGACTGAGCAATCCTCACTGATCACAACCAGAGCTGCAGGCCCTGCGGACATAGAAGGAGGATTGACCAAATGAACACCCGGAGCCCTTTTGCGGAACTCCATATGACAGTGGCCCTACCGGAAACAGATCGAGAAAATATTTGTCGATGATTTGTAAACAATGGGTTGAGAATACATGCATTCTTCCTCAATCATGATCCAAAAAATGTTATGAGGATTCCATGAGAGTTCCATTTCAATACAAATGCGCACCAGAATTGGGTGCTTCAGGGTAGAGGTCCTCCGATCGATGCACAAGAAACGACCGATTTGGTTGACTATTGACCGCAGAAGAGACGGATTCTGGAAGGGAAGCGGAAGACCAGGAAGCTAGATCCATATTTCCAATGTAGACGGGTCTCAATTAATGTGCAGGTTGAACGACCAGCTAAGAAGGTGAAAATGAAATCCACTAACCGATTTTCAGGATCTAGACCAAGACCGTGACAAATCATCCTAATCGGCGAAAAAAATAAGAATCTGTCACAGCCCTAGGAGACCGACCAACGGACGTTGACATATACCCCATTCCTCATTCACATACAGGTCAAACATCTACATAGGAGGTCGGTACCGAACAAACTTCACCACCAGAGCTGTAGAAAGTAGCACGGAGGCTTCAGTGAATTCTTGCAGAGAAATCAGAACCACTGGTTAACCCTAATGGATCCCACTATTCCTAAAATGTTTTTTTATTCTCTACTTTTATTTGGAATTTAATTGTTTTATTTATAAATATGGACCTAAATAATCATTTCTAAACTTGGTTCTTTTTTACATAAATCAATATGATTAGTAAAGTTTGGATTTAATTATTTGTTTGGAAATACATAACAGCTGAAAATTATTCTTTCTCCATCAGAATATTTCAAATTAGCATGAAATGGTTTTACATTTAATGAGTATTCATGGAGTTTATGAATGATATTTATTAGGGCAGATGATACTAATCATGTGTGGAGAAGGGAGGCCTTGAAATGGATGTGGGGTAATTCTACATTGACGGTGGTAGGATGATGAGGATTTAGTTGGTGAGATTCAATTGTCCATGTGTTCAGTAGTAGGGTGGATCCACGGCTTGATGGTGGCTGGGTATAGAGGTTGTGGAAGATATAGTTGGAACGTGATGAGGTGGGATGCATCCATCAATAGGTTACATTGATGGTAATATGAAAACGTTGATGCAGTGAGTGATGACATCATAGTGTGTGTTCCTCAATGGCAATTAATATGAAAGGAGTGGTGGCCCCTAGCTGTATTGATGATTAAAGATAGGGAGATTGACGATAAAATGGATTAAAGAACAAAAATAACGTATCAGATTAGCAGATGCATTCCCAAATAGGTTCGGAGTAAGAAGAACCACTAACAAAGGTAATTAGATTTTAGGAATGAGAGGGTATGGATTTTCCATCTATACTAGACTCCATGAAGTCCTGAATGGTGCATTCCTAGATGATCAACTTTGTTGGTCGTGCATATAGGATCAATACTAAAAGAAAAAACTAGGGATATATTTCTATTAGGTGTCTTGTATATGGACCTTCAAAGTACATGTATAGGGCCTCATACCTATGTGCCTGTTGGACATGTAAGGATACCCCTCAACCTAATTAAAAAAGGATTATAAAAAAAATCAATAAAAAAATAATGACCTTTAGGATTTTATGTATATATATATATTATAATTTTTCATATTCCAATTGAATTTAATTTTCCAGACTTTTTTCCAATATATTCTTTGTGTTATGTTTCACCAATGATGATAGATAGTGAAAAATTGTTATACATAGATTATCAATTTAAATTTTTTATTTTATTATTATTTATTATGGTGTATATATTATAAATTTCTAAATCCTTATATCTTAAATATCATCATGATTTTTTATTTTTGATTATTATTGGTTTTTACTTATTTGTTTTTTCCTTTAATTTTGAGAAATTTATTTATTGTGTATGGATGTATAACATATGGTTTAGACCTGGAGGCTTATTGGAGAGTTTTTTCAATTGGTTTTATTTAATTTATTAGGTGAAATCTTTCCAATTTAGTTATCTTTGATGCCTTGGTGTTTGTTTCTGGACCCTTGCGATTGTGAATGTGTCTTGAGACATGTAATAGGTTAACTCAGGTGTTTAGATCAGGGATGGACCATGATGGTTCTAGAAAGAATTGTATCATAGAACCCATTTTTATTTGTGTGAATCCATTATATATGTTATGAGAACGTAATAATTAATTTAGTATGTGTACGTAGATACTAACTAGATCTTTCTCTAATGGAGCCTCGATTTAATATGGGTATTCAAGTTAAAGTAATGCCTTTCAAAATCATTCTTCAATTTTTTTCAGGGTAATTTTATATGAATGGATGTAACGTTGAATGATATTAAGATTATGTGGGGTGTTTTGAGAGTATTAAGGTTTTGGGGTGAAAATTTAAGAAAAACTAAAACACATAGTCAGATTTCATGGTTTGAAAAACCATTCAGTGCTTGTTTTCGTGGTTCAGTCTTAAGCTCCTAGGGGGAGTTGCATAGTGGATACAATGTCTTCCAAATAATGTGGACAAACCATTAACATCTACTAATTCATTACTAATACTTATTTTGGATCCCCCAAACATCTAGATTTTCTTTTGTTATGGTGTTATAATAACTTAGATGAATTTAAGAAAAGTATAAGGTGTTTTGATGTTATTTGATCAAATTTTTGTAATTATCTATATCCAAAACTCAATTTTATTGGAAAAATATTATATTTTAGAGGATAATAATAAATTTATTTTTTAATTGGATTTTAAATGAGGTAGTTTTTTATATTATCAAAATTGTTTTGATAAAATATTAATGAAGTTGTAACGGGATTTTACGGTGAAAATGAAAATTAATAAATATTTATTCTAATAAAAATTGAAATGAACGTGATATATGGATTTTAAAAATGATTTCAAATAAGGTATATTGAAATTAGAAATTTATTTCTAGGAATTATTTCTAAAATAATGTATGGTTAATTTCTAACTATAATTTGTAAAATGATTTTAAATAAAAATTTGGATGATTTATGGATTTGGGAAGAAATTATTTTATAAATGGGTAAAAGTTTTAGTTCAAAGTTTCTAATGGAATCTCCAAAATTTAATTGAAATTAATTTTTATAAAGTATAATATGTTATTAATTTTATGGATGAACTTAAGAATTTAAAAACATTTTTTCATAATTATCATGTACTTGAAATATTTTTAATATGAGCCCAAGATTTTGTTTGGTATTTTGATTCTCTGACTCGTAGTTATGATTTTTTGCTTGGGTATTGATTTTTACCTATGGTTTTAAATAATGGGAAGAGTTAAATACTTGTTCCTTATTAATTTAAAATTCAAATTACTTTATTATCTAGTATTCCACCTAGAAATTTTGCAATGGGTTGGGATGTTTAATTTTTGGGACATTCTTGGGTTTTTTTGTAGTTTAGGATGATTAATACTTTTAGTTGAAGGTCATTCATGGAATCTAGGTGGATTGATAAATATAATCCCTCATTAGTAGTCGATCATTGATATAGGGTTCGGGATTATTTTTCATTCATATTTTTTTAATTTTATTATTTATTCTTAAGTTAATGGTTAAGTATTCAATGAGTGTGTGACTCTCAAAACTCTCATTGGTCAATTAATTAGTTTATAAGTTTTTCCACCTGGTTTGAATATGGTTGTGGATATATCATGCTATATCATTTTGGTATATCTATGTTTTTCTAGGTTACCAAAGAATTATGGTTCTTTTTCCAATTCCATTAAACATGAATATTCTTCAAACATTCGTTCCTTTTACGAGGGGGTATTTTCTTGGGATCTTCTATTTGGTCTTCATATGAATTCTAAAATCTCTACCTGTTTTTATAAATATTACTATCATCAATGATGGTATTATTTTTTTAGAATATTTTTAGATAAGATTATCATAGTCTGAGTTGGATAGTCTTCTTGGGAGTATGTTCAAGGGTTCCCCTTCCATTTTTTCCTTTCTCTCCCTCCTATTTACATGTTTTTGCTACTAATCTATATTCTGGTTGTTATTTTTTTGGATGTTTTTCTTATATGTATATTTTTAGAGAATATAAATATTGAATAAATGTTTTTATTGGTATTTTCTTTGTCTATATACTTTTTCTTTATATCCTCAAATGATGGTGTCTTATCACGTTGTTGTGTCTCTACTCACATTTCTAGGTTAGTGTGCCTTTGAAATTGTATGGAGTCTGGGTATAAGTATCTGATATTATTTTGGTTCTCTTAGGTATCTCTTGTGTTCGTGTTATGGTATTAAATTACGATGTGTGACATTTGGATGTCCTTAGATTCAAATATGTTGATTGATTGCAATGATTTTTTTTGTTTTAGTTTGAACCTTGTCTTCCCTTGTGTTCTCATTAGACTTGTCCTTTTCTCAATATTAATGACTTTTTAGGTGAAACAAATGTTCTAGTGTGGTGAATTTACACAAATTGACCTTTAAAATCCCTATTATTTTATTTATATATTTATTTATATTATTATCCATTATTTATGGGTTCTAATGTCTTAAATAATATAAACTTTTAGGACTTAGTGAAATACATATGGTTTGCACATGTTTGGTGATAACCATATATAAAACTGTAAAAAACCATCATTTACTTATGTATAGAAATTTTCATGGTTGGTGTATGTTTTTCATAATAATTTACCCAAATTAAGTGACTTCCTATGCGTGTTTAGTGAGGGGTTCATGATTTGGTAAATTTTATTGAAAAAATGTGCAACCCACTGAGATTTTAAAATATTGTAATTTATATTTCTACCCCTACCCACTTAAGAGCCTAATTTGGAATCCCTCTTCCCTCACTAATATGATTCAATAGAGAATGATCCCTAGGATAACCCCTTCCTCCATGGATATCATGGGTTCAACATTAATAATTGGTGGATTCTTCATTATTATATGATATTTCATCATTACCTTCTATTTTACTTATTACTCCTTCTCTTATGCTCATTTATCTTCCCTCTCTCACTCATGAGGCTATGTTGGTTGAACCATAGGTGAGGTTTTTTATAAAAATATTTTTTGTCTCAATGTTAATGTGATTATATGTCTCTTCGAGTCCTCATCTTCCCATATTCAGTGGATTCATGTCATCCACACTTGTTTTAAGGTATGTTTTCATTATGAACAACTATTTATACATAGAACCGTGATTTCTTGGGATTTTTAACATAAGTTATTCAATGTTTTATGACCCTAGGTATGTATATTTAGTACTTTTTGATAATATTATCTATCTCAATTTAGATTCTATGGAATGCTAAAGTGGTTCCTTTGTTATTTGTGGTTGAAATCCATTTTAATAGTTCTTGCACATTCAATGTTCAATTTAATGATCCACCAGAACCTTTTAATTTATTCCATAACCCATGAAATGATTTTTTTGATTTCTAAATTACAATAAATGTTTTTCCTTATGACCAAAATTGTGTTATAGGATAATTAAAAAATTCTTTTATGATTTTTATACTAGTTATGTTAATTAATGGGTGTTCATTGGATATTTTTATGTGGGTTTTATAACATGGGTTTTTAATAATGTTTGGGTTCCATATCAAATGTGTTAAATGTGTTCATGATGGAGTTCAATACCATTTAATTTAAAATTATTATTTAAATTCTTTTCAATATGTTAGTATTTTAAAATAATATTTTAATTTGGTTATTTCAAATATGTATCGAGGCATGATTTTCACTTCTTAAAAATGGAATTTTTTAAGAATAAGTGAATGAGGTGATGATATTTTTTGGAATTTCATGTGATTTCTCGTATGATTTGTTTACTCACCTCGTCTTCTTTGTTCATGAGGTCCTAGGAACTTGGGTAGGAGAACCTTGAATTGATGAAGTCCTTTAAACTAGATAATTGTGTCACCTTGACTAGTAAATTAATATATGTGATACCACCAATAGACAATGAAGTTCATATATCTATCCCACTTATTGAGGGTATGATTTTAACTTGTGATTTTTTAACCAGGTGATCCAAGATTTAGTTTCCCTTGGGACTCTTACTTATCTTTATCGACATAATGATATATATTTTTCATTATGTTCTATTGTTATTGGGTTTTCATCCTCTATTAGGATTCTTTTATTTATATTTATATTTAGTGATATTTTATTATATCAATAATGTTTTATATTTTATATTTTCTATTTTTTTATTATTTCTATCATTACTTGTTGTTTTATTCTCACAGATTCAATTAACTATATTTAATGATATTTGAAAATCATGTTATAAAATATTTTGGAAAGTAAATTAGTAAAAAGTGGTTTCAAAAAAATGATTCTTGTCATCTCTGATTTTCAAATTCATTTATGTGTTTTCTTTTTTGTAACGCCCCGACCCCAGCTACCCAGAGTCGGTGCATTACTTCGTAACATTGGCATGATCACAAGAAAGATCAAATCCCGAAAGACCGATTGGTTTAGTAGCCTTGGAAACACTAGATATAATCATAAAGTTTTACATTACATTTCAAAGTGAAAAACTACTACAACAACAAAGTCTTCATATCCACACTATTAACCCCTCATAAAATCCCTGCAGGTCATTCATAACTTACTTCTTCACATCCTGGGAAAAATAAAACATAGAAAATGGGTGAGCTCAAATGCCCAGTAAGGATAACAATATAGCGGAAACTTTCATAAATAAGAATAAACATTTAAGGCAATGTATAACTAAAACAAAAGCCTTTTAAATATTAACTTTCAACATGGTATGGCATAAATAAAATGAAATAATGCCATTTACTTATTCACATGGATATTCTACTAATCGAATAATCACATGCAAAAATCAATAACCACTTTCATAATGTTGGAATGCATAATGCCAGACTATCATAACCACATATCCAAGGCCTCGTGCCAAGACTACAAATAAGATTTTGTCAAGGCCTTGTGCCAAGACACTAGTTTGTCTCATGAGACCTACCGATGCAATTTTTTTAGAAGATAATTACATTTAAAATTGCTAAAAAATACTCCAGTGTTTTTCTGAAATCATTATGCAAGCTTCTGAAAACAAAATAACTAATTCTGAGACTACTCGACTAATTATAGGCCATGATGGGTCCACTCCCAATCCCTTCCTATCTACAACACTCGAGAGTCAGGTTTTCTGAAAACATTTTTAAGCTTGCGTTAAATACGTATACATTTGCACTGGATTTTCATATTTTTGAGAGAAATATATCTTTTTTGGAAATCCTTTAAAAGTCACATAATTATAAAATAAAACATTTACTTTGAAAATATTCTTATAAGATTGTAAGGGAAGCTTTTAAAATTTTATAACGGCGGTAAATAGCCGCAGCCGCTGTGTAAGTTAAAAAAACATTCTTACCTCAATTCTGTCGAAAAGGTTAAAAAGGACCTTGTTTTGAAAACGACGGAAAGATTCATTTATAAACCTCTTATAAAAAGTCAAACAAGGGTATAAATGACTTTAACCCATATTCTTGTAAATAGTAAAATTTTTTTGAAATACATTTCGAAGAAACATGGATGTGGATGATAAAGAGATCCCAGTAGATTATTACGTATAATACAACCTCGGATAATGAAGAGATTGTGAAATAACCCTTACCTTTTACTTTTCCTTTGTTGGGGTAGGTTAACCTCCTGTATAATGGTGAAATAATTGTTATTAAATTATACAAGAATCATATACATTAATATGATATCATAAATGATCTTTTAATATTGATTTGATAATAATATCTTAGTATTATCATTGTTTCGGGTGTTAACTTACTTGTTTTATTTTATATGTTTTGTTACGTAAGACATGTTTGTAAAGGATAGGTTGTATATTATTCATATCCAGAATGATATCAAGTCCTTAAACATCATTTTTAAATCATCAAATGATAATTATACTTGAATGGATACGATGGAGAATGAATCTCATCGCGTTCGTGGAGACGGTAGTCCGTACGTACGCACGAGCGACAATATCATTCTTTTGATATTTAAATAATATATAAATGGATGGTATATCATATATAAAGAATCATTAACATGTTATATTTATTATTTACATGAGTTACACATCATTATTATACCCATCCAAATAATAATATATTGAATAACAATTACACCACGACGTGGAGACGGTAAGCCGTACGTACGCACGTATGGTGACATGTTATTCAAAGGGTGGATAGAATACTGAATATGGTTTTACGATATTTATAATAACATCACAGTATATGTGAGATACTGGAGTTATTATTTTAGAATGGTAAGAACAAAGAAAGAAGAAGTGGAAGAAGAATGGAACTTGAAAATGGGTGGTGAAAACATTACCTCTTCTTCAGGTTCTTCCTTTTGATTTGATCAAAAGGGCTCTTTGGTTGGCTTTCTGATCAAACTAAGGCCTCTAGGTTTTAGTGAGGGATGTTGGTAGAGTATTTGGGCAGAGTTTGTCCGAACCAAAAGGCTTGGAAGGTGTGAAGAAATGAGAATGAGGAGTGCCCTTTTATAAGAGGGGTGAGGGGCACCTTTGGAAAAGCTAGAAATATTAGTTTATATTAAATTAATATTCGGTTTCTAATGGCTCCAAAGTTGATTATTTAAAGGTTAAGGTGGGGATAGGTCGAATACCACTCAACCAATAGAATTTAGACAGGTTTGGGTACTTATATTAACCTTATCTTTAAGTATTAACTCTAAGTTAATTAGTTTTACTTTTACAATGTCTCTTTGTATTTTTATATAATATGGTTAATAAACTTACTATATACATCCAAGCGACCCCCAGGTGGTCCATTAATGATGAACCTATCATGATATAAGTCTCTTGGCCGAACCTTAGATTTTTAGGAATTTAATATCAATTAATAATATAATATTTGTTTTAAGAACTCTTTTATGTCAATTTTGACACTATTCAATAGTTGTTTTTTGTGAAACTCATAACAGATTGATTACTTCGAACAAAGTCAATTAAATCAATCCTAATATATCATATTATCCTAGAAAATTATTTTAATTCATTAAAAGTTTCATATTATATTTATTTGGGTATTTATAATATCAATTATTTTAATTTTTCACTATTATAGTAATTAATTCGTCATCATTGTGTCATAAATAATTTAACTTATTTGATGTCTAAAAATTATAAATAAAATATCATTATGTAGGAAATCTTTTTAGCTTTCTAATGAATATTTATAATCGAAAATCCAACATGTATAACCCTATGTAAAAATTGTTCTTCTAAAAGATGTAAGCTTATGCCATTTTTATTTTTATTTTAACTTTATTAATATAAAGTGTCCCTACCACATACAAGTGGCTCCAAGGGGTCCCCAAATTGACCCAAGGATGCCCATGGTCGGGTATGTGTCCACCAATAAGGTTAGGACACGTTTTAGGGTAATTTGGTATTATTATAATATTATTTTTTAACCCTTATTTACCTGATTTACCCTTAACCATGGTAAATAAAATATTTACCACAGTAATTATTCAAAATGTCTAAAAATAAAAGTTACCTATTTACACAATTTGGACATCCTGATTCCAAATATGGAATCCATTTTTCTAAATTCAAAACACAGAAGTGGCAGAAATTAATTTAAAATTAATTCCCGCTGTCAAAACAAAAAGCGTGTTTTTAAGAGGTAATAACTATCAAAAGATTGACACTTGTTTATGTTCGGTTTAATTGTAAAATTATGTCCAATGACCAACATTATATTAAATGGTAAAAATATATTCTAAATATACTTTAAAACCACTCAAATTCACAATTCATCACTATTAATTATTTTGATTAAAAAAGTTGTTTTTAATTAAAATTTAGTAATTTTCACTATTCATCAAAATATAAAAGTTATCCGAAAAGTACCAAAATTTCACCCTAGGCTAATTTCAATATTCCGAATCCAAAAATGAAGTCCATTTTGAAATATAAAATATATATGATTTCAAAAAGTAGGTATTACTATTCACAACGGCTAGTTTAATTAGTTGTGGTGTGTGTTAGAACTCGAGGTTGCGTACAACACACGCTATCGCATTATTCGAAGGGAAACGTACCGTGGAAGCTTGGGATGTTTCATTTTAAATTTTTGATGTCCCCATTTAGTCAAAAAGTTTAAAATATAGTATTTAAAAATGGTTCACTATTAAAAGTTGATAAAAGTGCAATACTGAAAATGAATTTGTTCTTGTATTATGTCTAAGATACTCATAATATGGAAAAATTATAAGGATTATATAAAGTTTAAAGTTTAGTTAATACTATTCATAACCTTTTTTGAATGGCTTTTTGGTAAGTCATGGTGTAATTGAACTCGGTGTTGCGTGTAGTGCAAGTTATTGAAGTATTTTGAAGAAATAACACATTATGAATTCTTGGGGTGTTACATTCTCCCCTCCTTCAATAAATTGCGTCCTCGCAATTTGAAATTGTTCTTTGAAAATAAAAGGTTGAAAGTAGAATATATATTTGTGGGAAAACCCACATCGGAAATTGGGTTACTAAAATTTAGTCTTAATATGAGGAAAAGAGAAATGAAAGGGTCACCACCAAATTATGATCTCGATTAGGAGAACATTGGTGGCAATTAGAGACATATAATTGGAGGAAAAACGTAAATATTTATAGGTAGTGATTGAGGTCATCAATCACAAACAAGTATAAAATTGAGGTCCTTAAACTCATCAATCTATGATGATTTGAAGTACCATCGGTTCATCAAAATATAGGGTATTAGGATAACACATTTTTTATGTTTCAAAATATCTTAGTTGAAATCCCACATCGAAAAATGAATTAATGAGGCCTCTATTTAAAATAAAGAGTGGAAAGTATGAAGATTACCGAAAATAACACATACTAGGGTTCCATGTAGGAAAATATGGATATGGAGGAGAAATCTAACCATCAATTATCTGATGGAGAGTGGTAGAGAACATGGCTATGAAAAGGCCAACAATCCCAAAGCCATAAATTAGTGATGATTTAAGGTACCATCTAAGACAACATTTTTGTTCTAAGTTCCTTTTCTTAATGTTGTGGAATTTAATTATGAGATTGGCTAAGATCATAAGGAGATATACTTACATTATAATTAGATTTTTATCCATTAATAAATTTCTACCACAAATACATCTTTCACTCTAAAAGATAATAGAAAAAAAAATTCTATTTACACTATTCGTATAGGGTTCCAAAATAATCGAATTTATAATTCATCTACAAGATCTTTTAATAAAAACTACATTATTTAATCCAGGACATCTCGTGGGCCAGTGGTAGGTGATACACCCTTGTCGCCCTTCGGTTGCGGGTTCATGTCTCGCAGCCTTGCCGGACGCGACGGGTTGCCGCCCGACCTCCGGGTTGTCCTTTTATGGCAATCCAAAATAATCCAAACTAGAACTATCCAAAATAATTCTTTCCAAACTCACAGTCCAACATTTATAAGGAAGGTAAACATAATATAGATCCTTTTTACCCCGTAATAGCATATGAATACCTTCATCTTGTATTCTTTTAATACACCGAAACATCCTGAATTACCATATTCCTTATTGATTACATTCATGCTCCCTTATTCCATATAGAAAGCTGGATATACTTCATTAATCCAAAAATGTTTTAAACCCCAAAAATGATGGAATATACAAATCATTAATCAGTTTCAAGGTAGTCAAGAATATCCAATATAATTTATCCAAATCAATCATGTATTATTCTAAAATCACTAACTCGGTATCTGAACCATATTATGGTTTATCTTGCTCTCAACCATATATTTTCCAAACATTTAACCTGCTACTGAGTCACTTTTCTTTGTTCCACACCATCTCAAGTCCTTAATAAAATAGTACTGCAGTACAATCCTTATATACTCCATAATTATTATAACAAGTACATTGTTGATACAACACTCAATTGATATAATCAACATAATAACTCTAATCATTCCTCTTCATCTGTGGTAGTATCATAACTTGATTATTATCCAATAGCATCATTTGCGGCATAGTCTAATGACTGGGACATAGGTTCGCGTAGTGTCCAAACTCCTTGCAAATGAAGCATTGTACATTTGAAACCATTTTCTTACCCTTGCAGTCATGTACTTTGTGCCCTTTTCCTCCACACTTATAACAAACTCCCATTCCTTTCAGGCAATTTCCAGGGTGTTTCTTTCCACAGTTACCACATATGGGAAAATTCTTCTTTTCCCTCTTCCCTTTATCCATTTTTCTCTCTTCCATCCTTTTCTTTTCTTGCTTCCCTTCAAAGACATAGGACTCAGTAAACTCTTTACATATCTTATCAACACATGATATTATTTCTTCATATGACGATAATACATGGGAGACTATTTCTCTTATAAATTCTAGCTTAAGACCATGAAAGATATGATCCTTCCTTCTCTTTGGATCATGTGCATTTCTGGAGTTCTCATTCCTTCTACTGGGCGCCATTTCTAAACAATGGCATACACTAGATCAGTTTATGAATCAAAATACATAATCCCATACTTATAAAACACTTAACATAAATTGAACTATTTATGGATATAATCCATAATCATAAAAATGTCTCCTTTGAGGATGTATATACTCATAAACCCTTCATAATGGTTTGTAAAGAAAATGAGAATTATCCTAAGCATATCCCCCGGGAGTGTCGTAACCAAGAGTGCAGCAAGGCCCGTTGTCGTGCACCAGTTCCCGTTCGAGTCTAGCTCAAAGCGGTGTTTTCAGGTTTTACCCCTAGGTACATCTGTGCCAGAGCCGCCTCTACCTGCTCGTATCCAGACAGGGATGTATTGCTCGGAAAACTCACAAAATCTCTACAATACCAAAATTCTAGGAAGTTCTTCTATACTAATCCTCAAAGTTCATCTTAGGTCTACGTGCTCTAATCAGAGTTTATCTAAATCTAGCTTCCAAGGTTTGTACTAAACTTCCTCTGATACCAACTGTAACGCCCCGACCCCAGCTACCCAGAGTCGGTGCATTACTTCGTAACATTGGCATGATCACAAGAAAGATCAAATCCCGAAAGACCGATTGGTTTAGTAGCCTTGGAAACACTAGATATAATCATAAAGTTTTACATTACATTTCAAAGTGAAAAACTACTACAACAACAAAGTCTTCATATCCACACTATTAACCCCTCATAAAATCCCTGCAGGTCATTCATAACTTACTTCTTCACATCCTGGGAAAAATAAAACATAGAAAATGGGTGAGCTCAAATGCCCAGTAAGGATAACAATATAGCGGAAACTTTCATAAATAAGAATAAACATTTAAGGCAATGTATAACTAAAACAAAAGCCTTTTAAATATTAACTTTCAACATGGTATGGCATAAATAAAATGAAATAATGCCATTTACTTATTCACATGGATATTCTACTAATCGAATAATCACATGCAAAAATCAATAACCACTTTCATAATGTTGGAATGCATAATGCCAAACTATCATAACCACATAGCCAAGGCCTCGTGCCAAGACTACAAATAAGATTTTGTCAAGGCCTTGTGCCAAGACACTATTTTGTCTCATGAGACCTACCGATGCAATTTTTTTAGAAGATAATTACATTTAAAATTGCTAAAAAATACTCCAGTGTTTTTCTGAAATCATTATGCAAGCTTCTGAAAACAAAATAACAAATTCTGAGACTACTCGACTAATTATAGGCCATGATGGGTCCACTCCCAATCCCTTCCTATCTACAATACTCGAGAGTCAGGTTTTCTGAAAACATTTTTAAGCTTGCGTTAAATACGTATACATTTGCACTGGATTTTCATATTTTTGAGAGAAATATATCTTTTTTTGAAATCTTTTAAAAGTCACATAATTATAAAATAAAACATTTACTTTGAAAATATTCTTATAAGATTGTAAGGGAAGCTTTTAAAATTTTATAACGGCGGTAAATAGCCGCAGCCGCTGTGTAAGTTAAAAAAAACATTCTTACCTCAATTCTGTCGAAAAGGTTAAAAAGGACCTTGTTTTGAAAACGACGGAAAGATTCCTTTATAAACCTCTTATAAAAAGTCAAACAAGGGTATAAATGACTTTAACCCATATTCTTGTAAATAGTAAAATTTTTTTGAAATACATTTCGAAGAAACATGGATGTGGATGATAAAGAGATCCCAGTAGATTATTACGTATAATACAACCTCGGATAATGAAGAGATTGTGAAATAACCCTTACCTTGTACTTTTCCTTTGTTGGGGTAGGTTAACCTCCTGTATAATGGTGAAATAATTGTTATTAAATTATACAAGAATCATATACATTAATATGATATCATAAATGATCTTTTAATATTGATTTGATAATAATATCTTAGTATTATCATTATTTCGGGTGTTAACTTACTTGTTTTATTTTATATGTTTTGTTACGTAAGACATGTTTGTAAAGGATAGGTTGTATATTATTCATATCCAGAATGATATCAAGTCCTTAAACATCATTTTTAAATCATCAAATGATAATTATACTTGAATGGATACGATGGAGAATGAATCTCATCGCGTTCGTGGAGACGGTAGTCCGTACGTACGCACGAGCGACAATATCATTCTTTTGATATTAAAATAATATATAAATGGATGGTATATCATATATACAGAATCATTAACATGTTATATTTATTATTTACATGAGTTACACATCATTATTATACCCATCCAAATAATAATATATTGAATAACAATTACACCACGACGTGGAGACGGTAAGCCGTACGTACGCACGTATGGTGACATGTTATTCAAAGGGTGGATAGAATACTGAATATGGTTTTACGATATTTATAATAACATCACAGTATATGTGAGATACTGGAGTTATTATTTTAGAATGTTAAGAACAAAGAAAGAAGAAGTGGAAGAAGAATGGAACTTGAAAATGGGTGGTGAAAACATTACCTCTTCTTCAGGTTCTTCCTTTTGATTTGATCAAAAGGGCTCCTTAGGTTGGCTTTCTGATCAAACTAAGGCCTCTAGGTTGTAGTGAGGGATGTTGGGAGAGTATTTGGGCAGAGTTTGGCCGAACCAAAAGGCTTGGAAGGTGTGAAGAAATGAGAATGAGGAGTGCCCTTTTATAAGAGGGGTGAGGGGCACCTTTGGAAAAGCTAGAAATATTAGTTTATATTAAATTAATATTCGGTTTCTAATGGCTCCAAAGTTGATTATTTAAAGGTTAAGGTGGGGATAGGTCGAAAACCACTCAACCAATAGAATTTAGACAGGTTTGGGTACTTATATTAACCTTATCTTTAAGTATTAACTCTAAGTTAATTAGTTTTACTTTTACAATGTCTCTTTGTATTTTTATATAATATGGTTAATAAACTTACTATATACATCCAAGCGACCCCCAAGTGGTCCATTAATGATGAACCTATCATGATATAAGTCTCTTGGCCGAACCTTAGATTTTTAGGAATTTAATATCAATTAATAATATAATATTTGTTTTAAGAACTCTTTTATGTCAATTTTGACACTATTCAATAGTTGATTTTTGTGAAACTCATAACAGATTGATTACTTCGAAAAAAGTCAATTAAATAAATCCTAATATATCATATTATCCTAGAAAATTATTTTAATTCATTAAAAGTTTCATATTATATTTATTTGTGTATTTATAATATCAATTATTTTAATTTTTCACTATTATAGTAATTAATTCGTCATCATTGTGTCATAAATAATTTAACTTATTTGATGTCTAAAAATTATAAATAAAATATCATTATGTAGGAAATCTTTTTAGCTTTCTAATAAATATTTATAATCGAAAATCCAACATGTATAACCCTATGTAAAAATTGTTCTTCTAAAAGATGTAAGCTTATTCCATTTTTATTTTTATTTTAACTTTATTAATATAAAGTGTCCCTACCACATACAAGTGGCTCCAAGGGGTCCCCAAATTGACCCAAGGATGCCCATGGTCGGGTATGTGTCCACCAATAAGGTTAGGACACGTTTTAGGGTAATTTGGTATTATTATAATATTATTTTTTAACCCTTATTTACCTGATTTACCCTTAACCATGGTAAATAAAATATTTACCACAGTAATTATTCAAAATGTCTAAAAATAAAAGTTACCTATTTACACAATTTGGACATCCTGATTCCAAATATGGAATCCATTTTTCTAAATTCAAAACACAGAAGTGGCAGAAATTAATTTAAAATTAATTCCCGCTGTCAAAACAAAAAGCGTGTTTTTAAGAGGTAATAACTATCAAAAGATTGACACTTGTTTATGTTCGGTTTAATTGTAAAATTATGTCCAATGACCAACATTATATTAAATGGTAAAAATATATTCTAAATATACTTTAAAACCACTCAAATTCACAATTCATCACTATTAATTATTTTGATTAAAAAAGTTGTTTTTAATTAAAATTTAGTAATTTTCACTATTCATCAAAATATAAAAGTTATCCGAAAAGTACCAAAATTTCACCCTAGGCTAATTTCAATATTCCGAATCCAAAAATGAAGTCCATTTTGAAATATAAAATATATATGATTTCAAAAAGTAGGTATTACTATTCACAACGGCTAGTTTAATTAGTTGTGGTGTGTGTTAGAACTCGAGGTTGCGTACAACACACGCTATCGCATTATTCAAAGGGAAACGTACCGTGGAAGCTTGGGATGTTTCATTTTAAATTTTTGATGTCCTTATTTAGTCAAAAAGTTTAAAATATAGTATTTAAAAATGGTTCACTATTAAAAGTTGATAAAAGTGCAATACTGAAAATGAATTTGTTCTTGTATTATGTCTAAGATACTCATAATATGGAAAAATTATAAGGATTATATAAAGTTTAAAATTTAGTTAATACTATTCATAACCTCTTTTGAATGGCTTTTTGGTAAGTCATGGTGTAATTGAACTCGGTGTTGCGTGTAGTGCAAGTTATTGAACTATTTTGAAGAAATAACACATTATGAATTCTTGGGGTGTTACATTTTTAAAAAGGTAGTTAAGTTAAGATTTTTTTTATAATAAATAGGGGGAGCACCTATTGAACCAAACAATACCACTTATTATTATGGGAAAAGGGAACCCATTACGTGGCCCATAATCCCAATGGGTATCAAACCCTATAAAAATTGACCCAAAGATCCATACCCTAAGTTATTCTAAACTGGGTAATCCCTTGCCCATAGTAGTGGAGTTTTATTAATTAGATTGGAGCCCGACCACTGTCATTCCTTCAGAATAGACCTCTTATTTTGATAACTTCCCATAGATCGGCTGAATAAATATAGGTACACCACTCCATCATGACAAAATTGGCTAACTGAAGATGCACACCATCATTGGTCATCACTATCACCATGTGTCTCATCGGTAACACATGCCAAAAATACCCATGGATACTGAGTGTGCCTCCAATACATAATGATCAATTATTACGCACTTTAAATGACCTCACTCAAGGTCAAACACCTAAAAATAAAAAATAACCCAAATAAACCCACATATAAGAGTTGGTTGGGATTCAAACCTCTACTATGATGCAGTACAGAATGAATCCGGACCACTCACACTTTTCCTTGACTACATTTTAGTTAAACATTTTAAACTATTTGGTTTCCCTAAATAAATTATTTTTATTTTTAATAAATGAATATTGGAATATAATTATGTGATTGGATTTGTTTAAAAGTTAATAAGTATTTAAAATTTGTAAATTATTTTTCAAGATAACAATATTTTTCTTTTAGTGAGTATGCACAAGGTTTGGGGAGGTTATCAAAAAGGAATTTTAGGCTCACTCCCTTATATATAAATATCTAGATCTATTAAAATGCCAGAGGATGTCTTTTTGGTGGACGGATTTGAAATAAATTTAGTGAGTTATGGTTTGGTGATGAGGCTAGATGCTCACCATGGGTCATGTGAAGATTACTGGATTGGTGTTTGGGTTATTTTTTCTTATTTATTATCGTGTATTCGTTGTTCCTTTCAACCTCCATGTATCTTGAGATCTACCTTTGGATTTTTTATTGTTATTTATTTTTAGGTATTACCTATATGTTTTGGTATTTAATTTGGATATTTATATTTATTATTGATGGAAACCCATCTTATAGATTGGTCATAACAAATTCTTGGTGATATTTAACTTCTTCTAATATTTTATTTATTGGGAGAAACATTTCGCATATTATTTTATTTGATTCTGAAATGCTTGTTTCTAGTCAAGTGTGATCAAGAATTTGCCTTAGGTCTTGTGACACGCAGGCTTGGTTGTCCGGATCATGGGTGGAGTATATTAGTTTCTGACAGTACCTAATACAATGAATCTATCTTTTATAACCTCCCAATTGAGGGTCATTGGGGTCAATCCACAAACCTTTTAGATATTAAACAGGGGTGGAACATCTCAGACAATACTAATTGTACAAAAAATGGAATAAAATAATGGAAGGATGAGTAAAAAGTGTGTACAAGATGAAAAAATGAATAAAAGTGAGTGTGTAATGTTAGTAATGTTAGACACCACTATTATGGGTATGAGACATGGTAGATAAATAGACCGAGGAAATGATTAATGGAAATAACCATGTATATTTTTGATCTTTTTGAAAATGGGTTTTAAACATAGTGATTCGTTCATATAATTAATAGTCATTAATCAGTATATTTCTATTAATTCATTTTCAGATACCCAATTTAGTAATTAAAATTATTGGGGAAATAATTCATATCAGTCTCAAGATTGGTTTTTATCTAATGATTCCTCAGTCAAAATCAAAGTTCAACTCAAACAAGATGTCTATGAAGAATGTAATATAATGAAGAAGTAATCAATCAAGATCATTAATGAACGAATAAAGAAACAATTAGTTCCCATAAAGAATATATTTAGAGTGAAATATTTGAATGATAAATGAAAACTAAAGAATAAGATTATAGAAATTCGGTATAAAATAGATATGAGAGAAATGACTCTCCTAGGTTGAGTCTATATTAATTTCTTATATCCACTATCTTCTTTCTTCCACCTTGAATTGAAGTTCATGCCTCTAGTACCTTTACACTACGTTGGAAATTTAGTCAAGCATATGTCAGTTATCCTCTATTAGTTCTCATCTCTCCCCTGAAAATACGTTATAACTTTTCTTTAAAGAATCTTTAACTTATTTTATAAAATATCCACTTCTTCTGGAAAAAAACAATACAATGTTATTTAAAACAATTTTTTATAATGAAAATTAAGTGTAATATTTTGTCTAAAAAGATTTAAAAAGATTTTTGATACTACTGGTAAATTTATTTAAATTTTTTAAAAATAAACATTCTCTTTGAAATTAAATATTTCTTTTAAAAATAAAGAATCCAAATTTCCTTTAATAAAATTATAATTAAATTAAAAATGAATTTTTTTAAATGAAATCTTTTTTATTGAGAAAAAACAAAATAATATTTTGTCTTTATTAAAAATGAAAATCTTAAATTTTAAAAAATCTAATTATTTTTTTATGATTATTTTTTATGAAAATTATAGAAACATAATATTTTTTTATGATAATATTTTTTAATTATCTAAAATTATTCCATTTTTCATTTTCCTTGAAAATCAGAAATGAAAAAAATATCATTTTATTAAATATATAAATCCACCTAAAATTATATTAATTTACATTTATTAAAAGTCTTGTTCTATATTTAAAATAATGTAAAAAATTATTTTTTTAAAATTAAATAATTAAAAATGGATTCATTTTTATAAAACTAAATTTTATATATATAAATTTTAATAGAATGATTTTCCTTTTGGTAATTAAATTTTTTATAAAATAACATTTTTTTATAAAAATGGATTTTTGAATTATTAAAATCCATAAGTAAATCATCACTAAATAATTTTATATTTTTTCTAAAATAAATTAAAGATTTTTATTTTGATTTTTTCATATTAGTGGAATAAAATTTTATTATAAATATTGAATTTTTGTTAATTTAATGTCATATTAAATTGAAATTTTTTTAAAAAAATATTTTTAAATATATTAATATAAAAATATGATTTCTTTTTAGATTTAGAATTTAAATTTATTAAAATAAATATTTTATTATTTAAAATTATATATAAAAATATATATATTTTAAAAAATTAATTGAATTAAATTTTTTCGGAAAAGAAAAATGTTGATTTTAAATGATTTATATGATTTTATAATTCTGTTAATAAAATATATATAATTTATTTCAAATAAATTATAAGCAGATGACTGTTTTTAAAATAATGAGATGTTTTATTAACTTTATTATAAGATGATTACTTATAAAAATAATTTTTGGATATAGAAAATTTATTAAAATTACTAATTTTAATGAAAAATTAATAAAAAAAAGAAACCTGAATTTATTTATTTTTAAATGATAAATCTAATGTTCTTAAAACAAATCAATCATTTTCAATTAATATGAGAAAAAGTTTTAATTACCTCTAAAACTCACCTTTTATCCATTAGACATTCCTATAAAATTGATAGAACGTCATTTTGATTAAAAAAATAAAATTAATTAATTAAAAAAATTCAAATCTTTGAGAAAAATTTGAAATTAATACTTATAAGAGAAATTATCATTTAGATTTTCACATTTTAAAAATTATTATAATCTTATGAACAAATAAAGTCTGAAAAGTGACATATTTTATAATATATTTTTTAATTAAATATTTCAATAAATATTTTATAGAAAATGATTAATATTATTTATTAATGAAAAAATGGGAAATTTTAGTTTATTTTTTTTTTTATTTTTTTTATTTTAGATGGTTTCATTCTAATTTTTTATAGTAAAATTGTACTTTTTTTCTTTAAAAAATAAAAAATAATGGTTGTTTGAGGAATAATTGTATATTTTTTTATTTATTTTTTCAAAAAAATTGAATTATATTACAATTTACTAATATTATATTTAAATTTTCATTTTTCTATGAGAAAGAATTCTTTTTTAAAATTAAAATATTTGTTAAAATTTTATAAATAAAATTAATTGTATTTAAATATTTATGAAATGAAATATAATGTTTTAATTATAAAGTATATATTTTAGGATTTTTAAGTTTTCATAATAAATATTTTTTTCTATTTTTTATAATATTAAATAAAAAAATTTCTTGTTATAAAAAGAGAATTTGAATATTTTTTGGAAAAAATTAGATTAAAAAAAATATTCTAAAAAATAATACAATTTTTTTATATTCTATTATGTGAATTGTTTATAAAAAATATTATTTATTAAATGTATAATGTGAGTTTTTAATAGAAAAATAATATGTTTGTTTTTAAAAATAGAAATGAAAATATTATTTAATTTTTACTCTTTTAAAATAAAGTTGTATTTGGAAAATCTATTAAGGAAAAAGTGACATTTTTTTAGTGGAAAAAATAATTAGGAAAACCCATTTTTAATTTTTTTTACTAAAAACCTGATTTTTCATTAAATTTATTTTAAAAAATCTGTTTTTTCCCTCTAAAAATTAAAATTGTAAAAATTTATATTTTTGTTAAAAATATATGAAATTAAAAATTATTATATAAAATCCACCTTTTTAATAAAAATTTTATACATTTTAAAATGTGTCATTGTCTTTAAAAATTATGAAAAAAATATTTTTATTTATTTTTTATATTTAAATTTTAATAAATACAAATAACCATTATTCCTACTCAAAAATGAAATTAGATAGATTTTCTTTAATATATATTGTTTGTAATTTTAATAAAATAATTACATAAGATCCAATTGATGAAGCATCTTCTTCTTTAATAGTTTCAAATGCTAATGATGAATAGGTTAAACAATGTCATATTGAGTTGCATTTGGATGATGACGCTCAAGGCATGCCTAAAAAGGAGCACATAATTACATCAGATGTCTCCAGGGCCAATCCACATGATATCTAGTTTGATGAAGTTGGATTCTTGGGCATAGATGTTCTGGTTGGGGTTGGTAGTCTCAAAAACAGTGACGAAGAGGAAGGCATCCAAAGGGACGTGGTGGGTACCGTGGAAGGGGTGGCAGGAACCAATGAATGGTGCTGTTTGTTTTTCTTGGTGTTATTGTCACTTGTATCATGATCCCCATTATGCCTGTATGTGTACTTTTACTCTTAATAATAATTTTATGGATCATGGACTCACCTCCATGATTAGCACTATATAGTATTCTATTTAAATTGAAAAAGAAAAAAATATTAAATTCACTATATATATTTTGACCAAATAAAAAATGATTTTATTTTTCAATTTTAAAAAGGTAATGAAAACTATATTCTAACAAAATATTCATTGATAGATGAATCTTATTATTAAATATAAATATTTAGTTTAAAAATCATAATAAAAAATTTAATTTGTTTTAAATTATATTTGAAATTTCAGGCTTCTTTATATTATAAATAATTTTTTTTAAATAATTTTTTTAACAAATAAAAACTATATTCCCTCTAAAATACATTTAAAAATCTCCATTTTAAATTATTAATTTTTAAAAATTATTTCCAATTTATTATTTTAAATATTTTGGTTAATTTATTAAATAAAATTATAGAAAGAAACTTATTTTAAAAAAATATATATTGAAAAAATTATTTATTGAAATGTAAAAATTAAAAAATAATAATAATTTATATTATATTTTTAGTTTTTAGGTTATGTAAATTTCCTATTTTCTTTTAAGAAGGAAAATTAAATATTTTCATAAAAAGAAAATTTTATCATTAAAAAATAATAATAGGCTATTTAGATATATAAATAAAACTAAAAGAAGACATTCATTTAAGATATCATATTAATAAATGTACACTACTGTCTTACAAAAGGTAAGAAGTCACTATTTATCAAAAAAATTACTTTCTCACTAAGAAATTTTAAAAATTAGAAACAATTATTTTGATATTTAGAAAATATTTTTTTAGTAAATATTAAATTAAAACATTATATTATTTAAATTTTTATTTTATGGGGTTTTTAATTAAAATAAAAAATATTATATTAGATAAAAAATGATATTATTTCTAAAATTATAGAATGATTTTTTAAATATATGTGAAGAATTGAAGATTATTTTTAAAATAGTAAAATGACATATTTTATTTGTTGAAATAATATAATGTATATTTATATATTTGGAATATTATTTTTAGATTTTTGTTTTTAAAAAATTTAAATTATAAAAATTTAACCATTTATTTTTTTTGGATTTTTTATTCAAAATTATACATCATTTTATTTGCTAAAGAAAAAAAGGATTTTTATCTTTTTTAATATAAAATCTTAATGTCTAAATTTTTATATTAAATATATTTGTAAGAAAATATATGGAGATTTAATTTTTTTTTAATTTGAAAAGTGTGATTTTATTGATACATTCTTTCGAAAAATTATATACCAATCTTTTATAATGTTAATTATGACATTCTATAATACCTTTTTTAGAGAAATCCTCATTTTCATATTATATATTTACTTTGAAAAAACAAAGAATATATTTATCTTAGAAAATTTGATTTTTTTCTAAATAAAAATATATTAATATAATTTTCAATAAAAAATATATATTTACTATTAGGATCACTATGTGATTGGTTCAACACTAAGTGAGGTGATAAAATAGTGTTGATAATTTTCCATCAATTAATCTTTATTCTTTTTTGTATATTTACTTATTCAGGGAATTAATGTCTATCTTGTGTATACTCACTTTTTTTGTATGCACACAGTGATAGACTACAAAGTAAACAACAATGAATATAGAATATCTATAATGAGATTTCCCTCAATGTTAGATTATTATATGCCTAGTGTATGTTGGTTTTTATCCCATTTACACATTACTTCCATTTTTTTATCTTGTAAAAGAACATACATGGGCATATCCATATATATATATATATTTCTAGTATAAACAAGGTAATTTTCAAGAATTTACTTTCTATAAATATGTTCTAAAACCAATTCTTCCTTTATAATAACCATATTTGTCTGACCCCTTTAATGTATGATTAAGAGTGTACCAAAAAGTCACCTCCATAAAAAATAATACTAATATATGATAGAAAACAAATTGACAATATTTATACATTTTACATATATGATTTAAATTCCACTATTTGTATATCATAATGATAATTTCACTCTATTTAGTTTATAGAAACAATCTTTAATTTACCATGAAATTGACTAAATCCTTATTTTTATGTGATTTATTAGTTCTTTGTTATTATTTGTCACGACCCGTCCTTGGGGCCCGTGTCGTGACTACCCCAAGCCCGTCTTCCATAGGCTAGGGGCTGGAAACAAGCACCAAAGGTGAACATCCCTAAGCTGGGAAGGGATTGCATTTATAAATTGTAAACACACACAATAGAGTACGTAACTGGAAGTATAACTCTAAGTAAAAATATATAAAAAAGATGTGTTGGAAAGAAAAAGGGGGCCAGAAATACAAGCCCTACAGTAAAGTACAAGGAAAGGACAAAAATGTACAACTAAAAAGACATATGGTTGGAAGGTTTCTAGAATCTCCTGGATCATCCACCATAGATCCTACCTGAAGGGTAGGTATAGATAGCCTCCATAGTTCTCCACGTCCATCTGTCTCCTCCGGGTACCGACTCATCGTGAGGTCCACCTTCGGGTACCGTCCAGTCCTCGTACACTCCGTCTCAGTCAGCGCTGTCTGTTGTCTGCATCTAACACAACGTGGTGCGAGCATAACCCATGCAGGGGTGAGTATAAAGATACTCAGTAGGGACCTCGAGACCCTCAATGTCTCACAAAATCCAACAAGGATAAACTACAAGTACGAAACAACAGATAACCATTACTTAGATATATGCCTATACATGTACCTCTGTTATCTAGAAACCCATCTCAATCATGAAAAAACACAAAAGTCATGACTCAACTCAAACTAGTATTTTCATTATCGAAACCACCCCTGTTGGAGAACTCCTCATCTGTTGAGAATAGTGGGAATGTCATGACACCATGGTGCTTCTCAGTAACCTTAGACTGCAGAGGTACTCCTCCTCTCGAGTACCGCGGGTCTGCTGCCAACTACCAGGTGCTACTCCACTGTGGGTTTGCCACCAAATACCAGGAACTCCCCCTAATAGCTTGTAGATATACTCCTCCTGGCGAGTAATGTGTGTTTGCCGCCAACTATAAGGCACTACTCCGCCATGGGTCTGCCTCCAACTACAAGGCGCTCCCCACTGGGCTAGTCGAATTGGTCAAGCAGTGGTCAGGCCTGTCAGCTACTAGGTCTCCGCACTCTGTCTGCTCGTCACTGGAAGCATCCAATCCCGAAGCTACTAGTAAAAACTCCAACTATCGCGAAGTCTCGTGTAAGAGTATCTCAAAGGTCCGTCTCGACAATGAGATCTCAACGCAATAGACGTAGTGCCATTCAGACACCCAGTCTATTAGTTATTTGCCTTTTAGTCCTGAGGGCCCGATTGGATTTGTGTACGAACAAGCCCAACCATATCTCAATGATACCCCGAACTTTCGTGGGGTATTATCAAAGGGACCATCTCTCAAAGAGATTACCAGCGCCGCGGACGGTTCATCAAACGAATGTATGCAGCCTAAGATATGGGTGAAAAGGTGTAAAAGGGCTATAGTGGGTCCGGGTCCGGGTCTGGTCCGACCTAGTCGGACCGACCCTGTCCGCAGGTCTAACCCATTCTGAAGAAATGGCCAGGGCCGAAGGGGAGGCCCGACTCAAAGGTGGCCTGGCATGAGGGCGGACCAGACCGGCCGAGGGAGGCCCGAATGGCGAGCCCGCGTAGCCCGGCTGGCCACGCCGTTGGGGGGGGGGGGGGGTGCGGCGCCCCTGGTTTCCGAAGGAACCAACGCTAGGAGCCGGTTCGGTGAACTGTGGGACTCGAGGGGTCCCGCTTGTGGAGTGCACCAGTGGCCTGCTTAGCTGGCCTCCGCAATTCCTCCTCTGCGGCGTGATGACACCGCAGTCCTGCTAGACTTCATGGGGCGTGATGACGCCGCACCTCCTCTGTCGTGGCCCTTCCTGGCCGTGACCTCCCACTCCTCCCTGTGGCGCGACAACGCCGTGCTCGCCATCCAAACGCCACGACCCTCCTGGTCACGCCTCTTCCTTTCGGCGCGGTGTGACGACACCGTGCTCCTCCGACACCGTCATAGCCCACCTAGCCATGGCTTAGTTCTCTACATGGCGCGGCAGTGACGCGCCCTTGTGGTGACCCGACAACCATGTGCCACTAGCTTCTTCGCGGCCGACTTGTTTTCAGTCGTCGCGTGTACCACCTCTGTCATCATCAAACAAGAACAAACAAAAGGGGAGGGACAAGCCGTGTTCGTGCGGTCCGAGACCTCCTAGTCATGGCGAACCATAAACTATAAATTTGAACGACGAAGAATGGAGGTTTATACTCATATATAAATTAACTCAAATCCCACTACCTCCAGTTTGATGATGTTGACAGAGTCACGGGGAGGCGGCGTCATTCCGTCAATGTCAGAGGAGGAAGTGGGTACTCGTCATTGGTAGACGAGCGTTCGAAGGTGATGAAGTCAAAGATCACATCATCTTTCTTCATGGGTGTCGCTTCCTTTCTTTACCCAATTGAAGAAGGTAGAATATGTCATTTTTCACGTTCTTCACGTTCTTCACTAGAGAGAGTGAATTTCTCTTAATTCTCCCAAGGCTCCACAAAAAAAGGGTGCCAACCAAAAATAATAGACTTACTATTATTTTGAGGGTTGGAAAGAATTCAAATGGATTAAAAAATTTGTTAATTAATTAAATGGATTGGCATATTAAATTAATTGGGCGAAAGTGGAGAGGCTCCCCAATTAATTGGGAGAGTTATCACAATAATAAATGGAGAGATGGTTGGCTACATTAACTCAAGGGAACTTCGGGGGGTTTAGGGGGTTTGTAAGACGTGTGGGTCCCACCTAATAATATCCTCCCTAGGGAGGTTATACTCAGGTGGGCCCTACCACCATAACCTCCCTTGGGAGGTTAGGGGGTGGTGGCCCGGACCTCCAACCTCCTCTTGGAGATTTTAACCACGAAAAAAAATAATTTTAATACATTATTTTATTCAATTTATTTAGAAACCCCCAAAAACTATCTTCCAAACTTGCCAAAACGAAACTACAGTGAAGATCTCACTAAGCAATCACCGACAATGTGAGTTCAACGGTGCCCTAGGATTTTAATTACTAGCACCGGTTCAAAAGATAAAAAAGTCCCACTCGTACGTTTACTAAACATACCAAAACAAAACATCCAAAATTGATCCCGGACACACTAGGCCTCAGAATCAAGCACCGTCAGTAACTACGGACTCGTAAATAATTTACATGTATTTAAGAAAAACTTTTCCACTGAAATTTCGGGTCTTTACATTCTCCCCACCTGAAGGATTTACGTCCCCGTAATCTACAACTTGAAATAAGGGAAAAAATGGGGGTACTAAGCATGCATTTGAGCCTCCCACTCCCACGTACTCTCCTGGAGGTTCTCGTGCTGCCAATGAACGTGCACCAGAGGTATCGAACATCCACGTTGGACCCGCTGATGTTGATCCTCAATCTCTAATGGAACCTCCATAAAATTCACCCCATCATCGATGTCCAGCTCCCCGTGATCGATGATGTGGGATGGGTCGTACACGTATCTCCTCAGCTGAGATACATGGAAGATGTCGTGCACCCGGTGCAACTGTGGTGGAAGAGCTAAGCAGTAATCCACCTCTCCTACTCTAATGAGGTCCCAGAAATATACTATGAACCACGGAAATAACATGCCTCCTTGGCCAAATCTTCGTAAACCTCATCAAGGTGAGTCCCGTAGAAAGAAGTGGTCACCATTCTCGAACTCCAGAGGTCTCTATCTATTGTCAGCATACAACTTTTGTCTGCTCGGTGCAGTCTTCATCCACTCCTGGATAATCTGTACCTTCTTCGTGGTAGACTGTACCATCTCTGGTCCCACAAGTGCTGACTCTCCTAGGTCGGTCCAGAATAGTGGCGATCTTCAAGGTTGACCATACAAGGC
The DNA here is from genome assembly GCA_963277665.1 of Viscum album. Taxonomy (NCBI): domain Eukaryota; kingdom Viridiplantae; phylum Streptophyta; class Magnoliopsida; order Santalales; family Viscaceae; genus Viscum; species Viscum album. The sequence continues at coordinate 961,203,301 of OY728150.1, forward strand.
CTAAAAAGGTGTCATACCGATGGTGGAGTGATAGTTATTGTTGTAGGAAAATTCCACCAAAGGTAGGTGATCCTCCTAACTGCGAACAAAGTCTAGGACACATGCGAAGAGCATGTCCTTGAGGGTCTGGATGGTCTGCGCAGTCTGGCCAACTATCTGAGGATGGAAGGCGGTGCTCAGACGAAGCTGCATCCCAAAAGCTGCCTGCAACCACTTCCATAGCTGAGAAGTAAACTGTGTGTCATGGTTGGGGACGATAGAAGAAGGTACTCCATGAAAATGCTCTATCTCTTGCACATAGAGGCATCCCAATCTCTCTACCGAGCCATGCTCTCTGATCGGTTGGAAATGGGCCAACTTGGTGAGTCAGTCAACAATCACCCATATTAAATCGTGAATCTTGGATGTACGCAAAATACATGTCACAAAGTCCATGGATATCCCATCCCACTTCCACTCTGGGACCTCTAAAGGTTAAAACAATCCTACTGGTACCTGGTTCTCCACCTTCACTTACTGAAAAGTGAGGCATCGTGAGACAAACTCAACTACATCCTTCTTCATACCAAGCCACAGGTACTGTTTTTGAAGGTCCGGGTACATCTTCACCACCCCTAGATGTACCGCCATAGGGGAAGTGTGGAATTCCTTCAACACCTCCTCCTGAAGTGCAACTGGTATCATAGTACATCTTATGAAGAGAATGATGTGCTCCCCAACTTCAGGAAATAAATCAGGTGCTTGACCTATGGATATCTGATCATGTTGCGTCTCTCAGTCAGCATCTTCATATTGTGCCTCCCTGACTCGCTGAAGAAGTGGAGGAGTGACTGTGAGAGACTGTAGAAAGGCTGCACTATCTCTATCTAGAAAGGATATCTATAAAGCAACCAGTTGCTCTGTCGCCTCTCCTAGCTGCTGAATACCTGATCTCATACTGAGAAAATCGACAACAACATTCTCTTTCCAAGGAGTATAGACTATATTGAAGTCATAGTACAGGAGGAACTCAATCCAACGTCGTTGTCTTAGGTTCAGGCCCTTATGAGAGAAGATATACCTAAGACTCTTGTGATCAAAGTACATGGTAAAACGTTCACCCATCAGATAGTGCCGCCACATATTCAAGGTGAAGACCACTGCTAATAACTCCATGTCATGGGTAGAAAAGTTCTTCTCATGCTGTCTCAACTGCCGTGAACCATACGTGATCACATTTCTCTCTTGCATCAGGACACACCCGAGTCCAGTCCCTGATGCGTCGCAGTAGACTACGTACCCTACGCCTTCCCTTGGAAGCCTCAAAATGGGGGAAATTTTCAGCCTCTACCTCAGCTTCTGAAAGCTATCCTGGCATCTCTTTGACCACATGAAGGGTTTCCCCTTCTTCATCAAGGATTATAGTGGTCCTACAACTTTGGAGAAGTCTGGAACGAATCTATGATAGTATCCATCAAAGACCAAGAAACTTCATACCTCCGTCACACTCTTAGGTGGCTCCCAAGAAAGTAAAGCCTCAATATTTGCTGGATCTACTACAACTCCAGCCTCTAAGATGACATGTCACATGAAGTCAAACTCTCAAATCCAAATCTGACACTTAGAGAGCTTACCATAAAGCTGGTGCTCTCGTAATGTGTCCAGTACTACCTGTAAGTGGTAAGCATGCTCCTCCTTTGTAGTTTTGTAGATCAGTATGTTGTCGATGAAGAATATGATAAAGTGATCAATGTAAGGCAGGAAGACCCTATTCAGTAGACTCATTAACACTACTAGAGCGTTGGTTACCCCAAAGGGCATAACAAAGAACTCATAATGGTCGTACCAACACCTAAAGGCCGTATTATGTACATCTTCGTCTCGAACTCTGAGCTTGTGATAGCCTTATCAGAGGTCTATCTTCGAGAACCATCGCGCTCCATTGAGCTGATGAAATAGAAATTTTATCCTCAAAAGTGGGTACTTGAATTTTACAGCCACCTGGTTCAGGTGATGGTAGTCAGCACAGAGCCTCAAGCTCCCATCCCCCTTCTTGGAAAACAGAATCGGGGATACCCAGGGAGAAACACTAGGTTGGATGAATCCCTTCCCCTACAAGTTCTCTAGTTGTACCTGCCTGTCGCGAAGCTTAGTGGGAGACATCTGATATACTGGAGTAGATATCGGTGTCGTCCCTGGGTACAGGTCAATGTAGAAGTCCACCTCTCTGTGAGGAGGTAGTCCTGGAACATCATCAGAGAAAACATCAGCGTACTGGTCCACCACTATAGGATAAGTCAGAATCTCTACATCAACTGCTCCGAGGGTAAGGTAAGGCAACTGGTGAGTGATCGACTGCAACCTCCTATGAGTAAGTCCATCCTGCGCTGCAAAGTTTTCCTTCTCACCGGTAAAGGCGAACCTAGTCCCATCCGTGCAGACACATCACATTTTTCTCCTAATATAGTCGATCTGAGCATGAACTATAGATAACCAGTCCATACCGTAGATGACATCGTAAGGCCTCGACGCCGCTATGAAGAGATCCCAGCCAAATCTCTCGCCACCTAGAGTAAGCTCACACTTTCGTCACCAGTGTTTAGTCATCGAGTCTGCTTCTATAGGAGTCTCTAGCTATAAGGATCGAGCCAACGAGTCCATTATAATCTCTGAGCTCCGAACAAGGGTTTTGGCAATGAAAGAATGTATGGACCCTGTGTTTATAAGAACTAAAGCTAAGGTGGAAAAGACACAGATCGTACCTCAAATTATCTTTGGTGCGCCATGGTCGTATGCCACAGCTGCCTGAGGATGAGCTATCCCCTGTCCACCCGCTCCCTACGATCAGGGAGGACCTCTTGGTGGTGGTGGAGGTAGGACCTCGTAACGTCAGCTGCCGCCTGCCGCTCGACTAGTTAGAGCCCCGAGAGTCTTACGCTCTAACAACCCACCGAGTGACATGGCCTCGGTGCAGGGCCCCTTTATAGTTGAGGTACCAGCGGAGGCACCAGTGGTACCACTACCCATTGGTCCACCGATGCCACCAGCCCCAGTAGTAGACGATGCACGCTGCTTGAGCACGTTGCATGAGTTCCAGTGCCAGAGGCCACCCAGGTTTCGGGGAGATTTGGACCCACAGGCGGCTGAGGATTGGATAGAGGCTGTGGTGAGAGTTTTCAGGCTAGTAGGGACACCATCAGACTACATAGTGATCTTTGATGTTAGCCTCCTTCAGGCAGCATCAGCCAGATGGTGGAGCCTGATGCTCCAGGTCCACGATGAGGCGACACTACTCTATGAAGACTTCGAGAGCCTATTCCGGAAGTAACAGAGAGACGTGGAGCACTGAGGATGGTATCTATACCTACCCTTCATGTAGGATCCATGGTGGATGATCCATAAGCTGCTAGACACCTTCCAGCTATTTGTATTTTTATTTTTACATGTTTTTCCTTTCCTTGTACTTTACTGTTGGGCTTGTATTTCTGACCCCTTTTTTTTTCCAGCACATCTTTTGTTTATTGTTTTACTTAGTGTTTTAATTCCAGTTGTGTACTCGGTTGTGTGTGTTTACAATTTATAAAGGCAATGCCTTCCCAGATTAGGAATTTATGCCTTTGGTGCTAGTATCCAGCCCCTGGCCTATAGAAGGCGGGCATGCGGTAGTCATGGCACATGCTCCGAGGATGAGTCATGATAAATTGGTATCAGAGGATTTGCTTCATTAACTCATGGGAAGTTTGGGGGGTTTAGGGGATTTGTAGCTCGTGTGGATCCCACCTAATAATATCCTCCCAAGGGATGTTATACATGGGTGGGCCCCACCACCATAACCTCCCATGGGAGGTTTGGGTGTGGTGGCCCCCACCTCCAACCTTCCCTTGGAGGTTTTAACCACCCTACTAAAATAAAGTTAATACTTTATTTTATTGAATTTAATTAAAAACCCCCAAAAAATATCTTCCAAACTCGCCAGAATGCCACTGAGGTAAAGATCTCACTAAGCAATCACCGACGTTGCGAGTTCAATGGTGCCCTCGGATTTCAATTCCCAGCACCGGTTCAGATGATATAAAATTCAGGCTTGTACGTTTACTAAACATACCTGAAAAAAACTTTCGAAATTGATTCCAAACACATCGGGCCTCGGAATCAAGCACTGTCAGAAACTGGGGACTCGTAAAAAATTCCCATGTATTTATGAAAAAAATTTCCACAAAAATTCTGAATCATTACATTATCATCTAAGGCCAACCATAATTTATAGTATTTTGATGTTTAAAATGAAGTATGATAGCTTAAATATTAATTTATAGAAGTCATGTAGAGTTATAGAAGAAATTGAAGCATGTAAGATTCCTTTTGATGTTGGAGAGAAGAAAATTCACAAATTCTAGATATGCATACTGTTCACATTCTATTGCATACATTTAAATTAGAGGATTCATAAAAGTAACCCTTGTAGCCCATGTGATACTTAAAAGTTAATTCTCTTGATGCAAGGATCAATTTTTAATGCATAAAATTATCTTCAGCTAGTATATAAGAGTAACAAAAACTCACCATGAAATGTAAAATAAATTACATTTCCAGTGCGTGGATATATCCATGTAATATGAAATAATGAGTAAATTGTACAATGTGTAAAAGTAAATTTTTACACAATAAAGGGAAATGTATGAGTTATGTATATATAAAATATTTATCCATGCTATTTCCAAATAGTATTAGACATTAATGAGAGAAGAATAATCATAAAATGTACACTAGTATTTCTAAGCATTCATTAATTTGTATCCATTTAAAAAATATGATGAATTGATGAAGTAATGTCATGAAAAAATCTATCACCCATGGTGTTAACTGGATGCATTAATCCATTTAAATACTTGAAAAAAATAATGATGAGCTTATGATTGAAATTCATTGGTGAATTTTAGAATAAGATCAAATAATGATCATATGAAGATTTAATGGAACTAAAAACTAATGATGAATATTGAGACACATTTCTTACATGAAAATATCCCCATGATCCATTATTGTATATGATGCAGCCTTCCCCATGAACCTATTGAGTCATGTCAAAGTCCAATACCACTAATTCATATAAAAATAATATTTTCCCCAAATTAATGTACTTTTTTGTTGATAATAGTTGTTAAGAAACCCTACCATTTCTTCTAGGTTGATATTATTGTTTTGAATTTCTATTATTACATTAATTTCAATAATTTCAATATATATTTTAATAATAAGTGTTCTAATTTCAACCTCTTATATTATTTTATATATTTAATTCCATTACACCTTTGTCCAATATTCATGATTTTGAATAAATAACCAATTGTTTGGTCTTATGGGAGGTTATCATTGTGTTCCAAAATCTATACTATTAATTTCAAAAAAAATATTTTCTATTTATATGGATGCTGAGAGGAGTGTTGTGGGTATAAAAAATGATTTTCCACCTCTACAAGGTATGAATCCGAATCTCATTTTATTACCAACCAAACATTAATTACCTCCCTTATCCAATGTAATCTTTTTATATAATAGATTTCAGTTTGGAAGAGGAGAAAAATTAAAATATGATATATCCAAGTTTTCGAAGGTGTCCTAAAGTCAATTGAGTTGTGTTGATAGTTATTGATTATCATAGGAGGTTCAAATTGGTATTATGAAGAGGTGGTATGGTTATTCTATATTTCACTCTAAATTTGGAATATGGTTGTTCATATATGATAGAATAGACTATCAAATATATTTTAGATAATAGCAATGGATAGTGAAGGAAATCGAGTAACAAACCATAGAACCAATAATTTTCATGCAAAAACATAATTGATTGTACATATATTAATGATTATTTTCATTTATTAATTTTATCATTCTCAAATCCATATTTATCTCTTATATATAAATATTTATTAAAATATAAAAATATAGTAATTCTCTTGAATAGTGGGTGATTGGACAAAAAGGCTCGTTTAGAGAAAATACCCTTATCATCGACAGTGATACACTAGGTAAACAAATATTATTTTTATACGGACATAGAATAAGCATGTTAAAATTTTGGCATCATTTCCATGGAGATAGTCAGTCAATCTCTATCTATTCCTTTTATTATTTCATAAACCTTTAAAAAAAGCATATTTCCAAGATAAATTTTCAAGGATAACCATATTATTCTAGAAGAAATTAATCTAAGGTGAAGGAATAATGATTTCATTATTCAGTAGGGGCTAATTAGAAAATAATTTATAAAGAAATGTGGGAAATATAGAATAAGAAAAATTAAAATAAGAGTATATCCTTATATTTAACTAATTGCATTGTGAGAAATAAGAACTAGAACTAGTGTTGAAGAAGTATCCTAAATTACTTTTTAAGTTGTATAACTTGAGGGGATCAAGAAAGAAATACGTAAGGATATATTTCAAAAATATTATCTTCTATTTCTTGTAGATATTACATATGTAGAGCTACTAACTAAGAGACATAAGTGAGATAAAAAAATCGGATCAATTCAATAATAAATTTATATAAGGTTACTTATAACATGACTCACCTATATTTAAAGAATAATAATCTCTAACACATTTCCTTTATCTAACCATATAAAAAGAAGACACCATTGAAGTGGTGAAATTTAAATAAATTATGGAGTATATTTAAAACCACCCTCCAACTATGATAACCTAGATCTAATAGAAACAATAAAATGAATAAAAATTAAAAGCTAATAAAATTCATAGAGATTTTATAAATATGGAATCATTTAAATATAATTTCATTGAATCTAAATTGATCTCTAACCAACGACGTTTAGAACTTTTTGTTTCAACCAATGCATTTATTTACCAAGAGAGTGAGGAGGAAGAAGAAGAAGAATCACTTGATGAGGAACATATGATTATTTGTAAACCCATTGAACATTTTTAGATGGAGGTAATAATGATTTATTAGTGTATTTATATGAGAATACATTGTTACAACATAACAATACTGATGTGAATTATTTTATCATTGATTAATATTTTTTAAATTTGTTTGAATATAATTATTCACTAACATTCCCTTTGATAATTATTTTAATGAAGAATTATTAGAGAAATATTTAATTGATGTCACAACACCTGTGTAAAAATAAGAGGACTCATTTTTTATTTCACCTAAACCATGAAAGGTATATCTGATAACAATGTGGTAGTAACTATAAAAATATATTATTTGGATCCTGTGAAACTAGTTCATAGTGATTTGTATTGGAAGAAAAAATATATGTCGGTTCACATCCCAAAAACCTAACCAAGCATCTCATTTTAGAAAAAAAAAGAAATTACTCACTAGGGGCAGTCAAAACCTAGTAACCAAATTAGTTTAATCCTAGAATTATCCATTTTCTATTACATTAACTTTATATTTTGTTTTCTCAAATTAAAACACATATTTCAAATGTTTTATTATAGGGTTTTAATGGGATGTAGATTGGATCTTTACTCATGGATTTATTTATGACTAAATTTCCAAGATTTATTTTTCTTCGACATTTATTAAACACTGGATAGCTTTTATACAATTTTTAACATTAATGGGTAGTATTATATATGTGTTCTTAAGGCACTTTTAACCTATTTAGATAATAAACTACTTAAAATTTTAATATTTATTTTTTGATATTAATTGTTTGTGTATTTCTATATTACCTTGAACTTCATTGAATACATTGGGAAAATCCAGATTATTAATTTTTTTAAACTATTTCATTTGAACATTTTAGGATTTAAATGATCAATGGAATTTTATGATTTATTCATTTTAAAATTTTAAATTTAATTAACTTTGATGAAATGAGTAAATCATTTACAAAAGTGTTTTTCATTGTTTATCTTTCCCGCGTAAGAGATTTCTCCAAAAATTTCACATCTTCTTATATTTATATTTTTCTTGAGATTTCAGTGGCATGACATGAGATGTAGAACATCTTATTTGTCTATTTATATAAGTTTTTATATCTTATAAATTTGATAAAAATTAAATGGTTGAAATAATTTAAAGAATCCAATTAAACAAATATTCAACAATTTGGACTAAACATTTCATCTTAAAATTGCAATATCCCATATAATCTAAGAATAACCTTCTAATGAATCCAAATTATAATCAGGACCACTTATCCAACATTATTTAGAATTAAATTCATGATTATGGTTGAAATAATATATGGGGGAGGGAGTTAGGTTGTTTATACCAATGTTAAATCGGTTTTGGGAACTGGGATAATCTCTTTTAGTGATAACATAAATAGTTTTGTTAAGGTATCTTAAGAAAGTAAATAATAAAAAGTAAAGAATAAATGTATTAAATATTTAAAAATGAGTTCAAAAAACATTTTAAATACTATTTATTCCTTTAACCATTCAAATTGTAAAAAACCACATTGAATTATAGATTTGAAAAGGAATGAAACAATCTTTCTACTAGAGAAAGAGATAAGAAATGAAAAAAATTCTAATTTTGAATTGTTTTATGTGTGTACTTCCTGACATATTAAAATGGTACTAGAGATGAATCATTACAACGTGAAGTGGGTGATGAATCTATTCTGGAGTGAAAAATGGACATCATGTATTTTACTCCATTTTAGATCCTAACATCCCCATCCTCACTGTAAATTTTTAATATTTGAAACCTGAAAACCCATAAATAATAAATAAACCACATAATGTATTCCAATTGACTCATTTATGTAACTCTATGATTTGAAGATACTAATATTACAATAAGAATATGGTAATCATGCAGTACTTTAGAAGGATAAAATCTCCAAATATAATGCCTTCAATAAAGAGAGATATATTTCTAGGGAGGTAGGTAAAAAATGAACATTTGAATTAATATAAGGTTTAATTAATTTTTATGAATTGTAAGAATTTAGAGAGTGAATATATATATATATAAGAAGCATGATATATCATAGGATGTGAGAATTAAAAATGGATGTCGACTTTTCCTTGAGAATCTGATTTGAACATAACATATGTGATTTATGATGAGTGAAATGTTTTAGTGGGGGAATTTAAAAATAATATATTCTAATTATTTTTATTTTATAATTAAATGACTTAATTATCATCAATTTAATAATTTAATGGAAATTTCATTCTGTTTTGTTAATATGAACATTTTTGACTTTATTAGGAATATTTCCTAAATCTTGATTTTTACATGTTTTATTATTCTAATGAAACTAATATCTATGGAAGAACTTAATTATTTTTGTATAATTAATAAAAATATTTAAAGACAAAATATTAATTTTTATAAGCTTGATAGAGTTCTAGAAGTAATGGAACTGCATAAGAGTCATTCTTAAGTTAATGAAAAGAATATTTTCAATGTTTAGATATGTGTAAAGGTCACTGAGTGATGCATAATATTAAATTGTGGGAGTCATAAAAGTAACCCCATTATCCCCTATGATACGTAAATGTAACTGCCTTAGTAGTGAGGTTGAGTCAGTGAAGCATAAACATTACCTTGACCAGTATAGAATGGTTACCAGCAGCTTACCCTGATAAATGATAGTAAAATCCTTTTTTGTCTAGAGGATATTAGTGATGTAATATGAAACAAAATAGTAAATTTTAAAATATTTGAATGTTATTTTTTGAACAGTGGAGAGAAATGTAAGGTTTAAGTAAATATTAAAAATTTGTCCAATCTGATGTATAAAATTCTTACAGTTTTCTGAGAGAATAAGAAGCCCAAAATGTTTATGTTCCCCTCCAAGCATGCGTAAAGGTATCATTATTTAAAAAAATATAAAGATACAATGATGTTTTCTTGAGGAGAAATACATTTCACCATAGAATGAATCCTAAACATTTTTATTTTAAATAGTTTATGACCTTTTTTTGGGTATGCAATTTATATTCAAGGGAGGATAAAAGAAAAATGTAAATTGAAAATCATGGAAATATTTAATAAATTTAAAGCAAAAGAGAAATATATATTAATGATACCAACATGGAAAATTTCCACTAATTAAGTGTTGAATTTAATGAATACTTTCATAAAATCTATTAAAGGACATCAATGTCCAAGACCATAACAAACTACAAAAAATATATTCCCTCCATTGAAGGGGACTATTATTGGTGAATAATAGTTATTAAGAAAACAAATCCTTTTATCTAGGTGAAAAATTTATATTATTTGTTATAAATTATTTTTATTTAATGTAATTTCATACTTCATATTAAATAAAAAGTGTTCTATTTTTTCTCTATTATATTATTTAATATCTTTTTATCAACCGTACCTCTATCAAATCTCCACTATAGTGAAGACATAACCAACGATTGGCCCCGGTGGAGGTTTTCTCTGTGTTTATAAATCCATACTCTTACCTTTTGAAGGTTTATATTTTGTTTTTATTGAGGTAGTGTAGAGTTGTATTTGTAGGTGCGGGGATTATCCACGTATACCTGCAGTGAATCTCAATTTCATTCTATTTAATACCTATCATTCATTGCCTCCATTATCTCTAATATGGGCCTTATAAATTAGTGTTGACTTGGTATAATGAGATAAAATATCAAAAAAATTAGTTGACCCTTGAAATGTATCAAACACCATATTGAGGTGTGTTCATCATTATTGACAATTGTATGAGGTGAGATTTGGAATAATGATTAGGTCTCTTAAGGATTATATGACTCACAAACAAAGTAGGGTATAATAGTTCAAGTATGATGTGATGAACTATTAAATAATATTTACACAATGAAAGTTAATAATGTAGGAACAAGAGTATCCAACCCAAGGACCACGACTGTTACACCCCATGATTTCATAGTATGTTATCTCATTAAAGTAATTCAACAGCTTGTGCTACACGCAACAATGATTTCAAGAACATAACGATCTATCAAACAAGCTATTTAAAAAGAGGTTATGAATAGTATTAACCAAAATTTTAATTTTATATATATCCTATATAATTTTAACATTCAAATTTTCTGTTTCTTAGACATAAGATAAGGGAAAATTCAATTTTTTAGATAAAAGAAATATTTTTAAAAAATGCCATTTTTTACTTTTAATGGAAACCCCGTTTTAAATATAGTATTTGACCCTTTTAAATAATCAATTTAATGAAATTAAATTCACATTTTGAATTTTTACATAAAAACTTTGTTCGGATAAATTATTGGTGATTTTCTGATAAATTTTATTTTTTGATGAGTAGTGAAAAATTCTAAATTTTAATTGAAAAACAAATTTTTAATTGAAATAATTTATAGTGTTAAAATATGAATTTGAGTGGTTTTAAAGTATAATTATATTATATTTTTATCATTTAATATAATTTAGGTCATTGTGTGTAATTTCACATTTAAATTGGATATAAACACATGTTAATCTTTTGATTGGTTTTACTTCTTAAGAACTCATTTACTGGTTTTGAAAACTAGAGTTAATTTTAAAATAATTAATGTGACATATATGTATTAAATTGGTTAAAATAGACATCAATTTAGAATTTTTAATATCAAAATTATCTTTGGGTGAATTTTTTGGTATTTTTTTAAAACTTTTAAATTTTAATGAATAGTGAAAAACTCTGCGTTATTGTTTAAAACCAAATTTTTATTTAAATAATTAATATTTTTATTTAAATTTATTTTTAAGTAAGAAATATATACATAATAACTATATTAGTCCAATATAATTCATAGGAGTCATTTTATAATAAGATTATATATATAATTTTATTGAACTCTTTAACATATTTTACCCACATTCTATGCACATTTCCAAATTTGAATAAAATGTAATTTTTCTGATTTTGTAAATTGAATATAAAAATTTCAAGATATATAGTTTACATCATCAAGTAAAATTTGGTACAATCAGATGAAAATAATTTTTTGGCAAATAGTAACTTTTGAATTTTATTTACCGCGATTAAAAGTAAATAAGGAAATTAATGTTAAAAATAATATTAAAATTACCCAAACACATGTCTTAATTCTATTGGATATTTTTATTTAGAGCCAAATCAACCATAGGAAAAAAATAAGATCCTTTTGATCAATTTGGGTTAGATTAAGACATTTATTATATTTTATTTAAAGAAGAGTCAAAATTGTTAAATTCAAAGTTTAATAACAAAACAATTTTTAATATAAGGTTACACATAAGATAAATTCAACTATAAATATTAATTATAAAGATAAAAATATTTCTACATCAAGGTAATTTATTTATAAATTTTAGATATTAAATAATTAAATTTAATTATGACACAATGATGATTTAGTAATTACCATATTAATGAAATATTAAAATAATTGATATTATAAATATCAAAATAAATAAAAATTTAGACTTTTAAAGCAATCCACGAATTTTTTAGGTTAGTATGACATGTTAGGGTTTATTTAATGTATTTTTTCTAATTAATCATATTTTTATGACTTTCACAAAAACCAAATAATAAATAGTTTCTAAATTTACATAAATGCGTTTTTAAAACAAATACTATATTATTAAATGATATAATATTCTTAAAAGTACAAGATTCTGAAAAAGGACATATATAATGATATATATGTCATTAGTTAACAACTTTAGGTTCACATGGCATTTTATAGTTAGTTTATTAACCATTTATTATAATAATACAAGAAGACATGGTAAAAGATAAACTATTTAACTAAGGGTTAAATATAACATACAAGGTTAATATAATAACCTAAACATGTCTAAAAACTATAGTTTGAGAGGATTTAGACCCATACCCACCATAACCTCAAAATAAATCCATTTTTAGAAATTAGAAACCGAAAATTATTTTATAATATAATAATATTTCAAGGGTTTCCTAAAGTACCCCTCACCTCTATTATAAGAGGGTACATCTTGTTATCATAAAATGACACTTCCAAAGCCATTATAATCAGAAAAAACCAACTTAAATCTCATAAAAACTACCATTAACTAATCTTAGAGGCTTTAATTTAATCATAAATTCATCCCAAGGATCCCTTTTTCTCAAATAAAAAGAAAGCACCTGAAGAAGAGGTAATTATTTCATCCCCACTTTCAATGTTCTTTTCTTCTTCCACTTCGACATTCTTTGTATTTTACATACCAAAAATATTTATTCCAGTACCTTATAGATAGTGAGATGTTATTATATATATGGTACAACCATATTCATTATTCTATCCGTCCGATGAATGACAAAGTTACCATACATGTGTACGTACAACTACCTATCTCCACGTCCTGGTGTAGTTTTTCATTCAACACTTCAATATTTGGATGGGTATAATAATGAGTATAATTGATATAAATAATAAATATAAAATTTAAATGATTATATATATATATATAATATACCTTCCAATTAAATACTATTTCACCATCAATAGAATGATATCGTCGCTCGTGCATACGTACAGCTTACCGTCTCCATGACGCGATGAGATTCATTTCCACGTTCACCATTCAACATTGATTATAAAAATATATATATTTAATAAGTATATAATATAAGAAATAATAATGATACTGGAAATATATATATATATATACACACATTTATATCTCATTCACTTACTTCCGTTCAATACGATATGAAATAAGAACCAACATTTATGCGTATGTACTGCCCACCGTCTCTATAAATAGTGTTTTACATTTCATATATTCATCGATTAAAAATATTTATATTTTGAATATTTATGATACATAAATAATGTTTTACATTATAGAAGCAATTAAACCATGATATAAGTGATACGATCAAGAATACCAAGTTAAAAAACGTATAATTAAGAAAGTGATTATTAATCGAAATATTATTTTGACATAGACATTATTATTAAATGTTTAGTTTAAAGAAATAAATGAATCAATTATGATATAATAAACATTAATATGATTCTATTATAATTTAATAACATTATATGGTAATCATACATATGGTTAAACATACCCTCAACTAAAGAAAAGTAAAAGTTAAGGGTTAATTTATTAATCTCATTATTATTTGAGATTTTTTATGTGTAAGTATTTACTGAGACGTATTTATCATCCAGGTCAATGTTTCCATGTTTCATAAAATTTTCTTAAAAATTAATATTTTAATGTTTTTTGGAAGGAACTATTTTGAAAGATCATCATTTAAAATGTTTTATGGATTTATATTTCAAAATATTTTTAATTTACATCCACATTTTCAAAATGATATAAAGGATTTATTTATATGGACATGATTGTTTTAAAATGTTAAATACCATCATAAGTTTCAAAGTGTAATTGGAAAATTTTATTCAAAAATATCTTTTAAATGGATTCCTTTAAAAATTTGTGACTTTTAAATGAGTTCACAAAAATTGATGTATCTCTCAAAGAGTTTTACTAATCAGTTTAAACTATGTCTCCATCCTTTACTGGATATTATTCTTGATTGATGTTCATTTATATTAATACAATCTTCTATATTGTATTGAATAATTTATGTTATTTTCGACTGTTGATATGTTATCTTTATACCATTCATGGTTTATGGTTAAAGTATTGACATTTCTTATGCTAGTTTTAAAAAAATGTTTATATTAAGTTTCAACATTTTCATACGAGGAATGCATTGGACTTAGTAAGTGATGGGTGGGGCTTGATATAACCCCTCTATAGATCGGTTGGTCTCATGAGAAAAATTAGTGTCTTGGAAAAAGTCCTTGAGAAATTTTTTATTTGTGGTCTTGGCACGAGGCCTTGACTATGTGGTTATGATGTCTGGTATTATGCATTCCCTCACAATTAAATTAGTTAATACATGTGATTGTTCAACTAGTAGAATATCCATGTTCATTTTTATATGGTGATGTTTGATTTATGTTTTCCATATTATGTTCATGTTTAGGTTTAAAAGACTATTGTTTTTGTTACACGTCTTGCCTTAAATGTTTATATCTTCCGCTAAATCGTTTACCCTTACAGAGCATATGAGCTCACCCATTTCTTATGTTTTGTTTTCCTATGATTCAAAGAAGAGTATTATGATTGATATGTAGGGTTAAGCTAGGGTAATAATGGAATTCTCAAAGATTTTTTTTTTGTTTTTTTCATGTTTAAATGTGTAATGTAACTTTCGTGTATTTAATCAATTTTCCAAGACTACTAAACTGATCAGTCCTTTAGTACATTATTCCTTGTAATTATGCCAATTTATTAAAATAATTCACTAGATCTAGGCTTCTAGGGTCAGTCATTATATTTGGTATCAGTAAAAGTTTAATACAAACCTTGGAAACTAGATTTAGAAAAACTGTGATTAGAGAACATTATCCTAAGATACACTTTTATGATTATCATAGAAGAACTTCCTGGAATTTTGGTAATGTGTAGATTTTTTTAATTTCCCAAGAAATAAATCTTTTTCTAGATACAAGCAGGTAGAGGCATATTTGGAACCAATGTATCTAGGGTTAAAACCCAAAAACACTGCTTTGAGCTAGACTCAAACGGGAACTGGTGCAAGACAATGGGACTTACTTCACACTTGGTTACGACACTCTTGGAAGATATGCTTAGGATAATTCACATTTTCTTTAAAAAACATTACAAAGAATTCATGAGTAAATATTTCATCAAAGAAACCATTTTTATGATTATGATTCTAGATATGTGAAGATATTCTATTAATGAAGATAATATTTTTAGTTTTTGGGTTATAAATTATGGTATGATCTAACCAAGTGTATTTCATCATTTAGAAATGTCTCCCAGTTGAACGGATGAGAACTCTTGAAATACACATGATCCAAAGTGTAAGAAGAATCATAACTTTCATGTTCTTAAGACAACATTTATAAGGTAAATAGTCTACCACATATTCTCATTATATGAAGAAATAATATCACGTGTTAATAAGAAAATTCATGAATTCCTTGAGTCTAATGGATTTGAAGGGAAGAAGAAGAAGAAGAGGATTGTAGAGAGAAATATAAATAATGGGAAGAAGGGAAATACGGATTTTTCGATATGTGATTAATTTGGAAGGAATCGCCCTGGGAAGTGCTTGAAGGGAACGTGAGTTCTTTATAAGTGTGGAGAAAAAGGACACCATGTTCGTGATTTCAAGGGTAAGAAAATGGATTCAAATGTACAATGTATCATCTACAAAGTGTTGATACACTACGTGAGTCAATGTCCCAATCATCATAGTATACCCCAAATGATGCCATTGAATAACAATCATGTAATGAGACTACCATAAATGAAGAGGATTGATTACTGTTCTTAATTTGATATTAAATAATTGTTTCATTTAATTATTTTATTAATGATATACAAGTTATAATAACTATAAAGCATATAATTCTTGTACTAAAGTACATTTTCATTTGATATTTTATGGTACCAAGTAAAGTGGAAAAGTTTCAAGTTAAACTTTTTGGAAAATATATTGTTGTGGGAAATATAACCCTTAATATTTTTATGAAACCTAGATAATGATTTTGACATAATATATGATTGATTTTGAAAATTTATATTAGATATTCTTGACTGCCTTAAAACTAATTAATTGTATGTTTATTCCACTTTTATTGGAGTTTACAAAAAATTTTGTTATAAGGTGTATATCTAGTAAAGGAATAATGTAGAATGAATATAATAAATAAGTTTTAATGGTAATTAAGGGTGTTAACATGTTTTAAGATAATACATGATGAAGTTATTCAATTGTTATTACATGGAAAAAGAGATCTTCAATATGTTTACCTTCATCATAAATTTCAACCTGTGAGTTTAGACAAAAGTAATTTAGATAAGCCAAAAAGTTATAATGAATTATGTTGGTCATTTAATACTATTGTTTAATGTTAAAACATTTCTTAATATTATTTTTTGATTGTTATGAAAAGGACAACCCATAGGTCAGGCGACAACCCATCACGTCCATCAAGGCCGCGAGACCTGAACCCGCAATTGAAGGGAGATAACTGTGCATAACCTACCACTGGCCTATGTGAAGTCCTATTTTGTACAATGTTGTTTTTTAAATGTTCTTTTTGATAAATTATAAGTTCAATTTTTTTGGAACCTTATAAAATTAGGATAAATATATTATTTTTGAGTTCTATTATCTTTGGGACTGAAAGACGAGTTTTTGGTAGAAATTAGTAAAGTGATGGAACTATAATTTTCAAGTATTATTGTTTCATTAATGTTTAGGTAAAGAATATCAAAACCCAAAATTTGTTATCCTAATACCTTATTTTTTGTTTAATCGATGATATTTTAAATCATCATCATAGATCTATGGCTTTGAGGCACTAGATTTTCCATTTATTGTTCACTTGTTTGTGATTGATTACCTCAATCATTCCCTATAAATATTTAAATTTTCCTCAAATTATGTGTCTATAATTTCCACAAATTTTCTTCTATTCCTAATCCCAATTTTGGGGGTGATTTTTTCATTTCCCATTCCCTCTTTTTAAAACTAAATTTTATTAACCCTATTTCCGATGTGGGTTCTTCAAGAAGGTATTTTCTATTTTCAACCATTTTTTTTAAAAAAAAAATTTCAAATTACAAGGAAATTCTTGTAAGGAGGGTAGAATGTAAAAACACCATATTTCATAGTATGTTTTCTCTTTAATGTAATTCATTAGCTTGCGCTACATGCAACACAGAGTTTAAGCACATCACAACCTATCAAACTAGCAGTTTAAAAAGTGGTTATGATTAGTATTAACCGAATTTTGAGTTTTATATATATATTATATATTATTTTAACATTCATATTTCTATTTCATAGACATTATATACAGATGAATTTAATTTTTTAGATAAAAGAAGTATTTCTAAAAAATAATATTTTTTCTCTTTTTAAGAGAAAACCCTTTTTAAATCAAGTATTTGACACTTTTATATATTAAATTTAATAAAATTAAATTCCTCTTTAAAAAAGGGACATAAAAATTTAATTTTGGATAAATTTTTGGTAATTTTCTGATAACATTCATATTTTGAGGAATATTGAACATTAATAAATTTTAGTTGAAAACAATTTTTTAATTGATATAATTTATAGTGTTAAATTATACAATTAAGTGATTTTAAAGTATAATTATATTATATTTTTATCATTTAATATAATTTAGTTTATTTTATGTAATTTCACATTTAAATTGGACATAAAAAATTATCAATCTTTTGATAGTTTTTACTTCTTAAAACCCCTCTTTCTGATATTTACAATGGGAGTTAATTTTAAATTAATTAATTAAAATTATGTGTTTTAAAATTGATAAAATACACATAATTTTTTATATTGGAATATCAAAATTATCTTAGGGTGAATTTTTGGTATTTTTATGGAAACTTGCTTTTTTTGATGAATAGTGAAAAATAGTACTTTATTGTTTAAAACCGAATTTTTATTTAAAAAATAAATATTTTTATTTAAATTTATTTTAATGTCAAAATAGATATATAATAACTATATTATACCAATTTAATTCGTTGGAGTCATTTTATAAAAAAAATAGAAATATAAAATTTTATTGAACTATTTTACATCTTTTACCCACCTTCTAGGCACATTTGCAAATTTGCATAAAACATAATTTTACCACTTCTGTGAATTTAATTTTGAAAATCTGAGAGACACAATAGACATCAGAAAGTAAAATTTGGTTTAATAGGATGAAAATATTTTTTGGTGAATATTATCTTTTTGAATTTTATTTACCACGGTTAAAAGTAAATAAGGTAATTAAAGGAAAAAATAATATTAAAATTACCCTAAAACAAGTTTTAATTATATTGGATAAGTGTATTTATATCTAAATAAAAATTAAGTCAAAAAGATCCTTTTGATCTATTTGGGATTGATTAGGAAATTTATTATATTTTATTTAAAAAAAGTTAAAAGTGTTCTATTCAATGTTTAATAACTAAACCTTTTTTTAATATAGGTATAAACATAATATAAATTTGACTATTAATAATAATTATAAATCTAAAAATATTTCCTACGTCGTGGTATTTTTTTTATAAATTTTCAGACATTAAATAGTTAACTTTATTTATGACACAATGATGATGTAGTAATTACCTTATTAATGAATGATTAAAATCATTGATATTATAAATATCCAAATAAATGAAAAAAATAGAATTTTGATGACCTCGAAGAATTTTCAAGGTAGATATGACATGTTGGGGTTGATTCAATTTATTTTTCTCGAATTAATAAACTTTTTATGACTTTCAAAAAAAATTAATACTAAATAGTGCCGAAATTTACATAAATGAGTTTTTAAAACAAATAAAATATTATTAAATGATATAATATTCCTAAAAATATAATATTATTCCAAAATTAATGTATAATTATATATATTTCATTAATGAAACAATTTAGCTTCTCTTGGAATTTTATAGTAGGTTTACTAACCATGTATTACAATAATACAAGAAGACATTGTAAAAGTTAAATTATTTAACTAAGGGTTAAATCTAAAAGATATGGTTAATATGATGACCTAAAATTGTATAAAAATTACTGGTTGAGAGGATTTTTACCCATACATACCTTATCCAATAATGAAACTCATTTGGAGCTATTATAAACCAAAAATGAGTTTATAAAAAAATAATATTTCTAACTTTTTCTAAAGTGCCCCTCACCTCTCTTATGAAAGGGTAGTCATCCTTCTCTTAAAGTCACACCTCTAAAGTCATTTGGATTGGCCAAACCCTGATCCAATTTTCCCCCAACTACCCTCACATCAACCTTGAGGCCTTACTTTGATCATAAACCCATCCTAAGGATTTCTTTTGTTCAAATCAAAAATAATCACCTGAAGTAGAGGTAATTATTTTATCACCTCTTTCAGAGTTCTTTTCTTCTTCAAATCCCCCTTTAATTGTTGTTTCCATACCAAAAAAATTACTATAGTATCTACTAGATACTGATATTTTATTATAAATATGGTAAAACCATTTTCTTTATTCTATCCCTCCTATGAATGACAAAGTCACCATAAGTGTGTACGTACGGCTTACTGTCTCCACGTCTTGGTGTTGTTTGTTATTCAACACTTCATTATTTGGATGGGTATAATAATGAGTATAATTGATATAAATAATAAATATAACATGATAATGATTATTTATATTTTATATAACATCCAATTACTTATGATTTCACCATCAATAGAATGATATCTTCACTTGTGCGTACGTACTGTGTACCGTACCCAAGATGTGATAAAATTCATTTCCACGTTCACATTTCAAGGATGATTATAAATATATATATTTATTTAATAAGTATGTAATATTTTAAATAATAATGAAACTAGAAATATATATATGTATGTATGTATATATTTATTTACATATATCTCATTCACTTACTTCCGTTCAATATGATATGAAAACAGAAACATCGTTTATGCGCACGTACTACCTACCATCGCCATAAATGGTGTTTTCCATTTCATATATCTATCTATTTTACATATTTATATTCTGAATATATATGATACATAAATAATTTTATATATTCTGGAAGTAATTAAATCATGATATAAGTGATACGATCAAGAATAACAAGTAAAAACACATACGATAAAAAGTGATTATTACAAGAAATATTATTTTAATATAGAAATTATTATTAAATGGTTAGTATAAATCCATAAATGAATCAAGTATGATATCATAAATATTAATACTGTTCTGTTATTATTTAATAACATACTATGGTCATTATATAAGAGGTTAAATATACCCTCAACAAAATCAATGTACAAGGTAAGGGTTAATTCCTAAATTTCATTATTATCTTCTGTGGTCGGGGAGTTACATTGAATTTTCTTGAAAACATTTATTTATTTATTGTTAATTTCATATATATTTTTATATATTTATTTAATCATTATAAAATCCCTATATTTTTCTATCATAAAATATATTAAAAAATAGAAAATATAATATGATTTTAAAATAGTGGTTTATTGGAAATATTGTCTCCATAAGAGAGGTAGCCCAAGTCATCCACTTAGCAACAATGGGAAAATAAATATTATTGTTTTACCACCCTGTGATGAGTATATCCAAAATACTTAATCAATAATGAAAAAATATCCAGGGATACACCTTCTACACAATCATAACAAGTGGCTATCTTAATTCTTCTTTAGCTGTTATGAAATAGAGAAATCATAGGCTGAACATCTCAAAATATTTTTATTAAGAATTTATTATATTATTGGATGTTATACAGACCATATCACTCTTCTATTAATTTATTAAATGCCCAAGATGTTCTTATCACACAGAAAATTGAATCTCTATTTATTTCATTGAATGATTGAATGGTTTAGAATGGAACAACATTTGCTTTTCTCCCACACAACTATTTCTTAATGATCCTTTATTTATATTCCATATAATCATGTGAATATTATTTACTCATTTCAAATATAGATATTACATGATATACTACTTTTTATATTCATGATATTATATTTAAAAATCTTAATATAATCATATTTTACTACTCTCCATTATCTAAGAATGTTCCTTTTCTTATAGTTACATGTATTAGATGATATTAAATAAATTCCTACAACTTTTCATTTAAACCAGTTAAAGGATATTTCCTAAAATTTCATATATCTATTCACTTCATAAATTATTTCCAATGTTCATATTTAAAATCTAATAATTAACATTCATGAATCATTTTAATTCAATGTTATTCATTTAACCTTCTAATTCTTAATGAATAATGGCTCAATATATCAACATCATGATATTTATAACTTGAAAAATATAAAACCATCATTTGATTTAATCCTTCTCCCAAAAAAATCTTCAAGTAATATCATATTTTTTAAAATATAAAAATATTACATATTCTCTCAAGCATCAAACATATATTCTATATTCTTAAAAGTATCCTCAGAATCTTCAAATGAACGTTACTTGTGATATTGAATTAAATCAATCATTACATTTAACATTTTATAAACCATCCAAAATATTTGATGTAACTAACCAAGTTTGGGTTCTATCTAACCTGATGACTGGCCCAACTTGTGGCATGACCCGAAGGGAATTTCTAATCCCTATGGACTAACATCTAGTGCATGGGTATCAAAAATTTACTTTTTGGGAACAATTTCACCCATAATAAATAATAAAGAAGAATTTAAAAAATGTAACATCATCCCAAGATCAATATTAATAACCAAAAGAAGTACCCCAATCCATGATAAACCTTTTACAACATTAAAAACCCATAATAACATAATTACCAAAACAGGAGTGGGGAAAACATGACCATAACCCAAAAACATTCATGCAGCATGAGGTCCATCACCCTCAAGTCACCTCCACTAACACCTGCAAGAGAAGAAAACTAGGAACTGAATCCACCACCACCACTACAATATATATTAGCATTACATGGGTTATATATAACAAATTCTACCTACACCAAGGGGTGTATGTACAGTGTGAGAAAAATCCTAGTATGATACTATCGAAAAAAGAGATTCTACGCCATCACATTTGAAGATAAATTAACATGAAATTTTTGAGAAAAATAACCGAATAAACTTTAAGGAATTTGTTTGTAAAGAAATCACTTTAAACAGAAAAATGATTTGGAATTATAATGAAAATTTATTCTACTGTATGCCAAAATTGCGAACCACATCATAAGAGAGGACCAAGAAATTTGAAATAACTAAATTATCTTACTCTAGTGGGACCCAAGAAACCTCATATCTCAGTGAAACATGTTATAATAACCATAACCCAAAACATCCTCATGAATAGGGGAATCCATCCCAAGGTTTAATGATATCTAATCATCATAAAGATTAGTTAATATTGTATCATCAATATTTCTAGAAGAAACTGGGTAACGACCTCAATGATCCAACTAACATACTGGTCATAGTCCTCACACCAAGATACCTAGGATTCCCTTTTTTGATCAATTCAATTTATCATGTCACATAGATTACCAATTTCACAAACACAAGGAAAAAATTTGAGTACACATGAAAAACCATAATTTTCCATCTGTAAAAACGCTTTCAAATTCATACCCCAACCATGTCTATTTAAAAATAGGCTTCACATCACTTTCATAATTTATGGAACAAATTTTAAAGTAACTATAAGGAAGCACAAATGGATCACACCCAATTCATTTAAGAATACCATTTTACATCCCATACACCCCTTGAAACCCATTTAAAATAAATTTCCAAGCCCACAAATAGTCAATATAACATGTCTATGAAACCAAGAAAAAGTACTAAAATCATTTAATAATGTTAAACCCTGGAATCACATACATCACACTTGGAAACCTCTAGAATCCAGTAGAAAGAAAAAAACACACAACAAGAGGACCCTAAAAAAGAAAATATCGAACTACAATCATCAATATTAAATCCAACAACTCTGGATTGTTCCCTTACAAGCTCAACCAACCCACTAGAAAAGAAGAACTGAATGTGGGAGGAAGAGAAACCCAAAAGGGTGGGGAAGAAACCAATGGAGAAAGGACATACATAATGATTAATTGAATATTTAAGTCCATATACACTAAAAAATTGGTGTTAGATGGCGAAATAAAGAGGGAAAGAATCTACCAAGGCTAAAAATAACATATATCTCAAATTTGGGTTGATTTAGGGTTAAAACGAGAGAGAGTAGAATTATTTTCATAAAATTTTAATAACATAGAAAGGATGCACGGGTATCCTGCCTTGTTTTCCTAATCATGAGGAAACCATTTGGATTCCCCAATATAAAAGGAAAATGGTCACACTATTTTCTGATGGAGGGTGTACGAATGAGTGGATAGTCATACATCCAAGACAGTTCCACTATCCAGGGTTTACATTTTCTTCTTGGCAAGTGCATGATTTCCCGTAACCATACACAAACCATACACCACCTGCTACAAATCCCAAAATCTCTGTTTCTTATCCAAAAACTACTTGGAAGACTAGGGGATGAATACAAGACCCATATAAAACATAAAAATAGCTCAAAATAAAATCCTGAATGTAAAAATTATCCCGACCATGAAAACATTCTTCCCTTGGAAAGTCACTCCATATTCGGATTTGAGAATAAAAATGGATACTAAACCACAACCTAATATTTATTCTCCCATGTCTCATATTTATCATTACCATGATACCAAATAACCTAGACCAATTTGATGGACTTCCCTTGATGCACGTTCTCTTGGGAATCTACAATCTATACTGGCTACTCAAACATAGAAAAATCTGGTTCGAACTGCAATTCTTCCCAATTCTGCAAAAGAGACGGATCTAGAATATAAATCTTCAGTAGAGAGACATAGAAGACACCATGAATTTACATCAATAGAGATGGAAAATATAATTGGTATTAATACTTACCAACTCTCCCAGTAACCTAAAAAGTTCTTGAAATACCTCAGTGTTAGCTTCCCTTTCTTACCAAGATGATGGTGACAAAAGCAGAGAGCCACCTTAAAAAAACTGATCTCTCACTGAGAACTCCAAAGAGAGATTCTACTAATTTGGATAAGACATGAAGTGACTCTACAAAATCAAAAAACACAACATGATTATCATAACCTTATAGAAGTTCCCTATACAAGGCTAAGGTTCAATATCAAGGTCTCTCCCAACTGTGCCCATTGTAAAGGGAACTAACATGGTCGGCCATAAAGAAATGAAAAGGGAACAATTAAAATTTAATATTGATAAATTTTATTTTATGAAAATTCAACCAACCACAAGTGGTTATCCCATTATCCTCCAAAATTCAAAAAACATGCACATAGTATGTCTTCTAGATTGTAATGGTTTTTCTCCTTATAACTATCCTTCTGAGGATGGTATGTCATGATCAGCTTATTCTAGGACCTAATTTCTATCTAGAGTCCTTTAAAAAAATATGAGGTAAAATTTGGGTCCCTATATGAAATGATATCTTAATACACTCTATGAATTATCACTACCTTCTAAACAAACAATCAAACCAGATGATGCACTTTGGAAAATTCTTTGATCAGAATGAAATAGTCCAACTTAGTTAGGTGGCCAATCACTACCCAAAAGGAATTCTATCCCTGAGTTGTATGAGGTAAGAAGATAATAAAATCTATGGAGACCTCACCCCACTTTGAAGTTGGGGTGGGTTAGGGATGAAGAAAATGGGACGTTCTCTTGTGCTCTACTTTAACCAGTTGGAAAGTATAAAACTAGGATAGAATGAAATCTTTTCTCATCTAATATATAGACACTAGAACTGTCAATGCACATAATAAAACAACATGGTGGTACCAAGATGAAAACCTCCTATGAATGGTTTCTATCCTACATTACCCACCTTTTCAACAATAATGGAACCCTAAAGTGACACTTTAAACAAATAACTTCCTCAAAAGATGATGGATATTCATGTAGAACCTCCCCACCATTAGGAATTACATAGAATTTTGGCACAACACATCACTCAACTTATACTTCCCAATTAAATTTCTAAAGGGAAGGTTCCAGCTGATCATTGTCTAAGAATGCACCTAAACTATGCTCCTTGTTCTCTAGATGCATTTGGGAAAAAAGGCCCATCATGTTCCACTAATCATTGGGATATTTCAAATATTTGACCAACAATTTTCTACCCAAAACATCTGCTACCACATTAAATTTTACTAGAGTGTAGAAAATATAAAAATCAAACCCCTAAAGGTACTCTACTTGTTGATGATACCTTAAAATAACATTATTTTGGAAAAAAATATGCAGGATAAGATATTATGACCAAAGTATAATAAATCATATCCCTGAAATTATAATGATCCCATGTGTTTAAGGAATTTATCACCACTATAAATTCTCGGTCATGGGTTGGGTAATTAATTTCATTTGGTTGTATTTCGTGAGACCATACACCACCACATGCTAATAAATACTTAAAACAAACCTAAGACACATACTTAATTCATCAATGTAGACAACATAATATTTCATTGATTCCGAAAAGATCAAAACATAAGCAGTGGTGAACTAATTATTAATATCCTCAAAAGATGATTAACACTTAGAACTCCATTTAAACATCCCCTTATTTTAGATTAATGTCATCATGTGTGAATGAATCCCTAAGAAATCCCAAAACAATTGACTCTAATACCCTTCAAGGCCCAAAAATATCATGGTTTAATAAAAATTCATCATCCTATCCCATGAAATCACTACACTATTCTTCTTAGGGTCTACTGAAATTTCTCATTCTGACACCTCATAACCTAGAAAATTCACCTCATTGATCCCAAAGGTGAACATGGAAATTTTCTACTAAAGGAGATGATATCAATGAGTTCCCAACAAAATCCTATCACGATCCTCTTCAGTCCTAGAATAGAATAGGATGTCATCTGAAAATACCACACAAAAGAGTCAAGATACTAGTGGAACACCCAGTTCATAATATCCATAAAGACAACTGAAGAATTAATCAACCTGAATGGAATGAAGAAAATACTCAAAATAGTCGTACTTTCTTCAGAAATCCATTTTATGAACATCATTTTCCCAGATTCTGACCTAGTTATACCCGAAATGAAAATAGATATTAGATAATCACTTTGACTCCTTAAAGTAGTTAAATAGGTCATCCATACATAATTTTTTTATTCATTATCTTCACCTTATTCAGATTCTGGTAATTAATAAATAACCATATAGATCCATCAACCTTTTTAGAAAATAAGAGTGGAGTGACCCAAGTTGAGATTCTCTACTGAATGAATAATTTGGATTCCAAATCGTTCAGTTTTACCTTTAATTACCTTAACTCATTTGGTTTCATACAGTATGAGGTAAGGGATTTCAATTGTGTTCCTAGAATCAAATCAATTTTTAACTCCATGTCTCACTCTGGAGTAAATCCCAAGAAGTCATTTGAAAATACCTTTGGGAACTCATCCACCAAATGTTGTAATCCACCATCTATAACATCATCTTCATCCTCCAATGAGATCAACATGATATGTAAAAGGAGGTTTCCAATTTATGGAATTAGTGGTCTATCACATTACAATTGAGGAACACATTCACTAGAAAAAATCGTAGGTACTCCCATCATGTTTAACAAAACTCATTCACCATTGCTAAAAATTGATGTGCACCTAAAGATAAAACATCTATTCATTTCTATGAATTATGTTAAAGAGTTTCATCTCTAAAACAATAATATTACATTTTGGATCATCTCCTGATACAGTGAGTTCACAAGATAAGAACCTAAAACACTTCTCATTCTTCTTACATAGAGGCATCACTAACTCTATTACATATGACATAAGCTCAGACAGAAGAGTCAATAAATTCAAAAGAAGATAAAAATGAATGAAATAGAGGCACCAATATCAAATAGAGAAATGGGAAAAGACAATATAATAATAATAATTATACCTTAAACTATTGTAGGTCCTACATCACATTTTGCTATTGCTTGATCTAGACCATGAAGATTTATGGTCTATGCCTGAGCCTGAAAATGAACGATGGAATACTTCTCTACCAAGAACTGAATCTGTCGAGAAGTGAATTCAAATGTACCCCCCAAGAATTCCAAATTGAGAACCCATTTTCCTAGATGGATTTGACTAGGTTGACATCACCATTGAAGCTACAAATCTTATGCCACTCTAATATAGGAACACTGTAGGACCCTGAAACACCCCGAGAGGGGCGGGGTGGATTAGGGTTCCAAATTTTTCTTTAAATATGATGTATTTTGTTCCACATTGGTAGGAATCTCTTAAACCTATCTGATTAAAATGTGAAGAAAACAAATATTCACTAACAATGAGATGACACAATGATTTAACTTGGTTCAACACTAAGGGATAGTACGAGGAGCATATGCCGGTAGGTTATCGGTCATACCAAAGTCCACTAATCCTCAATATTTGTGGTGTAAAACATTTAAACCATAGTAACTCTATGCCAGGAAGAATTACATTATAATGATTTTAGGGATAACACAATGCACCCCTTGAAACACTTCTATTGACTCCTGCTTTCTCAGTACCATGGGTGTTGTCTTACAAAGTTTATCAACAGGAAGGTCTTTGTAATAAATTTCCATTTAAGTCTTTTTATCTGACCATCATGAAACTCTATGTTCATAAAAATCCTAAATTGATTCACTTTAATGCACTGATTAAACAAACCGGAGGGTCAAATCATAGTAAAACCATACATTATCGCTTCTACGCAGCACCAATCCTTGCACGTAAGATTTTGGATTGACATCCAAGAAGGATTTGGAGAAAAACAAATTTTTTACATACCCCTAATCTTTCACGCAGCTACACTATATGTTTCACATGGTCTTAATAGACCAAAGAAACTCTTCTCATTCAATATTTTCTTTCTCTTAATCTTCTGCACAAAACTCCTTCATGTGACAGAGCATCTGGATTTTCGATGAAAAAAATATTAGGTCTTGAGTGGGGTTAGGAGCCTATTTATAGGACTCGATGACCCTACAGATATGCTCCTAATGCATCTTCATCGGTGCACTTAAGTTACACTTTGAGTGCATAAAACCCCTTTTGATGTCATATTGGGTGCATAAGACTCTTTAATGAAACCTCATCTTTCACACACATTTTAAATCTTGTGCACATGTTTTTAATTTTCCATAATTTGATTTAATGATCCCAAAAAATTCCTTTTGTGAAATTTTCCAAACCACCTTCAATATTTCATGAAACATACATTTCCAAAATCACTCTTCTCCATTCTCAAATTTTTGGAAGAAAAAAATTGGAAATAACAAGGAAACAATACCACCTTCAATATTGTTGTCCGCTTAATCCATTAGGTCCTTTTCCTTATAAACTCTATGATATTACTTGTGAGGATTGATAACAAACACAAACTATATTACATTTATAGTAAATAAAAACCTTGGTTTCAACACACACCATCTTGGAAAACTGTTGCAAGTGTCCCATAGTTACACACTGATGGCATGATCTGGGTGGGGTTGAACATATAGACCACACATGCCCTACATTTCAGCACTAATGAAATTGAACTGATCCATCACCTCAATCCACAAAATAAGTCTTCCAAGAAGGGTATCCTGAACTACCACCTCAATTCATCTCATACTCTTCCTCCTTCCACTTCTTCAAAGAATAACTTCTATATCCTGGGCCCACTATATGGACAACTCTATAAAAACTAGAGTCTCTACTATGATCTATCCCCACCATCATAGCATGATCAACCACTTCCACATAAGTCTTCAACATGAACAATAAAATTTGAGAGAGGATATATGGCCAAAACCCCCTTTAAAATTTTGAATCATTAGCTTCTCATTAAAAACCCCATTAGGTGCAAACCGAACTAAATAAATGAATCTATTGGCATACTCCATCATGGTTTGATCCCCTTGGTGAAGATCTAAAAAAATACTGGGTCTTAGTGAAAGCCATGTAATCTAGGAAATAATTCTCATTGAATACATCCTTAAAATCATCCAATCACAACTTATTGTTCTACCCAAATTGAATCACTAATTCCCACTTCCTTTTACTAGGACAAATCAATAATATTGAATCATACTTCACATTAATTTCATTATGAGTGTCATGAAACCCAAATATACTAAATAATTTCTCAAGACACTCCTTTTTGTCCTAGGTATTCATGCTACTTAGGAAGGGAGGAGACTTGTTCTTGATGAACTCCTGCGTTTTTCATTTTTTTAAGTCGATTTGGATTCCATGTCTTGATAAAGACTAGATCCTAGTATCTAACCCAAAGCATGGATAGCCCAATCCATTGCTTCCACTAGTCTCTGATCAATTGGTCTTGAAGAACTCTTTCTAGACTCTTCTGATGGATTCATATGAGGTGTTTTAGGAGGAATATTGCTACATCAAGCATCAACGATAAGGAAAACCCATCAAAACCCCATTATGAAACTTTTTGAGAAACAAAAAAAAAATTTAAACACTCCCATTAATCAATACAAAACCATATACATCATAATAATATTCCAAATCAATCCAATCCACCTTCACACAGTGTCCATATACTATCTAAAGCATGTACGTCTCGCCTAGAGGATAAGTAAAACCAGTTCCCAACATCCCTTGTCGAATCATGGCCCATTTCAAGGTGTGTTTTCCAATAACCACACACATAACCGAACCTCATTCCCTGAAAACACTAGATCTGGTCTATAGAAAATATTACCAAATAGAATGAACCAAATGAAGGGATAAGACTATACTATGATACTATTTTACTACAAACCAAATTGGTGTTCTATCTGAACCAATGTTTGACCTAGTCTTCGATAAGGCCCGAAGGGTGTTCCTGATCCCTACGGGCTAAAAAATTCTACCAGGGAATCAATAATTCAATTTTTGGGAATCATTTAACCACTAATAAATAATAAAGAACAATATGATAATTGAAAAATCATTATAAGATCAATATCTATAACCAAATGAGATAAAAAAATCCAAAATAAACATTTTTCATCTTTAATCAAAATAAAATAAAACTAATGTACAAAAATGGGAGGTAGATTAGCTGGAACATAACCCAAAAAACACCATACAACTTGGGGACCATCAACACCAATTCACATCCACCAAATCATATAAGAGAAAAAAATTAGCAACTGGATCCACTATCACCACCATGAGACATCTTGCCTTTACCTAGGTCATACATAATAAAATATACATACACCCAAAATTGTATGAAGGGTGTGAGCCAAAAACTATTAGGATGTTGCAGAAAAGAGAAATTCCATGCAATAACATTAGGAGATAAATTAATATTCATGTTTGAAGAGAAAGAATATAAAAAACATTATGGATTTTTTAGAAAATAAAATGCATTAAAAAGAAACACAATTTGAAAATATAAAGATATCAAGGTCCAATATTTGTCAATGATGAGAACCCCATCACATGAGAGTAAAAAAATAGAAAATCCCCATAGGCTCTAGCTCTAGTGGGACACTAGTAACCTCTTATCTCATTGAAACATTTTATATAAACCATAACCCACAATTTCCTCTTGCATGATCGACTATAGGGATATCCATATTATGGTCGAGTGGTCTTTAGTCATCACCTTGTTTTGTTAGTTTTTGTCATCAATACTTATAGATGAAACTGGTCATCATCCCCATCGATCAAACTAACATACTAGTACTATTTCATCCACCTAAATACCTAGTATTCCTTTATATCCTAATTTTTATTTATCACTTCACATAGATTTCCACTATCACATACGCATTCCAAAGAATATGAGTAAACTTGAAAACCCCCCATTTTTCATAGGTAAAACCTCTATCAAATTCATACACACACCAAGTCCATTTCCAAAATTCTTTTCAGCACATGTATAATTTAGGGAACATATTTAAAATGCACAACAAGAAAACACACATCAACCACAGTCAATTACTTTTAGAAAACTATTTTCAAACAAATACACACATTGAAACCTTTTGAAAACATATTTTATACCACAAAATAATCCATAGAGAACTTTTATGAAACCAATAAAGTATACCTGTAATGACTCGAACTTTTGAATAATATTTTTTTCTTGATTTTGTGTGTTATTTTTTTTACTCAACGAAACTATATCCTTTTATTAATGAAGGGAGTATAATTAAAATAAGACAACTGGGTTTCGATTGTTATATGATTGTTGGTCAATATGACTGTTAGAAAATATACTCTTAATGTTATGATAATTGTTTATAAATACAAATTATTATTCTTAATTAATCCAGAAAGAAGATTCAATGGCCTCATCCAATATACTTGGCCCATACGAATCCCATCCATCAGAGCTTGGGTAGGAGGTAGCATCATTGGGATTTTCTCTAAATGAATCCCATGCTGAGCTTCAACATGTTAAGATAGAATTTAATCACCTTCGGGAGAAGTTCAAGATGGCAGAAATCACCACAATAGAAATGTTTTCTGAGCCACCACATGATTCTATCACTATTGCACACCGTACTCTTAGGTCCTATGCAGGTGTTATAAGGGTCTATGTATTGAGGCTATAGATACTTTGTGTAATCCTTTTGTATAAATGAGATTATTATTTATTTTTATGGTAAATTTTTTGAATCTCAAGTGTTAAAATAAATATAGAATGAATTGATAAAAGTTCTATATTATTGATGAATATTGGAAAAAATGTATTTTAAAATATTTATTATACTTTAAATAATTAATAATGTGATATTATTTTCAAAAAATGGTCTTCTGCAATTTTGATCAGAAAGAAATTAAAATTCTAATGAGATCAACTAAATTTATAGTGAATAGTATATGATGTAGTGTAATATTACCCTTATAAAGAGTAATGTAACACATATAATAGTAACCTCACATAAGAATATATAAATATAAATTAGGAATCTTGAATAGTAATGTGATATAATAGCATAAGTAAATAACTATTTCAACAATTATTAGTTAAGTATTAGTATTTTTTTGCATAAATATTATTTCAACTTAAAAATTAATTATCTCATATTTTGAAAATTATTTTTATAAAATGGAGGTTATTTTTTAATTCATATAATTGATATTATGTTAGGGTAAATTTATGATATATTTATAATTTTTTTTATTTTTTTCTGAATAGTAAAAATAATGTTTCGAGTTTTAGTGTGTTTAATGATATCATTAATGATGTAAGAATTCTGGTCAACTTCTTTATAGTAAAATATGTTATGAGGTGTCCCAAGTGACCAATACCATGGTCAAGCCCATGGTTTTTCTGATACCATTAATGAGGTTTCCCTTGGAAATTAATAAAATATTCCCCCACTTTCTCTATATATACCAACCCTTTCCTTCATTCCATTCATTCAAAATTCTCCCTCAATGAAGCTATGGTCTTTTTACTACCCAATAAGTCTTACCAAGGTTCTATCAAGCCCCCAAGGTCCCAAACATTGTGTTTTCTAAGTTACCCTTTATGGTAAGGGTACCTTCCACCCTCCTCTTTTAGTCAAAACCATCTTTATGTTATGTCTTCTAGTTTTAATTACATTATGTTAGGGTAGGTTATTAAATATTCTTATTTTTGTATATTTTATTTCCAAATTATTAGATACCCTTTTCAATTTCATCAAATTATTTTTCTGAATTTTATGCGACACCGTTAGGCTACCAAATTTTCGTAAGGGAATTCTCAACTTATTTTTTCATTCAAGTTATATTTTTTGAGGTATAAATTTCATGTTTCTATACCATGTTATTATTTACATATTAGTTTTTACACTTAATGTGTTATGATTAATTTATGGATGGAATACCCATTTCTCTGCTCTTTTTAATGCTTTCTAAAACCATGTTGTATAGCTGTTATGATGTAGAATTTACATCAAAAAATATCTCCCTTTTTTTCAAGAAATTATTTTATTTTATTTATGTAAATAACCAAACAAATATTATTTCTTTGTTTATTTATCAAGAAATAAAAATTATATATTTTATTTTGGAATTGGAATACATAAAACCCTCATTCCATTTCCATGGATTATAAATGACATAATGATCTTTTTTATGCACTTCTTCAATCGTCATGATTTTGATACAAAACCCATTTATTTTATTCTCTTTGGTTTATTTATGAAATTTTTTATTATGATATATGTGTCTCACTTGAAAATAAATAAATATTAAGAGTTTTCCCTAATATTTCTCAAATTCATTGGGTAAAGGAATTAATCTCTAGAGATGACACGTTTTACGATACATTGTTGAATAACCTTAGTAATATTTATGACACCTTGGGGATGGACCTTGGTGATATGTTCATGAATGTCAAAATTAAAATTTTTAGCGACATTTTCACGTTTTTTTTCTATTTAATAATATTAATAGATGACTCTTTATCATTCCTTTAGGATATCCCTCATGTTCTTATTGATATCGCTCAAGATATCATGTAAACTGTTTCATTTGTTTTCCTTAATGGGCCTTCTGATCACCCTATCCTTTGATGTATGTCTCCGGGATATGAGATACATTATGTGTACTTAGGATGAACTTATAATGAAGCATTACAAGTTTATTAGAATAATTTTTATTTTATTTTTTCATGTATTATATTCCTGGTTTCCAGGACACTACACTTTATAGATCCTCTGTTTGAAAAATGTAATGAAATGTTATGTAATAAAAATGAGGGATTCCATAGTAGGTATCAAAGGACATATTAGTTATTTTTGGAAACTATTATATGCCAAATTTAGGAATAACCTTATATAAAAGTTTAAATATAGGAAAAATTTCTTGTATTTTGGTTAAATATTAAGTTAGTGGAGTTTAAAAAAATTAATCTCTGTCTGGATACGAACAAGTGGATGTTGCTCTGAAAGAGATGTACCATGGAGTCAAAAATATTACAAGTAGTCTTGTACCAGGGTACCCTGGTATACAAAAATGTGCATTTCATCCCTCCTGGTTTTACACTCATGGGGGATATGTTTGGTTAATAACAATTTTTTTATGAATCATTATGAAGAATTTATAGAGGAATGTAATTGTTGTTAATGAATAATATGTTTAATAATGATGTTTTAAGACATAAAAAGCCTTTATAGTTAGATGATTCATAAATTAAACAAGTTTCTCACTAGGTTTTTATTCTTCTAAAAAGTGGTGGGCAATAGGAAGAACCGTTCAAAAGGTGGCCATAATGGACCATGAGTGGACGACCCTCTGGTGGAAGCCAGAATAACATAAAAGTGAGAATAATGAACCAACAGACTCATGTTATGGGAAATAATTTTAATCAAGCTGAGAAACCAATTTCACTAGGAAAGGAACAAAATTCTGTTGAATACTTTATGAATCAGTGACCAACAACCTTTAGTGGATCTACCAGCCCATTGATTGTTGTATAGTAGATCAGTTCAATCGAGAAGATCTTCTATATGATCTATTTTTTAGAACAAGATAAGGTCACCCTTGCTATTTACCGCTCATAGGGAGAAGCGAATTAGTGGTGTGATATGATTAAAAACACAAGTCCAAGAGTGGAGGTTAAAGCTCTATAGTGGGAAGAGTTCAGAGTGATCTTCTTCAATAAGTATTTCCCTTGTTCTATAAGAACAAAAATGGAGAAAGAGTTTCTTGAGCTGAAGCAGAAGTAGAATGAATCTATTGGATGATATGAGATGAACTTCATAATATATTCCTATTACACCTCGAGCATTGTCATGGATTCAAATGGTAAGGTTGATAGATGCTTTAGTTGACTAAGACCTCATCTGCAGAAGAATCTATCCAACTAAGACTATGATGGCTAAGAGAAGATTACAAAAAGTGCTATGAAAGTAGAATTAAAGTTTGGTGAGGAACAGTGGTCTCATAAATCCAATGAATGGATCCAAGATTTAGGAGGACCATTTATTAGGTAAGAGGAGGAAAGAAAGTGCAACGTCCCAAGTGTAATTATATTGGAAGAATCAATTGGGGAATTTCTTGCTTGTTGGTGGGAAGTGATACAAGTGTGGAAAATATGTCCATATTGGTCGTAATTGACATAGTTAGGTGGGCCTTAACTTCCATACACTTAAGAAAAAATGAATATAGTGCATTCCCTATATAAATTCCAATTCTATAAGTGTGAAAAACATGGACCCTTCACCAATAATTGTCCAAATTTGAGGGCAGTGGAGGAGAATCACCATCAGCCTAAGAAAAGGCCAAGAGAATGAGGTGGGACTTTTTCTATCACTATGGATGAAGTTGTTGCACCAAAAAATTCATTCGAAGGTACTCTTGTTATTCTCCCAATGTTTTCAAGTACTTTGTTTGATTATGGTTATACGCATTCTTTTATTTTCGTGAAGTTTGAAATGAATTTAGAATCCACCCCAAAATTTCTAAAAGTAGAATTATTAGTCAAGACTCATGGTGGGAATATCCAAGCATCATCAGTGTTTAGAAACTCTAGTATTTACTTTAGAGAGCATAATATTATCTCAAATATATTATTCATTCCCATGTTGGAATTAAACA
Organism: Viscum album; assembly: GCA_963277665.1. Classification (NCBI taxonomy): domain Eukaryota; kingdom Viridiplantae; phylum Streptophyta; class Magnoliopsida; order Santalales; family Viscaceae; genus Viscum; species Viscum album. The sequence goes on from OY728150.1 coordinate 961,239,467, forward strand.
TTATACTAAGGATGGACTGGCTCTAAAAGTATAATGCTAAGATTAAATGCCGATGCAAGGAAATCTCAGTAGACTTGAATTTGAAACATACAGTTATATTCTAAGGGGAGATATCCCAAACTTATTATTGTGTAGAAGAACCTCATATATCCTCTTTATGGAGTTAATTAGTGAATAAAAAGAATGAAATGATAGTATAATGATAGAAAATGTCCCCATCGTCTAGGAATACATTGAAATATTTTTTGAGGAGTTACCTAGATCTCCCCTAGAAAGAGGTGTAGAGTTTTACATTGAACTCATACTTAGATCTTATCCAATATCAAAGACCCCATATAGAATATAAAATGTAGAGATGGGGGAATTAAAGAGGAAAATCCAAGATATTTTAGAGAATGGGTTTATCTGACTTAGTGTGTTTTCTTAGAGAGAACATGTTTACTTTGTGAATAATAATGATGGATCAATGCGGCTATGCATTGATTATAGAGAACTGAAGTGGATCACATTGAATAAGAAATACCCTCTTATAAGAATTGATGAATTATTTGACCAACTTCATGGGGCTCAATTATTCTCTATGATTGATCTTTGATCTCGTTATCTTCAATTGAGGGTGAAGAAGGAAGATATTTCAAAAACATCCTTTTTATCAGGATATGGGAATTATGAGTTTTTTATTATTCCATTTGGCTTCAGTAATGCTCCTGATATTTTTATGAAATTTATGAATATATTCTTTAAGGAATACCTTGATAACAATGTGATAGTTTTTATTGATAATATTATAATATATTCCAAAAGTTGTGAGGAGCATTATGATCATCTAAGGGTTATTTTAAAAACTCTATGGAAGGATATACTTTTTGGAATGTTCTGAAAATGTGAATTTTGGTCACATCAAGTTGCTTTCTTAGGGAACATTGTAACCAAAGAAGGAATCACAATTGACCCTACAATGACAAAGGTTGAAGAGGACTGGCCTCAACCTACAACAATAACAAGGATTCTCAGTTTCCTTAGATTAGCAGTATATTATATGAGGTTTATGAAAAAATATTCATGACATTCTAATCCATTAACCATGCTAACTAAGAAAGGGTTCCATTTCATCTGGACAAAGCAGTGTCAGTAACGTTTCCAAGAGCTGAGGAAGATATTGGTTACTACATCCTTGTTAACCCTGCCCTCAAGTGGAGAAGGATTTATTATTTTTAGAAATGAATATATGAAAGGGCTTGGGTTCATCCTCATGAAAAAATACAAAGTCATTGCTTATGCATCTTGAAAGTTGAAGACTAATGAGAAGAACTATCCTATTCATGATCTTGAGAAGGTAATGGTTGTTTTTTCTCTGAAGATATGGACGTGCTATCTTTATAGTGAGAAATGTGATATATACACAGACCATCAAAGATTCAAGTATATTTTCACACAAAAGAAATTAAACATGAGATAGATAAGATGGTCGGATCTTCTTAAAGACTATGACTGTTCAATTCACTATCATACCAGAAGAGAAAACAATATTACTGGTTCAATAAGTAGGAAAGACCTAGATGTTCTTTCCATGATGAGTATTCAAAGAGATCCCTTGATCCAAGACATAGTGAAAATGGACATGAGAATTATAAGGGAAGGGACATCATCAACTCTATCCCAAATTTTTTCTAAACCATCAATACTAGATAAGATCAAGAAGTCTTAGAAAGAAGATACACTATTAAAAAAAACGTTTGCGACTGTGAAGGATGGGAAGTTTCATAAGGTCAATATTATTCAAGAAGGTGTAATGGAATTTTGAACAAGACTATGTCTTCCCTCTTTTCCATAAACAAAGAAGGAGTCAATGGATGAAGATCATAACTCTACATTATCTATTCATCTAGGAAGAATGAAAATGTGTAGGGACCTTGGTGATCATTATTAGTGGGATATTATGAAAAGGCACATTGCTAACTACACTACAAGGTTCATGGTATGTCAGCAAGTGAAGGAAGAGTGACAACATCCTAAAGGGGTATTACAACCACTACCCATACCATCATAGAAGTGGGACAATATAACTGCCAACATTGTCGCTAGAATCCTAAGAACATTGAAAGGAAACAATGTGATTTGGGTTATTGTGGATCGTCTCAAAAAGAATACCCATTTTATCTTTATTCGTGAAGATTTTTATCTTGATAAAATTTCTAGGATTTACCTGAAGGAAGAGGTAAAGATGCATGGAGTTCTACCTTCTATCATATCTGATCGTGATCCAACATTCACATCAAAATTATGGAGAAGTCTTCATCAAGTTCTGCTTACAAAATTGAATTTTTGTACGACAAATCACCCCAAACTGATGTGCAATTTGAAAGGTCTATTTAAACACATGAAGACATTATGAGAGAATTATCAATGGAATTTAAAGGTGGATGGGATCAATATCTTCCATTAGTCTAGTTCTCTTATAACAATAGTTTTCATTCAAGCATTCAAATGGATCCTTACGACACTCTACATGGGAAGTGATGTAGAAATCCTACTTGTTGGGATGATGCTAGTGAGAGAAATATTTTTGGTCTTGATATTGTGTAAGAGATGACAGAAAAGGTTTATGCCATCCAGAAACACATTATCTCTGCTCAGAGTCAGCAAAATAGCTATACTGAAAACCGTCTATGGGACTTGGAGTTTTATATTAGTGATAAAGTCTTTCTTTTAATTTCACCTTCGAAGCGAGTCATGAGGTTTTAGAAGAAAGGGATCCTCATCCTTAGGTACATTGGCCCCTATGAAATTTTTGACCATGTAGGAGCAGTTGGATATCAACTTAATCTTCCTCCAAATATTGAACATGTTCATGATGTCTTCCACATATCCCTCTGGAGGAAGTACATACCTGACCCTTCACATGTACTAAATCCAGAGCTGGTACAACTGGAACATGACCTCTCATATGAGGATGAACTGGTGGAGATCATGGATCGTAGAGTCAAGGTTCTACGCAACAATAATACCCACCTCTTTAAGTTGTTGTAGAGAAACCGTAAATGTGAAGAAGACACGTGGGAACCAACGGAGTTTGTGAGGTAGAATTACTCACACCTTTTCTATTCTAAGGTTACGAGTTGAAATTTTGAATATGAGATTTCTTAAGGGGGAAGAATGTAAGGATTCAAACTTTTGAATAATATTTGTTTCCAGATTTTGTTATTTTTTTTATTTTGTACTCAAAAAATATATATCCTTTTATCAATGATGTGATTATAACAAATATAAGACCATAGGGTTTCTACTATTATATAACCATTGGTAAATATGACTGTTCGAAACTATAATATTAATGTTATGATTATTGGTTATAAATATAACTTACCATGGTTAATTAATACAAAAATAAGAGTCAAAGGCCTCATCTAGTAGACTCAGGCCGTACGAATCCCATCTGTCGAAGCATGGGAATGAGGTAGCATCCTTGGGCTTTGCTATGAAACATGCCCAAGCTGAGCTTCATTATGTGAATCTTGAACGTAATTGACTTCAAGATAATTTCAGGCTAATAGAAATCACCACTCGATCAATGTTGTCTTAGCCACCCTAATAATCTGTCACCACTGCACACCTTACTCTTAGGTCTAATTGTGGTGTTATATGGGGCTATGCAACGAGGCCTTAGCCACTTTGTGTAATCCTTTTGTATAAATAAAATTGTTATTTCTTATTATGGTAAATTTTTTAAATTACAAATTTCAAAATAAATATAGGATGAATTTATAGAAGTTCCTTATTATTGATGAATATTAGAAAAAATAAAAAATAAAATATTTTTTATACATTGAATAATTAATAATGTGAAATGATTTTCAAAAAATGGTCTTCTACAGTTGTGATCCGTAAGAAATTTATATTATCAAAAGAACAATATATTTTTTTGTTAATAGTAAATTATTAATAGTAATATTAACCTTACGAATATTGATGTGATCAATGGAATAATAACCTCACTTAAGAATAAATAAATAAAATTTAGTTATCTTGAATGGAAATATGATATAATATAATATTTAAATAACTATTTCAGAAATTATTAGTTAAGTATTATTATTATTTTGGGTAAATAGTGTTTCTACATAAAAATTAAATATCTCATAATAAAAAAGAATTTTCCTAAATTGAATTACATTTTTGAAGTCATTTCATTGTTATAAGGTCAGGGTGAATTTTTGTGATTTTTATTAAAGGATAGCTTTTTTGGTGAATAGTAAAAATACAGTTTTGAGTTTCAGTGTGTTTAATGAACTCATTAGTGATATACTTATTTGGGTAGACTTTTGTACTATAAAAAATGTTACAAGGTGTCCCATGTGTCCAATAAAATGGGAAAATACCATGGTAAAGCCCATGTTTTTTTCAAATACCATTACTGAGGTGTCCCTTGGAAATTAAGAAAATATTTCCTCACATTCTCTATAAATACCATCCCATTCCATCATTACATTCATTCCAAATTCCCCCTCAAGGATGATATAGTCTTCTTACATTCCAAGGGGTCCTCCCAAGGTACCATCAGTCCTCAAAAGGTCCCAAAACCATAGTTTTTTATGTTACTCTTCAAGGTAAGGGAACCTTTCAGCCTCCTATTTAAGTCAAAACATTCTTTATGTTATGTCTTCTAGATTGAATTAAATTATATTTGGGTATGTTCTTATATATTATTATTTCTTTAAATTTTATGTCCAAATGATGATAGACCCTTTCCACTCTCATCAACTGATTTTTCTGAATTTTAAGCGACACTGTTAGGCTATCGAATTTTCATAAGGGAATTCTCAACTACATTTTTTCTATTCAAGTTTGCTTTTATGTTGTATAAATTTAAAGTTTCCATAACATGTTATTAGTTTCATATAAATCTATCCCCATACTATATTATGAGTCATTTATTTATGGTAGTCCCTTTTACTATCTCTTTTTAAAGTTTTCTAAAACCATGTTGTATAGCTGTTATGATGTTGAATTTAAGTCTCAGAATTTATCTCTTTTCCGATAGAAATTTTCTTATTTTATATGTGTGAATACCCAAAACTATATCATTTCTAGGGGTATTAATCATGTCATATAAATGATATATTTTATTCTATAATTGACACACATAAAACCCTCAATCCCTTTCCATGGGTTACAGACGATATAATGATATCGTTTTTAAAAACTTTTTAAAATGTCACGATTTTGACATGAAACCCATTTATTTTATTGTATTTGAGTTATTTTGGAAATTTTTGATCAGGATCTATGTGGATCACATGAAAATAAATTCATATTTATGGTGTTCCCTAATATCTCTCTAATGCATTGGGTAAAAGAATTAATCTCTATATATGACATGTTTTACAATACCTTTGTGAATGACCTTAGTAATTTTTATAACACCTTGGGGATGGACCCTGGTGATATGTTAATGAATATATAAAATAAATTTTGTATCCAAATATTCATGTTATGTTTAATGTTTTTAATATTATGATATGATTATATAATTTCTTTATGATATGTCTCATGTTCTTATTAATATTGCTCAAGATCTCATGTAAACTGTTTCACTTGTTTTCCATACTGGGACTTATGCTCACTCTTTCTTTTGATTTTTGTCTCAAGGTTATGAGATATAGTAATTGAACTCAGGATGAACCTATGATGAAACCATTCAGGTGGATTTGAATAAATTTTCTGTTTTCATTTATTACGTTCCATGTTTTGAAGACACTATACTTTAAAGATCATCTGTTTGAAAAATGTGATGAAAAGGTATCTAATAAAAAGGTTGGATGCCATATAAAAAAAATAATACAATAATTTTAAATCATGGAATCACCTAACTCACTCATGGTAACATATGTAATCTGAGGAAAAACCAAAACCGCACAATAGGAGGACCCTATAAATAAAATATCTAACCGTAAACATCAAGATTAAACCTAAAAACTCATGATTGAGACCTTATTGGAACAAAAACCCCACTGGAAAAGAAGAACTCAAAGAGAGAGGAAGAGGAACCCAGAAGGAGAGAGGAAACCAAAAGACAAAAAAATTATTTAATGAACATTTTTTGATCTAAGGGTAAATCAACCAATTTTTTTGTGTTTAAGTGGTAAAATATGGGGAAGAATAATCTCCTTGGAATGGAAATCCCATGTTGATTGAATTAGGGGTGATTTGGGGTTTAAAATATGGTGGGAAACAGTAAAATTTCAATTTTTTTATGTCCTAGAATGGCTGCATGGTTATCCCACATAGTTTCCAAAACCGTGCGGCAACTATGAAGTCTCCTATATCAAAGAGTAAAGTAGACACATTGTTTCCTGATGGAGGGAACATGCATTAGTGGCTGGTCATGTCACCGAGACAATACCACTATCCAGGGCACACAGTTTCCTCAAGTATGACACATGGTTTCCCCTAACTAAGTGTCAACCATGTTCCACATACTACTCATCACAAAAAATATGTTTTTCTTAAACAAAACCTGGGAAAATGAAGGGATGAATACAAGGCCAAAGTAAACAAGAAAAATTCATCAAAATAAAATCACAAATGAGGTATATGAAATACCAAAATGAACATGGTTCCTTTTCTATATCTAAATTACTTGAACCTACATAAGAAATAAATATCTTCTGTATCATAGAATTGATCTCAAGAATATTTACAAATTTCACTATGTAAGGATGTTACTTATCACACTCAAGGCTGTTACATATCGACTGTAATATAATAAGTATTTTACTATAATCATGAATTTGTAGATTTTAGCCAGACCGCAGTGATATTTATTTTATATATACTATATAATATTATACATGCCATGAAAAATAATATCAATCAATTGTTACTACATTTATATAATTTAAAATATTTTATGCATACTAATGTGGTATTTTCTTTACCATATTTCAATATAAACCTCAAAAAATATCTTATGCATACACATTGATATGTTATAACTCACAAAGATAAACTTACAAAAAATCTGAAATTTTTTATGTATTATAGTGTAAAGGTACAATTAAATTTCTATCTTTATAAAAACTAATGAATATAAAATAACAAATAATTTTCTATTTATCCAGAGATAAAAAACTAAAAACTTCCTAGAATGAATCTCGAGAAATATCAACATTAAATAATCCATTTTTAGCAACATTATTCCATTTTAAAATACTTTAACTAATTCCAATAGGTTATATGACCTCTACAACATTCATCAATATGATTATGAGGTACCTTACAATATAAATGAACTAAATCCTTCTTAAAACTCAATGAAATATTTAATAATTTTTTTATTACTATATTCTAATTAATGGAGAACTTTTTTCATCTTTAAATCAACTTATTTAACACTATCCAAATGAAATTCCCTAAGATATAACAATATTTAATAATTTTAAGGATAAATGTAACATATTTTATCATTTTATACAGGTGAATGGATCTCAAATAATATATCCAATGGAGGAATCTTACTGTAAATCTCTTTCTCCATTTGAATATTGGAAGAAAATTATATTTTTCATTTGTCATAGACAATATTTTTCTTTAACATAATATTCACAAATTTAGGGTACTCTTAACTCTATATTGTAATGTGTTTTCCAGTATTATTAACTAGGTACATATGGAAACCCCTTTTGGGGTTCTTAAACTATCCTCTTATTCTAGTATTCACTTATGGTTGGATACCTTGCTCTTCTTCTAATATAATCTTCTCAACATATATTGAGTTGAAAATTATTAATAGTAAATACTACTCAACACTATGGGTGTTCAATAACCACTTGATTTATTTCTAATAGACATATAGAAAATATATGTCAATATATTTTATTCCATTTTATTCTCCCCCATATTGAAAATAAATAAAAAGGATGATAGAAAATTTTAAACTAATGAGTTAATCAACTCTAAGTCTACATAATCTATTTTTGACGTAGAATACAAAAATTCCTATTATAACACTACTAGCTTGAGGTACTTGTCTATTTTATTTTCTATTTTTAAATTATATAATATTTGAGTTAATTTATAAGAGTTTTTCAATAGATTTAGGGTGTTATATAAGGGTTTTTATGGGATCATGGTTTGAGAATGATTAGGTGAACTCATGAAACATATCCAGGTAATTATGAAAGGGAATACATGACTGATTGGTGTGGAACATGGTAAGTGAATATTTTTTCAAACCGTTTGACTATCCCAAAGTATTACATGTTTTGGGACAGTAGAATCACATAGATGGAACATGGTTTGTAAATCCACATAGAAAAACTATGTGAATATCTGGGTGTTTTCTAGTATCACTTGCACAGAGGGAACATGGTTTTTTAGAACCAGTGGTACAACCTTGTGACATGTATTAATAAAATCTGAAAATTGGATTTTAATTACATATTTTTTATAGATGTCATTTTTCTTCTATTCAATTAGCTATTTAAACTAGATGATTCATCTACAGGGTATTGGGAACTCCTCTCCCTTCAAAACCCATTTTCAATAGATTAAAGTGTCTTGGATCTTTATAATTGATGGTAAGTATCCAATTTACAGATTTTCTCTAGATATCCTCTTCTCCTCCCACAAGGAATGATAGATCTGATCTATTATAAATATATATATGGTATATTATGTTTTATTTATGAGATATTGATTGGATCGTTTGAAGGAAAGAAATATTAATACTGGAATTGAAGGTTTCATTGTTAAATTCACTTGTTTCATCACTAATGGTGATTTATGTTGATTATATCTCTTTTCAACGTGTTTTATAATTTGAAGAATTAGTTTTTATTAACTTTTTAAATTTTAAATTTCAATGTAAAATCATGTCTATTTATGTTTAGAAGCCCCGTTTTCTTAAAAATTTGTAAATATTGATTTTTTATAGTTTTTGGGAAATATCTTTTTTTCTATGTTTTAAATTGTGAATTTAAGATGACTCATGCAATGTGTTTGGTGAAATTACATTAAAATAACTATTTATTTGTGAAATTATTTAGTTCGAGAACTTGTTATACATGGGTAGTGTGTGTTCACCATTGTATTGGACACAACCTTGTCATTACAGACTTAGTGGCAGGTTCCAGCCTGGAGGGAACTATATAATGGTCACCTGACTGGAAATTAATTTTTTATTAGTATAGACCCCCTTTTAAGGGTGAGGGGGAACCCAAAATGACTTCAATGAAATAAAACATTACAAAAATCCCCTACAACCAAATATCCAAGGGAAAAACAACCAAAGTAAATACAATGGGAACTCATCCCTAGCATCAAATACAATAAGACCAACATTCACTATCACATCGCTACTCAGCTATCTGGCTCATGCATGATTGTACGGGCCTGATACCGATGAAAAATTCCATACCCTCTCAAACATCCAAATACAAATAGAAATGGAACACTAAATATCTCGACCCTGAACCACTTATAAAAAAGTCATGTAGCTGAACTCGTTGTATTTCCACAATAACCATAGACTGTAGTGCCTCCTGTACAAAATCCCTCCTTCTACTCACACCAAATAAGCTATTCCAAAATAGTTTCAGAGCTAGATCTTTCACTCTTGCCATCCTTACCAAGTTTCCACTAATATCAACAAACAAAATACATGAAAAGAAGCAATGAAAGTGGTAAGAAGAATCACCATCCAGTTCATTACCGACACCTTCACATTCCCCAAGAGAATCATCACCTTCAAGATTAAGATCATCGGTCGTCGCCACATCGAACCACACCGCCGCCGCATCGCCGGAGAAAGCCATCCCAAATCAGACGAATTCCAAATTGGTTCACACAATCGTATTGTGATCTCATCGAATCGTTAAGAGAAAAGGTCCAAAAAAAACAAAATCCTTACCCACTACAAACCAAATAACATATTCATACCTCTTGAAATCCGATTATTTCTAAAAGCAGCCACAACAAAAAACAGAATCTGTTTCCCCTCACGACCATCAAGACTGCCTCAGGGACCACGACAACCCACCCAACACACTCGTAACTGACACTAACAAGGTTCCAACCCCAAGTCGTAGATAGATCCCCACCTATGGACCTATATCGCACTGGAAAGGATGCCCAAACAAGATCAAGGGGGATGGGGTGAGAAAATCCCTGAAACCAAGAGGTTGAAGTGACTTTTGAGACAACAAGTTTCCGCTAAAGTAATAACTTCAGGCCACTACCACGCTAAGGAGATATACTGAGGAGGATCCAAAACTAACTTGGGGTGGAGGAGAAATGATGATGACAAGGAAAACCTAGCTCAGTTGCACCCCTAATGGGCTCATCTGCTACACCTTCTATGTAAGGGCCACCTAGGGAAGAATAGTTTGAACAATGAGTCACAACTCATGAGTATAGGAATATCACATTTTATAAATCTTTACATGAGTTGGATGATGTGATTTAGTTATTATAAGTGGACTAAATGTTTGAAACTTTTTTCTTCTTTGAATTTAAAATGATCTAAATTGTTAAAACATGTTTTGATGTTCCACTATTTTTTTAATAATTTATTGAACTATGAGACAACATGTTCTTGTCATAGTGTAATGAGTGGGAAACTATCATTAGGAAATACATATTGGGTGTTATTACTCACCCCTGTATATGAATTTTTGTATATATATCAACATTGATCATCATGACATAGGTAAAGGAAAGACAACTTATTTCTCTAGTGAAGCACAATGATTCTACTTTCATTGGATGGTGAATGGAGCTTGGAGTACTCTTATGGAGTGGCCTAAGTGATTCCACATCAGTTTTCCTTTTTTGAGAAGTGATTTAGATTTATTGGGTCTCATTTTTCTACCTTTTTTCTGATACTATGATATTATTTTATTTTTCATCAGAGTTGTATTGTCTATACTTCATGCATTATATAATTGTTTTGGTTGTTTTTACTATTATTGATATGTTGTGTTTCTTTAATGTTAAAATTATCTCATAAAAGATTTTGTATATAACTAAAATTTGTTAAAAAACTTTGATGTTTTAATGATTGCACTTATGATTAGGGGAACCATGTCTCTTTTCATACCAATGGATAGGCTTTGTATGTTACAAATGGTATCGGTTTTGTTCAGTAAATCATCCATGGATTATTATAAAAAGATAATAAATGTAAGAACATTAAAACTATTTCATAAAATACTAACTGACCTCTTTATGATAAAAATCAAGATAAAAGGGTTATACATCTAAAAAATGTGTTTTAAGAAACTTATAAGAGTGTTTTGATCCCATCATTGTGGTCGTAGTAAATCAATGCGGCAGATCATGCATTTGTAACAAGACTTCCAATAAAGACTGCATTTAATCATTTTATATTTAAATATTATTAGAAATTAGTGGTAATGATTATCACTATTAATTATTTTTAATATCATAACCATTTATTTTGTGGGTATGTGATGGTTATGTTGTGTTTTCTTCTAACTATATAGAAACAGAACTATTTAGGTGACCTAGAATCTTGAAACAAGAGGCCATAGTGAACATTGTTATACCTGAACAACATTTGAAAAAAAACTTATTCAGAGCATTTTTCATGATTTATAATAGATTAATAGTAGAAATTAAATTTGTGAACCATTAAATGTGGTAATTCATTTAAATTTTAGAAATATAATCCACCAATCATTCCAGGGGGATTCATAACCTAAAAAATAATATTTCGGGATTGGATGAGTGAATCTGAATTTTGATTTCCCTAGATACCCAGATGATACATAGGTGAAGTTAGTAGTCTATATTATGGATTATCATGAACTACAATGGTGGAAGTTATAATTCCAACATAAATTTGAATTAGAACTTCTATGTGAGGGATTTTAATAATTTTCCACCAAAATATTCTACCTGAACACCTTTATGATAAAAAAAATGAATTTATTCAGTCATCAACAACAAATTCTATCATCGATAGAATATAAAACATTGTTTTTTAATACGGTCAAATTTTCATTAGAATTTACTGCCTCATCCTTGAATTCATGCATATTAGACTCTATAATGTGACCATAAATCCATTCTAAGATAGTTTTGATCTATATTAATGGTTTTATAGACATGGTTAGTAGATAGATAGTGGTGTAAAGGGATTTTATTTGCAATCCTTCTGTAGTAGGTACATTTTTTATACTGTTAAAAGTGGGAACTATAATTCTTGGAACCATAAAAATGGGGACACCAACTTCCCAAGTGGTAGATAATATAAGAATCAAACCTTTGGATGAGTTATCTTTCCTCCACACCCTCATAGCAATCCATAATTTTTCCAGCATATCATATTTTAACATAAGAAGAGAGATTTTATGGAACCCTAAAAATCATGTCATAACTATAATAATATGATAGACCTCCACATTATTTTCCAAACGCTAAAAAGTTATTTCATTGAAATACATCTCATGCACCTTAGACATATTATACTTCAACTGGATGATCAAGTATGAATAATTATTGTTCTTAAAACCAATCATAAAAGTGTTATTATGATAACACCTTGATTCAAAAAATGATAGAACTATATAAATAAAGCAATTAACATGAAATAATGAGTAAATAGTTTCATGGTGTTGAGAAGATAATCATAGAGGATAAATCAGGTCCTTTGAATATACAAGGTATTATTCTTCTTATCTTAATTATTAAGAATTGTCTATTTGATATTAGTTAATCCCAGTCAATTATGGATTCATGTTTTATTAATTTTATGGGGTAGATTATTGAAATGATCTATCACATGTTGAGTATACAGATACCTCCCATATAGTGGGAGTACTTATGATTTAAATGTGCATCTTGTTTTATAGACGTTGATAGTGTCTAGTTTATTTTGGAATTTTTAATTTTAGACATGGATAACTTTTAATTAATACCAGAAATGGATTGGTTAGTTTATTTCAATGATAATATCATTTTCAATGTGTGACTAATAAAATTTTAATTTCTTTATGGGATAGTGAATCTATTTATAGTATTAGGATGTGGATTATTGAAAGGAAATACCTTTAACACCAGTGGTTGTAATTAATTTTTATAAATTAGTAGTGGTCATTTTGTGGACTAATGACATAATTGTGACAAGAATGTTTCCTAAAATTATGGACTGGTACCTATATATTCTTCCTCAAATATTAACTTGTTTTCCACCTGAAAGGGAAGTGAAAATTTTTATTGATTTCATCAGGGAATGAATTCAATTTCACTTCCATCATTTATAATAGATCCCATAGAATTGAAGGAATTGATGGTATAATTTGAGGAATTGAATAGTAAAGTATTTATAATAAAAATTATATCACCTTTGGATACTCCATTTATCTTTAAATATGGAAATGGTTTATTATGACTATGTATTGACTATCATAAAATGAAATATGTTATGCTAAATAATGAATATCATATTCAATTAATTGGTGAATTTTTTCATCAATTGAAAGGATCCCAATGGTTTTGTAAAATTGATCAATGGTATGGGAATCAATAAAAGCATATATGAAATAAAATATTCAAAAAAATATATTTCAAGATTCACTATGGTCTTTAAGAATATCTAATGATTACATTTGGTATTAAAAAAACACCAACTACTTTCATGGCATTGATAAATAATTAATTTCAATGGTACCTAGACTCTTTCAGTGTGGTTTCTATGGATGACATACATGTATATTATTAAACTAAAAAAGATGAAAAATAACATTTATATATTATGTTTATCCTTTTGTGAGAGCACAAATTAAATGAATTTTTTTGTAAATGTGATTTCTGGATATAATAATTTCATATCCCTAGACATGTCATTTATGATAAATAAGTATAATATGATCCTAATAATAGATAAGATTTTATACCTTGGTGGTTACTAAAAAAATTATTTAATATACACAACTTTCTAGGATTATTAGGTAACTTTATCAACATTTTATGAGACATATCAAACATAACATCTACTATATAAATGGTAATGATAAATAGAACTCCTTTACACTAAAGTGGTGCTTGACACCAATACGTTTTGGTTCTTTAGATAAGGATTACATGGACACTAATTATTATCCTTATAGTAAATAAGAAAGGTTTTGTTATATTTTATGATGCATATAGGTATGGAGTGGGATATGTTTTCATTAAGAAGTTCATGTTGTATCTTATAAATCAAGACAGTTAAAAATTCATGAAATGATTTATTAGAACCATGACATGGAAGCAGATTCCACGGTTGATTATTTTAAAACATGGTATCATTTTCTCTTTAGAGAAATGTTGACTATTTTCATAGAAAATAAAATATTAAAACATGTCTCTTTATAAATAGAATTTAATATGAGACAATGAAAATTGACAGAATAGCTACAAATGATTGGAATTTAATTTTTTACACACTAGGAAAAGGGAATTATATGGCTGATTATTTAAGATTAAATTCGTATAATCAACTGGCTAGAGAACATTATTGTAACTGGAAATTGTTGAGTATCATAGAAGATATAAATTTGGATTACACTGAATTAAATGATGAAATGAAATTATTTTTTGTTCCAATCACATAATATTTTTTTAAATAATGTTATGGAGGGACAAATATTATATCATGGTTTGATTACCATTATATGAAATCTTAATGGTGGGGAGACCATTGATATATGTAAAAATGATATAGACATAGTGTTTTATTTTTGACACTAGTTTTTCATTTCCCCCTTTTCTCATGAACATATTATTTCTTCTTATAATAGTTCTATGTGGGAAATTAATCTAGACATCCAAAATTTGTACAAAGATCTAAGGAACCAAGTATATACGAATAAAAATGAGGTTGGTTATGTTATAAAATTTCCAACACATTAATTGTTCAGGGATGATCATTAACAACTCGCTAAAATGTTGTAATATTTTCCTATACCCATATTGAAATGGTAGAAGATATCTATGGACTTTTTTCATAATATTACCAATAAATATTCAGAAAATATATTCAATCTAGGGTATTTTAGTCTGACTCAAAATGATTGTCCATTCAATTCCAATTCATAAATCCAATATTTTAAATTAATTAGAAAGTGTTTATATTAATAAAATTTTATTAAATACTAATTTTTATCATATATGACTGAGATCCTCATTTTACTTATCAGTTTTGGCATTATTTTTAGCAATTATTAGGTTCCCAATTTCCCATTAACACAACATATCTTTATAAAATATATATGAAATCCGAATGAAAAATTTAGACACTTGAAGTCTTGCTCTAGGATTGTGTTATAGAAATTAGAGGCTCATTGAAGGATCATTTTTACTTAGTGGAGTTTTTAAATAACAATATTTACCAGGACATGACACATATGGAGATATTTGAGGAATTTTATGGCCACCCCTTCCAATCTACACATTGTTGGGTAGAGACCATAAAAACATCACAATTGTGATTTAGCATTATTCATGGAATGACTTACAATATAAAAATGATAATGAAAATGATGGTTTTTGACCAAATCTATCAAAAATATTATGAAGATCATTTACATCACGCTTTATCTATTATCTTGTGAGATATTGTATTATTGAAAGTCTCTCCATATTTGGGGAATCATCGACTGGCTAATCTAAGGAAGTTTCCTCATAGGTGTTGTTGACCTTTTGAAATAATTAAATGAATTTGTGATCTTTCTTATTGATTGAATTTATTCCAATAAATCAGTTTGGTTCATAACATTTTACATGAATCTTAACTAATGAAATACCAGCCTGATCCAAGACATGTTTTTCGATGGGTTCATGTTGACCTTAAACCAGATCCTAATTTTTTAATTCACTATGTCAAATCTTAGAAAAAATAATGCATTTACTGGAAAACATATTCCATTGGTTATAGTATTATTAAAACATTGTGAAATTCATGAGGAAACATCAGAACATGAGAAAGGCTTGCTCGAATAATGGACGAAATTTTCAAAAGCACTTTAAATTTCATGATTTTCAGGATGGAAATCCTAATGATGGGGAGATTGTAACACCCCTAGATTGAGTTAATTATCTATTTTTTTATGTATTTTGATGTTATATAATGTATAGGTTTAGTTATTATAGTTTTCTTAATAATTTTAGTGTATTTCAAAATATTTTTTTTGGGTTCATGGTTTGGAAATGGTTAAGGGAAACCATGTAACTTCACTAAAAAACCAAACAAGGTAATCGAGGGGTCATTGAGTAGGCAAATAGTTTTGAAAAACTCGGGTAATAACCATTTTAAATTGGAGTATTATGATAGTATAACCAGACAATTGGCACACATTTTTTCAACCTATGTGGCATAACTATGTGGTACCCAATGTGTTGTCCAATAGAATAGGCATGATTGGCAAACATTTTATTAAACTTTACAACCTAACTATATGAAATGTATTAATAACTTCCAAAAACTAGATTTCAAATCCATTATTCTCCTAACAACTCATTTTTTTCTTCAATTAACTAAAAATATAAAACCACAGTATTCTATTAGGGGTTTTTAGGTAATCCTCCCATCTGGAACCCATTTTCAATCGATCTATGTGAATTAGATCTCCAAAATTAGTGGGAAGTCTCAATTTTTTCTCTTTCTCTCAATAATTCCTCATATTCTCTAACATGGAATGTTATATCTGATCTATAATGGATAGATCTATTGTTTATAATCTCTTTTATGATGTATAGATTATATCTATTAGATGAATGAAATTTTAGGGCTGGATCTAAGGGGTTTTTTTGTTATCATCAATGGTTTTATAACACTTTGTCAGGTAGAAGAATTATACATCTTCAAAACTTTTTATAGAACATTATATTTTAGTTCTTATTAATTTATTTCATTGAATTTTAATATAAACTCATATTTTTTTATTGGGAACACCCTATAAATTACAGGTTTTGGAAGATAATTTTTTTATGATTTAAATTGAAATACAAAAAATGATATGTGCATTCTATTTGATTACAAAAATTTAAAATAATTATTGATTAAATAAATTAATTGTTGTGAAAAATTGGCCTACATGGGTAGTGTGTGTTCCTAAACACATTGTATGTGGCTTTTCTATTTTGGAATTTGTGTGATGTTCTAGACTGGAGGCACTTAGAGAATGCTCACCTAGTGATTAATTGGTGGATCAATGAGTAACCACTCTTGAATAGGGTACTTTCACCTTCCATGAATGTGTGTGTGAGTAATAAGCTATATTTGGCTATTCAATGTGGAATAAATTGATGAAAATATCTTATACATTGAATTTAATTTTTTTAATTGAGTAAAAATTCTTTTTATGTTCCTCTCTTTTATTAATTTTATATTTAACTATGAAACAACGTGCTTTTTAACTAGTGTAATGGATCATAAAGTCTCTTTGGAAAATTCCTAAAATATATGATTACTCATCCTAAAGATATTATAACATCCTAGAATCCAGAAACCCAGAACCAATATTTATATTACATTATTGGTATAGAATACAAGAATTTTTGAATGATCCAATTATTTAGTGGTCTTATAATACTATAGAGATACATAAATTTCATTGTAATAAATAAGATAAAAATATTTAAATTTATTTAGGGTGTTATTATCCCTTCCATAATATCTCTAAAAATTAAACATAGTCATCTTCTAGGTTTCCTCGGGAAAAGGGTGGTCTCATATGCTCAGCAAGGAGTAGCATATAATATAATCATTCATAACATAAACATGGAATATTTTATATGACATTAATAAACTAATATAATGAATTTATAATAAACTAGAAATGTTGTAATTCTATAAACATTAATGTAATTGAAAACATGGATTATAATAATCATTAATCTTATACATATGAAATAAATAATTCTAGATATTAAAACATGTTATGAAGGGATTATTCCAAGACACTTTTCTACTATAGGAATAGGTGAACACCAAGACCCATTATATTTCGTCTAATGAGACCTATGAATTCATCATGAGTATATATAACTTTGGGCCCCGACCATCACCTCATTAATTCCAATTCATTCACTATAAGTGTCCTCAAGACCTTTCATAAAATTCCCCATGGAACCTATTACTGAATAAAACATGGTTGTACATATAATGATAAATTTGATAATCAAATACATTCCCATTCAATATAATAATACTGATGTCTATAAGAACATACCTTAATCAACATAAAAACTATGAAGCATAATCAATATAACATGAATTACCCCTATCGAAGAAATATAGTGGAGAGTGTTCCTATAATGTGATGGGTTATCCATAGAATGTAATAATTGGGATCCATATTTTACAATTCTAGGAGTTTAGGGAAGAAGTGGGAAATCCATTTATCTTGGTTCATATAGTGTGAATATTCCAATGTATATCACCCATGTGTGTTTAGAAAGGTGTGAAGTTCTATGACCATTCATCATGGATTATTATAATGATTAAGTAACTAATCAACCAACAATTTTCAAGGTGATAACACATAGTTTAATATATAGAAAAACCACACCCATTTTCTAGAATCTAGATTGGGATGAATTTTCTAGGATAAAATACCCACTTTTACTTTACTAAAATATAGGAAAGTTTATCCACTATGGGAATGATTCAGTTTTATAATGGTTTTGGAAACTCTTGAATCAAAAGAGTTTGAAGGATGTATACAAATATATACTTATAAATTCCTTAAATTCCATTAGTAATATATTAAAAATATTCCATTTTAATTTATGCTCTATAAAAAATAAATAGTTGAAGAATATAACATGAGTCCAAAATAAAGAAAATTGGAATGGGAAAAAATCCAACTGCTAACTTAGGTATCAATTCGATGAAATAATCATGAATAAGAGATATTAAAATTAATCTAAAAAATCCATTAATAAATGTATTTAATAATATAAAATTTCACATAATTATTATATATACACCACATAAATTAAATTAGTTATATACTAAAAAACATGTCTCATTGAGTGAAATTTTAGATGGAAATATCTTACCTCTTATTCTGAATTCAATAAATTTACATTAAAATAATATATATAATAATATCATATAAAATTTATTCATAACCATACCCTTATCCATTTTCACTTATAATTTTCTCAAATAGTAATTATCTATATGAATTTTATTGATTTTCCACATCATGTGTCTATAATTTGAGCATTTGTATTAATTTCATAATAGTGGTGTATGTATTCATTATAAATTAAATATTTATCATTAATATGTCATTAAATTTATTTTTAGTGATTATTTAAAATTATTTCTGGTGTTTTTAATTTTTTTCAAAAGTGTTTTATTCTTTATCATTGAAGATGAAATTGACAACAAACATGTTTTAGTAATTGTTGAGGATCAAAGTGTGTTCTCTTAATTATTGAATTATAAATTAATATAACATCTCAAAAAAATAATTATACACTCATTTAAATTATATTATACTATTAAATAAGTTTGAATAGTCATATATGATATAAATTCATAGTATTGTTCATTTAAGTGGTTGGACAGACCGAACCATGAATATACTTTATTTAATGAATGATTATGAGGTGGTTTTGTTGTAATATAATTAGAGTATAAGAATAAGGATCCTAGTTAGTGTTTATGGGTGTGATTTACTGTAATTATAAGTAATTATAATAACAATTAATGAATATGAATATATTACACAATTTAAATAAATGATTAATCTATTAATATGCATATTTTAAATAATGAAATTTATGAAGATCATTTATTCCTCATATTATTAATAGGTTCTACAATTTATAATAACATAAATTTAATGATATCATAAGCATAATATTTAACCATCAATCCCATCCATTCTAGTAAGTTAAGGAAAACAAATCACACTACATCGT
Source organism: Viscum album (assembly GCA_963277665.1). NCBI lineage: Eukaryota > Viridiplantae > Streptophyta > Magnoliopsida > Santalales > Viscaceae > Viscum > Viscum album. The sequence goes on from OY728150.1 coordinate 961,259,408, forward strand.
AAAGTCGGCAGTCCACACAATGCATGAATGACAATTTTATTTTTTTAATGGAAAGAATAAAAGGAGGTTAGTGTTTATTTTAAATATTTAAAAACATTTAACATATTATAAAATTTTATTTCATTAATTAATATTAGGGAAGATAAATTTTAAATTTAAGGACAAAATTTAAAATATTTTAGTTTAAAGACTGACCTTTAGTTCAAAACATTGGGTTTCTCTTGGTGGATTCCTTGGAGATGAATAAACTGGGCCAATATCATTTGACATGAATATTATGACTGTATGGGTTAATTCTAGTGGAATGAAATAAGGTCTAGTTTTAGGACCTTTTTTAAGTGGTAAGTAATGGTTCATGAGTGTCCCTTTTTACAGGTGAAAATAGGGGGTATTCATGAAACTAAAAATAAATAAGGGGTGGGAATGGAATCACAAGGATGTTAGGTCGGTTTGATGATTTTGGTAAATTATGTGTAAAAATCATATTTTATGAATTTGGGTATGAATGTAATACCTAAAAATTATTTCTATATGGTTTATGTGACCTTTTAATTATTGGAAATTTGAGATACCTCATTTACCTGTTTACCCTTATTAATCTTGATTAAAAATTACCCATGGTAGCTATTTTATAAATTAAAATATAATATTAACCTTCCTACTAAATTAAAGAAATTTGAATCTTAATTTGGGATCAATTTAACCTAAATTAATTTCTAAATATGATAAAATTAACCATTAAATTATAAAAATTAAGATATATGAAATTATTTTTTATTAAAAAAATATCTCTTTATATAGTAGATGATTCATTATTATTATTTCCCATTAATTATTAATATAATTATGGTTTATATGTTTTTTCGTGTTTTAAAATCATATTAGATTCATAATTTAAGGTAATGTAATATAATTTAATTAGATAAATATTATATAACTCATATAAAATTCATTCTTTAAAAACAACTATTTTATCAATACCATATAAATTAATATTTATCATAATTTATTTATTTTTGATGAATAAAAATAATATTAAAAAAATTATATAATTTGAATATTTTAATTCTAATTATAATTTATATTTTATCAAATAATATTAATATGGGAAGTGAACAATAATTTTTACATTTGCGTGCATAGAACCCATTTTCGTGAAAAATCCCAATAATTTGTATTAATGTAATATTTTTATAATGACTTAAAAATGAAGTTAATTTTTCAAAAAATTCAAATTACAATATTTAAAAATTTTAATTTTAAATATATTTATAAATAAAGGCTATTTAGAGTGTGAATTGTCTGATAAATAGAGATATAGTGTTAACTAGCTATAATATGGTCTCAGGTATTATATTCCCCCCCACAAAAAAACAATTTCCTCAAAATTAAGGTATATATAAGATATTGAAAATTATTAATTCTCATTCTATATATATTCTCCAAGATCTATTGTTGGCTCTTATAATTTTTGATTTATTCAATGGGCTTTAACCAATCGAGTAATCTGATTCTCTAACAGTTACATTCTACTGTCAAGAATTTGGATATATTCTCCATTATAAGAGAGGTTGGGCTCAAAATATGTTCACTTATATATAAGACCATACATTGGATTTGACATGTATTTTATTGCTAATAAATAAATTTAGAACTTTTGGACTTTTTAAATATTGGGAGCCGTAGACAATAAGTATGGTACAGATCATATTCATTCAAGTATTTCAAAAGTTACAATGTACCTCGGGATTATATTCCCCTTTTTACCAAAATTATACAACTAACTCCCCTGGTCATATCTTTAAAAATTTACGATTCATAACATGAAATTCAGAGTCCTTCTCTTCATTATTATTATATCACTTTTATGTTATTTGGGTACTTAAGTATTCGTTTGGATAGTTCATGCTTTAAAAATTTCCTCCACAATAAGATTTGGTCTGACTAGTTTCATTTATCCATATTCTTCCAAATAGGTTATAGTATGAGAACTCTTCACTTGAAATGCTTCATATGGTTCCATTTGGATGATCGAATAGAAGAAATTACTATACAAAAATTCAACTAAAGTAAGATATTGTTTCCATATAGCATGGAAGTAGGGATAATATGATATCACCATAAATTCAAATGTATACATTGTCCTTCCATATTGACCATTAGATTGGGAATGATCTGTGGTGCTTAAATGTATCTTGATGTTGAGATCCCATTAAAGAGTCTTTTAAAATTTTGATGTGCAAAAATAATAATTATAAGATAAATTTGATGTAATATTCTCATGATTCCTTACAATTTCATATATATAGATCTTGGAAACGCACTCAAGTAAAAGATCATCTATTACTTTTATGAACTATGAATAACTATCAATCATCATCCATATAGAACAATTCTTCTTTAGATTCTTGGGAGTTGAGTTATAAAGTAACTTGTAACAATATCCAACATATATTTATAAGAATAGATTACATGTCTCCCTTAGGATGTTCTCTTTAGACTATAATAATTTTCATACTCATTATATTGTAACATATTCAACAATTTCTCGCATCATACCATCCCACCAAAAATATTCTCTAAAATTCTAAAAAATATTTTTTTCTACTAGGTTTTGTAGATAATTTCGAGCTATGTTCTACATATTTTTTTAATTTCAATTAAAATATAGATAAAACACATAACATATTTCCAAACATTAACAATCCATATATATAGATGATGTTTCTTAATTTCTAAACATTTAATTCATTATTATTCAATTAAAATACCTTCTCTATATTTTATAGTAATTATGGTTTAACAATTTAATAGAAATGGAATTATAGACCCTTTACAAAAATGACCATAGCCATCATTATAAGATATTTGTACATATGATCCTATTTAATCCTCACCATGGTGGGAACTCATCGGTCCCTCCCAATCAATGCACCAGCCACCTTGTTTTCCTTCCAAGGGTGGTAGTGTATTGGGTAATCGCAGTGCATGAGTAGTTCTAACCATACTCTTTGCCTCATGTTGAGCTCCTTATTAGAAAATATAGCTTTCTTACTCTTATGGTCCATATATATATATCTACACATTTGAAATATTTCCCCATAAGGGGAGTGCATCCATATTTTCAAAGAAAATATTCTGGGTTCTTTCTCAAATTCATGATTTGGGTATATCTATTTATGGATTTTAATTTTTCTTGAGAAATAAGAAATCGACTAATCATTTTTTATAAGGAAACAACCAAGTCTTTTATTCTATGCATCGCTATATATTATAAATAAATCCGTACATGATAATAAATTTAATATCGGTGTATTAGCCAGTCTCCCCCTCAGATATTCAAATCCTTCCTCACAATCCATTGAACACATGAATTTAACCCTTTTATGTGTTATTATGGTTAATGTGTTGACCAATTTGGTGAAGTCTTAGATAAACCGTAGTTAGAAACGTTCTAAATATTAGAATATTTGGAACTTGGTTATGTTTGTTAGTGTATGATATTCTTTGACTACATTTTTCTTAGAAGGTTCAACATATATTAAATAATAGTAAAAAATATGGCCAAGAAATAAAATATCATTGAGTCTAAATTAAAAACTATTGTATTTCTCAAATAATTCTTTTTTCATAAGGGTCTCCATAATTATTTATAAATGTCTCGTATTTTCATCATATCTCTTAGAGTATATCATGATATCACAAATTAATATACCATAAAATTATCAATATATTAATTGAGAAATATATTTATTAGATCTATAAAGACAAAAGGTGAATTATTCTATAAAAAAGTCATTGTAAACTCATAGTTCCTATACCACGTTTGAAATAAAGTTTTTTATATATTACCTTCTTTCACCCTTAGCTGATGATAACCAGAGTGAAGATTTATCTTAAAAAAGTATTGTGAACCTTGAAATTTATCAAAAAATTCAAAAATTCACATAAAATGATAATTATTAACTATATTAATTCCATTAATCTTCTTATAATCAAGACACATACCACTCATTATTTTTCACAAATAAAATATGGTCTTCCAATGGTGGAACAATAGGGTATACAAATACCTTCACCCAGAAGTCTTTTAGATATTTATTCAAATCCTCTAAATCCACTAGTTTAAATCTATAATGTTTTTAGATATAAACCTTTCAACAATAATGTGTTTAATAGAGAACAAAACATCATGCTCTAGTGGATGACTAGTTAATTATTTCTAAAAACAACACTAAATTATTATACCATAGGTACAACCTCATTTATTAGGGTATCTTCCATCTCCCATGATTACACAGTATCTTACACTATACCAATAATATCATTAAGGAGAGATTTTAGGGTAGGATCTAATCATAATTAAGATGATGAATATTCCCCTTTAATGATAGAAGATTATACATCATATTCATGAATCGTAATCTCATTATCTTGGGAATAATTGTTTACATTATCATTTAAAAAAATCTATAAAAAGTGTTATATAAAATTAACCATAGGTATAAGAATTTATTTTGAAAAAATGTTATCCACATTGATAATAATTGGAAATTTCTAAGACCAATTTATTATAATAGTATTCCCACTCAGTTTCATAATTGATAACTACAAAAATAGGTTTCTAGGGAAATATTTAATGTTCTTAGAAAACATGTAATATATAGAAGAGTAAAAAGATCATGAATAATATAAAAAAATAGGTACCTTTGATATATTAATCAAATTACCTACCACTACTTAATTATGATCTTTGACATCATTTGTGTAAATCAAATAAGCCCGTACTTTCTACCTTGGACGTCTTGGATTTAAATAACATTGGTTATTGGTCCATTAGATCACATAATATCTCTTCTCTATATAGTTAAAACAACGATCTTTAATATATTTCTCCTTGAACATACATTCAAGAACATTATGGACTATTTATCCCAATTTTAATAAACTCTTATTCCATTATTGTATGTCCCATGTGTCTCTTCCCAGAGTTATTAGAAATAAAAAATTTCTTTTTTAATTTCATCCCTTTTTCTGAATTGTTCTTCCCATAATTCTCAGCCAACCTTTTCAAATCATGATTTTCATTGAATATATACATCATGTAGAACTAATATTATATCTTAATAGTCCCTAATAATATATCCTCATATGATGAAATAGTATAATAGAGTAACTCCCTTCAAAGTATTATCTTTAAGCAATCATAGAAATGATTAATATTGATTTATGAATAATGAAAACAGTGTGAAATATGTCTTTCTAACCTTTTAATGTTAGCATCAGAACCATTAAATATTTCATTCTCTTTTTATCTACATTGAGTATTTATCTTTCCATCTATTCCCTTTTCACATGAGAAAAGTAATATTCATATAATACCACCTTGAAATTTCGTTATTCCAGGTATTTGAATTCATCTTCCTAATTATAGTTATGAATTAACGACCACCACTGGTCTATATTTCTATTTAGATAACAAAATTCCATAATGGAATTTTACTTTTTACTACCTCCCAATGTAATAAAGATCTTCTCTAAAGACTTCATCCATCTTTCAGCTACTAATGGATTAGATGTTCTAATGAATGATGGAGGTTTTTGTCTAATGAAGTGTTCTAATATAGTTATACCATTTTGTGGATTAGAAGATATCACTTTTTTGGTGAGATTATTTCTCATAACCTGGGAAAACTGCCCTTATATGGTTATGATTTGATTATCCTCAACTATGGATTCATTAACATGTTTTGGGGGAATATTCCCACATTGACTCTTATTATTGATATAGTTCTCATTCCTCTTGTCAGTTTCCATTTTTATATAATTCCATAAAAATATTCACTTGTGAAAATTAATTGTAAAATTTAATTCTTATTAATTTTTCAATTAGTTCCCTTAATATATTGGGTATTTTTCGTAGGACATGTTCTATCACACTTTGTTCCTCAAAATCTAATCCCCAATGTTCTTACTAAAATTTCACTAATACTAGCTCTAATATCCCAAACTCTAGAAACCCATTGATGCACCCAATTTGTGTATACATTTCCATATATATAATTGAAGATAAAAACATGTTTTCAACAAATATATGTTGTTTTATGAACATATTCTTTGATTTTGGTGATTCTGTTTACTTTCAAGAGCTTTCTAGCAAAATACATGAATCAAGGGATGCATGTGAAAATTTGGAAACTACATGGCGTGTACTTTTATACACGCCGTGTAATCCAGGTTAGGGACACGGACCGAATAAGTGAGTACACGCCCATGTCACCAGGTAGAAGACACATTCCGTGTGTGGCGGCGCTACACGTCGTCTACTACATTCAAGAAGCGGTATTTGTCGAAGAAAAGTCCACATGCCCATGTGGCCGTTGGTGAAGACACGGCGTGTTTGAAATTTTACATGTCGTGTCTGCTATTCTAGAAGGGGCTGGTGACCAAAATTATGACAGTACACGCCGTGTGTGGCGGTGCTACATGCCGTGTACACCCAACCACCAGGCAGCGCCATGTCCAAAAGTCAAAGACAACGTGTTAGGCCGCCTACCCGTGGATAAATTGGCTCCAAAAAGCATTGAAGAAAAGTACACGGTGTGTACTTTCTATACACGCTGTGTACTTTATTTTTCTATAAAAAGAAGCCTTAGCATACAGATTTGGGAGTTCAGAACCATTGAGAGGAAAGAGAAACTCTTCTATCAACATTCCTGAAGCTACCAAGGTGCCGTCACTCTGCCATTCCACCATCCGACACTCTACCTCAACACCTACACGATGAATCCGTCATGTATCACGTGTGTCATTTCTCTCCCACATTCTATGTGTAACTAAACCCCTCGTGTTGGGGCTATGGATGATGGGATCATAATTTGTATGGTGTTTTATATAGTTGTGATTGAATCATTTTAATTCATCTTACTCTTCTTAAAACACTGTCTAAAATAACTGAGAATTCTTAGCCGGACCAAGTGAAGGATTCTCGGCGATACAAAAGAAAAGTAATGGTGAAAACATCCATGACCAATGGAAGGTTTTCAGCGATTCAAATAATGGACCGGATATAATAATGAATTAAGAACACTAACTACTGGACCAAGGAGTCAGCTGCTCTAATTCCAAACAAGAGGAACCAGATCAAGGAAATCTTGTAACAAAAATGAATTCCAGAATGATTGAATTATTATGAACAACACAACCATTTAAGCCATATTCATAAGAACTCCTTATTCACCACAGCCCCGACACGTCTTTTCTTTCCATTTTAAAAACTCTTTAAGTTTACCCATTGTTTTCTTTCAAACTGTATCCATTTATTCAAATTAAATCAATTTATTTTCAATAAAAACCCAAAATCAACCCAATCCATTCTAAATTATGCATACTTCACCTAATTAAGTATTAACTCAATTGAATTCACGCACGCCACGGTTCCCTGTGGATCGACCCTGAACTTATGCTATACTAAAATTCTATGAACGGGTAATTAATTTGGGATGCATATAACTTCAATCAACGACAAGCGAGACCAAATTTTAGCGCCGTTGCCGGGGCCACCATTTGGTTTTAGTGCTAAGATTTAAATTGTGTTAATAATTGATTTAAGTGAAAATAAAAATAAAAAATTATCAAAAATATCTTTTCTAATCCCATTTAAAATTTTCTTTTTTATTTTTCCCTTTTACGTCTGGTTTTCATTTTTGTGTTGTGCAGAGCTTAAAGTGTATTTTTAGACGTTTTACATGATCCAGAAGTGCCGAGTCTTCAGAATTAGTTCCACTTGACCCGAAAATCGAATAGACCTTGATTAATCATCGACGTACACAGACAGAAACTCACAACCATCAACGACTACCCATGGAGAACAAGGAAGAGGGAGCACCAGCCGTAGATGCTACGACTGAGAATCAGTACCAGGATCAGAAGCCTCCCATTGCTGGTCTACCGGAGCAACCTCCTGGAGCCTTCATGGAATTCTTCCCAAGGGATTACCAACGTCCGCCACAAAAACTCTTCCCACGGCCATACTTTGCCCCTCATGAGTAGTTTATGCAAGCACCACCCCATAAACATCAACCACCATGACGTACCCTTATGGAGTACAAACTTCCATCAATTCACGAAGCTGGTACGGGCATCGTTCATCCTCTGGTCCAGGGCCAGCACTTCGAGATCAAGCCTGCTATCATGCAGCTGATCCAGAACATAGTTCAATTTGGAGGCCTGGCCAGTGAGGACCCGAACACCCATCTCTCCAACTTTCTGGAGATCTGCGACACCTTTCGGTACTATGTCGTGTCCGAGGATGCCATCCGTCTTAGCCTATCCCCCTTTTCTCTATGGGATAAGGTGAATGATTGGATAAAGGGGCTGCCACAATGATCTATCCTCACCTGGGAGGAGCTAGCCCAAGCGTTCCTGTCCAAGTACTTCCCACCATCCAAGATGGTGACACTCCAGAATGAATTTCATAACTTTCAGCAGCACGACTTCGAGTCGTTTACGAGTCCTGGGAATGCTTCAAGGAGATGTTACGAAAATTCCCCCATCACAGACTCCCACTCTGGATGCAAGTCCAGACCTTCTACGGAGGACTTACCACAAATACCAAGTCCGTAGTGGACGCTGCTGCTGGAGGTACGGTGATACAGAAATCCCCCGAAGAACTATTCGAACTACTGGAAGACATGTCAGCCAATAGATTCCAGTGGCACTCCAAGCGGGTGACTCAAAAGCGAGGTATGCACAACATTGATGCTACCACTATGTTAGATGCTCAGTTTGATGCTGTGTCCAAGAAAATCGACTCATTGAACCTCAAATGAGCATCTCAAGTTCATGCGGTGAACCATCCAACATGTGGCGACTATGGTGATAACCACATCAAGGGAGAATGACCGGGTTTGCCTGGAGGCCCCTCAACGAGCGATGTGAGTTATGTTGCCAAAAATCAAGGGCCCAACTAGTACCAGCAGTACCAGAACCCGGCATGGCGAGATCAACAAAACACTGGCTGGGGCCAACCACAGCAGAATTCTCTTCCCCAGAGACCACCCAACTACAACCAGCCTCCATATCAGAACCAATAACAAAGGCCGCAACAACCCCAGCAGGGTCCTTATCAGCAACAAGGGTATCAAAACACTCATCCACAACAGTCATGGTATCCACCTCCTCCACCGGCTCAACAACCACCTCAACAGGAGAACACCTCAAGGTTAGAGGATCTGATGACTAAATTCATATCTACTACTGAGACTCAGTTCCAGAATCAGGAAGCTTTGATTCGAGGCTTGGAGAATCATATTGGCCAGCTGACAAATCAACTCTCAGGGAGGCAGCCTGGTACACTACCAGGGAACACAAAAAAGAACCCAAGGGAGGAAGCCAATGCTATCATGCTTCGGAGTGGAAAAGAGCTCCACTAGAACCAATCCGCATAGCAAGGTGCATCCACACCCACTGTTGATGAAAAAAGGTACCAATACCGACCCCTCCTCATCCAAAATCCCACAGAAGGAGGCTTTACAAAAAAAAGAAAAGGAAGTAATCCAACCATTCAAGCATGCCTTACCTTTTCCGGAAAGATTGAAGCAGAGGAAGCTGGACCACCAGTTCAGCAAATTCATGGATGTTTTCAAGAAGCTACATATCAACATACCATTTGTGGAGGCCCTAACACAAATGCCAACATATTCCAAATTCACGAAAGAAATCCTCTCGAATTAGAGGAAGATGGAGGATTTGGGCGTTATTGCACTAACTAAGGAGTGCTTCGCGGTGGTTCAACATTCCATTACTCCCAAACTCCAAGATCCAGGTAGTTTCACCATTCCTTGTACTATTGGATCATGCGAGTTTGGGAAGGCCCTCTGCGACTTAGGGGCTAGCGTGAACCTCATGCCCCTCGAAGTTTTCAAGAAGCTGGGACTCAACGAGCTCAAGCCTACCCGCGTAGCCCTTCAACTTGCTGATCGATCCATCAAGCACCCAAAAGGACGTCTAGAGGACGTACTTGTCAAGGTGGCTAGGCTGATCCTTCCTGATGATTTCATTATCCTCGACATGGGGGATGACCAGGAAGCACCTCTTATACTTGGAAGACCTTTCTTGGCAACTGGGAAGGTACTGATTGATGTGCACCAAGGGGAGCTAATTTTTCGGGTAGGTGATGAAAGGGTTTCCTAAAACGTCCTCAAGGCCGTCAAACATGCTTCCTTGTTAGAGCATGAGGACTGTTATGCAGTGTCCACCATGGTTAATCATTTTAGCGAACAAGGGGATGATCTGGGATGTTCTTTTATTTCGAATAATTTAACTGTTCTAGATATTCTATTAGATGAAGCGCCATAAGACTTGCAATTCATAGAAGGCATGGGCAGCCACTATTGGTAGCGTGCAGTTGTTCGTGATAGTTTGGAATGGGACAAGGTGCAGCCACTTGTGCCTTAGATTTTAATGGCACCAAAACTTGAACTGAAGCCTCTTCCATATTCTCTCAAGTATGGGTATTTAGGACCCAATCAAACTTTGCCTGTTATACTTAATGCAGAACTATCACAAGAGCATGAAGATGCACTTCTGCAGGTTCTCAAACAGCAGAAGCATGCTATTGGGTGGACAGTCGCTGATCTGAAGGGAATCAGCCCTAACATTCTTACTCTCAAGGTGCTACTTGAAGAGGGTGCCAAGCAATCTCGGCAACCACAACGGCGCTTGAATCCTCTCATGAAGGAAGTTGTAAAGAAAGATGTGATCAAATTATTGGATGCATGCATCATCTATCCCATCTCGGATAGTCCGTGGGTGAGTCCTCTCCAAGTGGTACCCAAAAAGGGGGGTATCACTGTGATTTCAAATGAAAAGAACAAGCTCATCCCTACACGCACTATCACTAGCTGGCGAGTCTGTGAAGATTACCGAAAGATAAACGATGCCACAGGAAAGGATCACTTCCCCTTACCATTCATGGATCAAATGCTAGAGAGGCTTGGAGGGCATATCTTCTATTGCTTCCTCGACGGTTTTTCCGATTACAACCAAATCTCCATTGATCTAGAGAATCAAGAAAAGAGCACATTCACATGCCCCTACGGCAAGTTTTTCTTATCAAAGGATGTCTTTCGGCATGTGTAATGCCCCCCGCCACCTTCCAGCGTTGTATGCTGGCCATCTTCCACGACATGGCGGAACGAATCCTGGAGGTATTCATGGATGATTTTTCCGTTTACGGAAAATCATTCACCATTTTTTTACGACACCTAGAACTAGTTTTGGAACGATGTGAGCACACTAACCTAGTCTTGAACTGGGAAAAGTGTCATTACATTGGTGAAAAGTGGCATAGTCCTTGGCCACAGAATTTCAGCGCAAGGGATAGAGGTGGACCCGGCGAAGATTGAAGTCATTTCACGATTACCAATACTGACTTCCGTCCACGCCATCCGCAGCTTCCTGGGGCATGCAGGTTTTTACAGGAGGTTTGTCCATAACTTCTCAAAAATAGCCCAACCCCTCACCAATCTTCTAACCAAGGATGCCATATTTGAGTTTGATGACCAATGTGTCAGATCTTTTGAGCTTCTAAAGCAGCACCTTGTGGAAGCTTCAGTTATGATTTCCCCGAACTAGGAGGAACAATTTGAGGTGATGTGTGATGCGAGCGACTACGCAGTGGGAGCAGTCTTGGGACTACGACTTGACCGGATTTTCCAACCTATCTATTATGCCAGCTGGACGCTCAACGAGGCACATATTAACTACACCACCACAGAAAAGGAGATGCTCTTAGTGTTTTTTTCATTTGACAGGTTTCATTCTTACTTAGAGTTGTCTAAAGTTATTTTTTATACTGACCATGCATCACTAAAGTACCTACTCAACAAGAAACACGCGAAGCCCCGATTGATCCGCTGGGTACTCCTCCTACAAGAATTCGATCTTGAGATCCGAGATAAGAAAGGGAGTGAGAACTTCATTGTTGTCCATCTCTCCCGCCTTGAGCTGCCTCAATTGGAGAAGGAAGAAGATCCGGAGATCAGGGAGGACTTTCCTGATGAGAACCTCTTTTCAATCAGTGAAACACCTCAACCATGGTATGCTGATATCGCTAATTTTCTGGTTACATGTGTTGTTCAACTCGACCTCTCCTTCCAGCAGAGGAAAAGATTTTTCTCTGATGTGAAAAGGTACTTCTGGGAGGATCCTCTGCTATTCTGATCCTGTGCAGATGGAGTGATCCACTGTTGCATCCCGGAGAATGAAGTTCACGATGTCCTGGAGTTCTGTCACACCTCACCAGTAGGAGGACGTCATGGGACAAACCGTACCATAGCTAAGATCATGCATTCTAGATTTTTATTTCCCACCATGCATAGAGTTGCTCGGGCCTTTGTTTCCTGTTACGATCGGTGCCAGAGGATAGGTAATGTGGGACGTAGAGCTGAGATACCTTAGCACCCCATCCTGGAGGTTGAGATTTTCGACGTCTGGGGCATAGATTTCATGGGTCCTTTTCCCTCATCTTTTGGGAACACATACATCCTGGTCTGCGTCGACTACATCTCCAAATGGGTGGAAGCTACTGCTACAGCTCACGACACAGCCAAGGTAGTCATAAATTTATTAAAGAAAAATAATTTTAGCAGGTTTGGAGTTCCACGAGTACTGATCAGCGATATAAGGACCCACTTCGACAACACACTGATGAGAGGAATACCGTCGAAGTATGGAGTAATGTATCAGATGGGGACACCATATCATCCCCAGTCCAGTGGAAAGGTAGAGCTCTCCAATCGTGAGCTCAAGCAGATCCTGGATAAAATAGTGAACACTTCACTGAAGGACTGGTCCAAGAAGTTAGATGATGCATTGTGGGCATATTAGACTGCTTTCAAAACACCACTGGGAATGTCCCCATTCCACCTCGTCTATGGAAAGCCCTGCCATTTGCCAGTAGAATTGGAACACAAAGCCTACTGGGCCGTCAAAGCCCTAAATTTTGATCTAAAGGCAGCTGACGAGAAACAGAAGTTCCAATTGTCGAAACTAGATGAGATCTGTTTAGAGGCATACGAGAACGCCAAGTTGTACAAGAAGAAGATAAGAGCCATTCACGACCGGATGATATCATGAAAATCTTTCCAACCCGGTGATCAGGTACATCTCTTTAATTCTCGTCTTCACTTATTTCCAGGGAAGTTAATGTCACGCTGGTTGGGACCATTCCATGTTATCTGTGTATTCCATCATGGAGCGGTAGAAATTTCTAGAGAAGATGGTCAACCATTAAAGGTAAATGGGAAGCACTTGAAAGCTTACCATCCTATAGACAACATGGTGGGAACGTTGTCCACCATACACCTCAGGTAAGCAAGGTATGTAGGTCGAGCCAACGACCTAAAACAAAGGCGCTTCCTGGGAGACAACCCAGAGGTTACACGCCGTGTCCCACTTATATACACGGCGTGTACTAATCCTTTTTAATTTATAAACATAATAGTATAAATCTGTAGAAAAACAAATAAATAACCAGGGATGATGTCGGTGCTGATGGAAATGTCACTGGAGTTTATTCGTGCCGTCCTCGGTTCAAATCCTCCTGACCTACCTTCGGCACGGGGTTCCTCCTTTTAATTACACGACATGTGTGGTATTTTCAATCTATATATATATAAATGCGTCTAAATAAAACCCATGGTGGGGATGGACCAGCTGGCTAGAATCGTAATCCAGTTTCAAAAGACTCGGGTTCGAATCCAGACAACCGTCCCATTTCCATCATTTGTTCTTTTAATAAAACCAGATGACGTGTACTCCGATATACGCCGTGTGTGCCATGATTTTTCAAATATAAATTAAAAACATTTTAAAAATAAGAAATTACATGCGGGTGAAGTTGGCGGATTGGAAAAGTCTCGGCACCAGGTTCACAAGACCCGGTTTCGAATCGCGTTAATCTCCCCGATTCACCCCCATCCTTTCCTAAATAAAAACCACACGTCGTGCTTTTCTTTCTTTCCATGTGTATAGGTCGTATAGAATAAAAATATATATAATATAAATATGAATAGAAGAACAACCTTTGCTCCAGTGGTTGAGGGCATCCGTTTGGAATGGCTGATCGCCGGTTTGAATCCCGCCCCAAGCACCGGACCAAAGGTTGTACTACTCGTTTTCTCAGTTTACAATACACGGCGTGTATTTCCCGATATACGTCGTGTATAAGTTTATGTATAATAGAATTTGTAGCTATATCTATTTTTAATTATTAATAATAATTATTATATAGTTTACTATAATAATTATATTTATTTATATAATTAATTAAAAAAAATGGGATACATGGCGTGTACCAAAAATACACGACGTGTACCGCGACTATATAAGATGCGGGCTACCTGGCTTGAGGCCGTGTCGCACGGCCGCCCCATTCTTCCCCTTCTTCCCGTCTCTTCTCTCGAATGCCATCCGAACCCCCTTTTCCAGATCCGTCGATTTGGGGCGTTTCAAGTTCTGATTCTTCTCAAATTGTGATCCTCAGTCCAGGTACGTCGTTCTGCACCCTCTATTTCAAGTTTTTAGAATCGTTTAGGGTGTTTATCGGAATGGCCGACCATTCGGCTTCCGCCTATACATGGCCACGAAATGAAGAAAACACGCCGTGTGCATCTGCACACGGCCACACACAAAATATTTCAAAATTTGAATAAACGTGGTGTGTATGTTCGGTACACACCATGTTCTTGTTTATTTCCGTCGTACCCGAATACTCCTTTGCACACGGCCTCACACACCTTTTTTTCATACACGGTGTGTATGTTCGGTACACACCGTGTAGACCATTTCCCTTGGCCCCTTCATGTGTGGCGCATAACACGGCCTGTCACCCCATGTTCCAAAACACGGCGTGTATGTTTGGTACACGCCGTGTCCTTTGTATCAGTAGTCGGCCCATGTCTCACCCTCTACACGGCCATGTTCTTCATGTGCAGTACACGCCGTGGAATGTACCTACACGGCGTGTATTGTTTTCTTTGAACTGATAACAACATGGCCGTGTCATTTATAATACACGACCACCTACACTTTGAGTAAACACGACATATATGTTTGGTACACGCCGTGTCCTGTTACATGGTCTATTTATACCCTTGGCGTGTCATTCCAAAGAACACGAGATACTCTATATTCTGACTACACGCTGTGTACTCGGGAGTACACGCCATGTACTTTTATTTTCCAGTTTTCTCACATTTTTATTGTTTTATTTTCATCCATTTTCTTCTGCTTTTGTTTTCTTTTCTTTTTTATTTCTATTTTAGGATACGGCATATCGTGATCCTTCCCACGGGAAGCGGCCAGCCTCCGCCACCGAGGGTGAGAGGCCCAGCTATTGTCAGACCTGACTCCAACCACCTACGCAGCCGGACCTCAATGCTCCGGTCTTTGAGCTCCCTCTGTTGGCCATTCTGCCGCCATTCACTCCCTCAGATGAGGCTGGACCTACTTCTGCTGCACCAGCTTCCACTTTCCCTGCACCCTCACCCTCATCAGCTGGTCCCTCTTTGAGCACACCTTCAACTGAGCCACCTTCTTTTTTGGAGGATCCACCTTCAGATCCAGATGTTGCTGCTGCACCAGCACCTAGGCCGGGACCTGCAGGTGCTCCCTATCCTTGCACGGTATTCCCGGTCACCGACCTCGCATATGATAGGATCTGACGCTTCTCTCGTTGGCTGATACCATTGAGCATCCGGTACCTTGACAGCAGCATTCTGCAGCGGCTTGGTATTTGGGAGGAGTTGGAGGTACTTCTCGGGTACACCGCACTCCTCGAGATTTTCCAGGTCAGCACTCCTGTAACACCCCAAGCTTCTACGGTACGCTTCCCTTCGAATAATACGATAGCGTGTGTTGTACGCAACCTCGAGTTCTAACACACACCACAACTAATTAAACTAGCCATTGTGAATAGTAATACCTACTTTTTGAAATTATATATATTTTATATTTCAAAATGGACTTCATTTTTGGATTCGGAATATCAAAATTAGCCTAGGGTGAAATATTGGTACATTTCGGATAACTTTCATATTTTGATGAATAATGAAAATTACTAAATTTTAATTAAAAACAACTTTTTTAATCAAAATAATTAATAGTGATAAATTATGAATTGGAGTGGTTTTAAAGTATATTTAGAATATATTTTTACATTTTAATATAATGTTGGTCATTGGACATAATTTTACAATTAAACTGAACATAAACAAGTGTCAATCTTTTGATAGTTATTATCTCTTAAAAACACGCTTTTTGTTTTGACAGCGGGAATTAATTTTAAATTAATTTCTGCCACTTCTGTGTTTAGAATTTAGGAAAATGGATTCCATATTTGGAATCAGGATGTTCAAATTGTGTAAATAGGTAACTTTTATTTTTAGACATTTTTAATAATTACTGCGGTAAATATTTTATTTACCATGGTTAAGGGTAAATCCGGTAAATAAGGGTTAAAAAATAATATTATAATAATACTAAATTACCCTAAAACGTGTCTTAACCCTATTGTTTGATACATGGTCGACCATGGGCATCTTTGTGTCAATTTTGGGACCCCATGGATCCACTTGTAAGTGATAATGACACTTTATTTTAATTAAGTTAAAATGAATACAAAAATGACACAAGCATATATCTTTTAGAAAAACAATTGTTACATAGGGTTATATATGTTGGATTTTAGATTATAAATATTCATTAGAAAGCTAAAAAGATTTCCTACATAATGATATTTTATTTATAATTTTTAGACATTAAATAAGTTATTTTATTTATGACACAATGATGATGCAGTAATTACTATAATAGTGAAAAATTAAAATAATTGATATTATAAATACCAAAAAATATATAATATGAAACTTTTAATGAATTAAACTAATTTTCTAGGATAATATGATATATTAGGATTGATTTAATTGACTTTGTTCGAAGTAATCAATCTGTTATGAGTTTCACAAAAATCAACTATTGAATAGTGTCAAAATTGACATAAAAGAGTTTTTAAAACAAATATTATATTATTAATTGATATTAAATTCCTAAAAATCTAAGGTTCGGCCAAGAGACTTATATAAGGATAGGTTCATTATTAATGGACCACTTGGGGGTCTCTTGGATGTATATAGTAAGTTTATTAACCATATTATATAAAAATACAAAGAGACATTGTAAAAGTGAAACTAATTAACTTAGAGTTAATACTTAAAGATAAGGTTAATATAAGTACCCAAACCTGTCTAAATTCTATTGGTTGAGTGGTTTTCGACCTATCACCACCTTAACCTTTGAATAATCAACTTTGGAGCCATTAGAAACCGAATATGAATTTATTATAAATTAATATTTCTAGCTTTTCCAAAGGTGCCCCTCACCCCTCTTATAAAAGGGCACTCCTACTTCTCATTTCTTCACACCTTCAAAGCCTTTTGTCTCGGCCAAACTCTGCCCAAATACTCTCCCAACATCCCTCAATACAACCTAGAGGCCTTAGTTTGATCAGAAAGCCAACCTAAGGAGCCCTTTTGATCAAATCAAAAGGAAGAACCCGAAGAAGAGGTAATGATTTCACCACCCTTCTCCAAGTTCATTTCTTCTTCCACTTCTTCTTCCTTTGTTCTTACCATTCTAAAATAATAACTCCAGTATCTCACATATACTGTGATGTTATTATCAATATGGTACAATCATATTCAGTATTCTATCCACCCTTTGAATAACATGTCACCATACGTGCGTACGTACGGCTTACCGTCTCCACGTCGTGGTGTAATTGTTATTCAATATAATATTATTTGGATGGGTATAATAATGATGTGTAACTCATGTAAATAATAAATATAACATGTTAATGATTCTTTATATATGATATACCATCCATTTATATATTATTTGAATATCAAAAGAATGATATTGTCGCTCGTGCGTACGTACGGACTACCGTCTCCACGAACGCGATGAGATTCATTCTCCATCGTATCCATTCAAGTATAATTATAATTTGATGATTTAAAAATGATGTTTAAGGACTGGATATCATTCTGGATATGAATAAGATACAACAACCATGGCTTATGTAACAAAACATATAAAAGAAAATGAGTAAGTTAACTCCCGAAACGACGATAATTCTAAGATATTATTAACAAATCAATGTTAAAAGATCATATATGGTATCATATTAATATATATGATTCTTGTATAATTTAATAACAACTATTTCACTATTATACAGGAGGTTAACCTACCCCAACCAAGGAAAAGTACAAGGTAAGGGTTATTTCACGATCTCTTCATTATCCGAGGTTGTATTATACGTAATAATCTACTGGGATCTCTTTATCATCCACATCCATGTTTCTTCGAAATGTATTTAAAAACATTTTTACTATTTACAAGAATATGGGTTAAAGTCATTTATACCCTTGTTTGACTTTTTATAAGAGGTTTATAAAGGAATCTTTCCGTCGTTTTCAAAACAAGGTCCTTTTTAACCTTTTCGACAGAATTGAGGTAAGAAAGTTTTTTTTTTAACTTATACGGCGGGTGCGGTTATTTTCCGCCATTATAAAATCGTCGAAGCTTTCCTTACAAGCTTATAAGAATATTTTCAAAGAAAATGTTTTCTTTTATATGGATCTTAAATGATTTCAAAATAAAAAGAGATATTTCTCTAAAAAGTGTTTTGATTTCATCTATGTCAACATCCTTTAATGGATTTTACGCTTATTTGAAGTTGATTTATTATAATACAAAACTTCTATATTGTATTGAAGGTTTTGTGATATGTTTGACTGTGGATGTGCTATTTTATACCATTCATAGTTTATGGTGAAACTATTGACATTTCGTATGCTAGTTTTAATCCGAATGTTTATGTTATATTTCAAACTTTTCTTCAGATGAATGTGCTAAACAAGTATGTTCCGGGTTGGGGACCGGTAAAAGTAAGCCCTCCAGGTTGGGGACTGGTTAAAGTAAGCCCTCCAGGTTAGGGACTGGTAAAATTAAGCCCTCCGGTTTGGTCTCCGGTTATTCGAGGTACTCCGGGTTGGTGTCCGGTTATTAGAGGCACTCCGGGTTGGTGTCCGGTTATTAGAGGCACTCCGGGTTGGGTTCCGGTTAGAAGTAACCCCTAGGTCTTGGGATGAGGCCTAGACAATGAAATTAACGTTTGACATTATGCATTCCATAATTATGAAAGTGGTTATTGATTTTTGCATGTGATCATTCGATTAGTAGAATATCCATGTGAATAAGTAAATGGAATTATTTCATTTTATTTATGCCATACCATGTTGAAAGTTCAAGTTTAAAAGGCTTTTGTTTTAGTTATACATTGCCTTAAATGTTTATTCTTATTTATGAAAGTTTCCGCTATATTGATATCCTTACTGGGCATTTGAGCTCACCCCTTTTCTATGTTTTATTTTTCCCAGGAAGTGAAGATGTAAGTTATGAATGACCTGCAGGGACATTATGAGGGGAATATAGTGTGGATTTTGGAACATTATGTTGTTGTAGTAGTTTTTCATTTTATGATGTAATGTAAAACTTATGAATATATCTAGTGTTTCCAAGGCTACTAAACCAATCGGTCTTTCGAGATTTGATCTTTCTTGTGATCATGCCAATGTTACGAAGTAATGCACCGACTCTGGGTAGCTGGGGTCGGGGCGTTACAGTTGGTATCAGAGGAAGTTTAGTACAAACCTTGGAAACTAGATTTAGATAAACTCTGATTAGAGCACGTAGACCTAAGATGAACTTTGAGGATTAGTATAGAAGAACTTCCTAGAATTTTGGTATTGTAGAGATTTTGTGGGTTTTCCGAGCAATACATCCCTGTCTGGATACGAGCAGGTAGAGGTGGCTCTGGCATAGATGTACCTAGGGGTAAAACCCGAAAACACCGCTTTGAGATAGACTCGAACAGGAACTGGTGCACGACAACGGGCCTTGCTGCACTCTTGGTTACGACACTCCCGGGGGATATGCTTAGGATAACTCTCATTTTCTTTACAAATCATTTTGAAGGGATTATGAGTATATACATCCTCAAAGAAAACATTCTTATGATTATGGATTATATCCATAAATAGTTCAATTTATGTTAAGTGTTTTATAAGTATGGGATTATGTATTTTGATTCATAAACTGATCTAGTTTATGCCATTGTTTAGAAATGGCGCCTAGTGGAAGAAATGGAAACCGTATCAATGCACGCACTCCATGTAGGGATTGCCCTCCTGCTCAAGATAATTATAGTGGGGCTGGTGATGCAACTGGTGTCGATCAGCTAATCACCATACTGGGACAACTTACTCAGGTTATGAATAATAACCTTACCCGTATGGAGCACCCTGATCCGCAGTGTGGAGGATCAATGTTAGATCGATTCATGAGGCAACAACCACCAACGTTCAATGGGAGTACAAATCCCTTAGTAGCCGAGCAATGGATAAATTCCCTAGAGAAAATATTTCAGGCTTTGGGGAGCAGTGAAAGGGAAAAAGTTATCATGGCAGTTTACCGCCTCACTGGAGATGCTGATCAATGGTGGTCATTGATTCAAAATACGAAGGAAGATGATGAAGTATCAAATATGGAATGGAGGGAGTTCAAAGATCTGTTTTTAGAAAAATACTTCCCTCGCGACCATCGAGCAGATATGGAAAGGCAATTTCTGAGTCTGAGACAAAAGGAGGATGAGAATGTCACAAAGTATGAGGCTAACTTTACAAGGTTAGCGAGGTACGCTGGTGATTATATTCGTAACCCAAGAAGTAAGATTGATCGTTTCTTTGATGGGTTAAAACCATTTCTCCGTCGAGCATTAGTCTCACAATCCTTTTCATCATACGAAGACATTGTCTCATGTGCTATCAAGACCGAAAAGGAATTCTCTAAGTCTTATGACTTTAAAGCAAAGCAAGAGAAGAAGAGACCTGCTGATCAATCTGGGAATGGGAATAAGGGGAAGAAGGGAAAGGTTGAATATCCATCTTGTGGTAAATGCGGGAAGAAACATCCTGGTACTTGCTTGAAGGGAATGGGAGTCTGTTACAAGTGTGGTGAAAAAGGCCACCAAGCTCATGATTGCAAGGGGAAGAAGGAAGCTACCAACATTCAGTGCTACAATTGCAGGGAGAAGGGGAATTATGCAAATGCATGTCCTAAGCGTCAGGAGAACTTACCTCAGAAAAGGCCAAGGGATCAAGGCCAGGCTTATGCTATCACCTCTGCAGAGGTAGAAGCTCCAAAAGACGTGGTGGCAGGTAATTTAATGGTTTCCTCAAGTTTAGCAAATGCATTATTTGATTCTGGATCATCGCATTGTTTCATATCTTCCTAGTTTGCTAAGAAAATTAGATATTTCCAATTTGATTTAATAAGGGAGTTGTCAGTTAAAACTCCTAAGGGAAGTATCGTTGCAACAAAGTTTTGTGAATCAGTCCCCATTAGAGCACATAAATTTTCTTTATCTGCTGATCTCATCGTCATACCTATGATTGAGTTTGATATAATCCTCGGTATGGACTGGATTTCGGACTATGATGCGAAGATTTATTGTAAGAATAAAGAGGTTACGATTCTTGATGATAATGATAAGGAACACCTTATTTTTAGAGCAGAATCGTCACCGCCTAATTCTTATTTAGATCCACCCCCAGTAGCTCAACTTAATTCAATTATTGGGGAGGAAGAGAATGAAATAACTGTCGGTGAGGAAAGGAATGTTCAAATAGAGGATGTACCTGTTGTGAAAGAATTTGTAGACGTATTTCCAGAAGATTTACCTGGACATCATCCAGAACGAGAAGTTGAGTTTTCCATTGATTTGATTCCTGGATCAAGGCCTATATCAAAGACCCCTTATAGAATGTCCATTGTAGAGTTAGTCGAACTAAAGAAACAACTAGAGGAATTGAGTAATAAGGGATTTATTCGCCCTAGTGTTTCTCCATGGGGAGCCCCTGTTCTTTTTGTTAAAAAGAAAGATGGATCTATGAGGTTATGTATCGACTACAGGGAGATCAATGCTATAACGATAAAGAACAAGTATCCCCTACCACGTATTGATGATTTATTTGACCAACTGCATGGAGCTCAATACTTTTCAAAGATTGACCTTCGATCTGGATACCATCAGTTGTGTGTGAAGAAGGAAGACATTCCGAAAACAGCATTTCGAACCAGGTACGGGCATTACGAGTTTACTGTAATGCCGTTTGGATTGACTAATGCACCCTCTGTATTCATGGATCTAATGAATAGAGTTTTCAAGGAGTATCTCGATGAATTTGTGGTGGTATTTATTGATGATATCTTGGTATACTCCAAAACCTACGAAGATCATGAAAATCACTTGCGCATTATCTTGAAGACTCTGAGGAGGCATGAATTATATGGGAAGTTTAGCAAGTGTGAATTCTGGCTTCAGGAGATTTCTTTTCTTGGCCATATTGTCTCTAAAGATGGAATATCTGTTGATCCTTCTAAGACCAAGGCAATCCAAGAATGGCCAGCACCTACGAGTATAACTAAGGTACGTAGTTTTATTGGTTTGGCAGGTTATTATCGACGTTTCATCCAGAATTTTGCCCGATTGGCTAACCCATTAACGAAGCTCACACGTAAAGGGGTTAAATTTGTTTGGACAAAAGAGTGTGAAGAATGTTTCGAAGAACTGAAAAGAAGATTAGTCAATGCTCCTATATTGACTCTACCATCGGGGAATGATGGGTTCGTTATTTATAGTGATGCATCGAAGAAAGGACTTGGGTGTGTCCTTATGCAGAATGATAGAGTTATTGCCTATGCATCACGACAGTTGAAAATTCATGAACAAAACTATCCTACTCATGATCTCGAGTTAGCAGCTGTGATCTTTGCTTTGAAGATATGGAGAC
Source organism: Viscum album (assembly GCA_963277665.1). Taxonomy (NCBI): domain Eukaryota; kingdom Viridiplantae; phylum Streptophyta; class Magnoliopsida; order Santalales; family Viscaceae; genus Viscum; species Viscum album. Next base: position 961,282,390 of record OY728150.1, read on the forward strand.
ACTACCTCTATGGTGAAAAATGTGAGATTTATACTGATCACAAGAGTTTGAAGTATATTTTCTCACAAAAAGAACTCAACATGAGGCAAAGGAGATGGCTTGAATTACTCAAGGATTATGATTGTACGATACACTACCACCCGGGGAAGGCAAACAAGGTGGCAGATGCTTTGAGTAGAAAAGACCATGGAGTTTTGAACAATATGAGAATTGAAAGGGATCCAATTTTCATGGATCTAGTGAAGATGGACATGGGAATAACCAGGGAAGGTGAAACATCAATGCTTTTTCAAATGGTTGCCAAACCATCTTTACTAGAAAGAATTAAGAGTTCTCAGACCGATGATGAAGAATTCCAAAAGAAGATTAAAGCTGTGAATGATGGGAGATTGAGAGACTTTGTGTATGAAGATGGAATTTTGAAATTTGGGAAGAGACTTTGTGTTCCCAATATACCTGATCTAAAAAGGGAATTGCTGGATGATGCTCATAGTTCCAATTTCTCTATACACCCTGGGAGCACCAAAATGTATATAGATTTGAAGGAACATTTTTGGTGGGACAACATGAAGAAGGAGATTGCTGATTTTGTGTCAAGATGTATGGTTTGTCAACAAGTGAAAGCTGGAAGGCAACAGCCTGGAGGAGCCATGCAACCTCTTCCCATACCGGAGTGGAAATGGGACAATATTACGATGGACTTTGTCATGGGGCTACCAAAGACTCCTAGAAGGAACGATGCAATATGGGTTATTGTTGATCGTCTTACCAAGTCAGCACATTTTCTTGCTATAAGAGAAGATCTACCCCTGGAACGTCTAGCAAGACTATATATTAATGAAGTTGTGAGACTTCATGGAGTACCCCTATCAATTGTATCTGATCGTGATCCCCGTTTTACTTCAAGGTTTTGGAAAAGTCTTCAGAAATCCCTGGATACTGAACTTCATTTGAGCACTGCTTACCACCCTCAGACAGATGGACAATCAGAACGGACTATTCAATCCCTAGAAGACATGTTGAGATCTTGCTCACTTGACTTTCAGGGTATGTGGGATCAATATTTACCACTGGTAGAATTTTCCTATAACAATAGCTTCCATTCGAGTATTCAGATGGCACCATATGAAGCGTTATACGGAAAGAGATGTCGTACACCAACCTGTTGGGATGACGTTGGTGAAAGAAAACTTGTAGGCCCAGAACTGGTGGAGGAAACGGTGGAAAAGGTGAAAGTAATCCAAAATCACATCAAAGCAGCTCAAAGTAGGCAGAAGAGCTATGCCGATAATCGAAGGAAGGATTTGGAATTTCAAGTCGGTGATCATGTTTTCATAAAGGTATCTCCGTGGAAGGGAGTCATACGTTTTGATAAGAAAGGTGAATTGAGTCCCAGGTACATCGGACCTTTCGAAATTCTAGAACGAATTGGGGTTGTAGCTTACCAATTGGCAATGCCGCCAAGTCTCTCCAAAGTTCACGATGTGTTCCACGTATCTCTGTTGAGGAAATACATGCCGGACCCAACGCATGTACTCACCTATGAGGAATTAGAACTGGAACCCGATCTTTCCTATTGTGAAGAGCCCGTCAGGATTCTTGATACAAGAGAACAAGTACTGAGAAACCGGACGACGCGTCTGGTAAAAGATTTGTGGAGAAATCATAAGATGGAAGAGGCAACGTGGGAACCCGAGGAACTTATGATGAAGAACCACCCGAGTCTTTTTATGCAGTAATACCCTAGAAATTGCGAGGACGCAATTATTTGAAGGAGGGGAGAATGTAACACCCCAAGCTTCTACGGTACGCTTCCCTTCGAATAATACGATAGCGTGTGTTGTACGCAACCTCGAGTTCTAACACACACCACAACTAATTAAACTAGCCATTGTGAATAGTAATACCTACTTTTTGAAATTATATATATTTTATATTTCAAAATGGACTTCATTTTTGGATTCGGAATATCAAAATTAGCCTAGGGTGAAATTTTGGTACATTTCGGATAACTTTCATATTTTGATGAATAGTGAAAATTACTAAATTTTAATTAAAAACAACTTTTTTAATCAAAATAATTAATAGTGATAAATTATGAATTGGAGTGGTTTTAAAGTATATTTAGAATATATTTTTACATTTTAATATAATGTTGGTCATTGGACATAATTTTACAATTAAACTGAACATAAACAAGTGTCAATCTTTTGATAGTTATTATCTCTTAAAAACACGCTTTTTGTTTTGACAGCGGGAATTAATTTTAAATTAATTTCTGCCACTTCTATGTTTAGAATTTAGGAAAATGGATTCCATATTTGGAATCAGGATGTTCAAATTGTGTAAATAGGTAACTTTTATTTTTAGACATTTTTAATAATTACTGCGGTAAATATTTTATTTACCATGGTTAAGGGTAAATCCGGTAAATAAGGGTTAAAAAATAATATTATAATAATACTAAATTACCCTAAAACTTGTCTTAACCCTATTGGTTGATACATGGTCGACCATGGGCATCTTTTTGTCAATTTTGGGACCCCATGGATCCACTTGTAAGTGATAATGACACTTTATTTTAATTAAGTTAAAATGAATACAAAAATGACACAAGCATATATCTTTTAGAAAAACAGTTGTTACATAAGGTTATATATGTTGGATTTTAAATTATAAATATTCATTAGAAATATAAAAAGATTTCCTACATAATGATATTTTATTTATAATTTTTAGATATTAAATAAGTTATTTTATTTATGACACAATGATGATGCAGTAATTACTATAATAGTGAAAAATTAACATAATTGATATTATAAATACCAAAAAAAATATAATATGAAACTTTTAATGAATTAAACTAATTTTCTAGGATAATATGATATATTAGGATTGATTTAATTGACTTTGTTCGAAGTAATAAATCTGTTATGAGTTTCACAAAAATCAACTATTGAATAGTGTCAAAATTGACATAAAAGAGTTTTTAAAACAAATATTATATTATTAATTGATATTAAATTCCTAAAAATCTAAGGTTCGGCCAAGAGACTTATATAAGGATAGGTTCATTATTAATGGACCACTTGGGGGTCGCTTGGATGTATATAGTAAGTTTATTAACCATATTATATAAAAATACAAAGAGACATTGTAAAAGTGAAACTAATTAACTTAGAGTTAATACTTAAAGATAAGGTTAATATAAGTACCCAAACCTGTCTAAATTCTATTGGTTGAGTGGTTTTCGACCTATCCCCACCTTAACCTTTGAATAATCAAATTTTGAGCCATTAGAAACCGAATATGAATTTATTATAAATTAATATTTCTAGCTTTTCCAAAGGTGCCCCTCACCCCTCTTATAAAAGGGCACTCCTACTTCTCATTTCTTCACACCTTCAAAGCCTTTTGTCTCGGCCAAACTCTGCCCAAATACTCTCCCAACATCCCTCACTACAACCTAGAGGCCTTAGTTTGATCAGAAAGCCAACCTAAGGAGCCCTTTTGATCAAATCAAAAGGAAGAACCCGAAGAAGAGATAATGATTTCACCACCCTTCTCCAAGTTCATTTCTTCTTCCACTTCTTCTTCCTTTGTTCTTACCATTCTAAAATAATAACTCCAGTATCTCACATATACTGTGATGTTATTATAAATATGGTACAATCATATTCAGTATTCTATCCACCCTTTGAATAACATGTCACCATACGTGCGTACGTACGGCTTACCGTCTCCACGTCGTGGTGTAATTGTTATTCAATATAATATTATTTGGATGGGTATAATAATGATGTGTAACTCATGTAAATAATAAATATAACATGTTAATGATTCTGTATATATGATATACCATCCATTTATATATTATTTGAATATCAAAAAATGATATTGTCGCTCGTGTGTACGTACGGACTACCGTCTCCACGAACGCGATGAGATTCATTCTCCATCGTATCCATTCAAGTATAATTATAATTTGATGATTTAAAAATGATGTTTAAGGACTGGATATCATTCTGGATATGAATAAGATACAACAACCATGGCTTATGTAACAAAACATATAAAAGAAAATGAGTAAGTTAACTCCCGAAACGACGATAATTCTAAGATATTATTAACAAATCAATGTTAAAAGATCATATATGGTATCATATTAATATATATGATTCTTGTATAATTTAATAACAACTATTTCACTATTATACAGGAGGTTAACCTACCCCAACCAAGGAAAAGTACAAGGTAAGGGTTATTTCACGATCTCTTCATTATCCGAGGTTGTATTATACGTAATAATCTACTGGGATCTCTTTATCATCCACATCCATGTTTCTTCGAAATGTATTTCAAAACATTTTTACTATTTACAAGAATATGGGTTAAAGTCATTTATACCCTTGTTTGACTTTTTTTAAGAGGTTTATAAAGGAATCTTTCCGTTGTTTTCAAAACAAGGTCCTTTTTAACCTTTTCGACAGAATTGAGGTAAGAATGTTTTTTTTTACTTATACGGCGGGTGCGGTTATTTTCCGCCATTATAAAATCGTCGAAGCTTTCCTTACAAGCTTATAAGAATATTTTCAAAGAAAATGTTTTCTTTTATATGGATCTTAAATGATTTCAAAATAAAAAGAGATATTTCTCTAAAAAGTGTTTTGATTTCATCTATGTCAACATCCTTTAATGGATTTTACGCTTATTTGAAGTTGTTTTATTATAATACAAAACTTCTATATTGTATTGAAGGTTTTGTGATATGTTTGACTGTGGATGTGCTATTTTATACCATTCATAGTTTATGGTGAAACTATTGACATTTCGTATGCCAGTTTTAATCCGAATGTTTATGTTATATTTCAAACTTTTCTTCAGATGAATGTGCTAAACAAGTATGTTCCGGGTTGGGGACCGGTAAAAGTAAGCCCTCCAGGTTGGGGACTGGTTAAAGTAAGCCCTCCAGGTTTGGGACTGGTAAAAGTAAGCCCTCCGGTTTGGTCTCCGGGTATTAGAGGTACTCCGGGTTGGTGTCCGGTTATTAGAGGCACTCCGGGTTGGTGTCCGGTTATTAGAGGCACTCCGGGTTGGGTTCCGGTTAGAAGTAACCCCTAGGTCTTGGGATGAGGCCTAGACAATGAAATTAACGTTTGACATTATGCATTCCATAATTATTAAAGTGGTTATTGATTTTTGCATGTGATCATTTGATTAGTAGAATATCCATGTGAATAAGTAAATGGCATTATTTCATTTTATTTATACCATACCATGTTGAAAGTTCAAGTTTAAAAGGCTTTTGTTTTAGTTATACATTGCCTTAAATGTTTATTCTTATTTATGAAAGTTTCCGCTATATTGATATCCTTACTGGGCATTTGAGCTCACCCCTTTTCTATGTTTTATTTTTCCCAGGAAGTGAAGATGTAAGTTATGAATGACCTGCAGGGACATTATGAGGGGAATATAGTGTGGATTTTGGAACATTATGTTGTTGTAGTAGTTTTTCATTTTATGATGTAATGTAAAACTTATGAATATATCTAGTGTTTCCAAGGCTACTAAACCAATCGGTCTTTCGAGATTTGATCTTTCTTGTGATCATGCCAATGTTACGAAGTAATGCACCGACTCTGGGTAGCTGGGGTCGGGGCGTTACAACTCCTGTGTTCCGTGATTTATTTTTTGAGTTTTCAGCCTCTTTTGAGTTCAATTGATTGGAGTATCGAAAGACACCTGGCGATGCGGTGCTAGTAGTTAGATTCCGATTAGGTGGCTGAAGTTTTTCTCTGACGATGACAGAGTTTGGCCGAGGTTGCGACTTCTACCACCATCCTATCACACCACCCCCCGTTTTTTACTTGACCCGGCCCGGGCGCTCTGACCTTATTGCCATGTGGCGGGAGATCACTGGGCTTGACCACAGGTACTCCCCCACTTCCCAGAAGAGCACTCTTATGGCCGAACCTATCCTTCAATTCACCCACCGATGCTTCAGCGCCATCCTTTTTCCTCGCCATGAGGATATGGGGGTCGTGATCGGCCGTGACATGGAGCTTCAGACCTGTGTCATCTGACACGCCTACCTGGACCTCCCCTATCTTACCACATCCAATTTCCACTCCATGTTTACCGGCCGTTAGGGAAACCTTAATGGTGGGTTTTACACCACCCATCTTTCCCACCACTTGGGGGTATTTGAGACCTCATTACTTTAGGACTTGATAGGTTCACCCAAGCGGATGGAATTACTCATGGTCATTCTCATGGGATTGGTCCAGAAGCAGGGGGTGCCTACATCCTTGCTCAGGATCGAGCCCTGCCACCTGCTAACCCCCCTGCTGACCCCGCTCCTCTTTCCCCACCCCCTTCAGCTTCTCCACCTCACCAACCTCCTACTGACCCCACTTCTTTTGACCTTCCTTCTTCTGTCGCATCCCCCATCCCACCTACCCCTGCACCCTCAGTCGATCTGACCCTTTCCCTCCACCTAGCCACGATGGAGCAGAAGTTAGCTCATATCATCAGCCGGCAGGACACCATTGCACACCATTTGATTCATCTGGATAGACGCCAGGACCGAATAAAGCATCTGTTGGTGCATATTTCTCAGCATCTTGGTGTTCCACTGCCTCATCCACCAGCCTCGGCCTTCGTTCCAGGCCATTATGCTGCTGCACCACCGCCATCTCCTGCGCCAGCCACATATTCCATTCTGATGACTACGGTGAGCTCTGCTGCTACCACTTTCGTCGGGCCAGTGCCTACTGCTAAGCTTCCGATCCCGAGTCTAGAACCTATGGCTTCTACTTCTTCAGCTACCCTTCCTGATGCCGAGTCAGAGCCTCACCCTTCCACGCCTCCTGCGCTGTCTCTACCGTCCGATTCTGTATAGGATGATGCCTCCCCTGAGGCGACCCCATGATAGTGACATTTTTATTTATCTTATATATCTATTTTGTCATTTTTTGTGCTGTGATGTTATGCATGTTTGCAGTTTTCCATTTTCTCGATAGTCATAGGTACGGGTATGGAGTGCCTTGGGCATCACTTTTCATGAGGGGAGTATTTTTCCATTTTTATTTTCTTTCTTTTTGAATTCACTTCTTCCACTGCATTCCCTCGTTTTTCCCCCATATCGCCCCCTTGCCCACCCTTTACCTTCGTGTTGCATTTGGTGGACCATGTGTAGTATTAAGTGTGGGGGAGCATCTATATCTTTCACCTTATTCTTTTCCCTTAATCTACCCTAGGAGACATCATTATAAGACTCTATATTTGAAAATGTAAAGAAATTTTGGTTAATCAATATTATAAATGATAGAGTTATCAGTAGGAACTTTTGGAAAGGTTACATGCTTATTTTAGTTTTTAAGTATTTTAAAATGATTGCTGGTATAGTTTCAATTGCAACCCTTCATCCTTGATTAAATTACATTAATTAGGCTAATCATTTATATGCATGTCATGACCTGATTGTCCATTTATTATTTTTCCACTCCTGAGAGGTATTCTAAACCCTTTTTCGTATTTCTTTTCCAATACCCTCTTTCTTGAGAGATTCTTAGGATATGCATCACTACCAGAATTTGCAAGTTTTTCTTTTCGAAACATGAAGAAATTTTTGAATTACTTTTACATGATTGAGGCAATAGATTGTTTCAACCCCTTTATATTGAGACCTACCCTACATTTAATCTTCATTAAGACTATAGAAGCCATGAAAAACCTTTATAGAAAGCCACATTACAAGACTATTTCTCTTCCTACGCTATTTATTTTTAAACTTTGCATGATTATTCATTTATGCTCTAAAGAGGGAGTTGGCAATACATGGAATATTTTTGTGTACAACCATTAAATAAAGTGTGGGGGAGTGCCTCTTGATTATTTGGGGCAGAATGGGTTCCAAAAATCTACTCATTGTATTCATAAGGGATGCCCTTGTGTTTTGTTGTTTAAAAAAACAACAACAAACAAACAACAAGGGAACCTTATGCTTATTTACTCATGGACCCTACTTGCCTAAGGAAGATGGTGACGATTACAAAAGAATTTTACTGAGCTTTTGAAGGATGTATTTTCTGTGAGCTTTACTTTGAATATCATGCAATTTTGTTTAAGGGAAATAGCCATCCTTTTTCATGCCTCGGAATTTATTTTCACATCTGAACCTTCCAACCCCTAGCCACAGAAACATCTGAACCTTATTGATAAATCCCTCATGATTTTTGTAATTCAATTTTTCTGAAGTAGAGAACAAGATATCTTGAAAACCTATAGATAGAGTGTATATACCTTGGATTGAGCATAACTTTGATTAAAAACATCTTGATTATAGAGTGTGATTTTAACTGGTAAGGTAAATCATCAAGTGACATGCTTATTTTTGAAAGGTTGAAAATGTGTTGAAAGAGGATGAGAGTAGTTAATTGCATTATATATGAGGCATGATTTTAGTATCTTATGAATTTAATTTGTTTGTTCCTTTTAGAATTTTTCCTCAATAACTTTATCAGTTATACGTTTGATTAATTAAATTCCTTCCTTTTAAGGTATATGCTCTCTTAATTAGATGTTGAGATTTTTCTTGAGGGCAAGCAAAAGAGTAAGTGTGGGAGAATTTGATGCACCCAATTTGTGTATACATTTCCATATATATAATTGAAGATAAAAACATGTCTTTAACATATATATGTTGTTTTATGAACATATTCTTTGATTTTGGTGACTCTATTTACTTTCAAGAGCTTTCTGGCTAAATACACGAATCAAAGGATGCATGTAAAATTTTTGCAACTACAGGGCGTGTACTTTTATACACGTCGTGTACATCCTGGCAGGGACACAGACCAAAGAAGGGATTAAATGCCCATGACAGTAGGAAGAAGATACATGTCATGTGTGGTGGTGATACATGCCGTGTACTACTTTCTAGAAGCGGTAGTTGCCGAAGAAAAGTCCACACGCCCATGTGGCCATTGGTGAAGACACGACATGTTTGAACTTTTACACGCCGTGTTTTCTATTCTAGAAGGGGCTGGCGGCCAAGCTTATGACACTAAAAGCCGTGTATGGAGGTGCTACATGCCGTGTACACCCAACCACCAGGCGGCGTAGTGTTCAAAAGTCAAGGACGGCGTGTTAGGCCGCCTACCCGTGGAGAAATTGGCGCCAAAACGCGTTGACGAAAATTACGCGGCGTGTAATTTCTATACACGCCGTGTACTTTATTTTTCATAAAAAAACCGTGTCCTATGGATTTGGGAGTTCAGAACCATTGAGAGGAAATAGAAACTCTACTATCACCATTCCCGAAGCTACCAAGGTGCCGTCACTCCGCCATTCCACCTTCCGGCACTCTACCTCAACGCATACACGATGAATCTGTCTGGTATCACATGTGTCATTTCTCTCCCACTTTCTATGTGTAACTAAAACCCTCATGTTGGGGCTGTGGATGATGGGATCATAATTTGTATTTTGTTTTATATAGTTGTGTTTGAATCATTTTAATTCATCTTACTCTTCTTAAACCACTGTCTAATATAACTGAGAATTCTTAGCCGGACCAAGAGAAGGATTCTTGGCGATACAAAAGAAAAGTAACGGTGAAAACATCCATGACCATTGGAAGGTTTTCGCCGATTCAAATAATGGACTGGATGTAATAAAGAATTAAGAACACTGACTACCGGACCAAGGAGTCAGGTGCTCTAATTCTAAACAAGAGGAACCGGACCGAGGAAATCTTGTAACAAAAATTAAATCCAGAATGATTGAATTATTATTAACAACACAACCATTTAAAAAATCTGCATAAGAACTCCTTATTCACCACAGCCCCGACACATCTTTTATTTCCATTTTAAAAACTCTTTAAATTTACCCATTGTTTTCTTTCAAACTGTATCCATTTATTCAAAGTAAATCAATTTTGTTTCAATCAAAACCCAAAATCAACCCAATTGATTCTAAATTCTTCATACTTCACCTAATTAAGTGTTAACTAAATTGAATTCACGCACTCCACAGTTCCCTGTGGGTCGACCCCGAACTTATGCTATACTAAAATTCTAAGAAAGGGTAATTAATTTGGGATGCATATAACTTCAATCAACGACAAGCGAGACCACCCATATATGACAATTATATTTTGGTATTGGTATATTATATAATAGTTACCTAAGGATGAAACATATATTTACTGTAGTGAATTTTAAAATGTTTTTCTTCATGACATGGTAAATGGAATTACATCCTACTTCTCCTTGTGAAGAATAATGATGATACATTTTTTGGATGGTTACTAGAACATAGAGTTATATTATAGATTGGTTGGAGTGATTCACATCTGTATTTTTATGTAAATATGTCATTTAGTTCTAATAGGACATTATGTTCTACATTTTTGTTGATAATATTATATTTTTATTTTATTTGTTTTCGTCTAAGTTTTATTGTTTATACATTATGCATCATATAATTGGTTTGATTATTGTTTTGTCTTCATAGGTTGTGTTTGTTTATTGGAAAATCACTCTCCAAAAATTTCTCTAATCCTTTGGAATTTATTTCTAACCTTTGCTGTATTGGGGATATCACATAAGGTTAGTGGAACCATGGATCCTTCCATTAGAATATTTAGAATCATGATATTACAAATAATAAACTTACCAAAACATATAATTCATATCCATGAATTTCTATTTATATTTTCCTCACTTATTTCATTGATCAATCCTGGTTATATTCCATAAAAATATAATAAATGATTATAAAACAAGGATGGTAAAATATGAAAACATACCTAAATAGTGACAATTTCCAATCAGTTTTCTAGAAATATAATTTTTTATGAAGTATTAACTTTTTTACAACTTTCTTAAACTTTTCCCCTCAAAGTGTAAATTAAAAACTCATCTTCACCAATTTTGATCATTTTTTATCTAATTAAACTTGATGATATCAATTTTAAAGATCACTCCATGATGAAAACTCATAACCTGTTATAGAAATTTAACAACATCGTTATCTCTATTGGTTATTCCATATAAAATATGTATCACCTTTAATTCCCTACATATAAAAGCCAGAAAATATATAAATTGTAATATGTTTGGATATCTATATCTCTTTAGAGTTATTGACAAGTTTTAGAGTTTCTTTATAACTTAGAAACTCATTTTCTTTTAGATTCATTTTTAGAGAACTCTTCATTCATTCCCCTTGGATTTTTAAATTTTGATCTTATTGTAAAATATAGTTTTCATAATTATCTTCAAAAATCAACTTATGTGGAATATATTACTCTATTTCTGGAAAAAAACACCATGAGTATATTACTACTAACATAATGTTCATTAGAATCTTTCTTACTCTAGTTATATAATCAAGAAATTTTTGAGATATATCCAACTTTATTTCACATTCCACACTACTTATCACAAATTAATAAGTCATAATATTTCTGTAAAACTCTAATTAAACTTGTTTTCATAATGTTTAATTTTATGTTTCCCATTATAACATTAAATTTCATTATTATTTATCTATATTTATTTATATTTACTATCAACTTGACTTGGATCAATGATTTTTTTTGTTTTTATGAAATATCATTCATATTTTGAGAAACTTTTTGTTTTTTATACCTCATACAATTGATTACATAAACCGTTAATATACTATAGGGGTTTTCATGAATTTTTGTAACTTATAATTATTGACTATTTGAATTAAAACCAAATCTATGAATGTAAATATATTTTCTGGAAATAATATTTTCATAGAACAAACAATACCTTTAGTTTGAAGTGTGAAATATGTTTATTATTCTATAATCCAAATATCTTATTTCCACAAGATAGATATCTTTTAACACAATATCCTTATATAGTAACATATGGAAACATCTATTCTATCAATTCCTGTGAACACTAGCTGGAATAGTTTTGAGATATATGAAGTTCAATTTATGTTTAAGACACTTCGTATTATGGATATATCTCACATCCTCATCCATCTTCAATTTGTGGTCTTATTCTATTCTCATATTCTCATCATGATTAACATGATATTTATACACTATAATAATATCCTTCAAAAACATTTCAGATGATTTATCTTATAAACTTCTATTTATAATTAATCATTCTTAACAACAATGATAACAATTATTCTTTCTTATAATGCATGGAAAAGTTTCTCAGTAATTTTTGGGATTCTTACTTCTTTTGAGATTCTTTGAGAAACTCCATCTTTGTTTTGGATAGTACCTTTATGAGGAATAAATTTATATACAGTTTAGAATAATCTTCTTTGGTAAAATCTATACATTAAAATATATTTTTATCTATTGTTTCATTCATTATTTTAGCATATTTCTCAAGGTCAGTCATCTTCTCTTAAATGTCTCTAAGAGAGTCAAAAATAAAAGTAACAAATTCTAATGGAAAATTATATAGTGTGTTTATCGAATAATTATATGAATCATCATATGATTTATCAAATATTATATAAATATGTGATATTACCCACATGTACCTGATTCATTAGAAGGACATTCATGAAAACAATCATTAGTTACTTCTTATTTATGTAAATTATTTGAATCACCAAAGTATAATTTGTTTTTATGTTCTCAATAGCATATTTTTACATCAATTATTATCTATTCATGAAATATCTAATTTCATCATAATTATTCCATATGTAAAAAATTATTTCTACCTCTTTGTGTATGGGGGTTTTATTATAATTACATGTTTGTTTAAGAGTAATATTATCAGTAGATATAATAGAATTAACTTTATTTGGATTACCTTAAACTTGATGGGGATCATTTTTACCTTATTTATTTGATGTGTCCTTTGTCAATATATTTTTATCTTTTTACTTGATATTAATCAAATTATTGGTTGATATTTTAAATATCCATATTGTTATAGAACTCACAAGGTTCAAAAAATCTATAATTTATAACATATTTGGGAGATAAAATAAAAAATAAAAAAAATAAAACCTTGAGACAACTAAGAATAAAATTGGAGGTGGATCCATGGATCTGATTCTAATTGTTAGGATCACACAACAATGTGATCAACATTGAGAGGTGTGTGGGTGTGGGCATGAATCATTGGTAAAAATTTTATCCTTCAATTTAGAACATCTCTTTTTACATATCTAGTTGTTCAATGATGGGGCCATTAACATTCTCGAATATTATTTCACATGGTTTGTATACATTAAATGATTAAAAAAAGGAAAATTATAAGGCACATCAATTTTTGTTAATAGGATTCTCCTATAATATGTATGACTATATCTCTAGTTTATGGTTATTATAATGCCATAACACAATTCTAATATTTTTTATCAAGAATATTTATATTCAAGGGAATAACATTGAAGTTGTATTCCTGGTATAAATTAGATTATATGCAAGCACTAACTATCTTTATCATAGATTTTTCACTATCCATACCTTCCTATAAAATAACTATATTATGATGACCCCTTTAAAGTATGATAATATGATTTTAAAATAGTCACATCTTGATCTAATAATATATATCTCTTTCTTCATCAATATAGAAATATTCAAGATTGATTCTTATTAATAAGAATCACAAACAGATATATCAATTATTTATTAGTATTTATGAAATAGATAAATCATAGAATAATATTCTAATAGACTCATTCTTCATCCTGTGAGATATTTAATAAATTATATGCATGATGGTATCTCTATTATCTTCTAATTATTCTTCTTATTCTTCATTTCGTAAGATGTTATTCTCTCACATGGTTTTGGATATCAATTTACTTATTTAACTATAACACCCAAACCACAATACCCTCGATCTTGTATTTAATTTATTACAATGGTAAAAATAAATTGATCATAATAAATATGATCCATTGGTTTATAAATCATATAAATATGTATACCTATATGATCACTACATTACATTTAAAACATAAGAAAAATAATCCAAATAAAATACAATTTATTATTTCTCTTTTATAATCCATATGTCAAATATAGTGATATTTATGGTTCCCTGGAGAAGTTGAAAATGAAATAAAAGGATAATATCAGATGACCAATTAGGGATAATGAATAATGAAGGTTATAATAGATAATCATGGAATCATTAATGTAAAAGGAATAATTAAAATCTAAAATGAATAATTTATCCATAGATTATATAATAATAATAAAATTAGTATATATGATTTAATGATCTCAAAGTGATAGAATTCATAACTTTGGAAGTCATAAACACACTTCCAAGGACTCATTTAATAATATCATACATAAATAGGTAATAATTATACAAAAAAAACCCAAATAGTTTGTCTCATAAAACATATTGATGCTTTGTGGGTATACATATTCTTGAGCCCCCACCCATCTTAAATTAATTCTAATGAATCCATCATATAAAGGGAATGTATAACAAATATATCGAAATGTTCCCTATGGATCCTATTTCATAATCATGTTTATGTAATAAATAGTTTTTCATATAGGAATATGGATATCTAGAATATCAATATTTACCCAACTCAATGAAACACTATGGTTATCAAGGTGAATATCCCACAATCCACTTATAAATAATAGATTATTAAATGTGTAATGGAATGTTCCCTTATGAAAGTAATGATAAATTGTAGTAATTAATAGAAATTTCACTGTGTAGGTATATAAATAGAAAATAATCCTTCGTTATGTTTTTTAAATTTTTCATGAATCATCCAAATTATATCCCATGTGAGTGTAAAACCATGTGTGTAGTTACACACATTAGTTGTACACTAAGTATAGATTGAGTTAGTACCCAAAAATTGTTTACTATTATTACACATATTTTCATACAATCTAGATCATATACCCATTTGGTTTTATCTATATAGGTATTTAATTACTATGAAACCATACACTATACACCATCCTTTTACAAAGTTTTATAGAAACAAAGAGAGTTTGAGTATTATAACTTCTTAAGAAGGTATTATAATGAGAAGGAAATTTGGTTTATCATTGATAATATACTAAAGAATTTATAAAAATGAAGAATAATTACATTTCAAATTTTAATGAAATGTAAATTAAAGGATTGAAAAATAAAGGTAGGGAAGAGGTTAGGAACCCTTACCTTCCAAAGTATCATCTTAATGCTTGAGTGGAACACCATAGACCCTTATAAACTATTTAACTAGACTCTTGGGATAGAAATTTGGAGGTAATTCATGCTCAATAGAATTGGAGTAGAGAGTGATGGGATAATTAGTTTGTATTTAAGGTGAATAGTGGGTGTCTATTAATCCCTAATAATGGGACATAGACCATAAGTTATAAAAATAGAAAACCATTAGCCTTTGCATAAATTTCTCCCATTGAATTTGAAATATAAGGATTGGTTTTGGAATTTTAATTATTAAAGAGCCAAAATCCCTTTATGATATATTATTTTGGATGTAGAAAAAATCCTCATTCCTAAATAATTGATTTTAAAATATCAAATTATACTATCGGTTTTGGAAAAATATTTATTAGTTTGTAAAATTACTTTTTATACATTAAAATAAATTAATATAACTAATAACAACATTTTGGGTTAATTAAGGGTTTAAATTTGTTATTTCATAATGTTTAAGTCACTATGATGTCATAATATTCATAGTATATTCTTGCCATATTTTATATGTTTTTAAATAATTGACAATCTCATAAAGTTATGAAAAAATCATTGTTGGATTACATTAACATGACGATTTGAAGTTTATGGTACCTTTTATAGATCTAATTATCAATCTATGTTAAATTTAATTAGTAAAAAAATACTCATGCATTTAAAAATCACACATTTATTCCCATCAATAAGAAAACAGTTTTTCAAGTTAATTTAATTTTATTCTAGGAATTTTTTTGAAAATTACAAAAATATTTATTGGTTATTATAAATAAATTAAATGAATTTATTAATTTTATTGGATACACAAATTAGTAATTTTAATGTTAGTATTGTTAAGACTTTGTTTTTAATTTCTTCCCCTTAGACAAATTCATCCATGAATTTTGGGGTGTACATAAATCTTGGGAAAATGATGGTAATTATTTTTTATTTCCTCCTCAATATCCCATTTTACTTCTTATAACATGTGATTATCCATAATAATATTCACTATTTGGGTTTTTAAAATCTGAAAAACTTTGTCTCCAGTTTAAAGTGTCTAGATATGCTCTAGTATGTACGTCCTTAACATTGATATGAGAATAACACCATGAAAATTAGAGTGGTTGGGAGGAAAATACAAATAATATTTCTCAATTCAAATTCTATCATAAATTTAAAATTGTTTAATATACTTCAAATTGAGTTTCCCTTTATTATCATATATGATAACTCTCTCCAAAGGTGACATATTAATGAATAATTTATCTTAAACATGAAATTACATGTCCTTTCTCTGATTAAAATTGTATATTTTATGTCCTCTATAAGATATATTGATATGATTTTGTATAGATCAAACGTTTTTAGTTTCGACCTCAATGATTTCTAGAAAAAAATCCCCATTTATCAAATATTATCCCAATATGTTCGAGTAATATATATTTTTCTATTTAATTACTTGTATGGTGAAATTTTTTACTCAAATAGAAGAAATTATTGTATTTAAATTCCACTAGATACATGTATTGGTCCCATGTTCTATAGAACTATAGATTTCATTAACTAAATATATCTTTTAAGGTTTGGATAGTAATTTTAGAAAGTATATTATTTTGAGGTTGATAGGTGGTCCAAAAATATACATAGATATTCAAATAAAATTAATGGGACCTCTAATATATTTTGGGTGAAATTATGTTCATGATCAAATAAAATTGATAGTTCAGAACCACAATGTATCAAAAAATATTTAATATAGAGTAGTAGAAACTATTCGAGGCATATATCCTCTCTTAATATAAGAAAATGTGTTAAGTTGGTAAGTAGTCCCACAATGATCCATATAGAGTCATTATTTTTATATGTATTAGTATGTCTACTTACAAAACCCATTTTGATATTCTCCCACATCCAAATTGGAATATGGAGACGTTTCATCACACCATTTTAGATTTTTCTTGCAAAATTTAATTATTGGAATTCTATTCATCTTGACAAATAGTTCAATATTTCATTTTCCCATATGATGTATTGTTTTATATCATTATACCTCTCGGTAGTACTAGGGTGTATATAGATGTTTTAGTTTAGCGCTTCTTCTAGTAATTAACTATTTTTCTATGGTACTGATGGTACTCACAGTCACATTCAATACATTAACATTGTGTCTTTATAAATGATGTCTATCAGTATCTCATATTCCATAGTTTTAATATTATTTTGTAAACCCTAACTATCATATTGTGACCTCTACATTTTAAATATTAAATATGGTAGGCAAATTACTTATAAAAAGAATGATATTTACCCTTAATTAATAACATCCATATCTAAATTTACTGAATCTGATGATATTAGATTCTTGTTGATCCTCCTCATAAATTGAACTCTATAAACCTTTATGTTAAATAAAACATCCATGTTGTTTTACTTCATTTGGTGGAAGTGTATTTCATAATCACAATCCTTGAGTAGTTCTAACCATCATCTATACTCAATTGGAGCTGTTTTTTGGTTAATATACACTTCAAAATTTTACAATAGATATATATGTCGTATCTCACCATGTGAAGATAGTGCCTCTATATTTTCAATGTAGATATTTTATCTTCTATATCAATATCATAATTTTGATAGTTTTTTCAATGGTTCTGGAATCACCTTAATGCATAAAAAAACTATGTCATTATTCATAAGGATATATCATAGTCGTTTCTTTAATGCATCACTATATATAGAAATTCTGTCTTTTCTGTGTGGTAGGGTAAGTACTGGTGCATTAATCCATCTTTTTTTATTTCTAAAAACATTTCTTCATATTCCTTAAACTCTATGAATTTTAAACCCATAGTCTTAACAAGGTTAACAAATTAGAAATTATGGTATTTTTTTGATTTAGTACACTATAGTAATTATATAATCTAGGGGAACAACCATCTAAGTTACACTCATTAAAGGGGGGGTATTATTTAAACCCCCTTTTTATTTTTGGTATTAAATAACACTCTTTCCTTACAGGCAATAAAATCAAAAAAAGATTCTGGTTGAATTAAAAAAATTACACTTAATAGATACCCTATATAGATTATTCTTTCATAGTGATTCGAGGAAAATATGTAAATATTATTTATGATCTTTATAGAACATAAAGAATATAAATATATAATTAATAAAAAACACATAAAATTTATCAATATAATCCTTGAATACTCTATACATCATATAATTAAACATAAATGGTGAATATGTTAGCCTAATGGTCATTATTGTGAACAAATAATGTACATACCTTGTATTAAAAGATGACCTTGGTGTATAATTATTCTTGAATGTTAATTTTGGATAACAAAAAAATGTATCAATCTTCAAGAGGTATTTATCCCATTAATATTGACCAAGAATGTCATCAATACAAGGTAATGTATACTCATTATTTATAGTAATGGAATTGATTTATCTGTAATCAACACACAACATCATAGACACACACTTATTTTTCATAAATTGAAAATTTTCTTTATATGGTCTAACAATAGGGTATATGATTATATTATAACACAATTCTTGTAATGGTTTCCCTATTTCCACCAATTCCCCTGAATCCATTGTATAGGGAGGATTATATATGGATTTTTCATTTGGGACAAAGTCAATAATAAATTCATATTCCTGGGTAGGAATATATCCATGCACTCCTTAGAGAAATATATCTATATATTCTCTCACTATAGATAAATCCTTTATTTTAATGATATCATTCTAAATCTTAGATTAATATTAACCTAGAATTTCATTAAGATGGGCCAATAGAGGAGGATATGAATATGACTTGGGTAATGAAGAATCTTCTATAAATATTAGGGATTATGTTATAACATCATAAATTGTAATATATTTTTCTTTTTAAAATAATATTTAATTATAATTTGAGATCCATCCAATAAAATGGAATATTTTAAGTTCATCCATTGGTATAACAAATTGATTGCAGTTAAGGAACCACAATGAATTTTAATTGAGGCAATGAAATATAATTTCATTACTATAATGTTTATATATTATGTTTTAACTAACAAATCATTTTTTACTGAATCAAGGGATGATTATATGTGCATATAAAAATTTCAATATGTTAATGAATTTGTATATAGAGAATAAAATAAAACCTCATTTAACTATGATTTTATAATCATAATAGTAGATATAAAATTATTTTGGAACTAAAATTATACAATTGAAATTTAATAATCTTGGCCCTTACCGCTTGGAAACATATATAGTAGAATCCCTTGACTCTTGGTGCATATATTTGAATGGTTTCCAAATATATATAATTTTACCAATGAAAATTTATGTATAATTTATTGACTTTTACTCAAGATTTTTATGAACCTTATCTCCACACTTGTAAAAACTAACATTCCATTTAAGAAATACCTAAGAAGTTTATGAACACATTTTTTTACATGTAATAAATTCTACCCATCTCCTATTATTCTTTTAAAGATTAATTTCATCATAGTGATCATCCTCCTTATTCATTAATTTATTCAATTTTAAATTAAAATACTCAAATAATTCCTTCTTATTCTTAATTAAACTACTCACTGTCTTCTTATATATGGAAAGTTTTTAAGAGATTAATTCCCATAGAGGTCACTCCTTTAATACAGAAAATAATTAATCAATATTTCTTATCAGATTATATATATAGTCCACATCATGTCTTGATATCCTTAAAAAGTTATCCCAATTTTCAAAAATATATTCCTATTACTTTTTTCATTGTTTCATTAATTTTCTTTCAAAGTAATATATTTTCTCATGAGGAAATAAATTCTCAAATAATATCACCTTAATGGAATCCATTATATAATCTCTATTTCCATCTCCTTATTATTGTTTAATGTCAAAAACCATAATTGATCAACATCTCAGTTTAGATGGTATAAAACATGATAAACGTTTACATTTAAATTCATCCCATGGAAAGAATACATTCTCTATGGATTTTATCCATTGTTCAAATACTAACAAATTCATGGTTATATTGAATAAAGGAGGTTATGAAATTACGAAGGGGTAAAACATTGTTACACAATGATATAGAGAACAAAGTTTTTTCTTATGGGAATGCTTAATAGTTATAACCGAAGTAAACTACTATAATATATTACCAGTATTTTCTATTCCACAACCATCCTTATAAAATTTATTTAGAGGGTAATATCTACCAAGATTATTAGTGTTGATGAAGTTTTCATTCATTCCATTATAAAGCATTTATAAATAAATAAATATACTAAATTAGTTCATGAATAATACTATAAACTATAAATCATAGTAAACAATTCATATGTGTTTATTAAAAATGAAGGTTGTGTAATCTATAAATATTTCAATAATATACTCAGGGTTTATAAATACCATTTTATCTATCTAGAAATGTTTTTTCAAAATATTGTTCCAATGGATTCTACCAAAATTTCTCCATAAAAACTATAAAACCTCAAATACTATACCCAATAGAACTTGGTTATTTTTTAAAATAGTATATAATAACTAGAAAACAATAAATAGGATCCACTAGTTTAATAATATTGAGAAACTATATATATAGATGAATATTTCATTACATTGAAAAAATAAAATACATAAACTAATGAAAAGTAAAAATATTATTTATCCACAAAAATACATATATTTTATGTAGTAATCTATATGTTTTCCTTGGGAAAAGGAAAACAATAAAGGGCTGAGATAATATTTTTAGTATGGGATAATGTATAGTAGAAGCATGGCATGAATAATACTACATGAATCGATAAATTCCACAAAAATAATATATACATGGATTACGTAATAGTAAATAAATGCATGGATAAGATTAACTAATCTCATAGTGATGTAATTCATAATACTGGAAATCATAAACATAATACCACAAACTCATTCTAATACATCATAGGTAAACATTTATTAATTATACCAAATACTCAACTAGTTTGGTTTATGAGACCTGTTGATGTATCAGGGGGAGTATATAATTCCAGGCCCTACCAATCACATAATAATTCTAATACATCTATCATATGAAGATAATGACAAAAAATACATATAATAATGTTCCATAAGAAACCTTATGCATAATTGTGGTTAAGTAATAAATAGTTTTCCATATATAAATATAGATATATGGAATATCAATATTCCCCATTCAATAGAGTAGTATGGAACCCAATATGAATATCCATAAAAAATAGAAATAATAGGATATTGACATTATATTGGAGAATAACACTGTTAAATAAATGATAATGAGGTAGCAATTAAGAGTAAATTCATGGTGTATGGATATCAAAATGAAATATTCCTTAATTATGGGTTTTAAAGGATCTCATAAAGCATCCAATGCATATCATTATAGAGGGTAAAATTAGGTTTGAATTGAGTCCCACTAGATGTGATCCGAGTGAATATTTAGTTAATACCCAACCATCCTTTTATAGTGTTATTACTTGAAGGTTTTTTTGAGCCAAATCTTGTATACACTTTTTTGTATATAAATATGGGTGTCAATTTTATAAAACCATACAATCTTTAATTGACAAAAATTTTCAGATTATTTACAGATAAAGGAGTTTTTATTAATTAAAACGGCTTATTCAAGTAGTATAATGATATATTATGGTGATATATCATTGATAATATAAAATTTAACTTTTAAAAATGAAGCATAAAAACATTTATCACTCAAAGAAAATTGAAATGGAAGGATTTCAAAAAACAAATAGAAATGTGTTTAAGAACACTTACATATAAATTTATATTATTAATGTTTAATAGGAATTTAAACAAACAATATTTTAAATATATTATTACCCTTAAATAATTAAATGTTTTTGATAGCATTATCTAAATACAAGACTAAAAAAATGGAATCCTGATATATTTAAATGAAAATATAATTATTAAATATCACTATTAAAATATATCAATTGAATTAATTTGAATGAATACGAATAAAAACATTATGAAATATTTATATAATTAAAATAAATGTTACTCTTAATATGAATGGAATTCAATCGGCATATCTAAAATGAATAATTTGATCATTTTTTTACATAGAAATTTATTTTTATAAATATTTCATTCATATGTGATATGAATTTATATTTTATTATAATTTTAATTAATCATGAAAAAATATAATTGATAACAAGAATTGGTTAATAATAATTAAATTAGTAAATGATATGAAATATGAATGAGAGTAGTTAATATTATTCAGCTGTTTTCTAATAAAAAATGTTTTCCAGTATATCTCACCTATTTATTTTAAATTTAAATTTATAAAATATATAATTTTTATAGAAATAATGAGAAATATTTTTTAATCATCAAATTAATATTTTATTAAAAATAAATATATATATTTTTCCAGAAATAAAAAATTATTTTTAGGTGAAAAAAAATTAAAAATAAAATGACTTTTATAAAATTATTAGTGTATATATATGAATAAAAATAATCATTAAACATTTTACAATATCAAATATATATTTTATATGTGAATTTATAGTTTTTAAAATATTGGTTTTAATATAGAAACCCATATATGATATTCTAGAACGTATATAATTTATTTCAAAATTTTTTAATAAATTTTACATTTTTATTTTGAAATATATTTATATATAAATTAACTTTAATAAATTGAATAAAATTCATTTAATTAAAATTTATAATCAGTGGGTTCAAATTACCTAATAATGATGAATTTATTTTTAGGCATAATGATTAATTTACTATGTGTGAAAACTAGTCAACAATATAAAAGCTAAAATTGAAAAAGTAATCATTCGAAAAAAATAGATTGAAATATGATATAAACATGAATATAATATATTTTAAGAGATATTTATTGACATAATATCTTCCCTAATTATTTATTTCTCAATTTTTGATCTAGATGAAATGTTTTACATGTGCTCTATTTATATTAAGTTAAAACGTTGACAAAAATTCTATTCTCACCACATATAAAAGGTTCATCTAACCACACCTTAAAGGAACTCCTACAAATACTTTCTCCCTTAGTAAAACCCACCAATTTTCATTTCCAAATCATACTATTTCAATATATTAATATTTTGGTCATAATATATTACCCTATTCAATATATTTACAAGGGATCTTAGAAGCAAACCTTAAAGTAATCAAAGTGAGTAATCAATTTTTCTTAACATCTTTATTTTTTTTCAATTTTAATTTGAAAATATTTATATAATGAAATAATTATTGATTATATAATTATTTATAGTTTTTTATTTTAACAATCATTAATAACCTTTTATCCCTTTTATTAATAATAATGTAAGAGTGAATCATGCGTCGTGTGGACTACCACTCCATAATGCAACATGTTTCATTTTTCTTCACCACCATACATGTATTTTATAAATAGATATTTTAATATATAATTGTGAAATTTATATAATTTCTATTATTATTATATAATAAAATTATTTTATTTCTTTCTCTGCCTCTATAAAAAATTAGATCATCAGCCACATATTTGTGTGAACTAAAACCTCCATGGAACGACATATTTTTATTATTCTTTCAAACATCAACATATATTAATGATATTGAGGACGAGATTAAAGAATAAATATGATATTTATAATATCATTATGGTTATCATATGATAAATTGGATAATATATGAATTATATGATCTACAAATAGTTATTGTTAATTAAATAATTTAAAAGGATTTTACTCTGAAGAAAATAATATATTCATTCTAAGTAATGAATTTATATAATTTTTATTGTATTTATACTTATATGAAATATTGATATATCACAATAATAAGAAAAAAAATTGACCAATATTCTTCTATTGTAGTGATACTACAACTAGACCACTTATTAATTATCCTCTAATCAAGGTAGGTTCATGTTTGTGATAGTTTACTCAACATCTTGAATAATAATAAAAATTTATATCATAGATGAATATCATAAAATATTTACTATTATAATATGATATTAATATAAAATTATTATTTTTATGGTTTTGGTAGGGTTATATCAATAGTTTTCTTATTAATAAAGAAAACACTGTTCATTTATTGAGAAACACCAAAACATTCCTTTTACAAATTTAAACCTCACAGATCGTAACTAAAACTACCATGAATTGAAACTATAGCTTTATAAGTTATATTTTAAAATATATAAAATTTTATTATATAATATACTAATTATTTTCCATGGAAAAAATAATACATATAAATACCTCTTTTATGTAACTTGTTTAAAGTGATATAGATTACTTAATCATGTTGTAGAAAATAATAAAAAAACTAACAAATATTTATATGTATATAATGAGTGAAAATGGTGATTATAAATTGTTATATTCCAAAATAAGGTTATTACATATGAATATAATGAAATTAATTTAATTATTCAGGTTATTTGATGCATGTGTAGAATGACTCAAGACCAAGGTAATGGGTTTCATCTCAAATTCCTCTATTTCATACATGATTGGAATTATGTACTTAATTTAATTTATGTGGTGCATATAAAACCTATTTGAGATATCATATTATTTTTGTTTTTTAAAAATTTATTTTAGTTTAACTAAAAACCCAATATTTCAATGGATTTGATTAAAATTGAACTTAAGATGTAAGATTTATTTATATCAAACATGAATTCATTGATAAATGTTTATATTATAAACCATATTTTAAATTACAGGGTGTATTAACATCCCATGGATATATATTTATTATATATATTTTTATTAATGATATATACTAATCCATATTATTTCATTTTCATCAAATAGATTTTTACTCAATTGATACCCCAGTTGGAAAGCTTTTTGGTGACTCAATTTTTGATTCATTTAGTTGAGATCATCATGTGGGAAATAATTGTTGGATACATCTTACCAGTATATTATAATATATGGTATTAAATGTTTTCAATTAATTTACATTGAGTCAACATAATACATATTTTTTAATATTTCTTACTTCAAGGAGTATGTTTCCAATTACGGATATGGAAGACTCAAATCTTCTTTCTTTGAGTTATATTGTTTCACTACTATCTTTTTTTCATCCATTATTGGTTTATAAATACATTATATTTTATTGTATGATAATCTATCTACCTTTATGGGGGAAATTAAATTTTATAACAAAATAATGTTTTCTTACTCCTTTTACAATGTGAGATTTAAATAAAGGTATTAACAAATTTATAAAAAGGGGCTTTACATTAACTTTTATTTTTATGTTGTCTTGCTCACATGTTTTTTTAATGAAGAACATTATTTATTTTCAAAGATCAATTATTGGATATTACTTTTTACTATAATTATTTTAAAAAGTGTTCACAAAACCTTTTTAAAACTTACCATTAAAATAATCTTTTAGATTTATATTTTACGTTAATGTTAAAAATGTTTTATAAAAAATCTTATAATTTTTAATTTATAATCCCATTGTTATTTTCAAAAGTATTTACCATAATAGTGTTCATTTTCCTCTATTTTGACTCAGTTATATATTTTTATAATTTCTTTGATTGAAATCGTTTTATAAAAAGATAATATTCTTGATCCCTTCTTTTGTGATACCAGTGAAAGAATTATTATTGAATGGGTGTATTTCATTTTCATCAACTCCATTCTATTTTTTTATTTCACCAGGTTTTTTATATTTTTAAACAACCCAACATCTCTCTTAGGATGGGTTATAATCCCATTATCCCTTTTTTTATCATGATAAATTCTATTATTGATCCATTAATTGTTATTCCAATACATAAAACTATGGGAAAATTAACCATCTATTGTAGAATTTTCCACTATATTACTTTATATGAGTTATGATCATGTTATCCATTTTATTAAGATTGGGAAAAGTATTGTAATTAATTATGTTGTTATTAAAATAAATATGAATAAGATGAAGATGAATATTTAATGTTTAAAAATCCCCCACCATCATCTAGAGGAGTTATAATATTATTATCACTTTTATTTATGTGGGAATTTTTTTAAAATTCATAATGATTATTTATTGGTAATACAATTTGATTATATATTTACATTTCTTATTATTTATAATACTGATTATCATTTTTTATTCATTCAAAAGATTCTTAGGGAATGAAGTGAAATGTATTTTTGGATATTATGATGAATTAATAGAAATAAAAAATTGATGGGTGGGGATTTGATTTATATAACCTCTCAATGAAGTGACAAGTCTCACGAGATGGAATAACTTGGGTTTTTTATATACCTCTCCCATATAAGTATAATTTTTTGGCATAAGGCCAAAAAATCATGTTTTTGATGTTTGAAATTATGAATTAAATCATTATGGTATCAATAATAAAGGTTATTATACATGATTTCATATATTAGAATGGATATAGTATGATCTTAGTTTCATTTGTTTATTGAATTATTCAGATTATTTATTCCTTTCATGTTTTTTATTCCATAATTGTATTTTTACAACATAAATTATATGTTTCGATTAATTAGAGTATGATCTTACCCCTTACTTATGTTTCCATTCCATATTATATTAAATAAATATATACACATGATTTTTTTAGAAGGACCACACTTGTGGAAAAATTTAATAGAGATATTGAAGACTTGTTAGGTTTATGTAGTTTTGTATATAATAGAAATAATATCCATTTGAAATAAACAACTTAGAATATGATAGTTATTGATTTTTCATAATCCTATAAAAATATTTATCTTAAAATATACTTGGTATGTAAGTGACCTAGTAAATATCAATATTTTTTTAATTTTGGATATTTATATCCAGTATTCTATATATGAGTATGTCATCTATCTGCTTATGGAACTATATCTGGGTTTATGAGTCCAAGGATTCACTAGAAAACCTTACAACATTAGAAACTCCTTGTAGAGACACTTCACAGTTAAAATGAGGAAAAATTATTAATAAATATATTTTTATTATATTGTAATTATAGAATGGGTGGTTATTTACAACAAATGAGGGTGATTAATTAATTAATTTTCAAGAATGTTTCCAAGACCCTAGGTTATAAAAAATATACAAAACTATTTGTCTTCCCATGGTTTTAGCCCAAGGTATTTTACATGTGGGGATTTTTATTGAAATTTAGTTTTTTTAATATCCAAAACAACTTTAAAATTTATTATTATGGATGTGAAAATATCATTATTCACAAATAATTGCTTTTAATGTATTTAAATACACTTTAGGTTTTGTATGATTTTTTACTGGTTTGGAAAATTAATTTTATTACATAAAAATAAAATATTTTAATTAATGAACCCATTTTGGTAAATAAGTCAGTTATATTACGTATTAAAATATTTTTATGTCATTATGATGTGATAATAAATACTTTATATTAATAATATATTTTAATTTTAACCAAAAAAATTGACTATCTTAGAAAATTATGGTAAAATCATCATTTTCTTGTTTATATGTACTAATTCAAAATTAAAGGGACTTTTATAAAAATAATTCTCTATATATATTAAATTTAATTATTGGAAAAAACTTTTGTATTTCGAAATCACACATTTGGAACTTAGAATTCAAAAACTCTTCCTCTAATATATTTGATTTTCTTCTAAGACATATATGTGTAGTCATATAACTATTCATTGATTAATATACATTAATTAAATGATTTAGTGATTATTAATGGAAAATTAAAAAGATTGATATTTACTATATTTGTATCTTAGGTTGTACATTATCTCAATGAATGTTCAAGATAACAATATATATTTTTTTCTCTCACACATGTTTTTTTATTTATCTATTTAAATATTCACAAAATCATGTCATTATATTTAAATAGATAAAATCTATAATATTAATTATTTTAGAGATAATTATCTTCTTGATATCTAGTTTTATATTCTCAATAAATTCATTTGTTAATTCCCCCAATGATCTCAGAATAATGTTTTTATTCTAATGACTTTTCCCAGCTAACATTCCATAAATACTCATAACTTCTCATTTAAACCGGTGAATAGGTTTTTCAAGATAATTTAATGAAATTTTATATTTATATATGAATTAAAATAATAATATTTTAATTATTTAATTATCATGTGAGTAACCTTTAAATTCTTTCCCATTCATTCTTCCTTCTAACTCAACTTGTAACACCCATTATAATTTATTATATATTTATCTTTAAAAAATTTATGTTTTGGATAGTTTTATTTTCATGAAATTCTAAAAATAATAGTATAATGGTTATAAAATATAAAAATTAAATTAACTTTTTATTAAAATTAAATATAATTATGATATATAATTTTTAATTCATATTAGAAATACTATTGATCCCAAAAAATTATTTTGAAATATTTTGTTTAGGATAATTGTATAATCATGTATATTTTATATAAAGGGTATTTTATTTTATAAAAAATTATTAAGTAATATTAAAATTATATAAAATATTTTATACACATGTTGAAAATAAATTCATTGGTTAAAAATTATTTATAAATGAATATAAAAGCATTTGATGTTAAAAGATATGATTTTTCTATGAAAAAACAACTTTTATGAGTGAAATTTTATCTCTAATTAATAAATTAATTTAATTAATATTTATGAATAATATTAATAAAATTTTAAGATTTCATATTCAATTAATCATTTTAACATTTATATTATGTTTTTACTAGGCAATAAATAAGAATACATTCAGTTTTATTCTTAAAAATGATTTTTCATAAAAATGGATTCATTTAATTTGGCAAAATTATTGTAAAATAATTTATAAAAAATAAATAAAATATAATTTGATTGAATTTTTTCCTTATTTATAATTAGTATTTCTAAATTTAGTAATGAGGTAACAATAATTCTTTTTAATGAATTGTAAAAACAGTCAAAATTGGTTACCTTGGTTAGGGTTAATACGACTTTACCAGGGATTAAACTAAGAGATAAGTGTAAAAATTCCACTTGAATTGTTTAAATATTTTGGATTAATGATATTTAAACATTATATTATATTATATTTGTATAACTTTCTATTTATGTATAATTCTACTATACAATGAGTGTATATCATTTAATTATTTTATGTAATTTGATGTTTGTCCCTCCCCTCCCTTATAAAAGGGTGCCTCTTCTCCTCCATTACATAACATATTTGATTACTATAGAATTTAAAATACCGAATATTATTTTAATCACTCCCATAATTCATGATATTCAATTCTTCTACTAAGACCATCCTGTGAAGGGTTAATGTGCAATTTAAAGGAGGTCTCTCAAAAAGAGGTAATCATCTTTACTAAATATTTTAAAGTATATTTATTATTCTAATTAAAATAATTTTTCCCCATAATAAAATAATTAATACCATAACATCACAATATTGTTTTATTATTATGATAATTTGAAAATAATTTTACCCATCCTTTATATCTAATGAGAAATGAATGCTTCGCTCATGAATACGTGTGAACTACCACCTCCGCATAATAATGTGATTCATTTTACACTAGCCCCTCCAAGTGATGTTTATAATAAAAGTTTTACCAAATATATATAACATTTATTATATAATTATCATTATTTAATGTTAACATTTTATTTATCTCTCATTCATTCCATCCATCAAAAAGTGGAAACATCAATTGTGAATATGTACGGACCACTGTCACCACGAAGCGATGTTATTCATTTTTCATCACTAATTTTTATGAATGGATATAAAATTATATATAATTAATAAATATTATAATTATTTCATAAATAATATTATGAATATCATTAAACCATGACCTGGGTTTTTGGACCAAAAATATCAATCCCAAAACATGTATGGAAAATAGAACTGTTATAACATGAAAGTACATTTTAGTGATGATTTATTGATAAAACGAAAATTGTAAATTATAAATGAAATAAATAAGGTATGTTATATCGAAATATTTTATATAATATATTTATAAATAATATATAATTATTATAATATAAGATTATTTAATGTGTATGAATAATGATGAGACCAGAGTCATGGGTTTATGTTACAGCCTCATTTCATTTTCAAAAATTTTATGCTAAATTCCTATTATGAATGATTATATGGTTATTAACTTTTCTAATACAAATATAGTTGATTATACTCTTGTAATTATATAATTTTTCACGTAATAGTACCTATTTATTCTATTTAGAACATAAAATTTTCTAGAAAATTTTTTAACGAAAAACTGACCATATTTTCTATTTGGTAGGTGATATTTTTCTTCCATTTTCATACACTTCAAATAAATATTAGGAATTATTTAAAAAAACATAAATTTGTTTAAAAGGTTAATTTTTATTATAGTCGAAGTTATTTACAATGGTTTAAAATTAATGATTCTGAAAAGTTTTCTAATCCTGTATTTTTTAAGATGTTATAGAAGAATGAAAGGAATGTTCTTTTTTCAAAATATACAGAATGAATTGATTTTCCCACCATCCTGAAAATTATATTCTTTAAAGATTAATTTACAAGTTTCTATGGTCATTTTTAAGGAACTATATTTTTTACATCCTTGGAATGATTATTCAAAAAAAATTCAAAAGAAAATGTTATTTTTCACATGCTTTCAAATAAATGTTTGTATACTATTATAATGGTATACATTATCTATGTGGCAATTATTTAATGTTTTTTGCTTCTCTTAAAATATCATATTATTATACTATCCAATTTCGTTCTCTATATTGATTATTAAGATAATTATTTATGGATGATTCTATATAACCCATTTCATTGCGATGATTTAATTATGTTATGATGAAATATTTTTTAAACATGTTTCTTTTCTCAATGTCATTATATATTATAATAATTAAATACATATGAAACCAATTTATTTTCTATGTATTATATTTTGATAAAATATTAATGTTTTATGATCTTTTAGTGGAAATCTGTATGGTTTTGATTATGTTATGTCTGAGCACCGAATTATAAGTAATTCTAGTTAATTATGTAAAGAATTATATTTCATCAGACAATATGTTCTGGAATGGAATGTGAACCTTATTTAGTCGAAAATTTTTCTGCTATGATACTCCTTCGAGTGAATGTTGACTATCTAAATGATGGAATCAATCGTGAACCCAATCCACTATTACCAACATGTATGTGAACCTTAACCAATGGAATGATTTTCCATGATTATGATTTTGAGATAGAATTCTCAAAAAAATCTAGATCTTATGATATGGTATCATGGATCAAGATTAATTTATGGTGAAATATCAGTTTTATGACTCATAATGTTAAATATTTAGATTATGAATAATGTTTTATGATCTATTATAGATTGGTAATGATCCTTATAATTTATGATCATGATCTCATGCCCTTATTATTATCTTATACTTGTATATGATAATTGATTGACATCTCATATGTTTACCATTACTAGGAATCAGATCTTACCCATTATTATGTTTCCTTTCCTAGGGCTATGAATATTAGTTTGAAGAACGTATTTTTTTATAAGAGTATTATTTCAGATAAAAATTGTTGTAGATTTTGAAAATATTTAATGAAATAAGTTAGTTATGTGTCAATAATTTAAGGAATATAAACCATTGTGTTTTGGGGGAATGTAATATTATGAAATATGTTAATTATTCTTCTAAAATGATGTAATATTTATGTATTTCATTCTTAGATTACATTAGTTGTTATATAAATTGTGTTAGGTTAGTATTTAATATCAGGATTATATAAATTTAGTGAAAAAAATGAAAATAAGTCTAAGTGTATGTGGCCATGGAGTAAATGCACCTAGGGGTAAAAACCCAAAAAAGGTTTGTTTTAATATCAACATGATCATAATTGGGTTCATAATAAGTGCGCCTAAGACTACATGTCTGTATAGACACTCCTATGGGATATACCATGGATAATTAAAAATATATTTACAAACTATTATGATGAATTAAGATGATAAAAACTAAAAAATATTATGACAATTTAAAATCCATATTTTGTGAACATAAAAGCATTATTGGTTGATAAGAAAGTGTCATAATTTTGGACATGTCATGAATGATTTTCAAGATTACATGATTACTCTATTAGATTATTATAGATTGATAATTAAACTATGATTGTTTAGTATTAGTAAATAATTTAAAAAATAAGTAATCGTTATAAAAATTAATTTTTTAGATAATGAAATGAGAAAATTATCTTTATGGGAGATATAATGATTTTTTTCTCTGATCATGAAAATATATCAAGACATAAATCATTATAAGCTTCCAAATTGAAAAAAAGGGAACATTTCACCACATAGTACTTCATGAAGAAATATATAACTTATTTTAGTTTTCTATTTGGTCTATTTGTGGAAAAGAAATGGATCAATACTAATAAAAGACATTATCCATCCTCTAGTTCCAAGAAAATGAAAAATTTATCATAGAAGTGTATTGTTTGGAAGGTGAAACTAATTAATTATGGAACCTTATTAAGAATAAAATCAATGTGGGAGAAATTGATTCCATGGAATGAGATGCGTTTAAGAGGTTATTTTTTAATAGGTATGTCACGACCCCCTCCCACAAAACATGCCCCTCCTGAGCTGGCAATGATGAATAGGAGATAATAACCCCTAAGTCCCACCTCCAGTAGTCCCTAGAGTGGTGACTTGCACCAAGGGTATGAGTTTTCTCAAATATGGGAATCATTATCCTTTTTTTTATTATTTAACATCGGGAAATATGATGAATCAACACCAAAATAAAAGGAACAAGTAAATGGAAATAAACCCAAAACCAAACCCATATGCATATTTCATACAATATTGAAACGAAAGTACAAGTACAAGAAAAGCTCCAAGGTATGATACCAAAAGAAAAAAAGCAAAAAATAAAACCAGCAAAACTCCAACGCCCAACTACCAAGTTCCCATATGGTCCTTTAAGACCTCATGAAAACCTAAAAGTAAACGTAGGGTGAGCATACAAGTGTACTCATTAGGAAAACCTAAAGCTCTCGTGCACAGGTGGGGAGACATCCTAATGCCCTGTGAGAAAAAAGAAGGAACCAAAGCTTAGCAAGGAATCTATCCACCCAACCTTACAAGACACATTCACCAAATATCACAAGTAAATATAGTAGTATAGTAATATTATCAAAGTATGGGTACACCGCACCACATTCCCACTGAATACGGATCAAGCACTCATGCCTAATGCTCTGATGCTTCCCCCTCTTCCTGAGCTAGTGTCACAACCTGGCCATACGAAGCTCGAGTTAGTGCCGCAACCTGTCCATACGAAGCTCATGGTATCCTGCTGGCACACAATCCTGGGCCACAACCACATCCCATCTAGTATCCCACCGACACTCAATCCTCGACCATAACCACATGTCATCTCGAAGAAACCTGGGAACCACATCACATTCTCATCCCGAAGACTCTTCAGAACACATCAAATCCTCATCCCGAAGATGCTTAGAAAATATCTGTCACAACCTGCCTGAAGGATATTGGGCTGTAGAACCTGGAAGAGGGAGCACAGGGAAGAACAGTAACCAGCCATCCTTTGGATGTTGGGAATCTCTCCCCCCATCCCATGGGTGTTCGGCACGCGGTGCTCAACTTGGTTGGGGTGCGTAAAGAAACATAAAACATACAAATTTATATAATTATATCAACCACTCATCCCATCCTAAGGCTTCTACGCAAAATATCCGAGCACATGCCTCGATACTACTACCATGAAAGTATGCGCACAATTAACGGCCCTAAACTCCATTAAACATTTCATTTTGCAACAATTTTAGTTTATCAGATCCTTAACTAATGAGAAACTAACACCAACCAAACGTTTTTAAAACATATCCCAGTCAACCAAAAATATGGTTAGCGAAAACACAAGCAACATAAATCCATTTTCTTTCATCAGCCAAACAATTTCGTTGATTTTCCATATTTAATCAACTACCATGCCCCACAGTTCATTAGTTAACTCTTCCAATTTTATTCATATTCACAACCCATACCTGCAGCCCTGATGCCAACCACCACCACCACAACACCTCAGAAACAAAACTTCTATCGTATCATTATCTCTTCAATACCACTCACCACAGCTCCGCTGCCCGTCACAACCATATGATACATGCCAACCCACAACCAAGCCAACCGCAGCCCCCCTGCTCACCCGTTCCACAACAACACACGAAACACCCCTTCACATAATTAAACCCCAACCAGCACCCACAAAAATTCATTCTCCCATTTAGTTTAATCGAGTTGATCATACAAGTGTTCCAGGTATTCATTTAATCATCTAATTTTACATGATTATCCAATTGACACTATCTATGAATTCCATCCATGAAAAAATCCAGAAAAATAAGGAAACATCTAATGGTGGAAGAAAATGCCCCCAACGACCATGATTTTCAGTAGTCATAAGCCCATTCAATTCACAACATAATCAAAGGAGAGGCATTAATGGAAATAAAACAACAATACCAAAAAATATCTCTCCAAACCCAGTCTTTAACCAGTTATTATCTTTATTTACCAGTTCAACTGTATCTCATAAAACAAGATGATACCCACCCCACATGATTCACAAAAGTGAGAGAGAGATGAAGGTAAGATCCCTACCCCAAAGGTTTTTGACAAAACCACGACGATCGAAGAACGCTCAAGAAACTGGGTCGATTCTCCACGAATCCTATTTAGATATCATCTCTTAACAAAACCAAGACCAAATCCCATCATATTCGACATCCACACACATATATCTACCCATAATGGGTGTATATCTAAGAAACTAAGAGAAGAGGAAAAGTAGATCTAGGAAAATAAGCAAGAACAATCACAAACATCAAGAAACCGGCTTCGATTCGACAAGAAAAGCCTCCGGATCGCCTCCAAAATGATTGGGAGAGGTTCTTCTACCTCCAAGGAAGGTTAATCCCGAGTTATGGCCGCTTAGGTGCTTAAACGAACCATTTAGAGGCAAAAGAGTTCAGATCCATAATTTTAGGTTCTAACTTTAAGTGCCCACATAGTTATTCCGCACGGTTTAGCAAACCATGTGCTAACTGTGCGTTAGCTTATGCCTCTCCAAACACTCCTTACACAGTTAGACCGCACGGTTAGCCAAACCGTGTGCTAACTGTGTGTTAGCCACTGCCTCTAACACCAAACTTGAATGGTTTGGCCGCACAGTTTAGCCAAACCTTGCGCCAACTGTGAGAAATCTATTGCCCTTTAGCTTTTCTTAAAAGTCCACCCAAACGCACCCCCAAGTCACCTTGACCTCCTGACACACATCCAGCACCACATTTCACAAAGGAATGGACCAGAGATGTCTAGTCCATTACAAAGTACATTCCTCAAACTATTCAAACAAAAATGGAAAGGGAATACCTAGAACTTAAATTGAAGGATGATGAATCTTTTGGTTCCTATGAGAAATATATTTAAATATATTCCAGGTATACTTCAAGTTTTATCATCGAACTTGAAATAAAAACATACAAGTTATTCAATGGGATTAAAAACTATGAAAGGAGATATCCAAAAGAGAATTTAATAGAAATGTAGAAATCATATGATGTGTTCTCATTAAAGAAATGGTGAATACAACTTTCCACCATTCTATTGGATTTGATATGAAGAAAAATATGGTGAATTGTGGAATTTATATTAATAAAACCCATGGAGAAAAAAAAATAATAATCATTTTTTGCTAGAATTTTGGAAAGAAGCATAGGTGAAATTGTATACAAGGGACTGGTAAATGTTTTAGTAATATAAAATAAGGCAATTATGTAAAATAATGTTTATGAATCATATAGTTGGAAATAAATGTTGGAGGGAAAGATCAACTAAATGTTCCACCAAATATCCAATAATATTATTTCCATGAGTTTGATAATTATGCTAATCATTGAATTAATCTAATTTATAATGATGAAAATAATAATTAGAAATCATGTAAGCTAATTGATAAAGGGAAAGATCATGTGGTTACAACTGATTAAGTGGGTCATAAAAATGATGTGGTTAAAGGTACACTTACTATACACTCCATAATTCAAAATGACCAATTTTATTCTATTCATACCCAATATTTTATTTCAAATGAATATTTATAGGGTATTACAAAATAACTACAATTATTACATACTGTTTTAGAAATAAAAAATATTAATGGTATGATGATCGAATCTCAAGTATATATCTCATCATAGAAAATAATTTGTGGGATTATGCTTTATATAAATCTTTTGATTCTCCCAATAGTTGAATTTTATCTTTTTGAAGCATGCGGTAACAATATTTATATTGATCCCATGTTAATTTCAAAATAAGAGAGGTCAAATATTCAATTCAAAATCAACATGTGATCATGTTTTTGTGTGAGGATTGATAAGAAATTACAATGGAAATTACTTCCATTATATGGGTCATATTACCTATTCATGGGGGATATTTATATCTATTGGTTGGAGAGAAATTCAACTGAGAATTTAAGACTATTTTTTGAGAATATGCTGATGTATTTCTTGAATACATTCATAGTCTTCCCCCAAATCATGAGGTTATGTTTTCAATTGATCTTATACCTGGAGCTATGCCTATTTCAAAGACTCTATATAAAATGAACCAAATTGTGTTATAGGAATTAAAGAAGAAAATAAAATGGAATCATGAAAAGGGATTCATTCTACAGTGTACATCACCATATGGTCCACCAATTATCTTTGTTAAAAAAAATAATGGTTAATACGTTTTCCTTGATTATCAAGAACTAATCAATATTACTATCAGGAACAAGAATTATTTACCCTAGATGATGATTTTTTGATAAACTGAATAGCGTAAAAAAATTCCTGGATTGATCATCATTTTCGATATCAATAATTGATGCTCAAGAAGGAGGACATACCCAAGACATCCATTTATACAAGCTATGGTAATCATGAATTTATAGTGATTATATTTATTCAAACAAATTTTCAGACCATATTCATTGATCCAATGAATTGTCTTTATATATTACCATGATAAATTTATAGTAGTATTTTTATATGATTTTCTTATATATTAAAAGTGAAAGGAATATAATGAAAATAAATTTTTGAATTATGTTGATACCCTGAGGAATGGAATGTTATATTCTAAATTTTTAAATTGTGAATTTTTGTTATAGAATGTTAAATAATTATGTCACATAATCTATAGTGAGAATATATCAGGGTATGCTTAAAATATGAAAGTTACTGTGGAATTTCTCAGACCAACCCTAGTGATCGAGATCAATAGTTTTTATAGGTAGGTTGGATAATAATGATTCTTTTTTAGGGATTTCACATGGGAATAAAATCTAATAAATATTGTGTCTAAGATGAGAGAAAAGTTTTTTTGGATTAATGAATGTGAAGAAAATTACAGGGAACTAAAAATAAGGTTTGTTAGTGAATCAATTCTCACACTACCATATAGTAGAGAAGTTGTTTTTATCTATATTGATGCATAAAATAAGGTAATTAGAATTTTATTCATATAGAATTATATCATCATATCTTTTCCCTAGGACAATTAAAAATTCATGAGAATAATTACCCATCTCATGATTTAGACATGGATCTGTTATGTTTTTCACTAAAAATATTGAGGAATTATCTTTATGGTAAAATATATGATATATATAGAAAATATAAATTCATGATAAATATATTCACACAGAAAGAGTTGATTATGAGAAAAATATATTACTAAAGCTGATTAAAGATTATGACTACTCAATATAAAAAAACTACGATAGAGTATAAGGTGGATGATGTTATGAGCCAAAAGGATCATGATATTTTATCTATAATGATTATTAAAAGATATACTATACTTATGGGTTTGTAAAGGACATTATATGAAGTAATAAATACATAAGAAAAACGTTATCTTTCTTAGATTAATATTTAATAATTTTTTCATAAGAATATTAAAGTGGTACATAAGGAGAATATTGAGCTTCAAAATAAGGTAAGGAATGTTCCTATGTTCAATCATGAGAGTATTGAAATAATAAAATTTAAGAACAAGGTACGTGGGCATTCAAAATAAAAATTTGTGGAGATGTTGGTCGAAGCTCATAGTATGCCATCCTCAAAAAACTCATGAAGTAAGAATATGTATAAGGATATTAATGATATTTTCAGGTGGGGTAAAATGAATAGTGATATTTTAGAGTATGTATATTGATTCCAAGTATATCAGAAAGTTAATGCTAAGAGACATAACTATAAAGGGATGTTATAACTTTTACGTATACCAAAATATAAATGGGAAACAATTACCATTTCTTTCATCATATTACTACAAAATACTTATAAAAGTAATAATTATATCTAGGTTATAGTAAATCACCATATGAAATTAATATATTTAATATTTACCGAATAATATTTCCCTCTTGATCGACTTACTATGTTACATGTTAAATAAGTTTCAAGGTTTATATGGTGTCTGACTCTCAATTATTTATGATTGACATCAATGGTTTTCTTCTATGTTCTAGATATTTTTTAAAAAATATATGAAAATAATTATAGGTTCTAGAACCATGTCCGAGAAATTGAACAAATATCTAGTTTATAGAACAATTAAAAATCATATAGGATATTCTAGATCTTGATTTATATATATATATATAGTGTGTTTGGGATCAACACCTTCTTTTTGTCAATAATTCGTACAAAAACAACATCCACTCAAGAATTTATATAGATCCTTATAAAGCCCTATATAGAAGTATGTGAAGAACAAAAATATTCTAGGATGAAGTTAGAGAACGAATTCTATTCGGACCTGAAAATGATGTGGATGTCATAGGGAAGGTTAAAGATATTCAAAAACACATTAGAGATGTTCAGAGTGGACATAAAAGTTATACTGATAATAATTGATGATATTTTGATTTCAATGTTTGTGAAAATGTATTTTTATAAATATATCCTTATAATATGGTTGTATAATTTGGAAAAATGGGTATGTTGATCCCTAAATACGTCATTCCCTTTCAAATTATTGATCAAATCGGGAAGGTTTCTTTTCATATAATGCTTCCACTTAATATCTCTCAAGTTCATATTGTGTTAATTATTTTTATATTGAATACGTAAATACCTGATCCTTTACACCAACTAAACTCACAGGTCATTCCACTAGAGCATGATATCTCTTATGAGGAATTACCAGTGAATATTATAGATCTAATAGAGAATGTGTTGTAAACCAACACCACCCATTTGATCAATGTTTTGTTTGGAGACAAGAAAATTTTGGAATCTATGTGCGAACCTAAGGATGAAATGTGGAATAAGTATCCTTAATTTTTTTATCAATGTTATATAATTTTGAGAGGTAAATTTTAATAAGGGGTAGAATTTAACACCCTATGATTTTAAGATATATTTATTTTTAATAAATTTGCTGTTATCAATGATTTTTTGTTCATGTAATAGTAAAAATATGTGAATAATGATTATTATTTTTAAAATAAAACATATTATATGTTATTTTAATGAAATATAATTTCAAAAAATAATTTATACTTCACCTAGGAAATACCATTGACCATAAAAAACTATTTGAAAATGTTTTTTATCAGCATTATTTTATCATGTATGTTTTCTTTAAAGAATATTCTATTTTTTATAAAATTTAATTTAGAATATTAAACTTGTAAAATATTTATCTTTACACATTTATTAAATGATTTCATTAGAAATAAATTAGTTAAAATAAGTATAT
This sequence comes from Viscum album, assembly GCA_963277665.1. Classification (NCBI taxonomy): domain Eukaryota; kingdom Viridiplantae; phylum Streptophyta; class Magnoliopsida; order Santalales; family Viscaceae; genus Viscum; species Viscum album. The sequence goes on from OY728150.1 coordinate 961,322,492, forward strand.
AATCATTTTAATATAGCAAGATATATTATATTGAAAAAAAAGTTTGGGTGTGCAATTCATTTTTATCTTAATAAATTAAATTAATAATTATTAATCAGTGATTTTAATGAAATTTATAGAATATATATTCAATAGAAAAAAATTTAAATTTATCTAATGGTTTTTACTAGGATTTTAATGGTAATACATTTAGTTTTATTCTAAAAAATTATTTTTCTATAAATGGGTTTCATTACATTGTATGTGATCATTTAAAACAAATTTATACACGATATTGAAATTTAATTTTATAAATCATTTTCAAAATTTGGAATCATCGTTTTCAAATTTGTTAATTTAGAAAATTTCGTTTTTGTTCATAATTAATTGCAAAAAATATAAAAATTTGTAACCATTGTTAGGGTTAAAATGGTTTTACCTAGAGGTGGAGGTAAATTAAGAGATTAGGGTAAAAACACCACTTCAAATTATCTAAATATTATTGGTCAAAGAAATATAGACCTAATTTGATTTATATTTTAATTATTTTCCATTCAATTATATATTCACAATAAAATTAGTTTTTATTATTTAAATCATTTATGTATTTCTATGTGGGCCCCTCTCACTTATAATAGGGCACATATTCTATCCGGTATTTACAAAAAATGAGCACTCTAGATTAAAAATGACCAGACCAAAAAACTTCATAGATTACATCCCTTCATATTTAGCTTCTTTTATTCTCATATCATCATTCAATGAAGTCATAGGTTTTATTCCAGAGGAAGTCTGTAGAAGACGAGGTAGTTATCCTTAATGACTATTTCAAAGATTCTTTCTTCTCATAATTCCACTTAATCTATTTCATCTATGATAACATAGTGAAAAAATTATCATAAATGTAATGTTGTTTTATTATGATTACGGGACATCCATTTTCATCTTCATTTCCATCAAATGGTAAATTAAAGTATTGCTTATGCGTACTTATTGACTTCCACCTCCACATAGAGATGTGATTCATTTTCAATCACCATCTCACATTGATGGTTATAATTATTTATTTCATGAATATATATAATGTTTATGATATAATTATGGTACTTATGGTTATTTATTATTTTTCATTCATTATTTCCTTTTATAAAAATCTTAAAACAACACTTGTGCGTACATATATAATAATGTCACCACAAAGTGATATAATTCATTTTTCATCATCTCTTTACATGTTTCTTCGATGCTTCTGTCATGGTGCACAACCTCAAATTTTACCATGATACTGGAAATCATTGTTTGCCTACATTAATACTTTCCAACGGTGGGTGGAATTCATCATTTCAATGATAATGTCTGATCCCTGATTGAAATAGGATGATCAGATGTCGAATCATTCTTCCATGCATTCCACCTTGTAACTTATTTCTTACTCTAGGTCTCCCACATAGATTAAGACATGTTCAGGAAACTCTTTCCCAGTGAAATATATTTATGGAAACTATTAATTATGATGAATATGATTGGACATTCCAAGGGGTCTTGGAAGGGAATCAACCTTTGGAAAGTTTAGTATTTATATTGGGGGTTTCTATCATATCTGGACACTGGAACATTGGTCACATGTACCGATGTATCTCAAGAAAAGAACTTGAGGCATCTATTATTGGTCTCAATGTATTTGGTGCCAGATTAATATCTTCCAAGGCTCACACCTTAGGAATACTATGTTTATCCTAAGTTAGCTGATGTGTTATTCACATATATTTAAGTTATTTTACCTCAAGCACCCCATGTTTAGCATGATCTAGGATCATGATATAGGTCTTCAGTTTAACATTTTAAAATGATAGAGCGAGGATAATCAAAATACCCTTTGGTGGTAGATCAAGGTGGTGTGTCCCTAGGATGGAACACCTAAAATGGTTACTAGAAGGATGAATCAGAACACTGTGTGGACGCGAATCATGGGGGTGTGTCCAATGAAGGGAATATCTCACACCATGATGGTGGATCCCTATGAGGGAGCATTGCATTTTACTAAGGGGATGGATCATAACACACCACGTTGGTGGATTTAGGGTTGTATGATAAAGGTAATATGTGACATCATATGGATTTTATAGACACCCCATGTGGTTGATCAAGGAGGTACACCCCTAGTATGGGGGAACCAAGGTTTACCTTTGACAAGGATTGAACCTCATGGAGGCATCCAATGTACCATGTTGAGGAGATAGGGGTCAAAAACCTTGTAGTTCGATGATGAATGTTATGGGGTATACGCAAGGGAAATTCCCTTAGAAAGATGACTTATCCTGGTTAGATTGATGTGTGTGGATTATATATAGGTTATAGAAAGATGGGTGGCATGATATCATCGGGATATGGTGGATCAGGTAAAATCAGGGTGGATGCAGATTATGTGTTGGGTGGAATGGATGGAATCGATGGAGTTCTAGGTTTGGAACCCAAAGAGGATTCCTATGTATTTTAGTTTGTAGGGAATCAAATACTACATTGTTCAATGAGGATGATATGGGTCTTATTCATGGTAGATTCCCATAGCAAGATAATTTCACTTGGTTGGATTGATGTGTGGGGATTACACATTGGAGTTTCCTGGATGGGTGGGATTATCTCACATGGTTGTGGAAGCCCATATAAAATCAGGGTGTATATGGATAATGGGTTTGGTGTAATGGATGAAATAGATGGAGTGGTGGGTTTGGACCTCATATAGGATTCATACATATATCAGTTAGTCAGAAATCAAAGCCCACAAAATTTGAGAAGGGGCATTGGGGCTTACGCCTACAAAGGTTGAACATATAAGAAAATCGATTGGAATTACTCATGGAAGCATCCCAAATGAAGCATGAGTATTATTGAATATTATGTGGAGTATTGTTGGATGAGACATGTTGGGACATACACATAGGAAAGACCCATCGGGTTGGATTTTATGGTTACCACTAACCTCTATGAGCATAAGATTCATGCTCAGTGAGAGAAATAAGTGGAAGAAGTAGACATATCAGTTGTGTCCTGGATGTTGTTCCATAAATTGATGGTGTGGGGATTACACATGGAAGCTTCTTAAAGAAGATTTCATTCCATGTGAGGAGGATCTCATTCCATATAAGGAGGATATCACACTATGTTATTCATAAATGAACATCCTGTCAGGGGTGTGGGGGGCTTATGCATGGAATATGCACAACATGAAATAGCTATCCCCTAGTGTCATCCCATAAGGGTGAATTGTGAGCCACCCCATGTGCAGTTAAATGGGTGATACTATAGTTTAACGTCTTGTACTGAGGGCATTATTCCTATGATGTTTTACGTCATGTAGTGTGGATCTGAGGGACTCACTCCTCACCCCTTGGGATTACATAACCATCATATATACACCATTTGGAGGGGGCATGGATTTAGAAATTCCAAGTTGTAATAGTGTTGAGGACTGGTCAATCATGAGTTCCACATTAGTGTCCCTTTGCTAAAAAGGAAAGGGATTAGAATACCTATGCGGAAAAGAAAAAGGTATAAAACTCATGCATAAGAGGCATATGGGGGGATATTAGGAAGGAAAAAAGAAGTAGCTTCATCAAAACTTATATGATTTCATAGAATTAGTGTGTATAATACATATGAGATGCATACGAGAGGATCTCATAAATGGTAACCCTAGAAAATAACAATCCAGGGAGATTTAAAGAGGGGGTGCATTAAAGATTGAACTCTTCCACACAATATTTAGGGTTGGTTGCAATATTAGGTTGTGCACAATCCTAGGGTCATCCCAAGATGGGTCTATTACATGAACTTTAATTGTAACAACCCGAACTATTATAAATAAAATTCCACCAAAAATTTATTTAAATGTAAAATTATGAAATATAGTTATATAAAACACATACACTTATTTGGTTTTATTATATACTATCATATTTAATTTACTATTAATAATCATTATCATTGATAATATATTTGTTAAATAATTATTACTTGATTAGTATTAATATAGGGTTTTAACAAATCCAATTGAAACAAAAAAGAAAGTGATGACCTCAACTAGTAGGATTATACCCTACTAATAACATTTATTTTAGATTTGAAGGGTGATAACATATTTCGGTTTTACCCTTATCCAAAACCAATTTTATATCCAACAATATAAGCATGAGTTAAACTGTTTATGGGAGAAGTTCAAACTCATCGAGGTCAAAACCCAAACCATGTTTGCAGAACCACCCTATGAATGTCCCACCACCACACACATTACCCTTATGAAGTTTAATGGTGCATTAGATGGATATGTATCAAGGGAACAGAATTATTATAATGTACGTTATTTTATATATGATGATGAAAATATTTTCATATAATTATTGTTACATTATAAATTATTTTTATTTCAATATAATAAATCACAAATAATATTCTTTTCGTAATATAAAAATTTAATTAAAAAATTAATTTTGATGAATTAATGGGTTTTAAAAATAAATTATATTCAAATAACATATTATTATTAAATATTTTTTATTAAATATAAATGATCATATTATTTTTATGAAGTCAAATATAATTTTTATAAGGGTTCAAAAGCCATTATTGCCAAACACCCATAATATATTAATAAACATTGATTACAGTTTTAAATGTGAATATTCACATTTTTAGAAATTTAATTATACTAAATGAATATTATTTTTGGAATGAGAATGTTGAAATTATCCAAAAGTGTAGTTTCAATAATGTTTTGAGACAGTCGATTTTTTGGTAAAAATTGAATACCATATAAATAAACTTTGTGTATTATGACATCATAATGACCCAATAGTTGTGTAATAAATACTATACAAGGTATGAAGAGACATAAATATTTTTTTACATGAAAATAATGTATTTTTATTCCTATTTTATAAATTTTATAAATCATTTATGAATCATCCAAACCCATTAATATATTTTATGGTTTTAAAACCATTTATTAAAGAGAAAGACTCACCTCCACATAATAAGGAGAAATATTTGATTAATTTATTACCTTAGACTTATAAAATATTATGAACCTTTCACATTTGGTAGAAACCTTATGCAAAACCATGGGATGGTTCCTGTTTTGGTTATTTTATTATGTAGAGTCTTAACCTTAAAAAATAATGAGATCCCCCACATTTACTATATAAACCCACCCAATATCTCATTTATATTCACTAAAAATTCTTGGATAAAATCTGTAATATTACCTACACTCTCTAGAGTCCTATAAAGCCCCCCAAATTTCTCATGAATCCCATCCCAATCCTTTGGATTAACATACTCATGTAAGGTATATTTTTTGTCCTCTTTATTCAAGTATCTTCATTACCTTATATTTTATCTTTATTTATATAGGATGTGATATTTTATTTAATTCTGCTTACAGAACAATTATTTTCCAAATTATGAGAGACCCATTTCTCTATCATCAAATCATTTAATGATTTTTTATGTGATTTTTTTTATGCTAGTGAAATTTCACAGTGATTTTGCATGCCAAAAAAATTGTGTAGTGAATACCATACATATTTACATTCAAGTGTATTAAACTTTACACACATAAACCTATTTACATGGAACTTACATGTATTTATTCCCCAATCCTTGACTATGGAATGCAATATGATGATGAATGAATCCATTTTTTATGAACTATGTGGCACACTTAAGCATGAAAATAGAATGAATGTTATGGGTGCTCCAAGAATTATATAGTGCTACAATGAATTGGGTTGTGTTTAGTATCATTAGACATCATGTTGGGATAGGTAGTAAGCATTAATACTTTATGTGACTTTTTCCACCATGAGGTATTGAATATTTATCCTTGACCTATGTTTGTGGTGTAGTGTTTTAAGTTGTTTCCACGTTTCCTGGGATATGATTATCATGTAATATCATGCCTCGTTGTTTATGATTATGATTCATAACATTTTTAGGACCCATTAATATGTCCATTGAATAAAAAATATAACATTATTCCATGTTTATTACCTTACTAGGCTTTATAGGTCACCCCTTTCTTATGTTTATCCCTAGGTTATCCCTTGCTATTTTAAAATCCTGGTAATTTTAGAAGCATGTTAAAGAGTTTTTTAATATTTTTTTATATCCCGTGTTAATGTTGTAATCATATGTACATAATTCCCAAAGACACTAGAATTATTGATCTTTTGAGTTTAATTTTTTGCACTTTAATGTATTAAATCATGTATTAATGTGGAAAATGGAGAAGGGCTGTTGTAGTTGGTATCAAGTGAATAGTTTAGTTATTTTTTGGATTATGATTAAAAAACAATAGATAATGTCTTAGGTATAAGAAAACATCCCTAAATTTTGGTAAGTATAGAGTAATTGGTTTATCAATAAAATACATCCATTTCTAGATATTACTATTGGATGTAGTTATGGAACATATTTTCCAAGGGGTAACAACTCTGACAAGGTGTGTCAAGCCTAACATATTTTATATTAGTATATGAAAACAGGCCTTATTGTTCACGTAGTTTTATAGTCATGGGGGATATTATTTTGTAAATACAAAAGGTCATTTTGAACCATTATTAAGGGAAACAATTCCCATAAGAATATATGTTAGGAAATAAATCATGGATAACATATATTGAGTCCTATAAATAAATACATTAATAAAAATAATCATCCCTAATTTTCCTTTTCTTCTAGAGAGTGGTCGGAAATAGGAGGAATAAGGTAAACAATAAATGTGACGGGAAATGTGATGAATTCCCCCAATGAGATGACCAAAAATATTGGATAAGGAAGAATAAACATCATGATGATACTCTCTCTGTTGAATCTTTTTTTAATATATACATGGATATAAATGAGTACCCAAATTTCTCTAAGAATTAACAAGATAAGGTTGAGTCTTTTATGTGAAAAAAGGACTTGAATTTTAATGGATCATATTATCCCTTAATCATGGAATAATTGATCGACTGCATTGAGAAGATCTTCTCTATCCATTATTGTTATGAACATGAGAAGTTTCTACAGGCTATTTATAACCTGGAGGGAGAACCAAATCAGTTGTGGATATTGATTTAGAATAAAAATCCTGAGGAAGATATCAAATCTATGGGGTGGAAGGAATTCCAAAAAAATCAATAAATATTTTACTCACAGTCACCCTATTAAAATAGAAATGGGTTGCATTTCCCTCAAGGAAGAAGAAAACAAATCTTTTCGGAAGTATGAGGAAAACATCACCAAATATTCATGATAGGCCCCCAACTTTGTTGTTACCCCCTAATTAAAGGATGATCACTTCTTTTGTGGGATAGAACCTAATCTAAAAACATACATGGGGATCCTTTTATTTAATAGCTATGAGGAAACTATCTGATGCTCCTTAAAAGTCGAAATAGAGGTCATAAAATTTTAAGGGAATCATGGGGATATAATGCTGATATATGAGTTTAATTCTTGTGGTCTAATGGAGAAATATAATGATTCAAAAAAATTAAAACATACCCCTTGTAAATGGTGAGAAATGAATCATCTCATAAATTCCATTAGGGGAATGAGGAAATGTTTTAGGTGTGGGAAAAAAGGGCACCCAGCTGACGACTTCCAACTGGAGAAACCCAACGATGTGATAGACGAAAAGAATAATTTAGTCAACCCTCAATGCATTTTTCATTACCACAATTTCAAGGGAAAATGGAAATTTGAAAACAAATTCCCTAAGAAAAAAGTTTTCAAAGATAACAAACAAACTCCACGACAAAAATGGTGATATATTTCTATGACAAGCATTGAGGTGGTTCCTTAAAATAAAATGGAGGCCGATGCACTAGTTATTCATTAAATATTAGTGAATTTACTTTATTTTTCTTGTTTTAAACATTAGTTCATATCATGAATTTTTAGTAGACTTATTCAAACACCAACATAAAAAATACGTATGGCTATTGGTAAAAGCAAAAAATGGCAAAAATATTGCATCCAAATTATATAACTTCCCCCTGTCATAATTTTTGGGATAAAATTCATAGGAAACCATGTAAAATAGAATTTGGTGTAATTTTGATAAATTTTTTGTAAGGATTGAATTTCCCTATACATATCCATCACAAATTTCCACAAAAAGGAAATCACTCTCTATATTGCGAATTGACCCCCGATTCTGTACAAATGAAAATTGGAAGATAAATCTTCTTTACAACCAACATCTCATGAATGTATATTATTTCCCTAAGAGTAAGAATATATTTCTCAAATTATTGATTCTAAGGAAAGAACCATCAATGAAGACATGAATATTATGAGGGAATATAGTGATGTGTTCCCCAAGTAATTTCATAGTCTTCCTCGGAGATGAGAGATTGAATTTTCAATCTATAATATACCTTGGTAGTTTAAATTTTAGAAGACTCTATATATAATGGATTTTGAAGAACATGAGGATCTAAAGAAACAACTATAGGAGATTCTAGTTAAAGGAATCATATGAAAATGTGCTTCACTATGGGGTGCACTGGTCCTTTTTTTCAAGAGAAGGTTGGGTCAATGAGCCTATACATTAATTATTGTGATCTCAACAAGATCATGATAAAGAATATATAGCATATCCCATGTACTGATTAATTCTTCAATCTACTTTTTATAACACAATACTTATCCATGGTTGATCTTTGGTTGGGATATTATCATGTTTGAGTGAATAAGGATGATATCCACATGAATTCTTTTCATAGAAGGTACAAACACTATGAATTCAGAGTAATGCCTTTGGGACTCACTAATGATTTGGTAATATTCATGTACAGGATGAATAGAGTCTTTATATATCTCCATGATATATTTTAATTAGTATTTATATATTATATTCTAATATAATCAAAAACTAAGGATTAGAATGTGTAGAATTTTGACAATGTGCTAAAAACCTTGTGAATGGAAAATATTTACACAAAGTAAAGAAATTTTCTGGTTGAAGGATGTCTCATTCATGTAGAATATCATCATATGTAATGGGATATATGTGGAACCTTAAAATATAGAATAAATTTATGGATGAACAAGGCCAACAACTGTGATATAAATCCATAGTTTCTGTGGGTTTTTAGGTTTTATCGTTGGTTTGTGAGAAATTTATCCCAATTGTCATACCCTCTAACCAAGCTACCTCATAAGGAAGTAAATTTTTATTGTAATGATTAATTTGAATAGGTATTTAAGGAATTTAAAGTTAGTCTTATCACACGAATCATGTTTAGAATACCCACATGTGGAGTGTTTTTCATGGTATTCAATAATTATTTGAAGAAGGGCTTGGGTTGTGTATTAATGGAGAATGAAAAAATCATAGATTATGTTTCAAAGATGTTGAGATTTCTTGAATAGAACTAACCAACACATGATCAGGATTGGGATGTAGTGATAATAGCTTTGAAAATACTACAACACTATCTCATTAGGGAGAAGTGAGAGATATATATGGAGAAAAAAAATCCAAAAGTATATATTCTCAAAGAAAGATCGGAATATGTGTTAGTGAATATGGTTCGTGCTAATAAAATAAAATGACTACTCAATTAACCACCATCCTACTAATGAAATTATAGTGGTAGAAGCTCTATGTAGATAGGACCCAACAATTCTATCATTGATGTAAATTGAGATGGATCAGATCTTTCAATATTTGAAAAGGATGGACTAGAGAATCAAAAAGGAAGGAACATCATCAACCCTTTCATAAATGATTCTTTAATCTACTATTATAGAAAGGATAAATGATTCTTAGAGAAAATATTTTGGAATTTTGATGAAAGTGGAAACTATAAGAAATTGAAACTCCATGTATTTATATGACAATGAAGTAGGTGTTGTGAGATTTGGGTTGTAAGAACTAAGATCTTCATTTCTAGTATAGATATTGATTCCAGGTGTTTTGTGAAAAAAGGGGAGCATTTTTAAATTTTAGGAGTACATGTTGTGTACCCAGTTTCTGTGGGTAGCCGTGTATAGGCCATGTAATAGTTGAGTACCTGGCCGTTTCGGGGACCTGGATACCACCTAATGCGGGGGAACATTGAGTCATGTACACAATGTATACTTTAAACGAAAATTCCATGTGATTTTATATTTATTTAACATGTCATACTAGGGTGACATCTCATACCCATAAATGTCTTCTTCTAACATTGTTTCCTTTAGGAGCGGCTGAGAGCGACGATTCTTCTCTACAGCTTCTCCTCCGGATTTCTTATTTGTCTTGAGTTATTCAAGGTTGAACATTTTTGACATTTTTAAAGATCTACTTTGTTATAGATCTATTCAAAGGCTAAGGTTCAACTATATCGATCATACAACTTCATGGTAGGTGGTTTATTTCCTTTCTTTCGTTGTCTTTGAGTTTTATATGACAAATTTCCAATTACCCATGTTTCAGTTATTTCTTGTTAAAGAAATTGAACCCTGTTTTATCTTCCTTATATTGATTTTTGGATTCAGGGTTGATTGATGTGATATTATATGGAATTTCCTATTTAAGGAACACCCCATGGGTGATTTTCCTTGTTTGATTGGTTATGGATGTTTGGTCCAGGTTTCCTATGAGTTAGACCTTTTTTCCTTGACTTTATTGATAGGATAGAACCGATTTTATTTTTATTCCTATTAAATTCTTATGATATTAATTGTACTTTTTTATCCATGTAGTAGTTGAGATTACATTCAGCTACTTGACATTGTTTATGCATGATTGAATTTCATAGGGCTGTGAGAACATAGTGTAGTAAGACCATAGGTGGAATTGATGGTGAGTGCTTCCTCAGACTGTCTTTTAAATATTTCATGCTATGAGGCCATGGGGGGGATTAATGGAGAATGCTCCCTCATAGTGTATATAGTTTACATTATGAGACCACATGGGTAATTTAAATTGGGTGCTTCCCCAGAGTGTTTATAGTTATTTAGGAAATACAATAGAAGGAAATTATGGTTAGTGCTTCCTCAGAGTGCCTTTCCCTTTTATTGCATTACGTGTCTAGATGGGTTAGACTATGTGAGATACCAAAAGGGTTAAAATAAATATTAAATGTTTTGGTGACTAGCCTTCCAAGACAAAGCCCAATCATTCATTCGGTTCTGTTAGGTAGTATTTTGAGAAACATATTTCTGATACTTGATTAAATGATGATCATTAATTTCTAATGAATGTAAATGGAATCTATAGGATTGATTAATTTTTTTTAATCCTACTTTCATTGATTAATTTCAATTATTACCTATTATATATACTCAGTGATATTTACGCATAGATCTTATTGTTGTTGGTTACTGGGAATCATCACAAACCTTGTCTGGGCCATACTTTTAGAACAAAACAGATGACATGGTTGTAGGTTTAGATAAGGTAAAGTCCCCTATGTCATCAGGTACTTGATTATTGTAGAGATAGAGAGCCCGGGACCAAGATGAGGCTTGAGATGTTTTTGGAGTTTAATTAGTTTCTTTTGAACTCTATTTTAGTACTCTATTTCCAGAATTGTGACTTTTTTTACTATTTTCCTAAACATATGTGACATTAATCATTTATATATATGCTCCATTGGTTTATTCATTTTTATTCAACCACTTTTTACTTATTGTATGATATTACTGCTTCCTCTACTGTTTATTATTTGTTATTCTGCTGTGCATACTCTACCAATGATGGAATAGTTTCCCCACTATCACACCCAAGACCCTCACTGCTAGTCGACAACCTCCGGAGTTCGGGGAAATTCCCTTGATACCATGTGACCCACTGGTTACTGGGCACCTTTGAGCGGCACTTGGTTCTGGGGAATTACAATGTTGCATCAAAGGGATTTCTCTTTTCTTCTTTGACTTATAGTTTGGATCCTATAGATAGAGATATGAAGGAATAGGTAGTTGGTAATACGTTTTTCTCAAGAGTAGCTAAGCCCTGTACAGTGAAAATCCATGTAAACTTTAATATTTAAAATTTTCTAGTTTTTCTGTTTTAAAAGTTGATTTGATTTAACCATTGGGTGATTATCTTGTTTTGTGTTGTCATCGTTGATGTTATTGAGGTTCTATTTCTATTATAACCTGATGATATGAGGGTATTCCCTCTCATGTTTCATATATGTATCTTCTAGAGATCACATTCCATGAATTCATATAATTCTATTTAGGTTCTATTACTGGTTGGGTGTTTTTTTGATAGATTCTGACCAAGATATGAATGTTTTTGTGATAGATGACTTGATAGAATACCTAATATTTTGATAGGGTATTGGGAAATTTAAGGATTCATTTGAATGGGTTCCAAACTTTGGTCCTGAGGTGTTATGGTCCCTCATGGATTAGAATTTGGTGGATCATGTGATTGATTTCACAATTGTACTTTTTGATATACATGATTATGATGAAAAGCATTGATTTGTGGGGAGTATGGGCCTCCACATTTCATAATTTGGCACTATAATGCTTGTTTTAGTGTTTTTATGGGGTTCTATTGTTGTTTCTAAGGCTTACTGTCTGGAAAAACCCAGAATAAATAGTATGTGATGATGAATACACACTATGTGCTCTTATGTTCCAAAAGAAACAACATTTTCTTAAGAACATTCCATGTATTGTATGTACATTTCATGTAGTCTTTAACTGTGTGACTAACTATGTGGGTAGAGACACGGGGTTAGGAAATATTTAGTGGAACACACCGTGTACTAGGAGTACACTCCATGTAGTGGGAGTACATTTTGTGTACTGGGAGTACACGCCGTGTACTAGGAGTACACGGCGTGTTGTAGGGACCATGTATCCGGCCATGTGACTAACAACACTAGTGGATGAACTTCGGGTAGTACATGTCATGTGGGAGTTGACCTTGTCTTCAGCCATGTGACTAATGACATGGGTGGTTATAACATAAGGGGTACAAGACATGTCTAGGTTGAACATGCCATGTCGAGTTACCCAAGAATGAATTGTGTGTTTAACTGTGTTGAGGGACTCAGGCAGGGGGAAAATGATTCAAGTACATGTCATGTATCAAGGAGAACATGACGTCTCTTTGCTTGTTATATGACCAGGTTTGGGATAGGTACACACCATGTTAAAAACCTAAGGGAACACGCCGTGGGGAGTGTATACACACCATATAACCCTATTTTGTAAAACATGATGTTTTCCTTGTCTCATTTCATTCTTTCACATCAAAGTTTTAGTCCTTGATAATAATTAATTGAGGTGTGTGATTGACATTATAGAGTCATTCCACAGATATGTCCTTCGGTTGTACTCCAAATAAAGGGAAATGATAAGACATAAAAAATGGTAGATCATTGACTACCATTATATCCTCTTATCGTGCATTCCTTGGAACTAGTAGTTATATAGGACATAGGTGCTGATGCAAAGTTCCAAGAAGGATTCATGAGGATGATGTAGACATTCCAGGGAGCACCGCATCCTTCCCCATCTATGGAAGAGTTGATGTGGGTTTTTTAGCAGCAGTATCCTCCCACATTTTCAACAGATGGAGGACTTCAGGCTGCAAAGTCATGGTTTGAATCCATGTTGTCTATCTTTGTGAATCTCAAGACACATAAAGATAGGAAGGTGAGGGTAACCACATAAATGCTTCAAGATTCCCTAAGAGATAGTGGGATGTGATACCATAGGTAGGATGCCAACAGGTTATGTCTTAGGATGAGTTCGATCAGACCCTCTATTACTACTTCTACCCGGTGACCTTGTGGTCCGACTGAGCCCAATAGTTGATGAGTTTGGATCCGGGTACTTTCCTAGTTATATTGTATTCTTCTGCTGTAACTGAGCTTCAGGGCTTCACACCCATTCTAGGGGTTGATGAGTAAGTTTAGGGGAGGAAGTTTTGAGGATAGTCTCATACATGACATCCGATATTTGGTGAACATCTTTAGGTTGACTTTTATATCATCTATCGTCAACCAGACGATGATCACCAAGTGTAACCTAAGGGAATATATAGCTATGGGCAAGGGAGGTTCAGAATACAGAGTTATTACTCTTCCGATAGATAGTAGTATGTTCCACTGGGAGTCTACATGTGGAGATCCGAGTAGTCAGGATTTTCCTTCATGTATCTAGGTGGTGTGCTACCAGTGTGGGAAGGGAGGACAGAAGAAACCATAGTGCCAGAGAGATCCAGTTGAGTGCCAATCTTGTGGAAAGATGTGAAATCTAGTGAATTTTGTCAACTACTGCCTTCTAGAAGATAGAGAGGAAGGATCTGTTTAGACTCCTCGTATCGGAGTAGGACCACCTGTTACACATCTGACTAGGGCTAGAGTTCTCTAGGCCGTTCTGGAAAAGGTGGAGGTCGTGGTCGCAGTGGTAAGACCCAATGTTATCGACATCCAAACAGAGGATCTTCTTAGGGATCATAGACAACGTCACATGGCCATGGAGTAGGTTAGTCTTTTGCACTGGAGCAGATCCAATAGGATCAGGATACTAAACCCTCTACCGTTAGAGGTACAATTTTGGTTGCCTTAGTTTTAGCTTCTACTCTTTTTGAAACAGGGGTTTACCATAGATTTATATATGTGCCTATTTTGGAGAGCCTTGGGCTCTGTATCTTTACTTTTGTTGATATATTGACATTGGACACTCTGTTGGGGAATAGAAGAGACAATGTATATCAGTTCAAGGAGTTACCTCTTGAGGATGGTGGGTGTCGGTTATTATGGGACCTTTATGTCTTAGAGAGGACGAGTTATGACATCATTCATGGAATGTACTGTTTATTTCCCTTCCAAATAGTTGTAGATTTCTATCACTGTAGGTTGAGTTTCACAGCACTAGAAGGAATATTGTTTATACATAAGGGATAATGTGATGTCTTGGTATGTAGAGATGGTCCCGAACATCATGAGATGAGTGGTATTATAACCCATATTTATAGACTATATTTGGATGACTAGGAAACTTCACATATAGAATTTTCTACAGTGTTCAATCATTTTAGTGATGTCTTTCTTGATAAATTTTTATGTTTTCCTATGGAGTAGAAGGTAGGCTTTTCTATTGAGCTGGTGACAAGGGTATCACCAGTGTTCATTCTTCCTTATAGTATGGCTACACTAGAGTTACAAGAGCTCAAGAAGTAGTTAGATGAGTAATAGGAAAATGGATTCATCTGACCCAGTACTTCTCCTTGGGGTTCACCTATCATTTTTGGAAAGAAATAAGACTATACCCTCAGATATTATGTGGATTTTTTGAATTTGAACTTGTTGACTATCAAGAACCAATATCCTTTTCCGAATGTTGATGGTCTCTTTGATCACCATTGTGGAGCCCGTGTGTTCTCGAAGATTTAATTGAGATCAAGTTATCATCAATTTCATGTTATATCATCAGATATACCTCTTATAGCCTTTCAGAGGAGGTATGGTCTATACGAGTATGTGGTTATGCCATTCGGCCTCACGAACATGCCTATCATTTTTATAAAACTAATGAACTGAGTGTTCCATCCATACTTTGACTCCTTTCTGGTTGCTTTCATGGATGATATCTTGGTGTACCCTCACACTCTACACGACCATGCCACACATATGGAGATCATTTTTAGTACTCTAAGAGAGAATATTTTATATGCTAAGCTCTAAAAATCCTACTTTTGGATTCACATGATTCATTTTTGGGTCTTTTTATCTCAAATAAAACAGTGTCAGTGGACCCATAGAATGTGAGAGTAGTAGTTTTCTCAGAATAGCCATGGAATTTCTTTGAGGTATAGAGTTTTCTGGGACTGGTTGGTTACTATAGACATTTTATATAAGAGATTACATGCTTATCAGTGCCAATAATGTGCCTGACTAAGGGTGTAAAGTACTCGTGGATAGATTCTTGTGAGTAAGCCCTTCAAGTGCTAAAAAAGTGGTTGACTTAATCACCAATACTAGTTTTTCCAAAGCTGGGAAAGAGTTACATCATTTACTATGATGCATCCGATATCAGGCTAGGATCAGTGCTTATATAGGGGGAAGGATTCATTGCATATGGGTGTTGACAGTTGAGGCCACATGAGAGGAATTACCCAACACACAATCTCATGTTGGTGGAAGTTGTTCATGCCTTGTGCTATTGAAGACATTACCTTTTGGGAGAGAATTTTGTGGTGTACACTGACCAAAAAAGTCTCAAGTATATCTTTACCTAGCATGGTCTAAATTTGAGACTGCGAAGGTGGGTTGAGTACCTTCAGTCCTTTGAATTTGACCTTGCCTGCGCTCCAGGGAAAGGCATCATAGTTGCTGATGCGTTAAGCAGGAAGGACTTAAATTCATGTAGTTTATGACGCTAGTAGTGAGTGGAAGATTATGGCTATGTTATCTAAGATGCATTTGGTGGTTCATGATAGACAGGGGAAGACATTTCTTTCTTCTATAGCTGTTACCTCTACTCTACTTGATCGAGTGTGAATGTTGTAGGTATCAGATTTCGAAGGCCAAGTCCTATTAGAGAGTGTGTCAGAAGAGGACCCTACTCCTGGGTGGACTATTGGCGAGGATGAGGTCTTTCAATTTCATGGATACATATGGGTGTCAGTGTACCTATGTAAGGAGCTGATGTGAGACTTTCATACTTCATATTGGGAAGTTCATTCTAGTGACACCATGTTGTATCGTGATCTACACTTTTAGTATTGGTGGTCAGGAATGAAGAGAGATGTTCTTTGTTTTGTGATGTGATATTCCACCTATCAGTAGGTGAAGGCGGACCATCAATGACCAATATGGATGGTAAATAAGTATTCCCAAGTGGAAGCAGAATGATGTCGAGATGGATTTTGTGACAGGTTTACCGAGGTCACATCAAGAGAATGATGTAATTTGGGTTTTTTTGAAAGGATTGTAAATGTTTTCCACTTATTACTGATCAAATATACGTTCAATGTTGATGAGATTGGTAGGTCTTACATCCAAGAGATTGTACGTTTTCATGGGTTTAGGCACTCTATCGTTTCAGACAGTGATGTCCAGATTACTTAATGTTTCATGCAAGGGCTACAAGAGGCTTTGGGTACACAGGTACTTTTGAGTACACCATACCATCCCCATATATATGACCAACCATAGAGGACAATTCAGCTTCTTGAGGACATCCTTAGAGAATTCGTTCTAGATTTTGGATGTTAGGGGGAGAAGAACATACCTCTGGTGGAGTTTTCCTACAAAAATAATTTTTAGGAAACTATTCAGACATAACCGTATGAGGCTTTGTATGGTAGTCCATGCCGATCACCCCTATGTTGGTTGAAGGTAGGAGGGGCATCTATGTTGGGACCTCATCTGGTCTTGGAGACCACCGAGTAGGTGGAGTTGATTCAAATGAGTATGGCTACTACACAGTCGGGGTAGAAGTCTTATGTTGATTGACAGAGGCAACATTTGGAGTTCGAGGTCAGAGATTAGGTTTTCCTTTGTGTCACACCATGGTTAGAAAAAATGAGGACTAAGAGATGTGTGAAGCTTTGACCTAGATACATTGGGCCTTTTTTGTTTTGGAGAGATTCAAGCTGGTTTCTTACTGGTTGTAGTTACCTCAAAGGTACCATGCTATGCACAACGTCTTCCATGTTTCTAACCTACATCATTACTTCTCAGACCCATCTCATGTTTTTTAACCCAAGTAGGTTTATTTGGACGTAGAAACATCGTTCAATGAGTATCACATCCTGATTTTGATCTCAGGGTGACGGTTATCTATGTTTGGTATGTTCCTCTAGTATGGGTGATTTGGTAACACATACTAGTAAAGGATGAGAATTGGGAGAGGGAGGTTGATGTGAGATCGTAGGGGTCATATTTGTTTGAGTATTATTCTTCTTCAACAAATATTTAAGGAAATTTGGGGAAAAATATTTTTAAGTGGGGATGTTTTTAAGAACACAGATATTCATTTCAGGTATGGATATTAATTTGAGGTGTTTTTGAGAAAAGGGGAGTTTTTTTGGGAAATTTTAGGAGTACACACCGTGTACTAGAGAGTACATTCCATGTACTTAGTTTTCATAGGTAGCCATGTACAAGCCATGTAATAGTCGAGTACATTTCCATGTGGGGGACATGGAGACAACATAATTTTGGGGCCAGTTGAGGCATGTATATGTTGTGTACATTAAGTAAACATGTCGTGTACTTTTATTTTTATTTTATTAGTTGGACCGGGGTCATGTCTCATACCCAGAAACATCTTCTTTTAACCTTGTTTCATTAATGTATGGCTGAGAGTGAACTTTATTCTCTAAGCCACTGATCCATCATTTGTTCCCCGAATCAAACTCTGGAAGGTGTGTTGGAATCCCATTAGTGAATCCTTCATTCTTCTAGAGCCTCTCCTCCTAATTTCTTCCCTCTCTCGAGTTATTCAAGGTTGAATGATTTGATGTTTTTGTAGATATACGACGTTCTAGGTTGATTTAAAGGCCGACCCTCAACTACAATGATCATACAATGTCAAGGTAGGTGGTTTGTTTCCTTTCATTCGTTCTCTTTGAGTTTTATATGACAAAGTGTCGATTACCCAACCTTTGGGTATTTCAGGTTATGGAAATTGAAACCAATTTTATTTGCCTTATATTTATTGTTTTATTAAGGGTTTATTGATGTGATATTATGTGTAATTTTATGTTTAAGGAACACCCCATGGATGAATTTTCTTGTTTGAATGATTAGGTCCATTTGGTTAAGGTTCCCTATGAGGCAGAGCTTGTTTCCTTTCCTTTCTTGATAAAATGGAACTGATTTTAGTTTTCTTCTTATTAGACGCATTGAATATGCATTGAATTTATTTATCCATGTAGTAGTTGAGATTACTTTTGGATTCTTGATATATTTTACACTTGATTGAATGGAATAGATCTGCGATAACCTGGTGTAGTTAGACCACAAGGGGAATTGATGGTGATTGCTTCCTCAGAGTGTATGTTATATATTTCATGCTACAAGACCAAGGGGGTTGACGATGAGTTCCCCCTTAGATTGTCTATAGTTTACGTTACGAAACCACATGGTGAATTAATGTTGCGTTCTTCCCTAGAGAGTATGTAGTTATTTAGGAATGACCATAGGGGGAATTGACCATGAGTTCTTCCTCAGAGTTTCTTTGCATTTTTGTTTAATTACTTGTCCATAGGGGTTAGAATGTGTGAGCTACCCAGAGGGTTAGCATAAATATTGAATTTTTGTGATGCGTCTGCCAAGCCAAAGCAGAATCTTAGATTCGGTCGTATTAGGTTATTTTATGAGATACCTATTTTTGATACTTGATTAAATGATGAACATTAAATGTTAATGAATGTAAATTGAAACTATAGGATTAGTTACTTTGGTTTACACCTAGTTTATTTGTTGAATTTAAATTATTACCTGCTATATGTACTGACATACATTTAGGCACAGATCATGTGGTGGTTGCCTACTGAGATTCATCTCCCACCATGTTTTGGTCATGATTTTGGACCCAAACAGATTACATAGCTTCAGGTTTAGATAAGGGAAAGAAACCTTAATCATTAGGTACTTTATTGCTATGGAGCTGGAGAGCATGGGACCAATCTGAGTCTTGAGATGCTGTTGGAGTTTTTTTACACTTTTTTTGTTCTGTATTTCTGGAATTTTGACTTGTTTGTCTATTTTCCTAAACATGTGTGACATACATCATTTATATATGTGCTCTAGTTTATTTATTTTCAGTCTTTAACTATATACTTCTTATATGGTATTACTGCTTCCACTAATGTTTATTTTCTATTATTCCACTTTGAATACTATACCCATGAGGGAATTGTATTCCCACTATCACGACTAAGGCCCTCACTGCTAGTTAGAAGGCTTTTGCGTTTTCGGAAATGCACTTAAGGCCATGTGACCCACCGGTTACGGGGCACCATTGGGCGGTACTTGGATCCAGGACATTACAAAGTGATATCAAAGGGAAGGTTCTTTTCTTCTATTAATGTCTATTTGGAGCCTATAGACAGGGATAAGAAGGAATAGGTAGTTTTTAATAAGATATTCCATGGAGTAGCTAACCCATGTATAGGGAAAATACAAGTTACCTAGAATACATCAATTTTTATTATTTTTCAATTATAACCACGGATTTGATTTCACCATTGGGCGATTCATATTTTTTGTTATGTTATCATAAGTTTTATTGAGGTTCTGTTTCTTTTTCAACCCGATGAGATGAGGGTATTCCATCTCATGCATCATATAGGCACTTGCTAGATATCACATTCCATGCATTCCTGACATTTCATTTAGGGTGAATTACTGATTTCATGTAGTTGTGATAGATGTTGTGCTAGATATTAATGTTGTTGTGATGAATTCCTTGATAGAATACCTTCTGTTTTGATAGGGTATTCGGAAATTTAATGTTTCATTTGAATGGGTTCCAAACATTGGTCCATGAGTTGTTATAGGCCCTCATAGATTGCAATTTGGTGGATAATGTGATTGATTTCACTATTATAATTTGTGATATAAATGATTATGATTCAATGATTTTATTTTTTGGGAGTATGAGCCTCCACATATTGGAATATGGCACATTAATTCTTGTTTCAGTTTTTTTATGGGGTTTCAGAGTAGTTTCTAAGGCTTACTGTCTAGAAAACCCTAGAATACATGGTGTGATGATGATGAATACATGCCATGTGTTCTTCTTTTGTGGAAGAAACAACTATTCTTAAGTACACACTGTTTATTTTATGTACACACAATGTATTCTTTTACCCTGTGACTGACTATGTGGGAAGAGACACGAGGTTAGGAAATGTTTGGTGGAACACACAATGTAATGGATATACATGCTGGGTTGTAGAAACCGTGTATCTAGATGTGTGACTAATGACATGAGTGGATGAACTTTGGGTAGTACACACCATGTCTAGAGTGAACACTCTATGTGGGAGTCGACTGTATATCAAGCCGTGTGACTAACGACAAATTTTGTTATAAACAAAGGGGTACATGCCATGTCTAGGGTTAACACACCATGTAGAGTTACCCAGGAAGAAATAGTGGGTTTATCCATGTAGAGGAACTCGGTAAGGGGGAATATGATTCAAGTACACTACATGTCTGAAGGAGAACATGTCTTTTGTTTGGGTGTTATATGACAAGGTTTGGCAGAGGAACATGCCATGTTAAAAACCTAAGGGAACACACCGTATAGAGTTCATACACGTCGTGTAACCTTGTTTTTTTAAACATGATGTTTTCCTTCTCCTTTTACGATCTCGAAATTATATGTTTGGGTCCTTGATAATCTTGAACTAAGGTGTGTGATTGACCTTGCAGAGTCATTACACCAAGATGTCCTTAGGTTGTACGCCTACAGGGCAACGATCAGACACCAGAAATGGTATACCATGGACAACCAGCAGATCCTCCTATCATGCATATCTCATAACTAGTGGTTATATCGATCATAGGTGCTAATGAAAAATTATGAGAAGGAGTCATGGTGATGATGCATACCTTACATAGAGCAACACATCCTTCCCCATCTATGGAAGAGTTAACGCGGGTTTCTCACCAGTATCATCCTCCTACTTTCTTAGGGTATAGAGGACCTCCAGTTACAGATTCATGGTTAGAATCCATTCTATCTGTCTTTGAGAGTCTTGAGATGCGTTCAGAGAGGAGGGTTAATCTCCCCATGTACATTCTTCAAGATTACTCTAAGAGATTGTGGGATGTGGTATCCTAGGTGAGACGATAATAGGTTGTGGCTTGGGATGAGTTATAGAAGACCTTCTTTGACTACTTCTACCCAATGACATTGAGGGCCTATTGAACCTAAGATTTCCTGAGTCTGGAGTAGGGTACTCTCTCAGTCAGGGAGTATTCTTTTCGCTTCACAGAGCTATGCTGATTCACACCCATTCTGGGGGTGATGAGTTATTTTTGGTGAGAAACATTGTGGATGGTCTGAGACATGACATTCGATCTCAAGTGAACGTCTTCAGGTTGACTTCCATATATTCTATAGTCAACCAGACACTGATCACTGAGCAAAACATGAGGGATTCTAGAGATATGGTCCAGGGTAGTTTAGAATCTAGAGTCGGTACTCTTTTGACTAACAGCAGGAAGTGATGTGTGGAGTCTACATGTAGATATCTGAGTTGGCGGGATATTAATTCAGGTAGCCAGGTGTTGTGATACCAATGCGGGAAGGGAGCCCATAAGAAATCTCAGTTATTGAGAGACCTAGTTGAGTGCCTATCTTGTGGAAGGATGGGATATATTCAGCATTTCTGAAACAACCTCCTTCCAGCAGCTAGTTAGGGAGGATGTATTTTGACTCCTCGTACCGGAGTAGAACCACCACTTCCACAACAGACTGGTGGCCAGAGTTCTTTAGACCGTTCTAGCCGAGTTGGTGGTCATGGGCATAGTGGTCAGACACATGGTTTTTGATATCTGTAGGGAGGATCTGGTCAAGGATCATAGATTGATTCATAGGGACATGGTGTAGGTCATGATTTTGTGATGGAGCACACCCTACAAGAGCAGGATCCCAGACCCTCTACGGTTAGAGGTACGATTTTTGTGTAATAAGTTTTAGCTTCTGCTCTTTTTTGATACAGGGGCTTCCGAAAGATTTATATATGTTCCTATTATGGAGTACCTTGTGATCTATATATTTATTTATGATGGTATCTTGAAACTGGACACTCCGTTGGGTACTAGAATGACTAGTGTACATATGTTCAAGGAGTTCCCTCTTAAGGTTGGTGGGTCTCACTTTTCATGAGACCATTAGGTATTATAGATTATGGGTTATGACATCCTTATCAAAATGGATTGTTTAGTTTCCCTCTAATCCGTTGTCGATTTATATTAATTTAGGGTGAGTTTCACATCACCAGAAGGAGGATTATTTCTCCATAAGAACAAATCGGATGTCCAGAAGAGAAGAGCTGGACCCGAGCATCACATGTTGAGAGGTGCTACCAACCAGGTATCTATTATGTATCTGGATGACCAGGGGACATCACAGATGGAATTTCCTCTAGTGGTCAATCATTTCAAGAATGTCTTTCCAGATGAATTTTTAGGTTTTCCTCTAGAGTTAGAGGTAGACTTTTATATTGAGCTTGTGCCAGGGGTTGCACTAGTGTCCATTAATCCTTATAGGATGGCTACACCAGAGTTGTAGGAGATCAATTAGTAGTTATAGAAGTTACAAGAAAGGGGCTTCATTCGACCCAGTACTTCTCCTTGGGGTTCGCCTGTCTTGTTTGCAAAAAAGGCATACAATACCTTCAGAATTTGTGTGGATTATCAGATGTTGAACCAGTAGAATGTCAAGAATTGATATCCCTTTTCAAGGATTGATGATATCTTTGATCAGCTTGGAGGTGCCCGGGTGTTCTCAATGATTTACTTGAGATCTGGCTATCATCAGTTGGGTATTAGAACATCATATATACCCTTTATAACATTTTGTAAAAGGTATGGTCTATACGAGTATGTGGTTATGCCATTCAGTCTCATGAACATGCCTACCATTTTATGGCACTGATGAACCGAGAGTTCCATCCAAACAAAGACTCATTTTTTGTTTTTTTTTGGATGATATCTTAGTGTACTCTTACAGTTCACAAGACCATTCCACACATCTTGATATTGTTTTTATTACACTAAGAGAGCATGAGTTACATGTTATGCTCTCAAAATACCTGTTTTGGATGGAACAGATTCAATTTTTGTGTCCTGTTATCTCTGAGGTAGGAGTGACAGTGGAACCAGAGAATGTGATGGCATTAGTTTCGTGGGAGAAGCTGAGGAATGTATTTAAGGTACAATGTTTTATAGAGCTGGCTAGTTACTACATGAGTTTTATATAATACTTCTAATGCTTAGTAGCACCACTAATAGGCCTGAATAAGAAGGTTTTGATATATTCATGGACATATTCTTGTGATTCAACCTTTTAAGAGATGAAATGGAGGTTGACACAACATCGATACTAGTTTTTTCAGAGCTGTGAAAGAGTTACACTATTTACTATGATGCATCAGGCATCGGGCTAGAAGTAGTGCTTACGCAGGGGGAAGGAGTCATTGCATATGAGTTTTGTCAGTTGAGACCACATGAGAGTAATTACCCGACACACGATCTCGAGATGGCCACAATTTTTCATTCCATGCACTTTTAGAGACATTACCATATGTGATATAATTTTTATGTGTACACCATCCAAAAAAGTATCTAGTATATCTTTACCATGTGTGATCCAAATTTGAGACAACGAAGGTTGGTTGTGTACCTTCAGTCCTTTGACATTGAGCTTGCCTACATGCATGGGATAGAAAATGCAATGGATGATGTGTTGAGAAGGATGACTGAGATTCATGAAGTTCAAGTGGCCAATAGTGAGTGGAAGCTTATGGCTCTGTTCATTGAGATGCATTTCGAGGTGCATGACAGACATGGGAAGATGTTTTTTTCTTATGAAGTTATTACCTCTACTCTAGTTGATCAAGTGTGAATGAGGAAACTATCAGATTCCAAAGGCCTAGTTCTACTAGACAGTGTGTCAGAAGAGGACCCTACTCCTGGGTGGACCATATGAGAGGATGAGGTATTGCACTTTCATGGATGTGTATGGTTGTCAGCGATCCTACGCGAGGTAATTATGTGAGACTTTAATACTTTATCTTGGGAAGTTCATCTAGGTGTCACCAAGATGTGTCGTGATTTACACCCTCAGTATTGGTGTCTAGGAATTAAGAGATATGTTTCGAGGTTTGTGATAAGATGTTATACCTATCAATAGGTGAAGTCAAAGCATTAGTGACTAGTAGGGATGTTCCAGTAGTTACCCATTCCCGAGTGGAAGTGGAATGATGTCACGATGGATTTCGTGATTGGTTTACCGTGGGCACCTCAAGGGAATGATGCATTTTGTGTTTTTTTTATAGAATCATGATGGTTTCACAATTCTTACCAATCAAGGAGCCCCTTAGTGTTGATTATCTGGGAAGGTTGTACATCAGAGAGATTGTATGTTTTCATGGGGTTCCATACTCTATCGTTTCAGACAGGGATGCCTTCTTTAATTCATTTTTCTGGCAAGGGATATATATAGTTTGGGTACATAGGTACTTATAGGTATAGATTTCCATCCTCAGATATATGTCCAGTCATAGTGCACGATTCAGGTGCTAGAGGACATGCTTCGAAAATGTGTCATAAATTTTGTAGGTTCATGGGAGAAGCACATACCTCTGGTGGAGTTTTCCTACAATAATAGTTTTTGGGAAACTATTCAGATGGCACAATATTAGGCTTTGTATGGAAGGCCATGATTATCACCCCTATGTTTTCTAGAGGTAGAAGAGATAGCTATACTTGGACCTCATCTTTTCTAGGAGACATCAGAGCTAGTATAGTTTATTCAAAAGCAGATGGTTACTACACAGTCTTGGAAGAAGTCTTATGCTGATCGAAGAATATGACCTTTAGATTTTGACACCAGATATCAGGTTTTCATACGTGTCACACTGAGTATGGGACACATGAGGTTTAGGAGAGAATTAACGATTTCAGTTAGATACGTCAGGACTTTTGAGGTTTTGGAGAGAGTCGGGATGGTTGCCTATCAGTTGTAGTTACCTTATAGTTACTGGGCTATGAAAGACGTCTTATACGTTTGTTATCTACATTGTTACTTCTCATAATCGTCTTATGTTTTTTATCCTAAGGAGTTTGGGTTGAAGGTGGATGCATCTTTTGAGGACCATCCAATTTGGATTGTTGATTTCAGCGTGAATGTTCTACATGGCCAGTCTTTTCTTCTGGTATTGGTGTTATGGCAGCACAAGCGAGTACACGATGAGACATAGGAGAGGGAGGTCGATGTGTGATCACAGCGGCCGGATCTGTTCATGGATTCTTCATCTTCACCACCTTGTTAAGGAAATTTGGGGATGTGTTTCTTTAAAGGGGAAGTTTTTAAGTACCTGAATCATTTCATGTATGGATCTAGATTTCAGGTGTTTTTGAGAAAAAAGTAATTTTTGGAAATTTTAGGAGTACACATGATGTACTTCAGAGTACACACCGTGTACCCAGTTTCCAATGGTAGCCATTTACATTCTGTTTAAATGATGAGTACATAGCTATGTGGGGATAATGAAACCATTACCCATACTTAAATGTAAATCGGAAAACGTCACCATGGTCAATGTCACCAATCTTCCAAATACATCAAGAACTAAAAATGGAACATGGTTTATAGTGGATAATCTTATAAATGTTGTTCACTTCATTGAGATTTTATAGGCTTTATCACTCAATCAACATGCATGGATATACATTGAAGAACTGGTGAGTCTATATGGAACACCACTTTCAAATTTTTTTGATCGAGATCCATGATTGACCACTATGTTCTAGAAGTTTCTAAAACATTATTTGAATGATGAGTTAAACTTAATAATATTTATCACCCTCAAAATAATTTCCAATCTAATTGGACTATCCTAACAAAGATGAAATGTTAAGAGAATTCTCAATTGACTTCAAAGGAGGATGAAACCAACATATTTCTCTAGTTGTGTTCTCTTACAACTACAATATCTACTCAAGCATTCAAATGGGTTCATATAAATCAATTTATGGGAAGAGAGGTATAACACCAACATGATGTGTTGAATTAGGGGAGTTAAAATAGCTAGGTCATGAAATAGTTGAGGAAATGGTGGAAAAGGTTAAGATCATTTAACATTAAAACAATGATGCTCAGAGTAAATAGAAGAGAAATGATGATACAATTCAACGAGGCCTAACGTTTGTTTTTGAAGACATAATATTCCTCCAAATATCTCCATGGAAAAATATGATGAGATTTGGGAATAAGGGAATGCTTAGTCCATGATACATCGACCCCTTTGACATCCTTGATCACATAAGAGCGATGCCCTATTGACTTTCACTCCCACCAAACCTATATATAATTTACATGATGCATTCAATGTATCCCTATTGAGAAAGTTCTTACCATACACTAAAATGTACAAAATCCATAGCTGGTACCATTAAATAATTATATTTCCTATGAAGAGAATCTGGTAAAGATCATATACTGTAGAAAAATAGTTTGATGAAATAAGACAATACAGCTTGTCAAAGTGATGTGGAGAAACTAAAAGTTTGAATAAGAAACATGGGAACTGGAGGAGGTGATGAAACAGAGTTTCCCTCAGATGTTCTAGTGTAGGAAAAGTAAATTTCAAAGGCGAAATTTCATAAGGGGAAAATATTGTAATGACCTGAATGGTTATAAATAAAATTCCAATTACAATTTATTAAAATGTATTATTATTAAATATGGTTATAGAAAACACATAAAATTATTTTGTTTTTTTTATATCCTATCATATTTAATTAAACATTAAGAATCATTGATGTTGATAATATACCCATTGAATAGTGATCACATGATTAGTATAAATATAGGATTTGAATAAATCCAATTGATACAATAAAAATGAATATATGGCCTTAACTAGTAGGATTGTACCCTTTGAAGCCCATTTATTAGAGCTTCCTGGGGAGATAGCATCTATGGTATTTTACATTGACTATGACCAAGATGAGATCCAACAACTTAATCACGAGTGAATCTATTTATAGGAGAAGCTAATGTTTGTCGATAACATGGCCCAAACCATGTTTGTCGAACCACCCATGAAAGTCCCACCATTGCGCAACATATCCTTAGGGGATTTTATTGTTCTTTAAAGGGATATCTTTCAAGAACCCATAATTATAATTATGTTAATTTATTTTTTATAGAATTATTACTATATATTCATATTATTATGGTTACATTATAATTTTTTTTATTTGGATATAATAAAATACAAATAGTATTTTTGTGTCATATTAAATTTCAATTATTTAATTTATTTTGATGTATTAATTTATTATTTAAATAAATATTATTTTAATAAAATATTATTATTAAATAATGTATATTAAATATAAATGATCATATATTTTTTATAAGGGATCAAAAACTGGTATTGTAAATAACCCAGCATTTATCTATAAAATTCTATTACTATTTTAAAATTAAACATTAAAATATTCAGAAAATTAATTAGATAATATGAATATTATTCTGGTAATCAAAACATCAAAATTATAAAATAGGAAATTTTTCATAATTTTCTAGAACAAAAAATTTTTGAGGTAAAAATTAAATACCGTAGAAATATACTTTGTGTATTATGACATCATAAGGACCCAAATTTGATGTTATAAATACTATAAAAGGTTTCTACTACCAAATATATTTTTTCCATTAAAATAATGTGGTTTTATGTTTATCTGATTAATTTTATAAATACCTAATGAATCCTCCAAAAACATTAATATATTTTAAGGTTTCAAAACCAATTCTTTAAGAACATGACACTCCTCCACATAAACAAGGGGATTATTTTATTAATTTCAGCCCTCCGTATTATAAAATAATGAGTACCAATCACATTTGGATGAAACTATTCGAAAAATGGTTTTGATTATTTTATTATGTAGAGTCCAAAACCTAAACAATAATGAAATCCCCCTAATTTCCATTTAGGGGTATTCATCTTTATAAACATAAATATATTTGAATTAGTACATACATAAATGTATTAAACACTACATTATCAGGAAATAAAATATTTTGATTAATGAATTCTTGTAGTATGATATGCGTGGAACACATAGACATGATAATGAAATGAAATTGACAGGTGTGCCCAGAATTATATAGTGCGCCAATAAATTATGAAATGTTTAGTCTCATGAGATATCATGTTGGGAGAAGAAGTGAACCTGATTCCTTTATGGTAATTTTTTAGCATGATGTTTTGTAATTTTATCCTTTACCTATGTTTACGATGCAATGTTTATGTTTCCACATTTCCCATGTTATGATTATCAATCAATATCAGGTATCATTGTCCATGTTTATGATTCCTACTATTTTTTTGACCCATTGATATTCATATTTTCTAACATGTATCACATTATGAAATTTTCATTCCCTTACGAGGTTTTATATAACCCCATGTACTTATGTTTGTTATTAGGTTATTTGGTGCAGTTTTAAAATTCATGGGACTTTAGAAGAATGTTACTAAATTTTTTAAAAATGATTTTTTATCCCATGATATAGATTTTATGATTTGTACCTAATTCCCAAATAATCTATAATTATCATTCATATGGGTTTTATTATGTTTCCATTAATGTATTAAATTTTGTATTATTGTGATTTAAAGAGTAGGGTTGCTATATAAATTAGGCTAAAAGATGTACGGATAGGATTATGTAAATGTTGGCCCAGTCAATGGAGGACCCATAGGGAAACTATCATTACAGTCATCTTCCTTGAGGATTCTATTATTTAATGACGCTATGAATGGTTTTTCTCCTATACAACAGTTTGTCACTTTGACTTCTAAAGGATCACCCTAAAAAAGGGGTGCCCTTCTATATATAGATAAATCCTTCACTAATGGTGTGCAGGATCCTGGTCACAAAAGAGTTCTTCCTTTTTTCTGTGTCATTTCACTGTGATCAATCATGCACCGGGCTACTTGACATCATATTTGGTATAGAGGAGGATTGTGTGTGATCAAGTGGAATTCACGTAGAACATAACTCTTATGTGATAATATGATGGACATTTTCATGGCATGTGCAGAAGGTTCCCAAGATACGTTTCATTCGGAACACAAGGTTCATCTCAGTAGAGGTGGATCTTGTGTATGAGACTCAAATATTATGTGTTCCCTCCATAAAAATCTCAGAATGGTCATTCATGTTAGATGATGGATTTGGTTCATCCAATTATGGCCATTTCTGTCTATGGGTGGAATTCATTGTAGAAAAATGCCCCCTTAAAATATTATTTTAAAGGGGACTAGAAGGTCAGGTTATAAGGGAAACACTGAAGTCATGGTTGGATTCAATTGGGTGCCTAAAAAGCTATTGATGCATGTAGAAAACCCCTTACTCCCGCACAGAAGGTCAGGTCAACGCCTATAAATATGGGGGGTGGATATGCACAAATACCATTAATTTCCACCAAATTGGCATCTATCACTCTCGGGTGCATAAGATCAATCCTTATTCATGAAATACCATGCTTTAGAAAATTATTTCACACAACATTGGCTTCTTACGTGATCCAACCTATGTGAAAAGTAAGCATTCTTCGTGATTACAATCTGATTTGGTGTGAAATGTCAAATAAAGTTCACTAAATCCATATTAGGTGTGATTATTTCTTATACATTTTGAATCCCTAAAAATGTCTAGCCATTATGACACTGCTCAAATCGAATCATCCATCACAACTAAGAGGGATTACATAATAAGAAGTCCTCATATTATTTAGGTTGGGAAGGTTATGTCAGGTAATCAGATGCTCATGGTGACACTGACACAGTCACAAAAGGTTTATCTATGTAGTCACTATCTAACATTTTTTTAAAATTTGACTACAAGACGAAGTGATCATCCTTGACTCTATGTTTGAATCATCACGATCATGGTTAACACGCAAAGATGATCTCACTCTCTAGAACATCACTATTCATGGTCATATATTTAGAGACCATATGGACATGGATGTATATGGGATGAATGGGAGGACTAGGATTATCAAAAGGGGAAAAATAGTGGAGGAATAATTCCTTTCTCATTGTGACTCCACTATTCAAATAAGCATGAGGAACAATATCCTTAGCTGGAATAAAGAGTCTAACCTGAGGCCAAGTGGAAATTTCACTCATGAGTGGGCGGAGACATATTGGGTGCACTACATGTTCCAGGAATACATAGTATATTTTTGTAACATAGAAATGAAAAAAATAATATAGACTTTACAGTTCCATTTTCAACAATAATAGGCGTAGTTTCCAAAAATCCTTAGCCACTTGTCCTCGAAAAAGAACACATTTCATATCCACCATAGGGAAGTCTGCATCAGCATGTAGTATATACACTGAATTAGTGGCATTCAACTTTAATGATTCTAGTACGACGATTTCTTTCCACCATAGAACACATTGGGGGACAATAATAAGACTTTTTTCCTCGCATAACAAATTCTGTATATGGTGAATGAGAAGGTGACGATCCCCACCAATTATTAAAAGGATATCATATTCTCAGATTAGTTGGCCGTATTTCATAATAATGATCCAAATGCAAGTATTAAAAGGAAAATTAAATAGTTCATGTTCTCATAATAGATAGGGAAAGTAGGATACTATTAATTTATCCTCAAGGAAGGAAAGTACTAGAAATTGGTGTACAACATGGTGGGAGGCTAGGACCCACTGGTTTGTTACACTTAATTCCTTTCCACTTTCATACCTTGGTGGCTATTTACAGTGAGGGATATGAAGATGTGGATTTATTTAGGAACATTGGTGATGTTGGAGATCCAAGAAGCTGGTAACCTGGTCAAACTAGGAGTACTCATGTTGGATAGACTATACAGCATACTAAGACACATTACATGAATAAATAAACCTAGAATAATATGTGGAAAATTATATTTTTTTCACTATTGGATCTTGATGCGTCTTAGGGACCATAAGTTTCTGAATGCTATCAGGCCTCTGAACGCCAGCCTATGGCCATAACTATTGAACATATCTTGGGTTAGGCCGATGATTCTTATTAAGGATAGGGTCCTAATCAACATTAGAAACCATGAAAACTTCAACTTCCACCCTTTCGTAAACCCAGTTGGTCTTATGGTGGAAACCCTGTACGGCTTATGGGAGCATAAAGAGTGAAGAACGAGCTGTAAGGGATGAGTTCTAGTGGATCGAATTAATGATAAGGTGTTTTGTGATCCGTATGTACATTCCTATTTTCATGGTAGCTTGGATGTCTATAGTGGGTGGCAAAGAGATTCTACACATAGGTTCACGAAGAGTGGAACCCTTGTATCCTCCATAAACATTGGTGCATGTTAGCAATCACTGACTCTGGAGAAACCATCATGATTCCACCAACCAATGTGGATGCATGATTATCGATGGAATATTATAGAAATTTGGTGGTGGTATATTTGGAGGGAATCCTGTATAAGTGAATCATGTTAATCAAACTGGAAACTAGAGAGAAAGCCCAACAAAAGAGTAGACATGCGACCTCTACGATGGCATAAGATGAAGACAAGACTGTAGGGACACCACAAGGTGCATCTTAACCCACACATTCAGAAAGGTACTTCTCTCGAAAGCAAAACCAAGGACTAGAAAAATAGTCCTCAGGGAGAAAGATGAGATATCTATTACAACTAGACACCGGTGTTATCTTCTTATCCTTTTGGTCTTCCTGGAGAAGGTTATGGTTGATTCTTATAATAGAGGACCTATTGTGAATGACTAAGGGTGATGAGATTGAAATATAAAATATCAGGCACATTGATGTTGTGGATAAGATGTAATTCCATTGGAGGAATTCATATTTGACATCGATGGGTATTTATCTGAACGAACGAGGATAATATGAAGCACCCTACACCCACATAAAAGTGATTGTTATCCAACATCCAGATCTGAAAAAAAACACCACCTGAATAAGTGTCTGATGAGTAATAAGAGGATTTAGAAGAGTCTGGTGAAAGAGAACTTGTGTGGATAGGGAGTCCCTGAGAAAGTGGTGATATCATAGACTCTTTATAAGGGTTTACCATGTACATATCAGTATGCCTTTCTTAATTCTATCTTTCATTAAACCCATCCATTTAAAAACTCATTTTCACTTACCAAATATCATCTAAAACATTATAACCTTTATATAAACCAATAAATCTACACAAAAAAGCATAAGATGTGTCGAAGGGTGCAGAGGAGCATGTTGGAAGGCCTGCACCTAGGGTTGAGGTAGGTGGTGAGCCGAACGAGAGTGGAATGACTCAGGTGACATCATCAGAATCCCAGGACCTGCCCATCATATACAGGGGACCAATAAATGGTATATTAATTGTGAAATCCACTATTAGGGTTCCAGCACATTCGAGGTGACTCATCATCAAAATCCCTCCACCTCAACATAAGAGTTGTTTCAAATTTTTAACACAATATGATTTTCATGATGCTTTATCATTGATATGGTTTCCAGTTCCATGAAATTTTTTCTCAAATGATGCAAGGGGATCCAATGCTAATCCTTGATATACCCAGTCTTTAAGTGTCTCCTATCATAGTGGTCCCTACTATGAATCAAGATCTCAACCCAAATACACTCAACTCTTACAAGTCCTCTCTTACATAGATCAATGACAATCAATTACTGTGAAAATTGACTGTGGTGAATTTATCACATGCGATTACTGGAACAATGTAGGCCCAGTGACTAGATGAGTCCAAGGAATCCATGTGATCTCTTTTGATGTATTCAAATTTTAATTATGATATAGTCATCGAAACTAATATATCCTTGGTGGTCTCGAATAGACATGTGACTACAGATACAAGTGATGCCATTTGTGGGGATAGAACTCGAGGCTGGCGGAGACAAGGTATCTAATGAGGAATAATCAAAAGAAGATGGACTGACCCATCATATGGAGCCTAGTCCCTTATAAAAGAAACTATAGGAATTCTATTTTGTTGATATCCTCACACTGTTTCCAGAGTATAAGCATACAAATCCTAATTATATGGATGAATCGATACTGATATAGCCAGAGAAAATTGTAACATCTGACATAGGGAATTCAGGTGGATCCAATGCTTCATTGATCTGATGAAAAATTCATAGTTGGTAGGCCAAATTTTATACCTTTATCGATGGTTGCACAATCTATGTGTTATAGGGGTATATGCCTAAGGTATTCATGTGCTAATCAATGATTACCTTACTCAAAATATATGGGAGGGGAGACAACACTTGGAAAATGCCTATCTTCATAAAAAATACATCATCATATGCAATATTCAAGAGTTCAATGGAGATATTCAGCATCTGTATGACCATGTGGGTGAGCACGATGCCTTCCATAGGACTTAAATGAATATTATCATCAAGCTGAGAGCTCAACTAGATGAGGCCATGAACTAAATGAATAATGAAAATGATAAAAGTTTCGATCTCCAAGGTGAGTTTAGTTGAGCATAGGAAAGATATGATGATATTAGTCTAGTGGATAATAATTATGAGTCTGAGTTTGGGAAGAGGCATTATGTCATGGATCCCACATGCCAATGGTTGGTGGAGTTGAAGCAATCAATCATCGGGGAAGATCTATCAAGGCTATTTTTACAAAAAACTATGAGAGGCTCCAACATGTGGATGTCCTGAACATTCCATTACATTCTTACGTACATTCAAAGATTAGTATGTGCATGGAAATATTTTTTTTATTTAATTATCTAACATTAATAATATCTATGATAAAACTAATGACAAGTCTCTAAGCTCACGTGGGTCATGCCCGGTGTTGGAAACATGGGATGACCCCATAATTTTCTCCTTTGTAAGAGAGTGAAAGATAATCATCAAAAACTCAGGGTCAACTATTATTGACTAAAAAATGAGAGATATTAAGCTTGAGTGAGGTTTTGGATTGAGAACATGTCTTTGAGAACAACAAACTTTCCTTTCCCAATGTGTGATAATGCAATAATGAGATAACACCGGGGGTATTAGAATCAATCAATGAAAAGGTCAATGAGAAGTGTGAATCCCAATGGCCAAATTTTCCTATTGAAGGTGAATATCCTTGAGTTGTAGGATAAATACTGACCGCATTCCAAATGATGTGTCCATATCATTATCCATGAATGGGGATAATCAAACAATGTTCAACCGCTGACCATGTTCAAAACATAGAACTTGTCTTAAATTGTTTTCTAATGCCTTATGAAATGTTTGCCTTGGATTTTAGGTGATCCAAAGTGGTAGAGGACTATGATGTTACAGGTTCCCTTTGGACCTGGAAGAGGACGAAGTTCCCAACGAGGGGCACACAGAGCGTGAAAATAGGGTGATGGAATGCTCGAATGGATTCCAAAACTCCTAGAATTATTCCACTGTGATATAGAGCACATTGGTATAGGTTCATTAGAATGAACCAAGATCAATCACATTTCCCAAGGATGTGTCATCTCGAATGAGTATATATTGATGAAAATTATAACAATGTTGTTGATGACCAACATTTGGGAAGAGGGCCTCTTAGAGAGGTCCCGATACAATTTTTAGTTTCATATATTGAAATGTTCTTGATAGAAACATAATTTAACATCATATGGAGAGGATTTGTGGAATGTAGTTTAACATCATATGGTAGTGTAAAAAAACTATATAGTTTAAGATCATGTGATCATGATGTTACACCAAGTTTAATTTCATACCACCTAGACCTCAAAAAATGGTTTAACGTTATGTTTCATGAACTATAGGATCTTAGTTTATGGTCATAGATCTTGGACCCAGGGAATTCCCAAGACGAGAATATTTGGCATGGAAGAGTGAAAAAAACCTAATGTGAATGAGTACCTATGAGGCCAAACACCACACAAAATATTCTTGAAGGAAACTCACATTCATTTTATAATCATGATAGTTGGACTATACGCATTTAGATTAGGGTCATAGAGATTAAAACAATTGTTACTCTAGGAATCATAGCCATGTTGGTTCACACCTTACCAAAATCTGAAGCTCGTGTGAGCCATGTTTAGTGTGGGAAACAAAGAATGACATTAGGGATATCATGACGTGTGGAAGTTTAGATAGATGATGCTAATGGTTTGGAATCACAGCATAATGTAGAGAAGTGGAGAAGAGGCAGGTTGCGACTTCTATAATTTGAATAATGGGGTGACCAGTGATTAAGGATCAAATGTTGACCATGTTTGAAACATAGGGACCCCAGTCACACTGCTCAGTAATGGGGTGAGAAAATTCACGATTGACTACCTACGATGATAGAAACATCAAATCTATAATTTGTTACTAAACATCCATTAGGGTGTTTCCCTAGGATAGGAGGTGAGCCAAATATGGTTTGAGACCAAACCATTAGGGGGTCAATTTGGACATGAAAGGTGGTGGAAATCCAAATTAGGAAATACTGGAGGTGTGGAATGGAGGGCATCAAAAAGTGGAATCCAAATCCAAGTAGTGCAAATAGTTCAAAGACATGTTGCCTGGACTATGGAAAATAGTATAAATTTAAATATCTGGGAATTTGGGAGAAAATATTTAGTTGTTGGGTATATACATGGTATGTGGGAGGTAATAACATATGTGAATGAGGTCAAATAAAGTCGCACTTCAAACACAAACACCTTATGATGAAGGACGTGAGTCATCCCATGATTATAATGAGGCATCCCAAATTCTTGGTAGGGGGTAAAATATTCATTTCATCCCATAATTATCATATTATGCATCTTAATTTTATATGGGGTAAGGCTGTAGTTCAATATCATGCATTTGGTATGCAATTTAATATCATAAAACACAAACTATAGGGTCTGGAAATATTTTAATGTCATAAATCATGGACTTTCTATGCATAGTTTAAGGTCATATTGTTTGAACCATAGTGAAAGGGGCATTCTAATATGTTCAAGTAGGCTTTCTTCCACACGAGATCCTAATACCAGTTGCACATAGTTCAATTACATGTATTCTGGAATATGGCTGAACCAATTGGTCATGGGTTGGATAAATATGCTGCTGGAACCGAGAAAAAAAGTATGAGCATTGTTTAGTATCCCATAAGGATGAGAATCAATCCAAACATAGTTCTTGAACATGCAATGGTAGATGAAATATTCCAAGGATGAAATTTTCTTAGGTGAGGATACTGATGCATCCCACAGTTATCATGAGTCATCTAGATTCTGTTCCATGTAGGGTTGTAGTTTAATGTCATGGATTGATAATGTTTACATTTATTTTATGTTCATAAATTTAATACATAAAGTGGAAATTTTTTCAAGTGGGTATATTTTTTATGGAATCCTAACTGAACTAATGTGATTGAGGACCTAATAATACTATCACACAGCACAACCTATAGGAGAACCACATATTGTTTAAATCCAAATGATTATACTTCGGTGTGAAAAGTTTTAGGTCATGTTTCTTGGACCAACAACTCTTAATTTATGTTCATAGAGTTAGGACCGTCCTAAGGACAATAGGAAAAATGGATGGAGGATATGTGGTGGTGCCAAATATGAAATGTATGGGTGTCACTACATATTCTATAAATATGTTAATCAAGAAACACATAGTTATTGAATGGAATCATCATATTTAGGTCTGATATGTACTCATAGAGGGATTTTTTTTGTTTTTTATGAAGGATGGAATGTGACGTAAAAAAATAGGCATCACTATATATCCCAGGAAGATAGAAATAATGAAACATTTTGTTAATGGACATGTCATGGTAGACGACCAATACCAAAGGTGATGTCCTCTCAGGTAGAAACATGACAACACTATGTAGTTCATCATCATACAGCCAGGACAATCACTATTGCACAGTTTAACATCACGTGACTTGAACACTATTGTTTTTCAGTTTATCATTGTATGGATATGACATTGATAGTACTTTATTATGTAATTTTGTGAATATTATGTGTAATAATCATTATAAGGGGAGGTGTGTTTCAAATATGCTATAAACCAAAATGAATGACAACCTAAGAGGCCACATGCCCCACCACACACTCTCGAAGAATACTCAGGTCAAGGTGTTCAAATTTTGGGTTAATTTATAGTCAGACCCCAAGAAAAAATGTATGTAAATATCTACATATCATATAAATATGGGAATCAATCTATTTGCATATTTTTATATACCATGAAATTTAACATCATCTGGTGAGGGATAGGTAAAAAACGTTTCAACACAAATAAATATGTTGCAATATAGGAGTAACCTGATGTGAATGAAGGGATAGGAGGCACAAATAACATGACATATTCTGAATGAAGACTTGAATACATTTAACTTCATGTTATTTGGACATGGACTTTTATTTTAAGGTCATAGATATCAAACCATAAGGCAGTTTTCTCGACTAAGTAGTGCTTGTGGGTTACAAAAAGAATGGCCCGACATGAAAGAGGTCCCAAGAGGCCCGTGTCATATGAA
Organism: Viscum album; assembly: GCA_963277665.1. Taxonomy (NCBI): domain Eukaryota; kingdom Viridiplantae; phylum Streptophyta; class Magnoliopsida; order Santalales; family Viscaceae; genus Viscum; species Viscum album. The sequence continues at coordinate 961,360,736 of OY728150.1, forward strand.
ACATTCGAATGGAATACTTGGAGGGATTTAAAATCATGTATCCTAGACTCAGGCTCTCATTTTAATGTCATGAAGCATGGATGTAAGGGTTTTTGGTCTTCTAAAGCAGATATGTACAATGTGGCATCATGAAAAAGCTGACATGAATGATGTCATAGTAGTCCCAGCACCATACAACCCAATCCTAACAATAATTCACACATAGTTTATTGTCGTGATTCTTGGAAAATATTCCTAGTTTAACATTCTGTTTATGGTATTTTAATCCATGCAGTTTAAAGTCATACAGCTCAGAAAATATCATCATAGTTTAATATCATGATATGAGGGAAAGGATAACTCCCTACACAAAGTATTTAATGAGGAACATGGCATTAGTTGGAGGATAGATGCACTCTCTACCCATAGTGATCAAAGAATGTTCAACATGAGGATAAACCTTGTAAATGATGTATGTTTCTTCTTACATGGGCTCCAATATTGGTGGATTTCTTGAATGTATCAACAATGGTTAGACTTCCGTCACTGTACAATTGTGGTGGAATGATCGGTGATGAAAATTATTATTTAACTCTCTAGATATCTTTTTTATGGTGAATTTATTGATTATTTAAGGCTTGGGCCTATTCTATTAAAGGGATTCGATCTCATCTGTATGAAATTTTACCATTATTTCTGGCATCTTCTGGTCATAAACAACTATTCAGAGTAATGAGAACTAGATCTTGATGGGTAGGACATCCTTTGTTCCATAAACCCATGTATACCCAGTATCCTAGGTGAAAATTTGGGACATCATCCAATAATACCATAGGGTGTTGGGGATATTTTTTGGAAATTTTGTTTTGTTTTGGACCACTATATTCATCTGAATATTGGAGAGGGTGGTTTTGAACTCCTCAATCTACCCATTTTCATGTGCACTGTAGTGAGAAGTATGGTTGAGCAGGATGTTGTACATGGAATAGAACTTCTTTATCTCAACTTATTGAATGTTTGTGTTGTTTTTAGTTAGAATATATTGAGGGGATCTGAATCGATGAATGATAATTGGGAACACTAATTTAACTACTGATCATTCCTTAACAACCTCAAAGGGAATTTCTTTTTCCCACATGGAGAAGAAATATTTCATGGTTATAATGAACCTACACTGTTGAGATATCAATAGTGGATATGGTCCAACAATGAAGAGTCCCCATACTCTTGAAAAAATCAAAATAGTCATAGAACATGGTTTTCCAAAAGCTCCAAAACCTTCAAATATAGTGGGAGAGGTTCATCGCTTCATGATGTACACCACATGATGAGGAATGAAATTCTTATATAATATGGGGTACATAATCTTAGTGAATGAATTAGAGGAAAATTCAATCAAGACAATGTTTTTAGAAAGTCTATTCGAGGTTGGGACTACTATAGAGAGTGAACTATGCTGCACACAGACAGATTATCTCATATTAGTCTCTATCCAGTATGAGGGTTCAATTCTAGAGAAACTCATAAAAATGGATTGTCTAATCATAGTCTTATTCAGATATATGGGGATTATGGGGCCCTAATGTGGATGAACTAATAATTAGGTATTTTAACCACTTATTTTTGTCATCGTCATCTGATGCGATGGGAGAGATGACTTGCCGATGTTTCATGTTAATGAATAGATCATCATGTCCTAGCTCTTCATGGGAAGTTGAAAGACTGGCTAGGGTATTAACTCCGCCATTATGTGATTGGGGAACATGGTTCACCTATAGCTGATAAGGGATCCAATCCATTATCTGGAGAGTGTGATTGATCAAGGGAACAAACTCAAGCTTGCTGATTACATAATCACCATTTATTTTTTGGATGACTAATGAAGATTATCCCTTCACATGATAGTGGGGGACACCAATATTGAGGGCCAGCTTAATACTAGTAATGGGAACCTAATATTCTAACTCATTATTTATGAAATTCTCAAACAAAAACAATGAATAGTGTAGATCAGCCTATGTCGGGGTGATGAAGGTGATCCCAAGGTCAACTTTACTAGTCTGTGTATTGTTGAGCCTTATACAAGTTGGTCTCTGAGAGGTTCCATCCAAATTCATCTTTTATCTCGGAAAGGTGTTTCCATTGAAAAATGGCCTCACATGGTAAATCAACACATATAAGAACTTATTTAGGATCCGGATGGGTGAACACAAATTCTACTAATTCTTTACCCTTGAAAGATTTATGTGGAACAAAACTGAGGTCGAATTACTGAAGGATCAATGCCCAGCACTCTAGCTGATCTTTCAAAATCGGGCGATTCAAAAAATAATGTTTTTGGATTCACATGGGTCACCATATGTATCATGTGCTACTAAAAATAATTCATCAACTTCTGCACTATGAAAGGCAACATGATTCATCTTTTATCGATAGGATAGTATATGGACCGTAGGTCAAGGATATTATGACTGAGATATTACTAAATGTCCTATATATCTTTGTTGTTCTTATAAGAGAGATTGGAATAGATGGAACATTCTTGGTCAGTCAGATAGAGGACCAAAATATTCTATGATATGGGTGGAATTAGAACTGGTTGATGTGCAATGTAATTCTTTATCTCCTCAAATGTGGTCTAGAACTCTACATTACTCTAGTAGACAACACCATTCTCCATGAGCCTGATAATGTTGTTACACATTCAATCTAGGTTCCCAATGAACCAGTGTATATTGGAAACGTTGTCTTGAATACCTCATTGTTTCTAGAGGGTTCTCTGAGGAGGAATTTTGATAATGGCCTTGATATTATATCGGTTGATCTTGATACCCATATATCTAATGATGAAGATGATAAATATTCTATAGGTAACACCAAAACAGCATTTCACAGGGTTCATATTCAACTATTGGGAGAGGGTATAGTCAAAAATCTTCTCATGATATATGATATGATAATGAAACTAGTGGGATTTTACCACCAAATCGTAAACATAAAATTACACTAGCATTATGAGGATCAGTTTGAAGATGAGGTGTATGGCGCCCACTGATTAGTGTCTCCAACATTCTTTATACCAAAATGCATTACATGATAAGAGGAAGTGCCTTGTGGTGAAATGATGTTGGTAGACGCCTCATCTTCAAGGACATAGAGATATAATTTTACCTAGAGTATCTATCCATGAATAAGAGAGCTCAAATCCCAGCAATGAAATCAATTAATAGTTCTATTATACCAAAACGGCTCTGCCATGGAGTGGGATCCATGATGCCGAAAATTAATAGTTCTGTTATAGTAAATAGAAAATCATCCTTCAAAAAAATCTATGATCATGGATGTCAATATTCAATTTTATATGACCATTCATTTTCCAAGATGGGATACTTTTGGATAACCACTTGGGATATTGAACTTCACTGATGAAGCTACGTTTGATAAGCTTTGAAAATTCACCCCCAACCATGGAACTTAAGGAAGGGTGTATTTTCTGGGATGATACTGGAACCTATAATGGCTTTCTAGATGACAAATATTATGGTCAATGGCCTGAGGTTCTATCCCTGGAATCTCCTCATAGCTCCATGAATACAAATCAAGATGCATCTTTAGGAAATCCACATATTGTTGATGTTTTTACGCAGCCATGGATGCAAAAATCAGAATTGGCCTCAAATATACTTCTATAACAAGGTTCAGCTAAACCATCTCATTGATGGTGGGGGATATTTCTTACTCAAATAAAATATGGGAATATTCTAGATCTTCATTATCTTTTGTGTTTGGGGGAATAATGGGAGGAGACAGCTCATCCATACTAACTGATTATGGGGGAACACTGGTTCCTTCTTGGGCGGCAGTGGAATATTCACTAGGACACTTCTTATCTATTGACAACATGGTGATAATGGCTATCATCCCAATTCCATCAAACCTTCAACTACGAGTTCCATTATTGAGGTTATATACATATTGTTGGGATTTCTTGAGGTGGTTCAACCAAGCTTAGTAAAACAAGAGAGTATGAAACACATCTGTATATATTAAGAGAACATTTTGAGACTTAACAAGGTTAGGGGGTTCTGGTATCACCTATGCCAATCCCATGTAAGAGTAAGAAGAAATATTCAGAAAATCATTTAACTTTGGGATGTAGATCCCTTTAATCCCCAAAAAGAAGAAGCAATTCCCCATGTCTAGTGCCTTATCTTCGAACAGGTGAATTGGGAGGATGAATGTGGCATCATAATTGGTCCACAACATCACTATGGGAGTGGTGTAAATGAACTTGTTGGTATGAACATGATATTACTTACTAAGGTAATATCCGATGTTCATATAGAGGGATTCACAACAGTCAAAGGGGGATGCATCACCTAAGTGAATTCCCACTCCACCATTAAGAGAGTTGTTGACTAATTAGTGATATGAAGTTGGAACTAATGCATTATGAAGGATCTAGGGACTACCTAGAAAGAGGTTATAAGTGTTTTCCTATGATAAAACCATGAATTCCATGTTCTCTACCAAAACTATGAATGGAGTCTACAAATATATCGCGTTACATGGTCTTTTCTAAGTCCTATCGCAACCCAAAATCTTCAGGTTGGATGAACCTAGATCTGCTTCAGACATCACCCATCTATAAAGTATCTTGGTAAGGATGATATTGATCCCAGAACTTGTTTCAACTAGACCATGATGAACTTCCACACCATTACATTGAAAAGTTATTTACATTGGGTGGATGGTCAACAATTTGTGGAATCCACCATATTATCCGAAGAATGAGATGATGTCTTGGCATTATGTTTTCCCAACATCCTCAGCACAGAAGGCCTCTACATCTACTATCTATATTTAAAACTATAGGGGGCTTCACAAAACTTCCTTTAGAGCCTCGGGAAACTATTCTGATATAAGGAATCCCTTAAGGATCGAGAGTATTACAGAAATGAGGATGCAATATTCAAGAAATCGTACTTTTTTTCTTGTGAACATTTATTCCTATAGGGGGTTTCTATTTTGTAGTTAGAGAAACTGAAATAAATAGATGATAAACTAGATTCCATTTGGTGCTAGAGATATCATATGTCTCATCAGACAACTCATGTAGAACCACTACTAGCTGACTACTGGATGACCAAGTTGTAGCTCCTATTGGATGCATCTGTTCATCATGTGGTTGTGGCTGTTATATATGGGAAACATGCACAATCAACGGTGACAATTAGTCAAAAAAATTTGGATAAAAGGATTATCCCTATTAGGATCTATGAATAACCAACAATGTAGTCTCGGTTCCATGCATATCCTCTCTTGAAGTACTAGACTCAGCACATCGGCAGTGCACATGTCCTTGACTTATTCTTTGTTGGTGTGAGCTAGAGACATCTAGATAGATGTCCTATCATTCCTCATCATCTCAGACCATGTAGGGTTTTACTTATTTGACAATATTTATGGAGTCATACACCTATAAATTGTTATAGGATTAATCCAATGCTGGGAAGAACCTATGGGTAATTTCCATTTCCAGAGACATGAAATCACTAAGTGTACAAGATAGATTTGGAACAAGTGGTGGAATTTTACTTCCCATTCCAAACTGGAGCCTGGTATTCTATGATATGGATGTATGTGGAAATGTCACAGATTCTTGAGCCATAGAAGGTGTAGTAACATTGGGTGGTTTATGAGGGTCTATATAGGCACAAATGATTCCATGGGTGTGAGAAACAGCCATATGAGCCAACCAATCATCATACTTTTGAGTAAAATTTTTGGAAACATATTTTCATTCAACAGATCATTTTCTATAAATGTCATACTTGGTGGAGATGTGTGATATCTAAAGTGAATCATATCCCCTCTTGATGACACCATTATCCGATAGGTTTAGGAGACAATCCTTGAACACATAACATTTCATGATGGTATATCCATGGATCCTAAGGTAAGGGCAGTGGTTAGGGAGATTAGTGATCTCAGGTGCATGGGTTTTCTTTCACTCTAGAATATTTAGCACCCCATGTTCCAAGGTACTTTGGAAGTAACTAATGACCTATTATTCCTTGATGGAATATTTATGGTATATTGAGATCAGTATAGGAACTCTGGTAGCTTTACCCTAATGATATGCTGGTTAAATACTTGGGGCTAGAGCCATATTATCCTTCCTATGCAGTGGTACTTAACGAGGAGGCACTGACTGATTCTGCACTAGTCAAGGCTGAGCTTGATGACAACGCTACACATAGTGAGGATGTGATTTTTGAGGCTTATATTGAAATATCACTAGTAGATCTCGGGCTCCTACTTGCACTAAAGTGGCAATTTAATCCTCCAAATATATTTTTACTAGTGTTGGGAGAGTAAATACTCATGCCTACTTAGCCTGCTTCAAGGGTTCCTCTAGGCACTAAGACTTATCAATGAAATCCAAGAAAACCCCTTTAGATGTTATGAGTGATGAGGGTAGAAACGAGTACAGTCTTGTCATTTCACATACTCATCATCAACATATTCTATTGGGTCAGTATCATGTAAAGTGAGTACATAAAGACCTTCCATCTGGAAACAAAGTCTATGACACACTCAACTAGAAATTTCATGCACTTGAAGAGGTTGGAAATAAATTTCTTACACATGGTGGACCCAAATTGAGAGATAAAATATCTATAAAGGTCTTCCCAACTGATGATTGGCCCAATGGGTAGTTGGTTATACCGGATGAATATAGACCCTTTCAATTTATTAATGAGACATCCGAGATTGGATACTTTCTACTACTCTAAGGTTTATAACATGGGTCCTCACTTTGAAATGAATTGTTCCACATGCTGTAGTGGGTCTCCCATCTTGTTGAAGAGGGAAAATAAGGTTTCTTGAATTTTGGGGGGGATTTTATGTCATCCAACTTTTCCAGATATAGCTTGCCTTTAGGTGGGATTGCCACCTATCAAGTCTCCAGGGCATCAAGGTGAGTGATTAAAGTGGATATCCCATCTTGGAAGGGGTTCTTATCATGATGAGGATTCATGACCACCAATCCATTTACAAGATCATAAAAATGGTTATAAGGCTAATTGTCTCCTGAAGCATCTTCTAGAATAGATTGAGGAAGGTTCTCATGCTACTTGGGTGGATTGGGAGATGCATACCATGGTTGTTTTCCATATTCTCTAGCCTCTTACAAATTTATCTTTGTGGGACCAATTGGCTCAAATATAATAACTAGAAAAGAAATAACTTTGGCTACCCATTCAAACGTTGTTGAAGAAGGATGTGATTTAGTCAAGGAGTTCCATAATATGAGTGCCAATCTATAATGATTTCATCAATAATCTTCCTCTGATATGTGATCTTCTATTTCCATAAATCCATAGAATTATTGATCTCCATCTACAACATGAAATTAAGATGATCCAAGGGTTTTGGTTGACCCTTTACCTTTTTGATATTCTGAATAATTGGAAACAAGGTGGAGGGATCCCCTAGGATAAGCCCCTACCTATTAAGAAGGGTGAGAACACCTGTATAAGGGACTACCAGATACTACACTACCATACTGTGTAGTTCCTCTATTTCATATCTGAAACTCATGTCCCAATCCTTAAGCAATGTGAGATCAGTCATATTTATAGTGACAATACCCAGGGGCATATACTCAATATCATAAGCTGAATCGGGCTATCGCAGGATATGACTGATGTGGAGAGAAGATTACTATTATTAACCAGGGAAAAACACGAGCATAAATTATTCGTCAATGTTTTTTTTGGAGCACTATGAATCTCTAGATGCACCTCTATTGATGGTTCTCATGGTATCTTGGTGATACAGGATGTTGAACCACTAGGAGTTCTACAAACTCAAATTTTTGGTATTGGTGGTCGATGTGGTAAATATGCTCGTGACTATTTTTATAGAGAAACTCATAGTCAGTGAGGGTAAAAAATTTCCATGATTTTATGAAAGAACCACATAACATCATCCAAGGTGAGGGACTCTAGGATATCGATGTTGGAAACTACATTCATCCAGAACGCCTCAAAAATCCGGTCAGTGGTATAACATCCAACAAGCTTCCATGTTCAGATGCGGGCTATGGATCTTGGTTGGCCATTGATTTTATTAGTGATGGATATTAAATTTTGAAACATAACAGATGTGGATCGGTGTGGTGGTTAACCATATGGTGGAGGAATCATAGCATGAGATGAATGGTCACTATGTAGTGGGATATCCCTCAGCGGTAGTGCTAACTGCATCATCACGTAATTATAGGGTTAGGTGCTTACCACCACCTCATGCATGAGGCCAGTGGAAGTCATCGACCATTATACAATATTCTCATTGTTTATCGCACTCCAGAACCACTCTATGTGATCTCATGAAGTGGTATATAATAATATTGGTGATGACTGGGATGAATGAACTGTAAGACCATGGAAGGGTTCTAAATATTCCTCCATCTGCATGTACCTATGAAGGGATTATATAATTATTTAGACCTCACGTTTCAGGTTGTAAAACATTGCATTCCAAGATTACTTCCCCTAACTATGATGAAAATGGCTTGGGGGAAGGATCCATAAAAGAATCACATTCTGTATCAGATTCTGAGCGGAAAAAAGGATTTACAATGAATTGGAAGTTCTAGGAATTGTGTCTTTGGTGGGGACAATTCTCCCTCTAAACCTAGTATTTGTCTTCAAGGTAGGTAAGTTCATCGACATGGTTAATACCTTTGTGTTATTGAATTATGGTTCATTAATGACCCACACCTGGATTAGTTGGGATGGAAAAAGTGCTTCCATATCAATTTCTATCATTGGGGGGGTAAGATCTCCTCCTTGACATATGATTATGTGGGTATAACCTACCCTCTAGGGGATTATTGCTTTTGGTTGTCCTCCGTACTGAGTGTTAATGAAGTGTTGAGGACCTTCACGTAGATCATTTCTAGTATAGGGAAGACCTCCTCTAGAGTTAGGAATGACATGAGGAGGACCATCATGCTGATGGTCCACGATATGTGGATGACCTCAACATCAGGAACCATGATCATGGGAAGAACCTCCTAACAAGATATCGATGAAGAACATATGAAATTAGTTTTGAACTATTATAGGAACATTGGTAGGACATCCATGTTGATTAAGAGTGTGGGGAGGGCCTCCTCTTTGGTAGGAAATGGTACATGGAGGACCTTCATTCTGAATCTCATTTCCACAGATTGGTACATAATGGATGGTAACACCAATGGATCAAAGAGTCAACCAAAATTCTTATGAGGTAGTTGAGGCCTTGATCCCCAATATGCATTAATTGGTCCCTACTCTATAGTTGAATAGATATAGTGGAATTCCCCAAGGGTGGAAGGAGACATGAGAGTTGTGGAAGATGCTACCCCTTGTCGTACATACTCTCAATCTTGCACCCAAATTTAGGATTTGGACATTTGGACCAAGGCTAGTAGAGAAGGGGTATAGTCCACATAATCCTAATCCTGGAATAATGGTCGCTTCTTGAACTGATGAGGCCTAATGGGGGACCTCCTTGGTGAATTCTGGGTGGTACTTATTATTGGTATGACTCAAAAATCCCACAACTCCTGGCCAAAGGGGGGAAATTCATTGGATAGATCTTGGGAGAGGACTCCAAAATTGTTCTTCATTGGAGTGGAGAGTAGTGGCTCCCTACTCATCACTTGGGGGTTAGTGGTGTCTGAGATGCATAGAAACCTCTAGGTCCTAGTGAGCCATATCCCTCCTATAGATGACTCCCACCTACTCATACCTTTGAATAAGGTCATCAATAAACCTCATCTAAATGATATATTAGGTTTAGACAAGGCATGTATTCTTGATATAGGATGGTGTAGATGACATCATGGTAGAGATGGGTTCATTCGGGAATTTCACATTAATATTTTTCCTGCCCTTCTATCAATAGAAATTTTTTTGTTGGTTTGTTTTAGATTCAATCCTACAAATCCGTAAGATTTAATCATTAGTACAGATAACAGGAAATAAATTTCCAATGCCCCAACATTGTATAATATTCCATGGTTAGAGAGGGATAAATACATGCAAATGATTCAATAGATTGGAATGCCCAATGTTCAACTTCTCCAATTTTTTGGGGAGTTATCAATTGATCCCATTGTTTGATTATTGGGTCACCATGAAAGATAACTGGATACAATAATGATCTAATTGGTTTATGTCTAAAAAACTAATATTCCCCATATTGTGGAGAAGAGATTCACTTTGGGTTCACCATTTATGTTGGTGGCCCAAAATTTAAAGTGTCTTTGAAAAATATTTGATCCGATGAAATACATAGAAAATCCCCATTTTTGAAGGAGAAAATCATCACATCAAGTTCACAATTTATGTTCGTAACACATTCTTTAGAGCACACCATCCCATGTTTCATCATGAAACTATCATGCATTGTTACCCAGCATTCCATATTTTCAATGGTAGTCAATATTCAACACTTCATCAGTGATTTATGATACCTGGTCAAAATGATATTATTAGATGCCTAATTATCCTTCCATGTATTCCCATTTGAACTTATTTCCTAGTACATGTCTCCCCCATAGATTAAGACATGTTTGTGAAACTCATTCCAAGTGCCTTCTCTTTGTAGACACTGTTTATTTACGTTGCTTCTATCTGAACATTCCAAGGGTTCTTGAAAGGGTAGAATCCTTCAGTAAAGAGAGTAGCTAATTTGGAAATTGCTAGAATGTCTATATGATGGAAAATTGGTCAGATATACGGAGGAATATCAGGCATGGAACATGAGGCATCCCATGTTGTTATGAAGTATCTGGTGGAAAAGGCATATCTTCTAAGGATTTCACCTCAATTATCCTATGTTTAGAATGAGGCTATATCATGAGATAGTTATAATTTTTAAAATTTTATGGGGATGGAGTGAGGATGATCAGAATTCCCTGTGGAGGATGATCAAGGCAGTGTGTCCCTATGAGGGAACACCTGAAAGGTTTACCATATGGATAGATCAGATTGACATTTAGTGGGGGAGCACGGGGATGAGTCCCATGAAGTGAAGATCCCACACTATGAATGTGAATCCCTAGAGGAGAAAATAGAGGATTACCAGGAAGATTGATTTAAATGGCCCACAAGGGATGGTTTCGAGGGGTTCCCCATAGAGGGAAGATGTCACACTGTAAAGGATGATATAGACACCCATTGAGGTGGATCAAGGAGGCACACCCCTAGTATGGGGGATCCATGGTTTAACATTAGTCTGGATTGAACCTCAAGGAGGCATCCTACATACCTTGTTTAGGAGACATGGATCAAAACCCACTTATATACATGATGGGTTGTAAGGGGATTATGCGTGGGATATACCTTGATGGGTGGAATTATCGCACTGGTATGTGGTGGCCTAAGTAAAATAAATGTGGATTCAGATGATGTGTTGGGTGGAATGGATGGAATGGAAGGAGTGTTGGGTTTGTAACTTAGAGTACCTTCCCATGTATCCCAGTTAGTCGGGAATCAAATCCCACTTAGTTTGACGAGTGATAGTATGGGGCTTATGCATGGAATCATCCCATCACAATATAATTTATATTGGTTGGATTAATGTGTGGGGATTACACATGGTAGATTCTTGGATTGGTGGCATGATCTCACAGAGATGTGGTAGCCCAGGTAAAATCAGGGTGGATGTGGATGATGTGTGGGGTGGAATATACACAGTGCTAGATTTAGACCTCATAAAGGCTTCTTATATATCCCAGTTAGTCAGGAATCAAATCCCATATAGTTCGAGAAGGGGTGTTGGGGCTTACACCTAAAGAAGCAGCCTAGATGGATAAAATGGATGGGGATTATACATTGATGTGTCCCAAATAGAGGATATCCATGATTGGGGATTACACTCAAGGATGATTCCCATTGGATGTGACATGTTGGGACATACATGTAGTAATTTCCTATTGGGCTAGATTTCATGGTCACTGTTAACCTATAAGCACATGTGATTCATTCTCGGTGTGAGAAACAACTAGAACCAGTGGACCTATCAGTCATGTCATGAAAGATATGCCAACCAGTGATGGTGTGTGGACTACACATGGAATCAGCCTACGGAAAATTGCATTCAAAGTGAGAAATATCTCATTATATTTGTGGAAGATATCATTCCATGATATTCATATACAAATCATCCTGTCAGGTGTGTGTGAGGCTTATGCATGGTGGCTGTCCAATGTGGAATGGTCATCCCACTGTGGCATCCAATAAGGGTCACATGTGAGGAAACCCATGTGAATTTCATAGTGTGATACTATATTTTAACATCATATGATAAGGAAATTGGTTCTAGGTATTTTTACATCATGAAACACAGAAAATGGAGACTCAATCCTCACCTCTTGGGATTATATAACCATCTAACATAGACCCTTGGGAGGGGCATAGCATCGGTAATGCCAAGGTGTGATGCTGTGTAGGAGTGGCCTATCATGAGGACCACATTATCATCCCTATGTTGAAAAGAATTATGGATTAGATTACATATTCTAAAAAGAAAAAGGTATGGAAACAAATTCAATAAATGTATTTGGGATGTCTCATGAAGGGCCATGAAATTACTTCATGTAAAATTAGATGGTTTCAGGGATGAAGTGTGAAAAATTCAATGAATATTCACTTTAGAGGTTATCATACATGGTTCTCATGGATAAAGGAAATCCATGGAGATTAAAATATGGTGTGGATTCACTATTGGAGGCTTGAACAAAAGTGTCTAGGTTGAGAAAAATATTAGGTTCCATAGAATCTCATGGTGTGTATAGGAGGGGTCTTCTGTGTACATCTAACATTGGCTGAAAGACATTGCGCAAGGAATACCAAACCATGGGACAACTCATAGGATGACTGATAGGGAACCAATCCAAAAATGTCTCTACCTAGAGGATTATATTCTTTCAAGATGTAATAGAAGGTTGTTCTTGTGCGCATCATATCATTGATTTGACTTCCAAAGGATTACCTTGAATATGAGGGGTGGCCTTTAATATATAGACGAAGGCTTTAGCGACAACGTGAATGATCCTGGCCACTTGAGAGGTCTTTCAAATGACTACATCATTTTTCATGGTGACCGATCACAAAAGAGGAGGGTTGACATCATATTTGTTGTGAAATATGATTGTGCATGATCAAGTGGCTTTCACGAAGAACAAAAATCTTCCACGACACTTCTTTGGCTATTTTTATCGAATTTGCAGATGGGGACTGAGATATGTAACTTTGGGTGAAAAGGGTCTTCCTTTATAAGGATGATCTTGTGTAAAAGATTCAAATCTTATGCGCTCCATCTTTTATAATATCAGAATTATCCATCAAGTCAGATGATGGTTTCAGTTCATCCAAAGATGGCCATTTTTGGATATGGAATGAATTTGATGCCTGCAATATGAATGGTAATAAAATTATATATAATAAATGAATATCATACTTATGTATTTATTAATATTTTGTAAATGATGAAACCATTACTATGGTGTGGGGATTAGAACCTTCATACGGAAACATGCATGGAAAATAGACCTATATTCACCATAATTTTGATTTAATGAATAATTGTTTAGAAATGGGTTATTAGAAATCATAAAGGAATGCTAAACAGTTTTTTATTCCTGAATATTTTTTAGAATAGATTTATAATAAATATATATTTATTTTATAGGAGGACTGAACATGAAAAAATTAAGAAGACACATGAGGTAATGGTCTATGTTACTATATCATTTCTTTTAGGGATTATTTATGATAAATTTACATCGATAAAAATTATATTTTTCATATACTATAAACACAATATATTTTATTTTCCTCCAGTTATTCTGAAATTTTTTAAGTAATTTTCCCTTTTATCCCTCTTGGGTAATTAAAAATATCCGAAAAATGATTTTACGGATGAATGACCGTTATTTTAAATTTGGTCAATGAATTTCTTCCACTAAAATTCTCTTAAAGGTAATTTTATGGTTTTTTAAATATTATTAAAGTGTTTTAAGATGAAATTTTTAAATAACATAGATTTTTTTTATAATGGTTTAAAATGAATCTTTCTAAAAAGTTTTCCAATAAATTAATTTTTAAATTTTAATAAAATATTCTTTAAAATGTTTTATTTTAACATATACATCATGAATAAATTTCCAACCATATTGACCATGATTTTTTTGAATATTACATTACAGGTTTCTTGACTTATTTTCAATGAAAATTATATTTTCTATACTTTTCTAATTCTGAGTTAATATTTTATAAAAAAAATTATTTTTTTCTTATTTTTAAATAAAACATTGAATGATATTTTAAATGATTTTTTATCATTGTTATAACTCTTTAAAGATTATTATGCTTCGCAGGGGATATGATCCTATGATTGAGTCCAGATTCATTATATGAATGGGTTATTTTGATGATAATTTAATAGTGATTCTATAAAACCCATTTCTGTCACATGTGTTAATTATGTTATGATTAAATCATAATAAATCCCCTTAAATTTCCATGGGTTATACAATGATAACATAATAAAATGTCTATAAAACTCATTTAATTTACTTGGGTTATGAAATGATTAAATAATGAATGTTTTATGATTTTTTTGAACACCTTTGTATGATTTTTCATTATGTGATCGGTGGAAACAAAATTATATATCCCACCAATCTATTGGGTAATGTTTGATATCTAATGAGATAATATGTTCTAGAGTGGGGAGTTAACATAGTTCAATAATTGAATTTATCCATGACGATAGTCTTGGGAGTGAAACATGACTAGGGAAATAGTAGACTGGGGAGTGAATCCAATCCACTATGATAGTCTTGGAAGTAAACCATGACTAAAGAAATAATTATCTTTTTTATTATTGTTCCACTAAAATTATATTACATGTTTAATTATTATTATATGTTGTAATGGTTCACGGCTGATTTATGATGATTCCTCACTTTTATAACTCATAATACTAAATCTTTTTTCTATGAATATTGTTTTTTAATATATGAAATATTTTTTATGAATGTTATATGTTATGATCAGGATTTTATACCATTATACTTTCTATATGATTGAATATTATCATCGATTGATATTTCATTTGTTTACCTTTACTGATCATTTGATCTCACCCTTTCTATTATCTCATTTCCTCATACTATTACGAAATGTTTTGAGTAGGGTAAGTCCATGAAGGGTACTTTATTAAAAGATGTTTGTGGGAGATATTAATGATTTGTAATAAAATAAGCTGATTATGAATTTAGTCTCTAAAGTCACTAAACCATTATAGTTTTAGAGTGTATAATATTGTGAAATATATTTAATATTCTATATAAATGATGAAATATTTTTTTATCTAATTTTTGGTTAACCCCATGATTTAAATTCTGACTCAATATTTTTACATAATGATATTTAGGACATGATGGCCAATAAAAAAAATATATGATCTAATCCTAATTCTGAATACAGTCTAAAAAATATCATATTTCTAAAAATAGCGAAATATTAAATATACTCGTGAGAATAAGAAATATCAGTCATTTAATTCATAATAACCTCCTAAAATTCAAATAAATATCAAATATTCTCTAGAAAAAACATACTCATTACTTTGAATATATTATGCATCATCTAAAATAAATTTCACACCCTAGATTATGCATTTCCTCTTTCATATATATTCATTTTTATAACATTCCAAAAAACCTAATCATTGATAAGGAATAAATATCATATATATCATAAAGGTGGCGTCAAGTAAATTTCCATTTTTTCCCTTGTATAATATGATGCATCCACTAATGGGACTTAAATACTGATATATATTAAAGAGATTCCATGTTTTTACATCACTTTATTCTAATCCTCAAAAAAATCTTCTACATACATTGGATTATATTATGTATACTAAAGAAAATATTATGTATCACTTAGGGTATCTTATGTAATATTTACAATATATTTAATATCTCAATGTGGTCTTGACTTTACCATATTACAGTATGAACTTCAACATATATTTTATGTATTTAGTAGGATATTATTCTTATCAAAAAAAATATACATTTTGAAAATTATATGTATTATAGTGTAAATATCCAAGTAATTTTCTAACATTATAAAGACTCATGAATTTTTTGTGTGAAATACTTTTGGAATTTATATATAGATATATAATTGAAAAAATACTTGAATTAATCTCCATCATTCTGAACTATACTCCAACCAATCTTAGGCACTTTAATCTCTTTGAAAATACCTTATATAATTATGATATGTTCTATGGTCTCTATATAATTCATTAACAATATTCTAAGGCACTTTTTAGCCATAATGAGCACTAATATTCTTCAAACTCAACTAAAGATTCAACGATGATACTCTTTTCATCTTCCAATTAATGTAACACATGTTTTACCAACAAATAAACATGTTAGACATCATGAATGTATACTTCTATAAGATATATCATACATCATTCTTATCAATTAAGAGGATGGATGTCACAAGTTTCATCCTTTTCCACAGGTGAATGCATCTCTAGTAGTATATTTAATGAAAACATCAGAATATAAATATTCTTTTCCATATAAATAATATCCTTCAATCAAAACCTTTGTTCCTCAACAGAAATATTATTATTTATGATGATAATAACTCTTTAGCAATATTTATAGAATTACACTACTAGGTGTTCTCCGATCATTTCAACTCTGTTCATGTAGACAACCTTGCTTGGGTTATCCAATTGAATTATTTTTCAAATATACTCTTATGGATAGAAACTTCAATCTTATTCCATGTAACCCTTATCAACATATATTTATAGGATGCATATTTAAAAAAGATAACTCAACACCATATGAGTTCAACACTTATTCCACATAAAAAAATTTAATTTATATTAAATGAAATAAAATTTTCTTATTTATAAAAAAAATCATTATTAAATTATTTTTTAATAAATATTATAAAAAAAGTATTTTACTTTTCACTAAGAATCCCAAAATATTATAATATTTAATTGTACATAATATATTCTTTTAAAATGAAAAAAAAAACAAAATTCCCCAAAAAAATTCACTAAAACAAAAAATTTATATTTTTTAAATGATCCCATAACCCTCTAATGAAATATAAAATCTATATATTTTAAATAAAAATTAGTCAAATATTTTTTTACAAAACATTAAAAATATTATAATAGTTTCATAAAAAATGACTTTTTTAGTTTATAAAAACGTTTTTTTTAAATACATCAAAATGTATCCATTTCATTAAAAATCAAAAATATATCAAAATTTACTATAAAAACATTTCTTTTCAAAATTAAAATGAATTATTTTCATTTATAATTTTTTTATAATTAAAATAATGTAATTTATTTATATATATAAATGTTTGACATGTTAATTTTATAAAAAATATTTTTCATTTAAAGTTTATTAAAGATAACATTTTTCATTAAATATTTCAATTTATTATATTATATAATTATTAAAATATTATTTTCAATTAAAATTGTTATGAAGAAATTTTTTCCTGAATAATATAAAATACACTATATATGACATATCTATCATTTTTGAAAATTAATTTATTTTTAACAAAGGAAAATAATAACTACTCTATTATACTTAATATGTGATTTAAAGAAAACTATATTTCATTAATCAAAAAAAATAATTTCATCTAAAACATATGAAAAAAATAAAATATTATTTTTTAAATTTGATAAAATTAACTTTTCATTTTATAAATTATAAAAAACTTTTTTATATAAAAAATTCTGCATTTATATAGGCAAATAAATATTAATTTTTATTTTATTAATTGAAATGATATTTTAATTAAATAAAAAGTTATTATTTAAATGGAAATAATTCGGTTGATAATAATTTTAAGGGAACCATTTTTATTTATTAAATAAAACATAGGATTAATTTTTTGGAATAATTATATTTTCATTTTATATTTTAAAAGAAAAACTACATTTTAAAAATCAATGAAAACATTACATTTCATAGAAGTACTTTTAAAATATGTTTTAAATATTATATGGATTTTGTATATTAAAAAAATTATTTTGGTGTTTATAAATTAAATTGATGAAATATTATTGAACAATTTTTTATATTATTTTATATAAAAGAAAATCTTCTCTGGTAGTATTTATTTAAAATTTTAAGGAAGAAGTTTATTCTTCAAGAAAATGCTAATTTTTTATTTATTATATGAATTAATGATGTCTATATATTTGTGTGTGTGCACACGTGTAATAATATATTATTATTTTGAAATATTTAAAAAAATATAAATGAATTTTTTAATGGAAAATATAGAAAATTGACTTTTATTATTCTAAAAATATTTTTATAAAAACCAAATTTTTTCTAAAATAATGTATATAGATTTATTGGGGAATGATTTTTTTATTTTTATAATAAAAAAAGTATAATTTAAATTTTTTGAATTAAAATAGAGATTTTAGTTATGAAATTCATGATGGTGATATTTATTATTTATTATTTTGTATTTAGGAAAAATATGATATTCTTGAAATTATTTATATAGAAAATAATCTATTATTTATTAAAAAAATCACTGAGAAATAAATAATAATCAATTTTTTTCAAATTATAAAATTTTACAATAACATATTTTTTAATAAAATAAGATAACACCCTTTTTTATTGAAAATAAAAAATATCCATTCTACATTAATTAAAATTATTTAATGTTTAATGTTTTAAAAAAATATTTATTCAATAAAATGATATTACTTTTTATAATTTATTAAAAATCATTTCCTTGAAAAAAAAATATTTTATCAAGAATATATTCTTATAAAATATCATAGCTCTTTATTTTTTCGGTAATAAAATAGTTTTTATATTTTTTTCTTCAGAAATCATTTCATTAAAAACTCATAATATTTATTTATTTTATGAAAATTTCAATTTCTTCCCTTAGAAAAACAGATAAAAATTATTTACTTGTTTTAAAAAGATTCATATTCGGTTATAAAAAAATAGTTAATATAAACTTATATATATAAAATTAATATAAAATAAAAATATATTTTTAAAAAAATATTTATAATTTTTTAAATTCTATATAAAATATTAGAAAATTCTATTAATAATTGAAATAAAACCTTTTGTGTTTTATACTACTATGAAAAGGAAAATTATATGATTCTATATAATTTTTTTCATCGAAAGAAAACATTGCATATAAAAAATAAAGTAAAATATTTATTTTATAAAATTAAAATCGTTACATTAATGATTTTTTTAAAATTAAATGTTTATTAATTAAAAATTAGTAAAAATACCATTATCCTGTAAAAAATCCCATTTTTCATTAAAAAAATTATCTTTATTTTATAAAAGATTTATAAAAATAATGAATATAAAATTTTTAATAATAAAATTATTTTTTAATAAAAAAATTTAACTCAAAATTTGTTTTCATTAACAAGAAATAAAAAATTCTAATATTTTATTTAAAATGTAAAAAAATAATTTTTTGATTTATAGAAATATTAATTATTTTTTATTTTCATAAAAAATAAAAAATAAATTTTTTGTCCTATGTAAGTTTAATACCTAGAGTGGGGTTAGTGTGAATCATGGTATGTTAATCTTTCACAAAATACCCTCCCCATCAATCTTGTTCCACCGATAGTAGGAACACTCTTCTCCCTAAGAATCGATATGAAGCAATAAAGCAAAAAAACACATAAGAACACAAGTAATTTACTTTATTATCTCATAATAAAAAAAATACAGGGAGCATTTTATGATGATTTGCTGATTTACCTGAATCACTAATTGAAGTACATGTCTTTATAATTTATAGTGGTTCCAAAGATACACTATGTTTATATCCCTCATATGAACAAAGAAATAATCCATACTAACTACTTAGACATGTCACTTATTCCCATGAATTTTTGTCTTGATGTTTATGAATAAAGAGTGATTTTACACTTGTAGTAGTGTAACAATCAGCTTCACATTCATCTAATTTAGGAACTCCACAAAACATTTTCAATAAATACTTATTGATATTTCCCATTCTTCTTGAATTTCTAGAAATTATCTCAAACTGCTTTGTTCACTCATCTTGCTTTTTTTATTTTGACTTTTCTAACCCAAAATCGTTATTATATTTAAGAATAATGGTAACTTCTATATCTAAAATGAAATACTGTATTTCCATCTCAATCAAAAATCAATTAAATATTACTAGGTGGTAAAAATTATTCTAATATAATCCTTTAAATTCATGTCAATATCATTCATTTAATTCCTTCATATACCACATAAGAGATATGAAATATAAATATCAAAACATGTTAACTCGATGCTATCATGGTATTAATATCACTCTCATGATGTGATCCCTAGCTTCCATCAAAATATTATTCTTGAACTTCTTCACCTTCATGGTGTGAATCTCTTCATTGCGGCGTGTAACCCTCAATATCCAGTTTTAATAGCTCACATCAAAAAATATATATCTTGTGATAATTATAAAATTATTCATTGACTAGATCAGCATAATGTCACTTTCACTATTATGGTGTGGTTACCTACTTTCATGGAACACCATGTCCTCGTCATTGAAACTCTATGGAATGAAAATATCCAAGATCATGATAATATTATAATATAAAGACCCATATAAATCTTTCTTCTCCTCATAACAATTTGGCCATACCTCTCATGGTGATATCACACATCTTTTAAAATTGGAAAAGAAACAACATTATGAAAAACTTGGAGGCTCGTATGAATTTTTCAAAAAACTTTAATCTATACAAAGAAGGCTATTTACCTTTCATTTCACTTAGGAACTTCCTTCAATGCACATTCAAGACTATAACAATGTTAATAATTATTACATATCCCTAATTTTCCCTATATTTCCATATACTAGTATAATTATAGATAGATGAAACCTAAAATATCATGTGTACCAAATCAGCTTCAAAATAGGCTGATTTTTCTTTCTTATGGGGTCCAGGACCTGGCATAATCCCCTCCCCCTAATACAAATCTATAGAACTACTTATTTAAGATGAATTTTTCATGGAATGACTAATTTTTTGGTGACATCACTCCTATCCAATAGAAAAATATTCAATACATTTTTTATATACTATTTCATCCTCCCCATTATATTGTATGTTCCTTTATAGTTACCTCAAAAGCTTCATTAGAAACAAATAAAACCTTGAAATGTGCCAATTTATTTTTTTCTAAAAATATCCCCATTTGATTTTACTTATAACTCCATTATAACTTGATAAAACACATATCTAAATGAAAACATCATAACCAACTAACAACAAAGTCCAAAACCCCATACCTTCAGATAAGGCATCGATTATTAACCTATTTTCAACACTAATCCTACATGATTCAAATTCCTTAGGAAAAACATGAGTTAAATGAAAAATTACTCATGAAAATACATCCATGATCCACATACTCTTAAATACACACTATAAGCTATTATGCCCCCTAGATAAGTATTCCATCACTCTGATTCATTACAAAACAAAATAATATGATTTTCCTCTTTTTTCAAAGTATATAAACCACACATCCTCTCTCATCATGGATATATTCTCCCATATAACATATGGAAAGTTTCTCCTAATTTTTCCATAAATCCAAATAGGACATCAATAAAAGTTAACAACTGTTTCTTATAAATATAAATAATTAATTCCAGAGTCATCGAATTATTTTATATAAAATAGAATATATCATGATTGTGTGGGGGTCCCATATCCAAATAATCTAGTTTTATGGGTATATTTGGAGTCTGTTATATAATTGATTCCTCTGAAACAAAGCCTTGGGAAGTGCCTCTATCACGATTTCTATAACCTAACAATATATTGAAACATTGTACAACTTTAATAAAACTTTTTCTATATTATACTTGATGAATTTATAATTTCTCTTCATGTGATCTACCCTTGGGTGATGAATGATTTTTTTTCTTATATCAATAACACATGAGTTGTCACACAAGGTTGTAATAGGAAATCACATATCTACTCTGAAATACTCAAGTTATTTATTTATCTATAGAAATTTAGTACACAATTTAGTTGATGAAATATATTTAGTTATAACTTTTCAATGTAAAATATAGTCATGCTTCTTGCTCAGAAATGAAATACACAAACCAGAAATATAAAATGAACCACATTATATTTACTTTCAATATATATCTCAACCATCTCAATCTGTATTAATTTTTCCCAACAATTCATACTATTATGTTTAATGATAAAAAAATCTATAACTCTCCATTTCATTGATGTAATGAGGAAAAACTATCACTTCTATCATATTTAATTACATGGGATAACTTTTGTACCATGTGTCTTGACATCTCTCAATCATAATGGTGGTCTATATCTTTGTATATTCTAATGATTTATTATATTCCATTACATCATCCTTCATTCCATTATATTATCTTGAAGACATCAATCATGTAGTCTCTGGTGTTTTCATCTACCTATAATCATCCATTCTAAACATCTTGGGACCTTATATGTCATATTTTTATTGATAAAAAATTTACCATTCTTTCTTTGTGTCACATATAAGATAAGAAAAATTTATATATCCTTAATCAAAGATATCATGAATTTTCTCCTCTTATATTCTGAAAATAAGATACACTATGTGTCATCTAATCCTATAGAAATTATATCATTCTCATTGATGATCACGAATATCCTTTGATCATTCTACTTTTTGATATTGGCATTTTGATCTACTTTATCTCATTAGAATATATTCCTTATCAAGAATTGATCAATCCTAAATAAAAATTTATTGTTTCTTACTTCATCCTATAAAATACCTTATTCAATTTATATACATTTATTTTATCTCAATATATATGAAAATCATTCAGTTTCTTAACATACACTTTCTCCTTATGGAATCCATTAAGAAATGATGGCTTGAAATTTTTGCATACATCTTGATTCCTCTTTGAACCGATATTTTCAAGAAAAAATTAATTGTTTCTAACTAAGATATAGGTTCATATTTCTCACCAACATTAATCCTATTAATTTGGGAATACCCCTATCAAAACATTTTTCTTTATTCTATATCACCTTTCCATCTTCATTTATTTTATTAATAAACACCCACTTGGTTCTGGTGACATTTTTTTCTAGCCTTGAGACATTTATGTAGGCTTTATTCATTTCAATATGGGCATTCCATTCATGAATCTATTTTGATGAAATTTATATATTCGGATGCCTAATAAAAAAAGGCTATACTTTAGAAAAATTTGATTTTATATGCTTTATCATTTGTTTTTTTACCAGAGTTATTCGATCACTCATGATAGTTTCTTAATTTATTTTAGCAATGTGACATTTATACTATCGAGATGATAAAAAAATTGTGATTTCTTCATTATTATAATCTTCTTTTGAGTATATTAGATACCAATGTGATCCACAATGACCACACACCTTAATAAAACTATTCTCAAATATTTCATCACCATTTTTTAAAAAGATAACATGATTGTGATTTATTCTCATTTTACACAACCAATAGTTCTTGAATTTAAAATATTTTTCATATAAGTTTATTATATAATTTTTATGAATTGAATTTGGATGAGAATCCAAAGAAAATACCTTTCCCCCCCATTCTTAAAACTATTACTTGTCAATTTATTTAAAATAAATCCTTTACTTGCATTTTCTTAAAATACATCAGTGTTTGTTTCTTCCCATACCACATCTATCAGGGTGTATTCTCTTCATATAAACATAAAAAATCCATATTTGAGATATAAAATGTTCCAATAACCTCTTAATTCAAGTATTCATCTAGTAAATGTTTCTTAAAGAGAATTATTGCATACATTATATAAAAAATACAGTTTCTCCTCCCAATAAAACCTTTTTATTGAGGATTCCCCACTGCTAAAACATATTTCTTTATCTCATTCCTCTTGATAAACTCTTCCACCTTATCATTAGTGGAATTCATTCTCAAATTCTGTTTAGCATATATGGACATTCAAACCAAGAATCTTCTTCACCAATATATATTAAAATTTAATACACATAAACACATTGAATTGGTGAGAGATTACCGTCACCCATTCCATCCTACTATAATAATTGAAAAATAAATAGAATTACATTTCTACAACCATGTATTTTTGTGACATAATAACAAGAAATCCAATATGAACCAACTTGAGAATTATTGTTGAATTATTTTCATTCATCTTGTAATTATCTGGAATGATTTTATATTTTTAATAGTTTTCATATGTGTGAGTATGATCATGTAAAATTATAGGGATTCTATGAGATCATTAATTATTGACACATCCTTCAATGGAATTTTTGTTCAAGGTTATAATACACTAATTCCATAATTTTCTCTATTCTTTCAAGGATAAAAAACACTTTTTTCTTATCCACCAAAGAGTTAGAGATTTACCCACACACACATCCCTTGAACCACAACTATACCCTTTTTTCATTTGATAATGTAAACCATCTTATAGAAATTAACCACATAACCAAATACACACAATTGGATTACAATATGAAAATAATAACCAAGGATTTCAACCATGAAGAATCCCATGTACCTAAAATATTTTCTTTTCATTTATTATTTTCCAAAGCCAATTATCCTAAAAAATCAACATTTCAAAAAACCAATGGAACCATATTTTTTCATTTTTTATTATCATGATAATACATTTATTTCACTTCAAATACCATGTGAATCAACTATTAATGATCAAAATTCTTTTCAAATTTATTTCGTTTAATTTACCCTTTATGTAATTTAAATTATTATATTTTTTATTGATAAATGTTCATTTCATCTATATTCCTTTGGTTAAAATGATATTTTTCCACCATCATCACGATTTTATTATCCTCATATAATTTGGAGGCAAATAATTTATGTGTTTTCTTCCCATATGATGATGCATCTTGAAACTAAGATATCATTTTATAGGGTCTCTATCACCACACTTATTTACACTTTTAATGAGTAATTTATGTAATTGTTTCCATAACCCTCATTCTAAAAAATAACTATTAAAAATACTGATTATTATAAAGTCATATCCTCTTTATTTGTTACTCATGGGCCTTAAAATTCCTTTTATCTATGAAATAATATTATTATGTATACCTTATCTTGCATCAAAAATAGAACCAGATTCATATTGTATTATAGTGTAAATTCACGACATCACTTGTGGTTTTTATGTATTTTATGAATGAAAAAAATCAATCTTTTTCCCAGGGGTCAGTACTACTAGGTTTTCATAAACCACCACTGAATTTTCACTATTGATAAAGTCCTTTAATAGACATGTATTTATATTTGTATTGCAAAACCCTATGGGAAAGTCTCTACTATATTTGTTGACTCAATATGATTCTAATTATCTTCTTATATAGCCCATACACTATAACTTCTTGATTCCATTCCATGATTTATAAATCCATATTGATTAAAAAGCATTAATTACACACTTATGACTTCATATTCGAGATCCTTGAACCTTTTGACATGATCTTTCACAAAATCAGTGAATCCAATGATAATTCGAGAAGGCCCACCAATTTTGAGATTATACTCCATCACATTTTCATATTTTTTTTATTTCCATATTTAATCCATTCAATCTCAGCCATACACCATGATTTTTTATATTTTTTCTACTGAATATATAATTTGGAATCACATACCACTATTTTGGATTCCTTTTTTTTGACCCTCCAAACAAAAATTTATTCACTAGAATATTATTGTTCAACCTTGAGGTCTACACTTCCCTAAACATCAATGTTTTCATCATATATATCAAAAAATATATTTTTCATTTAAAAAACACAAGAATTTTATCAATAATACTCTTATTTTACTAAATTTATTCCACTTTATTTTATTTTAAAGTGAAATTATCTTGTGAAATTAGAAAATTATTTTTGATGAAATTTTACTATGATATTATACTTCGTTTTACTTCCATAGATGATTTATTTATGGGTTTTTGGTCTTCATAATCATATTATAAATTATTTGGACATCTTGAAATGATATACCCAATTTTTATATATCTGATGAAAAAAGGGGAATATTGAATTTGGATTTTACTTTTACACTTTAGATATTTGAGGATAAGAAATTAACCTCCTAATTAAATAACTTTCTTCAGGATAATCCTCTAATATAAGCTTTTTTATCACATTGAACCCCACTTATTAGTAATTCTCATTTTCCAAGGATTTTTTTCACTATTAATCAACTTTTGTCAAATAAGATTGTTATGTAGACTACATATAATCTTCTCAATTGGGTATTTTCTTATATCACTATATCGTTTACAATTATATATATATGTAACCATCTCAATATCCTCTTAACATGTCTAGAATCATAATGGATTTATCTAAGCCTATGTATATCCTCCATAATGATGTTGTCCCAATCAAGGAATAAATCAATGGATTTATATACGTGAATACATAGATCCTAAAATATTTTATGTAACACCTACAATTTAGTATCACATACCATGGAATTTCCTTCTTGTATATTGGGTTGTTTCTCTCATATGGTGTGTGAGGACGTATGTGACATCACCATTATTTATATTATGTTGGATAAAGATTCTTATATTTCATTTAATCATTAGGAATTGAAATCAAAGTACATATGATATTTTTCAAATAATTTTATACATTTTATGTTTATTGAGGTCCCATTAAAGGAAACCATCTACAAATCCATTCCCAATTATTGGAATTAGTGTTTTATCTTGTCATTCTACAACAATAAATTCATATCATCCAATATAATGATTTATTTATGGTTGAAAATTACTACCATAGATTAAGAGAGACAATACTATACTAAAAACCATTATATGTGATATCACTTATTGTTCCAAGAATGGTAAATACACCAGAGGGGTCAATTAGTGTATATTGATATTTCAAAAATGACACTCTCCAATGATCATGATCTACCATTAGTCGGAAGACTCGTCTCACTCATAACTGATAAATTTAAAATCATTTGGATAAAATTAATTTACATGGTCTTCAAAAATTGGGAAAGTCTATGGATAATGAAATGATGATGTGTTGATTCACCTTAAACACTAAGATCACCACATGTATTTACAATTCATAGTGGTTACACTAACCCTACAATTTTATAACACTCATAGTATAACAAACTCAATATTCTCAACTAGATGGATTTCTCATTGCTTTTGGTGTAATGTTTTCTTGATGTCTATAAACAAAGGATGGGTTTACACCTATAATGGTGTACCACTCAGCTTCAATTTCATCCACCTAGTGAATTATTTGAAACTATGGTGAGAAATAATCATATATCCTTCCTATTGTTTCTAACTTTACAACATTGATCATAAACTATGTTTTATTATCATTTTCCTTTTTCCCTTTTATTTTTTTAAATTTATGATTCTTCTTCCTTTTTATATGAAAGGTAACTCTTGTATATTCATAGAGTCACAACACTAGCCTCTTGATTGTCCTTTCATTTTCTCCAACTAATATGTGAATTCCCATTTAATATATTCATTTAAATTCAACTCAAGATCACTCATTTGGTTTGTAGTCTCTGTATCGAAAGATGGAAAATAAGAATATGGAATTCTAATGACATGGAATTTTCATGAATGAGAACCAGCATCATGGGGTAATCACCAACAATCTTCAAAAGTAAAATTTTGAACTTATTCACCACTATGGTGTGATCCTATAATTTTTTTATTGTAACCTATTATATTTCATGACCTTCCCTAATGGGACTCGAGATGCAACTTCCTGAGACCACCTCTAATTGGCCAGGTTCTGGTGACCATAGAATAGGAATATCACAAATGTGGGATGCCTTTTCCTAATATACCTGTATAAACACACCCAAAAAAACCTCGATAAAATAGTACAGAGATATTAAAATACAAAAACTAAAATGCATGCATACATTTATCAGAAACCATATTACAATTGATATACTGAAAGAATAAAAATGAAAAACCACTTCCCCACAAAAAATGTAAAAGATTCTATACTCCTTAAAAGGAGTGGATGAATGTTAGATGCAACTACGAGAAAAATCCATAGCCTAGCTTCGGTAAACACCTAAGTCAGTCTAGTACACTATGTTCATCCTACATTGGGTCGTCCATGGACTCAGTAAAAAGAAATGTGGTCTTCACAAGACACAACATTGGTAGGAAAAACCCATATAGGGGTGAGTATAATAGCAATCAGTAGGCGCCCCAAAAATCCAAAAGAAAAATCAATCAACTGAAAGGAAACATTCCACTCAACCGAGCCATAGGAATCCAAAATTGAGAGAGAATATAAATCATGAAACATCTTCATCTAATCATGATTAGTTAGATTATTCCACATGGGGTGTCAACCTAGACACCTGAAAACACCACATAGACTACAAAAAATAGCAAGATATTCT
Source organism: Viscum album (assembly GCA_963277665.1). Taxonomy (NCBI): domain Eukaryota; kingdom Viridiplantae; phylum Streptophyta; class Magnoliopsida; order Santalales; family Viscaceae; genus Viscum; species Viscum album. The sequence goes on from OY728150.1 coordinate 961,389,372, forward strand.
TCTATAGAACTCCATCTCTCAAGAGTTTCCAACCTCATACCTAGGAATAAGTTCTATTCAATGATATAATGGTACCCAAATACTCATAGAACACACTCCAAAATCTCAACCATCCCAGATGGGACCTTTCTGAGAGATATTCTTTATCAAGAATAACCCACTAGGTCCATCTCTATTTACCAACATAATAGTTCTTTCCATCTCTAACCTATGCCCTATGAAAATCTATATGAACCCAATTGGAGGGGCCTTCCCCTCACCACTACACACAGTTGAGGGAACATTACTATAGACCATGCACCACGTGCATCCGCTCAAATGATAGAGAACTAAAGGACCCACACCTCACCACTACCCTATAGTAGAGGGGGTAATAACTCCTAACCAACCTGCTAAACATCTTCCTGGCAATAATGGAGTGGCCCCTACCTCAGTGTGTTGAGGGAGCACTAACACCTAAACAGATATCCCATGTAACTACTGGAGGGGCCTACTCCCCATAACTGCATGCAACCGATGAGGGAGAACTATCTATAATGGAGGACCTACTCCCCACTACTACTCGAAGGAGTGGAGTAATACTCCATAGGTGAGAACTGAGACCCTAGTACGGTAGGGGAGTACCACTCTATGGATAGGGGACCCACACATTGGTACAAAAAGAGAGTACCACTCTCCCAAATAAATTACAATGGGGGACCTGTATCCTGACACAAAAGATATGCATCGACCCCAAGATAGAAGACCTTTACCCTAACAAGGTAGGGTAGTTCCAAATCTATTGAGTTAAAATGTATTAATGAACTTTTCTCCGAAATGAAAAGGGTGTTCCTACTCTAAAGACGGAGGACTCGCACCCTAACACATTATAAGAGTATCCACACTATCTATACATCACATCTAAAGGATCCACACCCTGAAATAGTAGGAGAGTACTAAATCCTTGGATATAGAATCCATACCCTTGTCTAACATGGAATTAACTACTATATATGGCCAATAATTATGGAGGGCCCAAACCCTAGTTCGGTAGGGGAGAACTGTACAACCTTAAAATGATATTCGTAACCCGCACCCTAATAATACTGTGGAGTAGTGTCCCCATAAGAACTAATGCATAGTTATAGAACTCTCACCCAAAATGTGGGGAGTCTGGTCTCCACCAAATTAGAGAGTTAAGGGAAACCCTCACCCCGATACCATAGGGGTGTTCCAGTCCACGTGTATCGCATTACGAAACACATCAATCTCCAACATCGGTTAAGTTCCTCTAAAGTAGCATCATAGTTATTAGACATCACATAATAGAACAACCACAGGTTGGGGATCACACCATGATAAAATAAGGGAGCACTGATCTACAAGTATAAAATGTCATGGGGGACCCACATCTAATGGTGGAAGGGAAGGGTACCAACCCTGAATTCAACCCTATGATCCACCATAATCACTAGAAAGGGTTAACCACTGCTAAAAAACAGTATTTCATTAAATAAACCACATTTTATCTCATAGGTAAAAAATTCCACTATTATATTCTATGTGAAAAAACATCTCAGGATATTCTATTCACAATCCTGAATTTGATTTTCATAGAATGAGATACGCAAGGTGGAAGACCTCATGAAGATATCCACAGAGTACCCAATGTGCACTAGGGTCCACAAGGCTTGTGAACCCAGTCGAGTACATATACTTGTATCGTGTTTACATAGTTTTCCAAGCCATTTAGGGGTACACTATGCGTACAACCCATACACATCGTTCCCCGCTTCAAAGACCCACGTCCATGTTTTTATTCAACAAGGACTGACCTACCATGTCCCTTAGACATTGCTTATCCCATAATACAAAACCTATTCATGATAAATGTCCACATGATCGTGTGGATTTACCATGTCTATTTCTATCACCCGGTGTCTGTGTAATTTTTCGGTGTACTTTTACACCACCATGTACTGTTACTCAGCCAACCTCGACCATGTCCTCTGGCCACATGACATGGGGTCACTACATGGTGTGTAACCCTAATACATGGTGTGTAGTCCCCATAATTCATATTTTAAAAATAGAAATAGATATATGGAATGAATCACTTGACTACATGTCATAAAAATGTTAATTCTATTTTGGAATTACGGTCAATGATTTCTGATTCGCCATAGTTTACCCCAAAACCAACAGATCAACCTTGAAGGGATCACTATAAATTGAAATAGGTCCATAAAACCATAAAAAAATAAAAAATATGTGGAACAGGACCAAAATTAATGAAATACTACATATATGGATAATAGAAAAATATTTGTGTGTAGAACGATGCCCAAATCAACTTTCTCCTCAATGTGATAATGATCAGTGCCATGAACGAAGACTGTTAATTCTTTATCATATTGATTTTGCCTCATTTTTTTTCAACAAAGGGGGAGAGAATAATATCATATATCCTTTTTTTATCACACCCATCATGTGGGATAGGTAGAATTAGGTTTGAATAATAATTAATGTTTTCATTTAATTAACAATCTAATCAATTAACGCCCTGCCAACTCACCAATGAAAAAATGCCTACTACAAACAACTTTATATCATGAATAGGGTAAAAATGATGTTTTGAACTAAAATGTGATTTCAAAGTTCAAATAAAAGACTATAATTATTATTTATTTACATTTAAATATATTCTACTCATGTAGGAAAATTTTAATTTCATATTTTCAAAATCACCTCTTAGAGGCTCTCTAGTGCCCAAAATCTCATGTCAAATCTATGCCTCATATTGGAAATATTCACATAAATATTAAAAAGTCTAATAGGTAAAACTGAAATCACTAAATTATTCACACCTACAAGGCTTTTCATCCTCTAAAAGAGAAATCCCAGGAATAAGTGATGAATCTGAGCTCTCCACTAGAACTCTGAGACTAGCAAGCTCACCAGGGGGTCTCATGTTACATCTATGAATGCACTTAGGGGAACCATTCAGGATATAAAACACTTATATACATCTCCATATAGGTAAAAATCATGAAACAATATAGAACATGTCTCCTCAACTATGAATGGTGAAAAAACACCAAGCACCACAGTCCATCTAGATTCTTGTGGTCTAGCAGTACAATACCTCACTAACCTGATGCAGATACTAACATAACCTAGAAGTTTACATCCACCCAGGGATGAACTAAAACTCAACATCCTAAAACATCTTGTTCTCAAGGTTTAAATTTAGCACGTGAGGGTATTATAGAAAAAATATGGCTTCTCAATTGTAATCATAGGGTCATACAAGGCTATTTTTTGGCAAACCTCATGCTGTAAAGCGTCTCAAAAAAAAACAAATACAACTACACCCACTAGTGGAATCCAAACTGAGTTTGGATTTTAGGTAACAAATCTATACTATGGAAATAGTATATGGTCAAAATTATTAGATAAATAATGGTTCCATGAAAGGATCTCCCTCCACCAGGGTTTCCACGAAAATGAGGTTGAGCAGAAAAACTACACTGGAAATGACAGGACCCACTCTGACACTCCATCACAAAACCTCATGCTAAACCCACATGTATTAGGAACTCATGAAACACACCTCAACACTATCATATTTGGTTGACATTGACTTGTCCACACAATTTCTGATCAAGTTATAAAATTCATCAGGGTGGGGAGAGAATATCCTTTAATTGTGAATCCTAAGATACACTAAACCACTCTATGTCCTCCCTAAGAATTCTACATAAAATGAAAATGAAAAGAACATGAGGGTAATAATAAAAAAAATGGAAGCCCAAATTCTCACACTAGTTATTACTATTCCCTCTGTTGGAAACCAACTAACATGTCACCGTGCCTCAAACAGACAAGTTAGAGAGACACATCCACCAAACCTTGGTACTATCCAATTTGGGCTCCACAGAATTTCCTATGAATTTTTAATCAAATCATTAAAATTAATCTTAGTGGGGGAAGGACCCCTCTTCCTCATGAATTCAAATATACATTAAATAACACCAACACAGGGCTCTTCCAAATCCCAACATCACCAAGATTAAACCCCAATCATGAAGTGGAATGAAAATATTACACCAGTTACTGTCTATCAGTTACTAATACAGAAAGTAGAAATGACATAAAGTATACCTTTATAAATACTTAGAGGTTCTCAGTTAAAGGCCTTGATGTCCTATATCTATCCTCACCTACATCCTCTACCTCCACTAGCCTGATGTGGACCACCTATGTGTGGTGGTGTTTACACCTCAGACTTCCAGCAATCAACTGATTCTCCCCCAACTCCTTCGACAGATCAACCATGTTGTGGAAATTCCTACTCAAAATGCTCCTCTACCAAGGTAGCTTGTTGATCATCTCCCTCTCAAAAAAATGATGGGTCAAGAAATCCCTAGAATCATGTTCTCAGCAGTCACAAGTGTAACACCGCCTATTCTACTGCTGACCCGATCCTCAGTGCTAATCCTGTGCTATAATCCCATATGCCTATGTTTGGGAAAGTTTATCCCTACTACACCATGATATTATCATATTTAGTCTACTATATATTGAAGACACATCAAACCAGTGACCGCCCATGTGATCCAAATCCCCATGTCCCACTACTAGGAGGCTATCTACCACAAGACCTCACTCCAGTAACCCCATGTAAGAGGGAAGGAACATGGAGACCACACATACTCGGATGTCTCTATGGTGGCCTCAATCAAATGTCCAAGATTTAAAGAATGCATCTCACACAATATCCAAGAAGTAACCAGACATGTATATGAACCTCACTAATCACTCCTCTATAGTCATGCTACCATACTGAAGTTGTAGAATTTCTATCAAAGCACAGAAATCAATGTGGAGCGGTAAAACACTTCCCTAAAGAGTCTCTCTAACTCCACCCAAGTTAATGTTTCCTTGTTGTGGGGATATGTCACAAAACTCCACTATCTCCCAACTAATCCCTAAAAAAGGTTCACTGCTAGGACTACCATCTGATTGGGAGGTTTCCTCACTAAGTGGAAAACACGTGTGACTACCTCGAGCAAGTCATATACTAATGAGGGGTCTGGATCGCCTTGATACATTAAAGTTCAATACCTCTGTAACCCATGCAGTACACTTAGCATGTGTGCATCCTCATCCTAAACTTTTGGAAGAACTGGAAACACAACAGGTGGTGGATCAATTAGTAGAACACCCGAAGCTACCTTCTTAGAATCATTTCCCTGGAATTAAGCCCCTTTAGGTGGAAGATAATCACCTCAATCCCACCATGTAACACTATATGGATATCATCGCGGTGGTAACCTAAAAAAAAGTCATGATGAACTATAGTCAAATAGTATATCTCTGGAGATGACACAAGAAGGAAAATAAAAATAAAATACCCAGTCATATATAATGCATGTTCTATTATATCCTTGTGACTGGTGTCCTAATGTACTATGTTAAAAAGAAGGTATCAGAGTTTTAGTGAATGGATATGTCAACCAGGACACCGAAATTAGATCCTCTAGCCTGAGAGCCAAACTCATAGCATACTAACACTATCTCTAAGAAACCCAAACCAAGCTCGCTACCCTTCAGTACCAAAAGTGTAACACACTCTGATACCACTCTATCATGACCTGACCCAATGGGGTCCATGATGAAACAACCCAATCCCATATCAAATAGGTCAGAGGTTGGTGACTAGTGCTGAGTAGTCATATCACATAGATGTGAGGCATTTTTCAAATGTACATGTATAAACTCACCCATAAACACCTCGATTTAATAGCGCAAAGATATAAAAAGACAGAAACTAAAATGATTGAAAACATCTATTTCAGTATTGAGTAAAACAAAACCACTTAATGTTTTCAAAAAGTAAATCTAACTCCCACCAAAACTGTAAAAGGACACAACCTACTCCAAGGAGGGAATCACCATCATATGCAACTACCAAAAAGATCTTTGACCCAGCTCCAGTAAACACCTTAGTCAATCATGCTCACTAAGCTCCGCCTTCCTCAGGACCTCTGGGGAATATTTCAAAATGATTATTTTATGTTAATAAAATAATACTTGTGGGAATACCTCATACATGGGTGAATATAAGAATACTTAGTAGTCACCCCAAAAACCCAAAAGAAAAAGTGATCCACTAAAAGGAAATAGTCTGGTTGAAAAAGATAGAGGGAACCCAAATAGAGAATGAATCTATCTCAAACCATCCATGTCTAAACATGAGAAGTAAGGTCCTTCCACATTGGGTATCAACCCAACAACTCGACAACACCCTAAATAAACCTAGAAATACCATGAAATACTCCTCTCAGACTCCAAGTCTCATGAGTTTCTGACATCATACCCAGGAACATATTCTATTCACGAATTTAATGGAAACATAAAACAAAGAGAACACATTATATGAACTTAGGAATCCTAAATAGAAAACATTTGAGAGATACACTTCACCAGGAACAACCAACTAGGTCTAGATCCAGTACAAAACCCCATAGGTCAGACCATCACTAACCTGCACCCTATGCATGGTTGTAAGAATTCAAGTGGAGTGTCCCACCGCTCACTACTACACACAGTTGAGGGAGAATTTATCCATATTATTTACCATGTAAATCCTCTATAATGAGAGAGAACTATGTGAACCACACCTTGACACATCCCCATAGTAAAGGGAGTACTAACTCTTAAGAAACCCATGAAACCTCTTCTTCTAAATGGAGTGGCCAACACCTAAGTCTGTATATGTAGACGTAAGTCCTTGGTAGGTATCATAATTAACTAGTGGAGGGGCTCACTCCTCATAACAATTCTCAAGAAATGAGGGTAACCAAACTCTAATGGAGGACCCTCTCTCTATTGCTACTCAAAGGTGGGAGAGTACTACACTGTAGACAAGGAACCACGCTTTAGAACAATAAGGGAGTACCGCTCTATGTCTAGAGGACCTTCACCTTAGTACAATAGAGGAGTACCACTCTAATAAATCATTTACTATGGGTGACCCTCACCCTGAAACAATATGGTAGTATTGATACTAGTCTAGAGGACCCACACCCTAACACGATAAGGGAGTACTAGCTCTACCTAGTTAACATGTATGGAGGACCCACTCCCTAGAACTATAGGGGGGTTCTAAATATGAGGATAGAGGAACATCACCCTAACACGTTAGGGGGTGTATACACTATATATACATATATCTCATTTCTGGAGAAACCACACCCTAAAATGGTAGGGGAGTACCAAATCCATGGATAGAGGACTTGAAACATGGCCTAATAAAGCAGTTACTACTCTATATTTCAAATATGTATGTAAGGCTTGTACCATATCTCGGTAGGTGAAAACTTTTCAACCATAAAAATGATATGGGGAACCCACAACCTAATACAACAGGGGAGTACTAACTTTGGATGAACATCCCCATAGTTATATAACATATGCCCACAATGTGGGGTGTCCCATATCTGTCAATGTAGAGAGGTATGGTAAACCTCGTGCCATGATTCTATTATGGAGTACCAATCACAACATATCTATTTACAAACCACACCAATATCCAGAATCAGTCAAGCACCGTTGAAGGAGTGTCTCACTTATCATACAATGCATCATGACACAAATTTGGGTAGGGGACCTACACCCTAATATAATAGGGTCACCACTCTACCACCTTAAGAATCATGGGGATCCATATCTATAGGTGGAAAAGAATTTTAAAAAAATTGATGTCAGCCAAGTGATCCACCCTGATCAATACCCAAGGTTATGCACCGCTAAATAAGATTCAAGATTAGAACACACCACATCATATCTCATAGGATGAATAAAATTCCACCATAGAATTCTATGTGGAAAATTTCTTAGTATAGGATACTTACAAGCCTGAATCTAAGTTCCATAGAAGGAGGTACGCAAGGCGGATGATCTCAAAAATATCTCCAAGGAGTAATTGGTGTGAAATAGGGTCCACACGACATGTGAAACTAGATGATCACCTGTATTTTTATCCTTTTAACATGGAATTTAAATCCATGTAGGGGTACATGGCATATACCACATCACCTAGACCATGGACATGTTCCTCTTCCACATGGTCCGACTAGCCATGCCCCTTAGATGTCGTGTATCCTTTACTTCATGATGTGTTTAGGATAAATGGTCACATGTCCATGTTTTTCTTCCATGTCATGTCCTCTGGTCACATGTCATGTGATCAATACATTGTGGGTAACACTAGTACCTGGTGTGTAGTCTCTAAAATTCAAATTCACCAAATAGTAAGATCTACATGTCATGTGTCACTACACTACATGTTGTGTAGACGATAATTCAAGTTGTGAATTACCCTAAAAACAACTGATTCCACATATTTTACCCCAAAACCAATAGATCAATTGTAACGCCCCGAATCTAGTTACCCAAACTTGGTGCATTATTACATAACATTGGCACGATCACAAGGGATCAATTCCCAATAGACTGATCAGTTTTATATCCTCGGATGTACTTGATACAAACATAAGTTTTACATTACATCATGAGATAAAAAATCAACAGAATTTTATCCCCTTTGAACAAAACTATATCTCTTATCATATCCATGGAGGTCAACCATAATGTAATTCTTTACATCTGGGGAATAATAAAACATAAAATGGGTGATCTTAGATGCCTATTAAGGATAACAATATAGCCTAAACATTCATAAATAAGCATAAACATTTAAGGCAATGTATATGAATAAAACATAATACTTTTAAAAATAATAATTAGCATAATATGGAAAATATAAATCAAATAATTCCATTTACATATTAACATAGATATTATACTATTCAAATGATCATATTCAATATCAATAGCCAATTTCATAATGATGGAATGTATAATTCCAGACTTCATAACCACATAGTCAAGGCCTCATTCCAAGACTACAAATGAGATTTTTTCAAGGCCTTGTACCAAGACACTAGATTGTACTGTGATACGTACAGATGCATTGAGGATCTATAGAGGGCTCCACCCATCACTTACTAAGTGCAATGAATTCCTCATATGAAAAGTTTAAAACATAACATAAACATTCGTATTAAAAATAGCATATGAAATGTTAATACTTTAACCATAAACCATGAATGGTATAAAAATAACACATCCACAGTCAAACTTATCACAAAATCTTTAATAAAATATGGAATATTTTATCATGACAAATCAACTTCAATCAAGTGTAAAATCCATCAAAGGACATTGACATGGATAAAATCAAAACTATTTGAGCGAAATATCTCTTTCTATTTTGAAATCATTTAAAAGTCACATTATTATAAAAGAAAACATTTATTTAGAAAATATTCTTATAATCTTGTAAATGAATATCTGATGGTGTTATAACTGCCGAAAATAGCTGTACCTGCTGTATAAGTTAAAAAAATTCTTTCCTTAATTTTGTTGAAAATGCCATAAAGTACCTTGTTGGGAAAAAGACGAAAAGAACCCTTTATAAAAATTTTATAACAATTCAAAAAATGGTATAAATGAAATTAAACCATAGTCTAGTTAATAGTAAAAATTTTTTGAAATACATTTTTATGAATCCCAGATGTTTATGATAAAGAGGTCCCAGTGGATACTCACGTTTAAACAACCACAGATAATGAAGAGATTGTAGAATTAACCCATAACTTGTACTTTTCCTTGGTCGAGGGTATGTTAAAATACTGTATAATTGTTAAATAACTGTTATCAAATTATAATATAACCACATACATAAATACTATATCATACATGATCTTCTAATATTGCTTTGTTAATAATATTTTATTAGTATCACCATTTCTGGTGTTAACTGATTAATTTTCATTTATATGTTTTGTTACATAAGTCATGATCATTATTGATAATATGTATTTGATTCATATCCAGAATGATATAAAGTTCTTAAAAATTAATTTTTAATCATAAAATAAAATTTATTCTTGAATGGTTATGATGGGGAATGAATCTCATCGCGTTCGTGGAGACGGTAATCCGCACAACTGCAGGAGAAAAAATACCATTCTATTGATGGTAAAATAGTATTTAGTTGGATAGTATATCATATATATAGAATCCGTAACATGTTATATTTATCATTTACATAATTTATACTCATTATAATACCCATCCAAAAATGTGAAGTGTTTGAATAATAAACTACACCACGATATCGAGACGGTATGCCGTATATACGCACATATCATGACTTTATCATTCATATGATGGATAGAATAATGAATATGGTTGTACCATATTTATAATAACATCATAGTATGAATAGGGTACTGGATTGATTAGTTTGGTATTGAAAAATAAAATAAAGAGGAAGTGGAAGAAGAAAAGAACATTGAAAGAGGTCGTGAAATTATTACCTCTCATTCGGGTGTTTCCTTTTGAGCTGATCAAAAGGGCTCCTTAGATTTTCTTTATGATCAAAGTAAGGAAACTAGGTAAATTTTAGGATTTTTGGGAGGATATTTGAGTAGGTTATTACCGATCCAAATGGATTTGGAGGTGTAAAATTAAGATAAGGGGAAGTACCCTTTTATAAGACAAGTGATGGTCACTTTAGGAAAATATTGAAATATTATTTTATAATAAAAACATTTTCGGCTTATAATGGTTCCAAAAGGATTTATTTAGGGAATAAGGTGGGGATGGGTCTAAAATATCTCAAAAAATAGTATTTATATAGGTTTTGTTCACAAAAGTTACCATATCATTTAGATTTAACGCTTAGTTAAATAGTTTGACATTTACCATGTCTCATTGTATTTTTATATTAAATGGTTAATAAACTTAATATAAACTGCCAAGTAAACCCCAAGTGGTTCATTATTGATATAAATAACCTTATAAAATTCCTTTGGCTGATGCATATATTTTTTGGAATATTATATCAATTTATAATATAGTATTTTTTTTTAAAAATGCATTTATGTCAATTTTGAAACTATTTAGTATTTGATTTGTTTAAGTCCTTAAAATTTGATTAATTAGAAATAAATTTCATTTAATCAACCCTAACATGTCATATTATCCTATAAAATCCATTTAATTCATCAAAAGTCTCAATTTACATTTATTTGGATATTTATAATTTCAATTATTTTAATCATTCATTAATACGGTAATTACTACATCATCGTTGTATCATAAATAAATTTTATTATTTAAAGTCTAAATATTATTAATAAAATACCATTTATGTATGAAATCTTTTAATATTTCTAATAAATATTTATAGTTGAATTTTTCTCATATATAACAATATGTTAAAAATGGTTTTGTTATTAAACATTGAATTTAACAATTTTCACTCTTATTTAAATAAAATAATAATAAATTTCCTCAACTAATCCAAGTGGAACAAAACGATCATATTTTAATCCTCAGTTAGATTTTGGTTGAAATACCTTTATCCAATAGAATTAGGATATGTGTTAGGGTAATTATAATATCATTTTTTATCTTTAATTACCCTATTTACTTTTAACCCTGGTAAATAAAAGTCAATAGTTACTATTTATCAAAAATTATTTTCATCTTATTGAACCACATTTTTCATGTTCCTATCAACCATGTCTCTCAGATTTTTGAAATTCAATTCATAGGATCGGTAAAATTACGTTTTATGCAAATTTGCTAATGCGTCTATAAGGTGGGTAAAAGACGGTGAAAAGTTCAATAATTTTTTGTATAACTAATATTATTATAAAATGACTCTAATGAATTACATTTTAAATATATTGTTATTATATATATATTTTTACCTAATATAAATTTAAATAAAATAACTAATTATTTAAATAAAAATTCGGTTTTAACTAATAACGCAATGTTTTTCACTATTCATCAAAAATTGAAAGTTTTCAGAAAAATACCAAAAATTAATCCTAAAATAATTTTGATATTATTAATCCAAAAATGAAGTCCATTTTGAAAAATAATATTTATAAAAATTAAAATAGTGGTTAATACTATTCAGAACAGCTAGATTGATTGGTCCTAGTGTGTTAAAACTCAAAGTTGCGTACAATAAATTCTATGGCATTATTCAAAGGGGAACGAACCAAGGAGGCTTGGGGTGTTACCTCATCCTAGAAGGGATCACTAGAAATTGTAATAGGGATCTTCCAAAATTATACAGTAAAAAATGTATGGGATCTAGAAAAATTGAAAAACCTCATACTTCGAGGGTGAAATGTCAAATCTTTAGGTGTAGAATGACACCTGGATCATGTTTCTCCTCGATCTGATGATGATCAACTCCTAGAAAAAATATTGGAATCACATCATCACTTTTATTCGACCTCATTTTAAACTATTTCCAAAGGGGGAGAGGATAGGAGTGGTTCTTCTTTGGTTGAGCACACCAAACATTATATTGTGGGGGTAATTAGTTGAGAATATTAATTAAAAATGTCATTTAATTAAATATTCCACCACTTAAGACCCCGCCAACTCACATCCGACCAAAAATCATGGTGAAGATAACCTTAGGTCGTACATAGGGTAAACATGATATTCATAACTCAACTGTTGTCTCATAATTCTGTTCCCTGATTTCACTACAAATTTATTCACATTGAAAAAGAAACTACACATTCATGAAAAAATATATTTATCATTTTTAAAATCAATGCTTTGAGGCTCTGAGGGACTAATAATGTATTTCTGACTTCATACATAGAGTTGTAAATATATTTAGAAATATTATAATGTCTTATAGGTAAAAACTGAGTCCCTACATAATCTATTATTTTCATAGCTCCCATCCACACAAAACATCTTTGTGATAAGTATAGAACTATTGTTTGACTAAATAAAATAAACATGAAAGTAACCCTTAAAAAGTGTTCACCTGATCTCTAGTAATAATATCTCCCCATCCCTAAAAATACATTGAATTATGATCTATTATTATGTGAAAGTCTCCAACAAGACAAATCCAATAAAATATAACTTCCTCTTTTTATAACATGGTATTGCCTCCCATGACATAACCATTATTCCTTCAAAATGGATAATGATTAAAACTCATGAACTACTATGAGAATCATGTATATTATCTAAAAAATGTTATTTATATGGGAAATTCCATGCATTTTTCATTTATCATATCAACTTCCTTCAACACATGATTGAAACTGTCATGGTGTGAAGGAATCATATATATCCAAGAACTCTACCATATTTTCTTATAAAAGTATGATCATTTAGGAATGTCACCTATCATAGTGTGAGTACCGAATATTCTCCAAAATATCTTGTAACCCAACTCTCCTAGGGTTACTAACAGAAAGTGATCTAATCTATGACAGACCAACTTACAGAAACAATTCCTTGAAATAACTGCTTAAGGTGTGACTAATGTGGTCATTATGTGATACATAACCAATAGATAGATCATTTGTAGATTCTTCCAGAACTCCTTCACCCTTGGATGCATTTGAATTTATTTCTATAGATTGTTCTACACAATAATTTTTTATAAGATCCTTTGTATGTCTTTCTACCTGAACATAATCAATAAGCATAATCCAAAAATTCACCATGGCATTTTTCTAACATAAATAAAATTTTATTTACTGTAAAAATATTCGAAAATTAATTTTTTTATTAAAAATAAAAACATTGCCTTTTTCAAAATAAAAGTCTTACATCATTACATGTTATCATATTTAGTGGGAATTTGGATTTTTGGTCCCAATGTAAGGGATATTTTGAGTATCTAGATTTGGATCCAAATTCAATACATTAAGACAACTCAGTAATATTTTTTGGACATAGACTGTGTCACAACCCATCCCCCAGGGCTCGTGTCGTGACTACCATAAGCCCACGTTCCATAGGACAGTGGCTGGTGACCAGCACCAAAGGCGTAAATACCTAAAACTGGGAAGGCATTGACTTTATATCCAAAAAATGCACATAATAGAGTACATGTTGGAAGCAAAAGACGAAGTAAAATTATATAACAATAGAGTGCTGAAAAAGTAAAAGGGGTCAGAAGTACAAGCCAAACTATAAAGTACAAGTAACTGAAATTACAAGTACTGGAAAAAGGGAAAACAGCTCCTGGATCATCCACTCAGAAATCCTACCTAAAGGGTAGGTACAGATAGCCTCCGCAGCACTCCATGTCCGTCTGTCACCTCCGTGTACCGTCATGCCATACGGTCTACCTCTGAGTTCCAGCCAGTCGTGGAATACTCAGCCTTGGTCAGTGTTTTCCATCGTCAGCGTCCAAAACAACGAGGTGCGAGCATAGCCCGTGTGTGGGTAAGTATAACGTTACCCAGTAGGGACCCCGAGACCCTCAAGGTCTCACAAAATCCATCAAGGATGATGAAAATGTATGAAATCAACAGATAACCCCACTTAGGTATATGCCCATACATATACCTATGTTTTTAAGTAATCCATCTCAATCATGAGGTAAACACAAAAGTTATTGACTCAGATCACACAGGTATATGACTTTTGTTGAGAGATAGAGATGATTAGATGTAGAAACTAAATCATCTACTCTATCGAACCCACATAGGATCCTGGTACAGAAATCAGAACTGTCGAACCCACATAGGATCGAGGAACAATATTCAGAACTGTCGAACCCACATAGGATCCTAGAACAGTCATCAGAGCTGTCGAACCCACATAGCATCCAGGAATAGTAGTTAGAGATGTCGAACCCACACAAGATCCAGGAACAGTCATTAGAGCTATCGAACGCACAGAGGATCTAGGAACAGTTGTCAGAGTGCAGCCAGCCATAGGGTTTCCGCACTAGAACGCTTGATTCGGGGAGGGTCGGATCCTCAATCCAAGTGTCGATACATCAAATTCTACAAAGTCCAACGATGAAGTATCCCAAAGGTCCGCCACGTTGTAGGGGTCTCAACGCAATAGACAACACGTCAATCAGATGCCCAGTATGTGAGTTATTATCCTTTTAGTTCTGGGGGCCTGGTTGGATTCGTGCACGATCCAAGCTGACCGTAACACAACCATACCCCGAACTCTAGGGGGTATACTCAGAGGGACCTTCATGCTCCATGATTACCAGTGTCGCTGATGGTTCTTCAAATCGACGTCTGGTGCCAAAGACACGACCAAAAGAAAGTAAGGGTCGATAGTAGGTCCGGGTCTGGTACAACCCGGTCAGACCGAACCGACCAGACTTAGTCTAGGCCAAACCAGTTCGGGTCAACCCAGCCGGACCCGTTGTGTTTGGCCCAGCCCACTGGTCCCAGCCTAGTAGGCCACGTGGGCTGTCCAGCCCAGGCTTGAGGATGCTTTGGTCCATAGCCCCGTGAGGGCGGGGCCCGGCACGGCTCGGCCCAGAGGGCCCGGTCGGGGCCGATACAGCCAGAGCCCCACGAGGGGGGCCGCGGGATGGATAGGGAGGCCAGTGCAGCCAGGGTTCCAGTTCAGCTGGGAGGCCGGCGCGGCTTGGCGGCAGGCGGCCGCCCTGGCCAGCGGGTGGTCGGGAGGCGTTCGGGCAGGCCGGAGGGGCGCGGGCAGGTAGGGTGGTGGTCAGCGGGTAGCCGGGAGAACAGTGGCCGACCGAGAGGCCGGTGGGTTTCCAGCGGGTGGCCAGAAGCCGGTGCGGCTCAGTCTGATGGGTGGTGCGGCGGACTGGCGACACGACTGGGGCATCTTGGAAGCTAGCGGGCGGTGCGGTTCTACGTGAGACGGCGGAGCTGATTCGGCCAGAGTGCTGCAAGGGCAGCACGGTAGGCAGAGGCTGTGGGTAGCGCAACCGTTGGCTTCGTCATCCTGTTGCCTCATCTCCATGTCGAAGATCATCATAAACAAGAATGGAGGTGGGGTCGGTCCATGTTGGTTTGGCCCGCACCCTCAACGTTTAGGGTGGTAACATTTGGCTTATCAAATAAGAAGAAAGATGAACTTAAAATTTTACATCCTCTATAATGATTCCTTTCCAACTGAAGAAGAAAAGAAGGAAAGAAATATTACACAGACAAACCACCTACCTTTGTTCATTGTTCGATGGTGATGTCGCGGAAAGAAGACGGAGGATATCATCGTTCGTCATGTCCGCTGCACACTTCCAATCCTGAGCTCGTGTGTCTGCTCATTGATGACGATGTGGAGGGAATTTTGTTTTAAGACATCCCACATCGGTAGGATCCAAGGATGAAGGTCTAAGGAGATCATTGTCAGTGTTCTTCATTGGAAGAACTTGTTCTTTATTCTTCGTTCTTTGTTCTTCATTGGGAGATTTCTCCCAATAATCCTCCTCTCAAATCACCCAAATGAAAAGTTATGCCAAATAATAGATTATAATATCTATTATTTCATTGGAAATAATTCAAAAAGAAAAACTAAACACTTGGTTGGCACATTAAAATTAAAGGATTGGATTTGGCACCATAAATTTGGTGTGTTGTAAACATTAATGTGGAGGGGTGGTGGAACCATTAAGTGGGGAGCTCAAGAGGTTTCTCCCCACTTAATGGAGAGTTCAAGAGGTTTTAAACTCTAGTGGTCCACGCCATATTTAACATGAAGAGGATGTTAGGTTAGGGTGGGCCCCAGCACCATAACCTCTCATAGGAGGTTAAGGTGTGGTTGTCCCCACCTCTAACTTCCACATGGAGGCCGCAGCCAACCAAAATAAAAATAAAGCTACAACTTCATTTTTATTTATTTCATTCATAGAAAACACAAATAATATCTTTTATTTCCGACCATCTGGTGTCATGGTGAAAGTATTTTTATGCTAATACCGACACTACAAGTTTAATTGTTTCCTTGGATTTCAATTCTGAGCACCAGTTCAAATGTTATAAAAACTCGCTCGTACGTTTACTGAACGTACCTGAACAAAACATGAAAAATTGATTTTGGGCACACCAGTACTCAGAATCACGCACTTTGAATTTCAACAGACTCGTAAAATTCCCATGAATTTAATAAAAAAATTTCCACAGAAATTCTGAGTCTTTACACTTTCCTCACCTCAGGGATTTACATCCTCGTAATCTACGACTCGGACTAAGGAAAAAAGTTGGGGTACTGGGCACATATCTGAGCCTCCCGCTCCCATGTGCCCTCCTAGAGGTTTTTGTGCTACCAGCAAACACACACCAGATGTTTTGACCGTCCACATAGGAAACACTCATATCGATCCTCAATCTCTATTGGAATCTCCATAAAAGTCTCCCCATCATCGATGTCCATCTCTCCATGGTCGATGATGTGAGAAGGGTCATGCACGTATCACCTCAGCTGGGATACATGGAAGATGTCGTGCACCTGGTGCAACTGATGTGGAAGAGCTAAGCGGAATGCCACCTCTCCAACTCTACCGAGGACCTGAAAAGGTCCAATGAAACATGTAGATAACTTGCCACCTCAGCCAAATCTCCATAGACCTCGTCAAGGTGAGACCAGTAGAGAAACATGGTCACCATCCTCAAACTCCAGAGGCCTCCATCTCTTGTCAGCATATGACTTCTGCCTTCTCTGTGTAGTCTTCGATAACTCCTGGATTATCTACACCTTCTCTATTGTATCTCATACCATCTATGGTCCCACTAGTGCTCACTCCCTAGGGTCAGTCCAGCACAAGGGTGATCTGCAAGGTTGCCTGTATAATGCCTCAAAAGGTTCCATCCCAATGGTGGAGTGACATCTGTTGTTGTATGAAAACTCGCCCAAAGGTAAGTGATCCTCCCAGCTATGACCAAATTCTATGACAAAAGAGTGCAGCATGTACTCAAGGGTCCGAATGGTCCGCTTAGTCTAGTCATCCGTCTAAGGATAGAAGGTGGTGCTTAGAAAAAGTTGTGTCTCGAAAGCCTCATGCAACCCCTTCCATAGTTGGGAAGTAAACCGTGTGTCATGATCAGAGAAAATAGAAGAAGGTACTCCCTATAGCCGCAAAATCTCCTGCACGTAAAGGCGTCTCATACTCTCTACTGAACCCTGCCCTCTGATTGGTAGGATGTGGGCAGACTTGGTGAGTAAGTCGACGATCACCCACATCGAGTCATGATCCCTGGATGTCCATGTAATTCCTGTCAAGAAGCCCATGGATATCCCATCCCACTTCCACTATGGGACCTTTAAATGCTAAACCAAGACTGCTGGTACCTGTTGGTCTGCCTTCAACTACTGACAAGTGAGGCACTGAGATACAAACTCTACAACTGCATTCTTCATCCCCGACCACCAATGTTGTCGTCATAGATCCCGGTACATATTCTCCACTCCTGGATGTATTGATAGAGGGGATGTGTGTAACTCCCTCAACACTTCCTCTTGAAGTGACACGGGCACCATAGTATGTCCTCTGAAGAGGATAATGTGCTCCCCACCATTAGAAAATCCATCATGTGATTTACCTGTGTATATCTGAGCATGCTGTGTCTCGCAGTCAGTGTCCCCACGATGTGCATCCCTAACTCACTGAAGGAGTCGGGGTGTAACTATGAGAGACTATAGGAAAGTTGCTCCATCTCTATCCACAAAGGATATATGCAAAGCAACTAGCTACTCTATCTCTTCTCTTAATAGCTGTATACCAGACCTCCTGCTGAGTGTATCTGTAACAATGTTCCCCTTCCTTAGAGTATAGACTATCTCAAAGTCATAGTCCTGGAGGAACTCAAGAAAACGTCATTGTATTAGGTTCAAGTCCTTCTAAGAGAAGATATACCTGAGACTCTTTTGATCAGAGTACATGGTAAAATTCTAGCCCATTAGATAGTATCGCCACATCTTCAAGGAAAATATCACTACTACTTACTCTAGGTCATGGGTGACATAGTTCTTCTCGTGTTTTCTCAGCTGTCGAGAACCATATGTGGTCACTACTCTCTCCTACATCAGGACACACCTGAGTCCCATCCCTGATGTGTCGTAGTAGACTAAGTAACCTACGCCTTCCTCTAGAAGCCTCATCATGGGGGCACTAGTTAGCCACGACCTCATCTATTGAAAGCTCACCTGGAATCTCTCTGAACACACGAAGGGTTGCCCCTTCTTCGCTAAGGCTGATAGTGGTGCTGCAACTCTGGAGAAGTCTGGAACGAATCTTTGGTAGTAACCAGCCAAACCCAAGAATCTTTGCACCTCCGTCAGACTCCTGGGTGGATCCTAAGAAAGTACCACCTCAATCTTCGTTGGATCCACTGCAACTCCAGCCTCCTAGATGACATGTCCCAAATAGTGAACCTCTTGGATCCAAAACTGGCACTTCGAGAGCTTAACATAAAGATGGTTCTCTCAGAGTGTATCCTGTACTACCTGAAAATGGTAGGCATGATCCTCCTTAGTAGTAGAGTAGATAAGAATGTCGTCGATGAAGACTACGACAAAGTGATAGAGGTATGGCCAGAAAATATTGTTCATGAGTCCCATGAACATTGATGGAGTGTTGTTTATGCCGAAAGGAATATCCAAGAACTCCTAGTGGTCATATAGAAAACCAAAGGCTGACTTCCATACATCCTCATCTCAAACTCTAAGCTGGTGACAGCCTGATATGAGGAATATCTTCAAGAACCACCGTGCTCCTTTCAACTGATCAAAGAGGTTGTAAATCTTCGAGAGTGGGTACTTGTTCTTCACGGTCATATGATCCATAAAATGGTAGTCGACAAAAATCTTCAATCTTCCATCCACATTCTTGGAAAACAGAATCAGGGCAGCCCAGGGAGAAACATTGGGTCAGATGAATCCCTTCCCCTGCAAGTCCTCTAACTGTACCCACAGCTCCCAAAGCTCTGCAAGAGACATCCAATACGCTGGTGTAAATATCAGTGTCGTTCCGAGGTACAGTTCAATTTCAAAATCCACCTCCCTACGAGGAGGTAGACCTGGGACATCATTAGGGAAAACATCCTTGTACTGGTTCACCATTACATGATAAGTCAGACTCTCCGCATCAACTAATCTAAGGGAAAGGCATGCCACCTAATGATTGATCTGATGTACTCTCCTCTAAGAAAGTCCATCCTACGCTACAAAGGCTCCCTTCTCACCAATAATGGTGAAAATGTTCCCATTCTTATGGACACACCTCACTTCATGCCTAATATAGTCAATCTGAGCGTGGACTGTAGATAACCAGTCCATACCCAAGATAACGTCATAAGGCCTCGACGCCTCTACAAGGAGATCCCAGACAAAGCTCTTGCCTCCTAGAGTAAGCTCACACTACCAGCACCAGTATGTAATCATTGAATCTACTCTCGTAAGAGTCTCTAGCCATAAGGATCGAGCCAAAGACTCTGTCGAAATCTCTGAGTTCCGAACGAGGGAAGTGATAATGAAAGAGTGACTAGAACCTATGTCTATAAGAACTGCAGCTATGGTGAAGTAGACATAGATCATACCTCGAATCATCTCTGGAGCACCGTGATCGTAGGCCTCAGCTTCCTGGAGCTGAGATCTCGCCTGTCCACCTGCTCCCTATGGTCGGGGTGGACCTCATGGTGGTGACGATGGTAACATCTCAAAACATCGTCCACCGCTAGCTGCATGGCCAGCTCCTCTCCCATGTCTGCCTGCTCCCTATGGACCGCCTCGATCAAACCTCTACCTTTTCCTGGGAGGTCCCTCTACTCTCTACTGATCATCCGAATGGCGGATCAGAAAGTCACGAGCCATGTGACCCTCACCATCGCATGTGAAACACTGCATGTTCCTCGTATGAATGGATCTGTTTCATGTGACATACACAACCAAACCCGAGTCCTAAGGTTGTCCATTAGATGGTCTGGTCCACATGGATCTCTATGACATCTTCCTGCTTCCAGCTACATAAGACTCTGCTATGTGATTCCTGGTGGTGGGTCTCGCTGCTAGTGAGTACTCAGTAAGGAAACTCTCCACTATGAGGGATTGCTCCAACACCTTCGCCTACATCGGAATACTGAGGGAGATAATTGAAGCCCCGATCTCTCGCCTAAGCCCCTTCTCAAAGGCCTGGGACATGAAAAATGGGTCCCATTCCATATCCGTGGAGTAGCACTAGAGGTCTATAAATCATGTTGAGTACTGTGCTACCATCATTCTACCCTAATATAGATGAAGTATCTCCTATATCTACACTGCAAGTATGGTGGCTGGGACAAACTCCACCTGAAACAAGCTCTCGAAGTCTTCCTAGAGTAGTGTCTCTTCTTCATGCACTTGGAGCATCAGGCTCCACCATCTGCCTACTGTTTCCTAAAGGAGACTCATTAAAAGGATCTCCATAAGGTCTACTGGTGTCCCTATAATTATGAAGACTCTCACTATAGCCTCCAGCCAATCCTCAGCTGCATGTGGGTCTGTCGTGCCCCTGTACCTGAGTGGCCTCTGGCACTAGAACCCGTGCAACGCGATCTAGTGGCATGCACTCTCTGCTTCTGGGGCTGTTGGCATCAGTGGCCCAATGGGTAGTGGTACCGGTGGTGCCTCCGCTATGATAAGGCCCTACACCGAGGCCTAGTTTCTTAGTGGGCTTCCATCTCATACAAAGACTGGAACCCTGACTGGATGTCTGAAGGGAGGCATCCTGAAGGGAAACAGGTGCGCCATGGTCAAAAAGTTATGCCTGGTGATTTGACTCAAAGAGATCACAAAGAAAACTCTTAAAATTACACATGAAATCAGTGTTTTCGTGCACTGATTCGAAAATCAGAAGGGAGGGTCTTGGTGTATGGATACATCATCCGTCACACCAACAATGGACTCCCTGAACTAAAAACCACACTCTGTACCCTTAGAACTATTTATTCATAGAAAAGATCAGATTCTTAAGTTCTGCAGTAGAACCGACTCCTTTGATACCTTTTTAACATGACCCGTCCTCTAGGGCTCGTGCTGTGACTACCCCAATCTTGCCTTCCATAGGCCAGGGGCTGGCAATTAGAACCAAAGGCACAAATTCATAAAACTGGGAAGGCATTGCCTTTATATCCTAAAAACGCACACAGCAGTGTACAAACTGGAAGCAAAACAGTAAGTAAAACTATATAAAAAAAGAGTTCTGAAAAATTAAAAGGGGACGGAAGTAGAAACCCAATTGTAAAGTAAAATAATCTAAAAGTACAAATACTTCAAAAAGGGAAAAAAACTCCTGGATCGTCCACTGGGAAATCTTACCCAAAGGGTAGGTACAGATAGCCTCTGCAGCACCCTATGTCCGTCTATCACCTCTGTTTACCGTCATGCCATGTAGTCTACCTCTGGGTACCGTCCAGTCCTAGTACACTTAGCCTCGGTCAGTGCTGTCTGTCGTCTGCATCCAACACAACGGGGTGCGGGCATAGCCCATGAAATTTTGAGTATAACGATACTCAGTAGGGACCCCGAGACCCTCAAGGTATCACAAATTATAACAAGGATGGTCACAAAGTATGAAATCAATAGATCACCCCACTTAGGTATATGGACATACATATACCTATGTTATCAGGTAATCCATATAAATCATGAGGTAAACACAAAAGTTACTGAATCTAATCACACAAGTACACAACATTTGTTGAGAGATAGAAATGATTTGATGTAGCCACTAAATCACCTATTCTGTCGAACCCACATAGGATCTTGGTATAGAAATCAGTGTTGTTGAACCTACACAAGATCCATGAACAATTTTTAGAACTGTCCAAACCACACAGAATCCAAGAACAGTCGTCAGATCTGTCAAACACACATAGGATCCAGACATAGTATTCAGAGCTGTCTAACCCACACAGGATCTAGGAACAGTCGTCAGAGCTATCGAACCCACACAGGATCTAGGAACAGTAGTCAGAGCGCAGCCAGCCACAGGGTTTCCACACAAGCACTCTTGATTCCGGGAGGGTCTGATCCTCAATCCAAGTGTTGATACATCAACTACCACAAAGTCCCACAAAGAAGTATCTCAAGGTCTTCCATGTCACAGGGGTCTCAACGCAATAGAAGGCGCGTCAATCAAACACCCGGTCTGTGAGTTATTAGCCTTTTAGTTTCGGGGGCCCGATTGGATTTGTGTACGATCCAACCTGACTGTAACTCAACAATACATCGAACTCCAGCTGGGTGTACTCATACGAACCGTCATGATCCAAGATTACTAGTGCCACTAACGGTTCTTCAGATGGATGTTCGGTGAAAATGATACAACCAAAAGAAAGTAATGGTTGGTAGTATGTCCGGGACCGGTCCGACCGGGTCGGACCGACCCGACCCGACTTAGTCTGGGACAACCCAATTCGGGTCGACCCATCCTTAACTGTTGGGTCCGGCCGGGCCCTTTGGTTTTGGCCCGGCCAGGTGGGCCCAGCCTAGCAGTCCGCGAGGGTGGTCCGGCCCGTGCTCGGGGCTGGTACGTCTAGGAGATCTGCGAGGGCACGGCCGGGGCCGGTTCAGCAAAGTTGCTGTGAGGTTGAATGCGGGTCGGCTCTGGAGGCCAGCGTGGCCAAGGTGCTGGTTTGGCTGGGAGGCTGGCGCGTCATGGCGGCGGGCGGCCGAGAGGCGACCGGGCAGGCTTGTTGGTGGTTGGGAGGCGGCCGGGCAGGCCGGCAGGCAGGTCTGGTGGCGGCCGGCGGCCGGCTGGGGGGCTGGCGGGTAGCCAGAAGATGAGACGACTTGGGCCGATGGGGGGCTCGGACGACGGGCGGTGCGGACATCACAGCTCGGAAGAAGGAGGACGGCGTGGTTCGGCCCGAGGAGATGGAGCTGATTCGGATGGCGTGCTACAAGGGTGGGGCTTTTCGTGGAGGCCGCGGGTAGCATGGCTATTGAGTTTGTCATCCTGTCACCCTATCTCCATGACAAAGATCATCACAAACAAGAATGGTGGAGGGTTTGGGCCATGTTGGTTTGGCCCACATCCTCTGCATTTAGGGTGGTAACATTTTTCTCATCAAGTAAGAAAAAGATGAACTTCAAATTTTACATCCTCCACAATGATTCCTTTACAACCAAAGAAGAAAAGAAGGAATGAAGTATTACACAAATAAACCCCCTACCTATGTTCACTGTTCGACGATAAAGTCGTGGAAAGATGATGGATGAGATCTTCATTTGTCATGTTCGCCGCACACTTCCAATCTCAAGATCGTGTGTCAGCTCATTGATGATGATGTGGAGGGATGGTCGGTTGAAGACGTCCCACATCAGTAGGATCGGTGGATGAAGGTAGGAGATCGTTTCCAGTGTTCTTCATTGGAAAAATGTTATATTCGTTCTTCATTCACCATTCTTCGTTGGGAGATTTCTCCCAATAATCCTTTTCTCAAATCCCCCAAATGAAAACTTGTGCAAAATAATAGATTATAATATCTATTATTTCATTGAAAATAAATAAAACTAAACACTTGGTTAGCACATTAAAAATTAAATGAGAGGATTTGGCACCATTAATTTGGTGTGTTGGTAGCATTATTGTGGAGGGGTGGTGGCACCATTGAGTGGGGAGCTCAAGAAGTTTCTTCCCACTTAATAGAGAGTTCAAGAGGTTTTAACCTCGATTGGACCCCACCATATTTAACAGGATGAGGAGGTTTGGTTCTGGTGGGCCCTACCACCATAACCTCTCATGGGAGGTTAAGGTGTGGTGGTCCCCACCTCCAACTTCTACATGGAAACCTCAACCAACCAAAATAAAAATAACGCTACAACTTCATTTTTATTTAATTCATTCATTAAAAACCCAAATATTATCTTTTATTTCCAACCATTTTCCATAGAGGGGAAAGTCATCTTAAGAGAATATTGGCACTGCGAGTTCAACAGTTCCCCCATATTTCAATTCTGAGCATCAGCTCAATATTTATAAAAACCGGATCTTACGTTTACTGAACATACCCGAACAAAACATCAAAAATTGATTCTGTGCACACCGGGCCTCAGAATCATGCGCTGTCAATTTATGCAAACTTGTAAAATTCCCATGTCTTTATGAAAAACATTTTCCACGGAAATTCCACATCTTTACAGATTGAGTTTTATGATATGTTTTAAGTGTTAGGTTGAGAATTAGAGTATGGTAGGGGTGACCCCATTCTTTTCTTATTTCTACCAAAATCAGATGATATCACCATGCCACTACTTTCAATCCATGATTGACTTCATCATAGGGTGTCATGGTGGGGGAGAGTGAGTAATCATTACATAAGATTGGGTATGTTACAGACAAGGTGATAAGACTCTCCTGAAACTCGTTGTTACACTATGAACCATAGGGGTAGTTTCATGATTGGGTTGTGTAAGGGTTGATTCCCCGACCTAGTAGTGGCCATGTAATGAAATATTAAGGGATGTACCATGATATTGGAAATATTAAGGATATAACCTCTATATAGGGTGGTCACATTGCAACCGAAAATGGATGTGTTATGACCATGTCAATCAAATATTTTCTATGGTTCAATCCTTAGGGTTCCACCATAATCCTTGCCTTTTTTAGTTTATTAAATGGGGTAAAACCTATAATTTTATGGCTTCCCCATTCATTCTTAATTAAAGAGACACTCTGTGGAGGGATATTATGTTGGATCCACCTCTCACTTTATCTACATATTCTCTCTTTAGGAGGGGGTTATTGTTGGGGATTTTCATGGGGTGTGGTGGTTTAGTTCCCACAACATCCCTATTATTTTATTTTCTTCAATGGGTTTATAGTTTGTTTTTTCCTACATAGGGTTTTGAGTGAAAATTACACTAGATCATTGTGGAATCATCATAAACGATTTTGATTTTGTATGATATATCTAGAGGATGTCCTTGGAGGATGATCATATGTTATTTCTCACTATTTTGTTGGAGGTACATTGATATATAAATATTTCTAGGGTTATCAAGAAAATCGTATGGAACTATAGATTAATTCGGTTCTAGTTAATGGGTATTTTGTTCACAATGTATTAGGGGAATACCATAGGATAGTGGAACTCTCCTTCCTGTGGAATCATCGTCATTATTCTATTTGGTTAGCTTTAGTTAATTATGAATTTCGGAATTTAACTTAATAATTAAATATAATGTGTTTTAATTAATTTCTTAGTCATTAGAGAGTGATTAATAAGTGGAAACATGATTTGTTTAGGCTTGGATGATCTCATGTAGTGGTGGAAAATCATTCATAATAGAATAAATTGTTATGGGGTAGGTTTTCATTGAACATTTTCCTAAATATTGTGAATTTTTTTATGTAGATTCTGAGATGCAGTATGAAAATTTTTGGGTGATTTAACATTGATTAAATGAGTTTTTCATTGATTTATATGGATAGAATAGAGGTATAAAGGGATAGTTTTAATTCTTGGAATTTGGGTTAATGCCTCATATTCCGATGGTTAAGGGACTTATTTTATTTTTTTTCCTTAAGATACTTGGACCCTTGATAGTTATAAATGGAATGAAATTAATGAAAAATATTATATTTTATAATGGTTCCCATAGTTTTATTGAGTAAGGGGGAGTTATGGATTTAGAATGGTTATCCTAAGGAATGGCCATATAAAGTCTTGGGATACCTTATAACCTTTGGTTTAATGGATTATAGTGTGGGGTGACTATTCATCCCCCACTATTACAAAAGAACATAGGTAAGTATACCTTAGGTAGGACTATAAGAAGACTAAGTGTGAGATGACTAGATTAATAGACCATACAAGGGAGTTGAGATTGAGGTAATACCTCTAGAGTGACAATGACATAAAATGACATATGATTATGATGAGTCCATGACGTGATCTTGGTTGTGTTGATGAAATAATTCCTTTCGAGTTATGGGTTTAGGCCCTAGGGTTTGAAGAGAGAGAGAGGAGCCTATTTAGAGTGTCCAGACTGTGGTGTAACCTAGGGGACCATAGTGAGTTACCTATTATTATATAGACCATAGAGAGGAGTAGTACTTGAAGAATTTATTATTCATTTCAAGTGTCACCAGAGAACCTTTGGATCAATGTGGTGGGCCTAACATGGTTGTAGTAATGAAGACAAGTTATGAAAGTGAGAGTCTACCCTAGGTGACATGTGGTTGAATTAGAATGTGGTTATCATGAGTGCATGGTATGAGATGTTCTAGAAAAGGGTTATGTCCTTAGGAATCTAAAATATATATGCATATTTTTATATACATGTTATATATGAAATAGGGTTCAGACACTAGGGTTAGATGCAACCTTGGGTAATGATGGCCTGGTACCTATTTCAGGTTGGGGTGTGACCCCTATGGTGTATGATTATTTCAATTATTTTTCATTGGGGATGCACATTTCCCATTCATCTTGATGTGACACACTTCGTGCATTGCCCCACAAGCCTGTTTTCCAAATGCAGGTAGATTCCATCACTTTAATCTACAATTCCATCTTTTTAATTGAAATGAGATGATGATACTTCAGTTCATATATCCATGTATTCTTCCTTGGAAATCATTTTCTATTTCTTGTCTCCCTCATAGATTTGATTTATTTTTATGAATCTCATTCCCAATTCCATCTTGAGGTGGATGTCAGTTAATTATGCTACTTCTGTCTCTACAGATAAAAAAACATTAGTCAAATTAGATTGTATCATCGAGCATGTCTGGGAATTTCTATAATTTGGGTTTTAGGAACCCATAAAGAATTCACATTTTGATTTCAACTGCATCTCATATGAGGAATCTTAAGTGAAGAACCTCAGGCTTCCCATGTTGAATATAAGGTAGTTTAGGAAAATAGAGTTTTTCTTTTTGTGAAATTTTACCTCAGATATCAAATTATTATTAAATGGGGAAGAGATTTTTTTGGTTCACATGTTTAATGTTTTGTGGGGAATTTTTGGGAATGGTATTATTATCTTATGGGGACAAGATGGGTGTTGGTTTGACGTATTGTGGGGATATGTTGGGTTAATGATTTAATGTCATGAAGGGATAGGTTTGTTTTAGGTTTAACATCATTCAATGATTGGTTGGTCACCAATTTAAACTTTTGCAGGGATAGGTTGGTGATATGTTTAACATGATGTAGGGATAGGTTGGTTATATGATTAATGTCTTATGAGGATAAGACGTTCACAAGTTTAATATCCTTTTTGGACATGTTGGGTCATTGGTTTAACCTATTGTAGGGATAAGTGGTTCAAAAGTGTAGATACTTATGAGTATTATTTTGTTTTAGGTTTAACAACATCTGGGGAAATATTGTATATAGTTTTAAAATATTGAAGGGACTATTTAATTTCATGTTTAATGTATTTCAATGATAGACTGGGAAAATGATTAACATATAATAGTGACTGGTTGAGTATTTAAGTGTATCCCCAGGGGTAAGATAATCACACATGATGGGTTAGGTCATGCTTTCTCCTAGGGGGGGAGATTACCACAGTTGAAGGATTTTTTTTTGTGTGTCACCAGTGGGGAAGATGATCACACTTAAGGATTTAGTGAATTGTAAGGGAACTGGGATTGAACTTCAGGGAGGTATCCCAAATGATTTGATATGTTAGTATTAAACCACATGGAGGTTTCCTATGTATCTTATTAAGAAATAGGAATAAAAACCCACATAGTTTGATGTTGTAGTTTAAGGTCATATGATAGGATCAGTTCTTATAGTTTAATGTCTTGCATTACAAACACTCCTATCACTGAAGGAGAACCAATTATAGATGGTGTGGGGATTACACATATGGAATTCATTGTGTATGAGTTTCAGACTATGGTAGGGGAGGTGGTTAAATCCCATAATAATCATTAATGGTGAATCCTATGTTCACCACATAGTGTAAGACTATAGTTTAACGTTAGGTTTTGAGTAAATTATCATGTAGTTTATCATTGTACAACTAGGGCATGGTACTGGGTAGCTTTACACAATGTATATCAAACATGGATGGTTCTTAAACCATGGGGGGCTATATAAATGTGGGAGGAATATTAGGAAAGGGCACTCCCTTCTGAGATAGGTATGATATTTATATCAATGATTCCATCTTTAGGGAATATGTATCTTCTGCTCATGCACCTCTTGGTTTGGAATGTTTTAAACACTACTGTGGTGGAGTGGAAATATGGAGGACCAAAGTTAAGGTGCAAATACATAGAAGTATAATTTATTAGGGTACCTATACATAGGATAA
Organism: Viscum album; assembly: GCA_963277665.1. Classification (NCBI taxonomy): domain Eukaryota; kingdom Viridiplantae; phylum Streptophyta; class Magnoliopsida; order Santalales; family Viscaceae; genus Viscum; species Viscum album. Next base: position 961,418,526 of record OY728150.1, read on the forward strand.
AAAGTTAGGGAAATGGTCTAGTTCATTATTTAACCATGAAGGGTACACATGAGGGTTGGTGTCACTAGTCACATGAAGATTAGGGGTGCGGTTGAACCGATTTGGATGGTATAGGGGCATTGGGTACTAAAATTTAATGAAAGTATATTAGATGAATGGAGGGAGAATTGAGATTACCCAAGCATGTATTTCACAAAATTTGGTACATCATGAAATTTAGGTCCCTCACAATGGTCAATGTTATCACTAAATACAATGTTTCATTAAATAGGGAAACTCATCTTTAGACAAAAATTTTGGTTTCCAAGGGGTTGGTTCCATGAAGAACAATTATCTCACAAAACCCCAACACTCATAAAGGGATTTATTTTTATTCTAATGCCATGGAACATTATTAAAGTAATATCTACCATGGGTAATGGTTCTAAAAACCAATTGGAGGCATATTTTTGAAGGATATCTACTTTTGGAAATCTATCTCCTATATTGCTCATTAATTTTATATGTTCCACTAATTCATATATTTCCATGGAATATAAAAGGTTGCATCTCATTAATATTCAATAATTGGGATGTATGTACAGGCCCAGTGGAGTAAAAACAATCAAATTATTGAAATATAGTGGCATCCTTAAGAGATTATGGGCTTTAAAAAGTAATGGGGTTCCACAAATAGGACACGTATTGTGCGAAGGTCACAGCCTAAAGCTCTGCACTGCTGGGTGACTTCCACTTACCACAATCATGTTACATGGAGAGTAATACCTCAATATCTAAAAGGAAAAGTTAGTTCCATGAACTATAGTTATGATGGGTTAATGTTACTAAATTAAGCTATATGTGGCCTGGTGGCTTATAAGAAATTAATTTTTGTTGCGCGGTGGTTACTATCTAAAAATATGTACTGTTGGGAAATATTCACAAACCAATCTTATGATGTGTGGAGGTTACCACATGAAGCTCCATGTAGCCAGTAATCATCCATGGCTGATAATTATGATGTGTTTAGGTAACAGACTGAAGCTTTTCATGACCCAAAAAATTATGTGAACTTCAACCATTAGGGAAGGTCAAGACCTTCATAAACCTAACCCCATAGTTGGATTTTTGCATTTTTAGCAAGAATTTTCTTCAAAAAATCTATGACTTCCTTGATTTCACCCATGAAATTCATCTTTCATCACCAACAAACCTCCACTCAGAATTGGACCTGAATAAGGAGAATAGGGTTGTAGTTTTAGGAAAAACTACTAAGAATTGGAGATTGAAAACCATGTATCACTAAACTAAGTCTGACTCTACTCTAATAACTATGGGTGAGGTCCCCAACTAAGACAATGAAATTTTTGAAAAAGATAGGGTAGTTCTATATTTTCAAGAAAATTAAAACTAGTGTAAGTATTTTATGACATAGATCCTCAGAACATGGTAATTATATTATTTTGAGAAGAATAGTTAAACAAATTGATATATCTGCAATTTAAATTCATAAACTAGTTGAATATTTTTTCTAATTCTTAGATAAAATGGATTCTAATGGAGCTAAAGATATATTTAATTAGATATGATAGATGGTTGAAAAACTAATGATCTAGGAGAGCATAAAAACATTGTCCAATCATTACACACTCACTGCATTTCTGGAAAAAGATCAACTGAAATACTTATTATGTAAGAGGATACATCTGTATAATTTTGGACTGGGGGAAAATTTCCAAATCTCTAGTTCTAGTCAAGATGACCCCATGTATTAGTTCAGGATAGCTAGTAGGAATTAACAGTGGAATAGGGTTATCAAATTTCACATTACAAATGACGATTCATGTTTTACTACTCATATGCTAGGGAACCAAATTAAAATCAACAACGAAGAGGTAGTAATGATGGAGACGTCTCCTATTAAATAAGAGAGCATCCTTAACGAGGTTTTATGAACATCTCAAAGGGTGAATATTATGCTATGACCTACACTAGGTTGATAACATCACAGATGAATGGGAATGTAAATACTTTTTATTTCTATCCTATCATGAATTTGAGGTGAAGATAAATTTGATTGGGCTTTACAAGGAATAAAATTACTCAATGTTCCTTGTTTACCACAACATGGACATCATGCCAGAGTTGTTGATCAGGTGGCCACTGAGGAGCAACATGTTTAACCTATGTCATAAGAAGATCTTCATTGGTTTGTGGGACCAATACTATATCGTTAGGATCCCCATATAGGGTAGATTCATGATGATTTTTTCCTAACAAAGGATGTCTATTATGTTAAAGAGTAGTTTCCAGCAATTGTGAGGTAGTAGCAATGCTTGATCTAGAGGGCGAGTGACCAAAAAAATAGGATGAAAGAAATACCTTTCATGAAATGTTTTGTTTATTAATTTAGTGAACTAAGGGAAAAATACAGGGAGGCCACATCAATGTCCAAATGACACTCCATGAGGCAAGGATAACTCTTACAATAGAATCCTAGAGGCGAGTAAATAGTAGTTTTGGGGATAGAGAGTGAAGAGGGAGGATCCTATGGTAAGGATGGTAGTATTTATTTTTATGTTGATTTATTAATGGATTCTTCCATTTAAGAATGAAAAAATGGGGCAGTGACTGACCACCCTCCTCACAGTAGTGATGCTTGAGATAGGTTAGTGAGTCACCCTAGTAGTCCAGGTCTAGGAAATGTTTGATAATGTGTTGTGCCACATCATCCAGGAGAAATCCCACTCTGTATGTGTGGTACCTTCCATTTTCTATATATTTGGATTGTCTCACACATGGGGATATATGAATTTTAATACCACATATCCCCTACTAGAAAACATTTTTTATTGTTGATCTTAAATGTCACCCGAAGTTATCCGCTTAACTTGGTTTCAATGGAAATCTTATCAAGGATCGGGTTGGGGACCGATTAATATTCAATCTGCTTCCCCTAACTATAGTAATGGTTACTGATTACAATATGAGGTTTAGGGAGCAATTTTCATACCTCAAGGCCTTTTGAGGTAGGGTATTGGTTGAATTGGTGGACTACACGATGATTTATGAACCATAGACCCCACATTGCTTGGTAAGACAGTTATGGTGTTTTGAAAATATGAACTCAAAGGTTTATACATGAGTATGCAGTGAATTACATCCCTATGTTCTGAGGTAGATATAGAACATGATTTCATGTAAAGTTGGAAATGGTGAAATGAGTATCTGACACTCGCCACAATGTATGGACTCATCCATGAATATTCACTGAATTTAGTGAGAGAATTAACTACGGATATTTTGAAGTAGTGATCCTCGTAGGTTGATGAAGAAGTTTGGGTCCCACAACCATGGGATCGATGAGAAATAGTAACATGGGCATTCATTGGAGGTAGATTCTGTCCAGTGGGTGGAGTAGTGGCTGTAGAGCTGGCAATTCCTGGTCATGTATATGTGGAAACCACAAGAAGGGGAGCAACAATAAGACCAAAAAACCTGGGGTAAACATCTTCAAAAGGAAGGAGGACCCTCTAGGGTAGTTATAAGGTTACATGTTCAAGGATTAGGGAAGAGAATTCTTCACCAAAATGTTCTCAATGACACTATATTTCTAGACATATATGAGAGTTAAGGGATCCATAAAAAATAACACTTCATAGGATATTGAAGAATCTCAAATTAGAAAAATATTCCTCAATGTGTTGGCACATGAGAGAGTATTTTTTCATGTTTCTCAATCCAAGGAAATAAAATACATGGATAATTTGGAAGACTTGACCTACTCTTTTAACATTGCATGTCCCTTGACGAACAAAGTAACTATGTTGTTGGGCATGACATCTTCTATGGGTCCTTTGGTGGACTGATTGACAGTTGATGTGGTTATGTGGAAATGATAGAAGGAGTGTTAAAGAATCAATTCCTATCAGGACTAACATGAAGAGGAAAATACTTCCATTAATATAGTAAATCCTTTTATCTTGTTTGTCTAGACTAATTCCCAACCTCTATGATTTTTGCCTAAATCTTTTTTCACTTGTGAAAACATTTAAGAGAAAAGAGGATGGTGAGGTCAGTAATGAACCTTTTATAGAAGATGAGGGATACCCAACCATAGAGTGGGTGGGCATGGGGCCTATCCTTAATTTTTTGACCATAGTATTCCAACTCTCAGTTGAAGTGACACCTACAGCCAAGTCTATGACTACCAGGTTAATTTCATCACCAAGGGGATTTCCAATAAATTTTTATTAGTTTATCACATACATACACCCCTCAGATAATCCCTTTCCCCTTTTGATATTTTTCTTCATGTTATATCTCCCATAATTCATGCTCATATATGCCTATTCTCTAACTGGTAGTTCAAACAATGATTGGAGCTCATCTAGTTGTAGAAGTGCTCAAATCTAGGGATGTGACACTAGATGAGGTTGTACCTTTAAAAAAGGCAGTTAAGGAAGCTATAGTAGATGGTCCTACCAATAAATTTATATAGGAGTTGGATGCTAGATCTAAATCCTCAATGTAGGGGGCCAAAATCATGCCTACAACAAATATGGTTGATGGGGATAGAAGGACCATGCCTATCTCAAAAATGTTATTGGTGGAGGATGTTGAAGTTGAGACCTCAAGGAAGGTGGTCATGATTATGACACCAAAGGAAGAGTTCAAGGAGGATATAGTGGATAATTATTCCTTGGATGTTTCACATGAGGTGGATGGGGCTCCTAATGTAGTGGAGGAATACATGGAGGGGCCATTTTACAAAGAATTAGAACATAGTCTACTAGAGTAATTTCCAAAAATGATTCTACAACTGACATGTTGGCATTACCCCCTCAGTACAACCCTCTTCTTCCTAAATATTTCAAGGATTTTATCTCAGAAATTGTTGACGATATCTCAGTTTTCTAATAAAATGTGTGTATAAGTGTGCATAATTTCATCACACATATCCCTTTAGCTGATCTTTTAAACTAGGTGAGATCCCTCCACCATTGGTTAGTCAGCCTGGGGACTGGTGGGATGGTTTTGAGTATCCCCCGTTCACTAGAATGATACATTCTTAATGAAAAAGTATGTACTGAATTTTAGGAGTTTGACATTTCTTGGAACAAGAATAAGGATATAGGATCTTATAAGCTATAGTATGCTGAAGAAGAGATAAATTTCCTTGAAGAGAATGTGATAGATCATGTGATCGTTATCACTTCTCATGTGAGGATCATCAACCAATTGAGCTCTTAGTTGGAAAAAAGTTGAGGAAATGGAAATAGAGGCATCATATTTAGTGGATGAGTATCAGTATGGGACTAATTAGGAGAAAATCAAGGTTGATGATGTTTTCCCCACCACTGAGGAGGAGGTAGTTGATATAAAAGAGTAGAAAAAGTCTTTAGAGGATACTCAATAGAAGATGGATGGGATCGAGTACTCAGTCGGTAGGTTTGATACCTTGGGAAATTTATCTTATTATAAAATAAAGGAGATGATCCAACAAATTCATGATCCACCTAAACCATTTGGAAAAGATTTATAAAAATTGTATACACATCAATGCATTCTTTATGATACATCTATGTCATATAAAAAATAAATACAATAATTAATCTCTTAGACCAGGTGAGTAATGATTGATGTGGGAAACATTGGAAAACAGAAAATTTCATATTTATTTGAGAGTGATAAATGATGGTAAAAAAATCAGGGCCAAAACTTGTTTATTAAACATTAATAGTATATTGAAAAGTAAAGATGTAGATTTTTATAGCATATATTTTATTCTCAATGTCTGATACTAAAAATAATCGGACAATTATAGGAACTTTTAATTCAACCCAAACAAATGGGGTGAGGTATAGAATGAATTGAGATTCCCAATACTTGTAACAAAAAATGAGGGGTTTTATAATGATAGTGGATGACTTATAACAATGTTTAAAACACATTATCCACTATCATTTTTCTTAGGATCAGGAAGAAAATGTTGATTTACCACTTACTATGATTGAAACATGAGCACTATCTCAAAGTGTTATTAGAAGCCTATCAGAGCATGTGATCTGGATGGTAGTTGATCATGTGTAACTAAAACCCATTTCCATTATGGGGGCCCATTCAGACATGAAATCTTAATAGGGACCCATGTCTAGGGATACACAAGGCATGTGGATAAATTGGGGGGATGTTTAGATGGAGTTCAATTCTCTTAGAATTACGCCACCAGGGCTTTGAGAAAATTAGGTTGGTGTATAGGTTTGACCAGATTTTAGGATCTCCATCCTAGGGGAGTTCCATGTAAGATTCCAAGTGACTGAAGAACATGAATGTTGTTGTAGGTTTACATCACGAATTGGAAAATGGACTTCTTAGTTAGGGGCCTAAGGTTTTTTTATTTTTACATTATGCAATGAGAATGATGTATATGAATTTTAACATCATATAGAGTGGAAAATGTACACACATTTTAACTCATATTGTGAGGATGATGTATATGCAGTTTAACATCATACTATGAGGATTATGTAAAAATATTAATTTCATACAATGAAGAAGATGTACAGACTATTTAATGTCATAAGGTGAAGATAACTTTCAAGAATTTGAACATCTTATAGTGAAGATTATGTACACACTTTTTAATATCCTAGAAATATGATGATGTACTTTCAATTTATCATAATAGGGTTAGGATAGTTTGTCATACATTTTAATTTCATGTGATTAGGTTGTTCATATAATAACTTAGAGCGTTATGGATATGACTTGTGAACTGATGTGAATAACACCCTCCCAACCAAGGTGGTGGTGGGAATATGGGGATACAAAATCGGGGTACATATTAGAGAATATTATGTGTTGAATAGAGACAAAACTGGGCACTAGCTTCTTCTAAAACTGATTGGTTCAACGAGTATAGCTGGGTATTTTCCTATGGTCCCTAGTCGGTCCCAATATCCTTGTAACACTATTTTATATCCTCAATTTTCCTATTTTTTGGGTGTCACTTTTATTGTTGTGTACGGACTTTTGATCAGTTTTACCCTATGGGTTTTAACCTAAATGATGTTTAATCCTGTTTTATTGGGTAGCTTAATGTCATACTAATCACACTAAGAAATTGTACCTAATTTAAAGTCAGAATTCTTAGTCCATGGGGTTGAAAATAGTTTAAGGTCATAATGTTAGACCCTAGGGGGAATTTATTATAGAAGAATGCGAGGAGGAGTGGAGGAGTAACCTAATCTAAAAGGAGGTTCACTGAAACCTGATGCCACACGGAGTATGTCTCAAAAAACTCACATGCAGTTTAAGGTCATTATAATTGGACTTAGGCACTTAGATTAAGGCATAGATCTCAGAACAATGGTTTAATGTCCCAAAAGACCATGTTTGAAAAGATAGTGTAAACCCTTGATGAATTAAGTTACAGGGAGGACCAAATCCATATGAACAATTCTCAACGTGACTATCAAATATGTTAATTTCCTGATGATTGAAATCGGGATTACAATTTAATATGATATAATTCAGACTAAAAATTGTTCTCCAATGTGTCTCAAACAATCATGTGGAAATTTAAACCCCACGAATAATCCGATTTGATCCATTCCCTATGTGAGAAACAAAGAGCAATATAGTATTCCCATTGTTTTTAGGGAGAACACCAGAGGAAAAGTGATAGACATAATGAAGTCCTAAAAGGGAGAATCATGACATCAACTACATGGATAGTGGAAAGGGAATGACTAATGGGCAAGGAAAAACTACTGACCATGTTCAAAACATAGGTTCCACACCTTCATCAGTAAAAATGGTCGGAAAAAATGTGGTATCAACCATTGAACAAGTTCTAAACATGGGAACAACCATATTTTACTATAGATCCTTTATGTCATGAGTTGAGGAATGTAGGTGAGATTGTGTGGAAAGGAACCATTGAAACTAGGGAGCTCATTAAGATAGAGAGGATTATTATTAATCAAATCAATGAAATAACAAGGTATAAAAATATAAGTGGGGAATGTCTTGGAGGGAATGCTCAGGGTAGTATCTTTCCACCTGCTCAAATGAACTGGAAAAAAAATGTTAGGTTGGCATGAACATGGAAGAACTAGTAGGGAAACTCCCCAAAATGTGTTGAATATAGGGATGGACATAGTATAAGAGATCCCAACCTCACTACATATCCCATAATAATGGGAACTAATCCATACCTAGTACTGAAATTTGGTGTGGTAGGAGACCGATGCTGGATGGTCAATGTCCTATCTAGTGAGTACATTGAATCATATAATATTGGTCATATGGGCATTGTAGTTTCATATGGGGTAAGGTTATTATTTAGCTTCATGTAATTAGGATTTTGGTTTTAGTCATCATATTTTTTTCATATGAGGTATTCTTGATTCTTACGTGGCAAGGCTATTGTTTGAATTCTTGTGCTGAGGACATCCCTATTTTATACGGGGTAAAGATACAATTTAACAGCGTGCTTGAAGTTGTTATTTTTTTGTTTATATCATATTTAATTTGTGGAATCCTATGGTCATTGTTTAGGTTCATTATATATATTAACATCATATGCTGAGGACGTTGGGTTTTTTAGTCCTGTGTCATACATATCAGACTATGGATGATACTAGTTTAAAGACATGGAAATCTGACCAAAGGGTGGTTTGGGGTCTTAAAGAGTCATGTGTGGTAAGGAATAAAAACAACCTGATGTGAATGGATATCAATGGAGACCCTTTTCCACATAGACATTCAAGATGAATATCAAATAAGTTTACATCATGATGTTGATAGAGAAAATACCACACATGGGATGATGGTGGTACTGGACGTAGGATAAGAGATTTAAGAATCACTATATATCCCATGATAAAGGTATTAACTCTTGTTCCATAAGAGGCACAAGTAATTTTAAGGTTAATGGGTGGTGAAAGACTCAAAAATCAATATGAATGGTCCAAGGAGTCTCTCCATCATTGAAATAAATCCTTAAACCAATTGCACACAATTTAATGTCATAAGGATTCGATCATTAGGAGGCCCCAAAATAGGTCGGTGCAATGGATGGGCCTGAGATTTCGGATATAAGAATCCATAGATATCCAATCAAGTGTGGTGATAATGCCTTAAATAGTTCTTGAACATGAAATTATAGAATAAAAATGCCTATAATAGTAGATCCTATCGAATGAGGACAAAAAATCATCTCATATTTGTGATATCAGGTATCCTAAATTCGTTTCAAAGGGAAAAGATATAGTTGAACACTGTGTGTTGATGATATTTTGGGGTCTTACATGTAAGAACTTGTATCTTCTTTTCAGGTGTGTTTTCCTTTTTTCTGGTGTTTTTTAGAAAAAGAGGAGTTTTTGGATATTTTTGAAGTACACGCCATGTACTTATATGTATACACAGTGTACTCTTGCCACACATATCCATGTGTTGGCCATGTAATGACTGGGCACACAGCTGTGTGTGGTGACCTAGAGACCACCTAATGCAGGGGATAGTAAGGGAAAGTACATGCTGTGTACTTGTAAAGTACACACCATGTACATTTTTTTATTAAATGGACTAGGGTCATTTCTAATTATCATATGTGTCTTATTCTTTGTCTTCATCGACCGAGATCATTTGTACAACACTAATCCTTCCCCGAGCCCCCGATCAAGCATCAGTTCTCTGATTCAACCACTCTAGATTGTGTTGGGATCGTTACAGTAAGCTCTTCCTTCTTCTAGATCTTCGTCTCTTGAATTTTCATCTTTCTCAAATTATCCTCAGTTAAATGTTTTAGATGTTTTTTTAGATCTACCATGTTTAATATTTATCCAAGGACCAATTCTAGATTATATAAATCATACAACACCAAGGTAGGTGGTTTGTTCCTTTTCGTAGATTGTCTTTGAGTTTTATATACAAAAGTGCACAATACCGTTGATCGGGGTATTGTGTGTTTAAAGTTTTTACCATATTACTTCCTTCTATGATTTATATTCTTGATTAGAGGTCCATTGAATGTGATTAGGGTTAATTTTTATGCTATGGATGTGTTTCCATGCTTGTATTATTTATGACCATTTGGTATTTCTTAGCTTGTTAGCATGCTTTCTTTCCATTCCTAGTGTTTATTGGATGAAGTAATATTATTTATCTGACATGATGTTAGGTTGTACACTATTTAGACAAGTAGTTATTGTGGTATACTTTGGTAGTTATATATCGTTGTGCTCGATTGAATTAGACAGATTTTGAGATCCTCGTGTAGTAGAATATAAGGAGAATTGATGTGGAGGCCTTCTCCAAAGTATCTGTTTATTATTACCACATGAGACCATAGGGGGAATGGATATATGTGATTCCTCATAGTGTCCCTAGTTTTTCAGTGTGGGCCATTGGGGGAATTGGATGTTCAGTTCTTCCCCAGATTTCCTGTTAGTTACCGATACGAGACTAAAAGGGGAATTGATGTTGAGTGCTTCCTCAGAGAGTCTGTGCACAATCATAAACAGAGGGGTTAGACTGTGGGTACTTCCTAGAGGGTTACTTGTGTTTTTTTTGGTTAAAATAGATGGGTTAGGCTATGAGTACTTTCCATAGGGTTCCCTTCTTATAAATAGGTGCTTACATGATATCTAATAGTTGAATTGATTTGAAAATGTAGGATTGTTTAGATTTGAGTACTTCTTTGTTTATTGATTCTCTTTTCTTATTTCTTACCATATATATTAACTGACTGTTAGGAATAGATCTTTTGGTGATTTCCTATTGGGATTTAATCTCACACCATGTTTGAGTCATGATTTTGGGCCCAAACAGATCATATTTTTGCAGGTCTAGATAAGGGCAAGCACCCTTCTACTTCAGGTACATGACTACTGAGGGGCTGAAGAGCAAGCGACCAAGCTGAGGCTTGCGATGATGAGGAGTTTATCCATTTTATTTTGTACATTGGTTTAGTAATATATTCTATAATTTTGACTTGTTTGGATGTTTTCCTAGACATATATACCATGAATCATTTATATATGTGCTCCAGTTGTTCTTACGTTTTGTCTTCCGCTATTTACTGTTGTATGATATTAATACTGCATCCGCTATTTCTATCTATTTTGTTTCCACTGTGTTACCCTGCCAATGAGGGCGTAGTTTATCCACTATCACACTAAAGTCCCTCATTTCTAATTTGTAGCCTTTGGCATTTGAGGGAATATTCTTGAGGCCATGTGACCAATCGGATATGGGGCGCCTCTGGGTGGCTTCCAAAATCAGGACATTACAATGTGGAATCAGATGGATTTTTTTCTTCTTGACTTACTGTTTGGAGCCTATATCCAAGGATAGGATGGAATAGGTAGATGGTAATAAGTTGTGCTTGAGAGTAGCTAACCCGTGTACAGGGAAAATCCAATTTACCTCGTTTTTTCATTTTTTTTTCCAGATTTTTCAATTTTTACAGTTGATTTGATTTCACCATTTGGTGATTCACATGTTTTTTTGTTGTTATCATTGATGTTATTAAGGTTTTATTTTTGTTGAAACCTGATGAGATGAGGGTATTTCATCTCATGCATTATATAGTCACTTGCTAGAGATCACATTTCATGAATTCTTGACATGCCATATTGGTTGAATTAGCGATTGAATGTTGTTGTGACATATGCATTGAGAAAATACCTACTTTTGATAGGGTATTTAATTGTGTAAGGTTTCATTTAAATGAATGTAAAACTTTGGTTCTTGAGGTGTTAAGGGCCCTCAAGGACCAGAATATGGTAGATCCTTTCTCTGTTATGTTTATATATGACATGTATAGGATGACAATCATTGATTTTCGGGGATTATGGGCCCTCATAGATCAGAATTCGGCACATCAATGTTTGTTTCAGTGTTTTTCTAGGTTCCAGAGTAGTTTCTAAGGCTTACTATCTGGAATAACCCAGAATACATGGTGTGCAATGATGATTACATGCCATGTGTCCTTATGTTCGGGAAGGAAATGATAATATTGAGTACACACAATGTACTACATGTACATGCCATGTAGTCTCTAACCATGTCACTGACTGTGTGGGCAGAGACATGGGGTTGAGAAATCATTGGGGGAACACATCGTGTACAAGTTGTACACACCATGTAGTGTAGACCATGTGCCCACCCGTGTGACTAATGAAATAGATGGATTAAAGCATAAGTTATACACATCATGTCATGTTTGAACATGTCATGTAGTATTGCCCATGTATCCGAATATGTAGCGAAAAACACAGGTTGGATAAACCTTTATTTACATGTTGTGTCTAGCACAAACAAGCTGTGTAGAGTGAATTGTGTAACCAGCTGTGTGACTAACAACAGGGGTTGGTGAAGTTTTTCTAGTACATGTCGTGTCTGGCACTGACACACTGTGTAGTCTTATTCTAGGAGAACCATGTGGCTTAGCCATGTAGAAGTACTCAGGTAGGGAAAGAGTAATCTAGTACGGGTTGTGTGTTAGGACAACAAACCATGTGTATGGGGTGTTAAATGACCTTGGTTGGTAGAAGTACACACCCATGTGAAGGCTTAAGAGAGCATGTTGTGTAGGCATTATACATGACATGTATCCATGTTTTAAAAAACTTGAATTATTTATTTCTTTTTTCCCCTTCTTACACTTCTAGTTTTCAGTCCTTGATAATCTTGATCTAAGGTGTGCGCTTGACCTTGAAGAGTCATGCCACTGAGACGTCCTCTATTTGTATACCAAATTTACGGTAGCGATTAGACACTAGATATGGATGATCAGGGACTACCTATACATCTTTTAGTTGTTCTAGTCTTGCAACTAGCTTTCATTCTGGACATAGGTGTTGATTCATAGTTTCGAGAGGGATTTATAAGGTTCATATAGACCTTCCATGAAATACTACATCCCGGCCCGTCTATGGCTGAGTTGATGTGGGGTTTGCAGCAGAAGCATCCTACCACCTTCATAGTGGAAGGACGATCTTAGGCTATAGAGTCGTTTTTAGAAGCCTTTCTCTCTATATTCGACCATCTACAGATTTCTCTAGAGAGGAGACTGAAGCTCGCTACATATATGATTTGGGACTCTGCCAAGAGATGGTGGAATGTGATATCACAGTAGAGACTCCAGTAGGTTATGGCATGGTATGAGTTCTAGTGTGCCCTATATGACTAATTCTACCCAGATACTTTGAGGTCCGATTGAACCTGAGAGTTAATGAGTCTGAAGTGGTGTACTATTTTTGTTATGGAGTATTCTTCTCGCTTCATAGATCTTCAGCACTTCAGGCCTATACTAGGAGGTGATGAGTTATTTCTAGCAAGAAATTTTGGGGATGATCTCAGGCACGACATATGATCAAAGGTGAACGTCTTCAGGTTGAATTCCATCACTTCTATAGTCATCCAGACACTAATCACAGAGCACAATCTATGGGATTCTGGAGTGGGGATCCAGGGCCGTTCAACAATTGGTGCTGGCATCCCTCATACTGATAGCATTAAGTGCCATAGGGAGTCTACGTGTAGAGATCTGAGGAGATGATACACTTCTTCTAGTAGCCAAGTGGTGTGCTAGAAGTGTGGAAAGAGAGGGAATATGAGGCCACATTCCCCAAGAGACCCAGTGGAGTGCCAATCATGTGGCAAGATGGGCCATCTTTATCGCTTCTGCCATTTTTTCTCACCAGCATCTGGTGACAGGGGTTCTTCTATGAATCCTCATTTGGGAGTAGCACCACCCGTTTCACTGCAGTCTGGGAACTGGAGTTCTTCCAGCCATTCAGACTGAAGTGGAGGTTATGTTTATGGTATCCAGTTGCAATTTTTTCTTCAAAAATATTGTGGATCAGCTCAAAGTGGTCAGGTAGGGTTATAGAGCTATAGTATAGGTCCAGATTTTGCAGTGGAGTAGTCCCAAAAGGAGCAGGATCTGAGACCCTCTACAGTTCGAGGTACGATCATAGTTGCCTCAGTTTTAGTGTCTAATCATTTCGATATGGGGACTTACCATAGCTTTATACCTGTTTCTATTGTGGAGAGACTTGGGCTTTGTATCATTTCATTTGTTGATATCTTGATGAAAGACCCACTATTGGGGACAAGAACGGTGGACGACAGTGCAAGGAGTTCCCTCTAGAGGTTGGTCGGTGTCACTTATAATGGGACCATTATGTCCTAGAGATGACATACTATGATGTAATTCTCGGAATATACTGGTTAATTCTCTTCTAGGCAGTTTATATTTTCTATCATCATAGGGTGAGTTTCACATCACCGAAGGGAAGATCGTTTCTTCATAAGGGAGAATGGAATGTCTAGGCGAGCAGAGCGAGACCCAAGAATCATGGGTTGGGAAGAGTGACAACCCAGATTTCTATTCTATATCTAGATGACCAAGGGACTTCACAGAAGGACTTTACTCCAGTGGTGGATCATTTTAGGGATGTCTTTCTAGGGGGATTTTCAGGTTTTTCTACATAGAAAGAGGTGGAATTTTCTATTGAGCTTGTTCTAGGAGTGGAATCAGTGTCCATTCCTCCTTATAGGATGGCTACAACAGAGTTACAGAAGCTCAAGAAGCTTTTGCAGGAGTTGCAGGAAACAAGTTTCATCTAACCCAGTACTTCTCCATGGGGTTCGCCAGTCCTGTATTCGTAGAAGTTGGACAGTACCCTTAGACTTTGTGTGAGTTATTGGATGTTAAACCAGTTTATGGTCAAGAACCAATATCCCTTACCAAGGATTGATGATCTCTTTGATCAACTTCGAGGAGCTCGAGTGTTATCGAATATTTACTTGATATTTGGTTACCATTAGTTCCACATTAAACCATCAGATGTACCTCTTACAACCTTTTGAAGTAGGTATGCTCTATACAAGTATGTGGTTATGTCGTTATGTCTCACAAATGCACTTGCAGTTTTTATGGAACTGATGAATTGAGTGTTCAATCCATACTTGGATTCTTTCATGGTAGCCTTCTTGGATGATATCTTGGTGTACTCTCACACTTGACATGATTAAGCCACACATTTTGAGATCATTTTGAGTACACTGAGAGAGCATCAGTTATATGTTAATATATCGAAATTCCAGTTTTAGATGAACCAAATTCACTTCTTAGATCATGTTATCTCAGAGGTAGAAGTATCAGTAGACCAAGAGAAAGTGAGAGTAATAGTTTCCTAGGAGCATCAGAAGAATGTCTTTGAGGTATGAAGTTTTCTAGGTATGGATGGTTACTACATACATTTTATACAAGACTTTTCATGCTTAGCAGCCCCACTGATGGTCCAGACTAAGAAGGGTGCGAAGTACTTATGGTAAGATTCTTTTGAGTCAGCCTTTTAGGAGCTAAAAGGGAGTTTTAATTCAGCATCGATAATAGTATTAACAGATACGAGAAAAATCAATACTACATACTATGATGAATCAGGTATCGGGATGGGAGCTATGATTATGCAGGGAGAAGGAGTTGTTGCATAGGGTTCTCTGCAGTTGAGGCCACATGAGAAGAACTACCCGACACATGATCTCGAGCTGGCTGTAGTTTTTCATTCCTTACGCTATTGTATACATTCGCTTCTTTGAGAGGAATTTGTGGTTTTCACTGACAAAAAAAGTCTCAAGTATATCTTCACTCAGCGTGACCTAAATATGAGACAAAAAAGGTGGGTTTAATACATACAATCCTTTTACTTTGATCTTGCCTACACACCGGGGAAAGGAAACATTGTGGTTGTTGTGTTGAGTAGGAGGACTCAGATACAAGCAGTTCAGGAGGATAGTAGTGAGTGGTAGCTTATGGATCTATTCCCTGAGATTAATTTTGAGGTTCAAAAAAGGTAGGGGAAGACCATTCTTTCTTTGGTAGCTGTTACCTCGAATCTACTTGATCAAGTGTCAATGAGGTAGCTATCAGATTCTGAAGGCCTAGTCCTACGAGGGAGTGTTTCAGGAGAGGACTGTTTTCTTGGATGGATAGTAGTCCAGGATGAGATCTTGCGTTTTCATAGGTGCATATGTGTGTCAACAAACATATGTGAGGAACTGATTTGGGACTTTCATTCCTCAGTTTGGATAGTTCATCCTGGTTTCATGAAGATGTATCATGATCTACATCATCAGTATTGGTGGCCAGGTATGAAGAGAGATGTTTATGGGTTTGTCATGAGATGTTCCACCTGTCAGCAGGTGAAGGCGGAGCATCAGTGACTAACGGGGCTTTTGCAGTAGTTACCCATTCCTGAGTGTAAATGGAATGATGTCACGATGGTCTTTGTGATGGGTTTACGAAGGTCACTTTGAGGGAATGATGCATTTTGGGTTTTCATTGATAAAATCACAAAGGTTTCTCAATTCCTTCCAATCAAATATCCCTTCAGTGTTGATGAGTTGGGTAGGTTGTACATCTGAGAGATTGTATATCTAAATGAGGTTCTACACTCTATTGTTTCAAATAGGGATGCATGTTTTACTTCTTGAGTCTGGAAGGGACTTTAGAGGGACTTGGGTACACAGGTACATCTGAGTATGGATTACCATCCCCAGAAAGATGGCCAATCTGAGCGTACGATTCATGTGATTGAGGACATGCTTCGAGCATGCATCTAGGATTTTGGTGGTTCATGGGAGAAGCACATACCTCTAGTGTAGTTTTCCTACAATAATAGTTTTCAGGAAACTATTCATACAGTACTTTATGAGGCTTTGAATGGTAGGCCATGCCGATCATCCTTATGCTGGTTGGAAGAAGGAGAGGCATCTATGCTAGGACCTCAACTTGTTCGGAAGACCACAAAGTAGATAGAGTTGACTCGGAAGAGGATAGATACTGCATATTCACGACAAGACGTATTATGTTGATCGATGGAGATGACCTCTAGAGTTCGAGGTTAGAGATCAGATTTCCCAAGGTGTTATACCTAGGTTGGGACACTAGAGGATTAGGAGACAGGGTAAGATTTCACTGAGGTACGTCGGGCTATTTCAGATGTTGGAGATTGTCAGTCCGGTAGCCTATTGGTTTTAGTAACTTCATAGGTACCGGACAATGAATGATTTCTTCCATGTTTCTCAGCTTTGATGTTACTTCTCAGACCCATCTCATGTTTTTCAACTAGAATAGGTTGGGTTAGAGGTGGACGCCACATTCGTGGAGAATCTTATCTAGATTATTGATCGATGTATGAAGGTTCTTTGTGGTTGATTTGTTCCTCTAATACATGTTCTATGGCAGCACAGTCGAGTACAGGACGAGACTTGGGAGAGGGAGGCCCATGTATGATCATAGTGTCCAGAGATTTTCTAAGATTCTTCTTCTACACTGCCTTGAAAGGGAAATTCAGGGACAAATTTCATTAAGGGTAGAAGTTTTTGAGAACCCATATATTCTTTTTAGGTATGTTTTCCTCTTTTTGGTGTTTTTTTGAAAAAAGAGAAGTTTCTAGAAATTTTTGATGTACACGCCATGAACATATCTGTACAAACCATGTACTATTTTACCGCAAGTAGCTGTGTGTTGGCCATGTAATGGCCGAGACCATAGCCATGTGTGGGGAGTTGGAACCACCTAATTTGGGGGACTTTAACGGCAAGTACATGCCATGTACTTCTAAAGTACACTCCGTGTACATTCCTTTTTTTATTAAATGGACTGGGGTCATGTATAATTGGTAGAATAGTCTTCTTCTTAACCTTCTTCGACCAAGAGTGTGTGTACAACACCGATCCTCCCCTGAGCCCCCAATAGACCATGAGTTCTCTGCTTTGATCGTCATCGATTGCGTTGGGATCTCTACTGTAAGCTCTTCCTTCATCTAGAGCTTCGTCTTTTTATTTCTCTTCTTACTCAAGATATCCTTGGTTGAAGTTTTGAGAAGTTTTTTTTATATATAATTAATTATAGGTTGAACCAAGGGCCGATGCCATAGTATATTGATCATACAATGCTGAGGAAGGTTGTTTGTGCCCTTTCGTATATAGTCTTTGAGTTATATGTGAAAAAGGGACCAATAACCTTTATCTGTGTATTGCGTGTTTACGGTTTTAACACTGTTACTGCCTTCTATTATTTATATGCTTGAGTAGAGTTCCATTGAGTTTTAATTGAGTTAATTTCTATGCTATGTATGTGTTTCAATGCTTTTATTGTTTATGTCCGTTTGGTCTTGATTAGCCTATTAGGATACATTCTTTCCATTCCTAGTTATGATAGGATGGAGTTATATTATTTATCTGACATGATATTATACTGTAGACTATTTATCAAAGTTTTTATTGAGGAATAATTTGGCCATTATATATCTCTATGCTCGATTGACATACACAGGGTCGTGAGAACCTGGTGTAGGAGACCATAGGGAGAATGGACATCAAGGGCTTCTCTAGAGTGTCTGTTTATTGTTACGATGCGATACCATAGGGGGAATGGATGTAAATTCTTCTTCAAAGTTTCTTTAGTTCCTTGATGTAGGCCACAAGGGGAATTAGACCATGAGTGCTTCTCTATAGCACATTTTACTTACTGATACAAGACTATAAGGGGAATTTATGGTGAGTACTTCCTCAGAGGGTCTATGCCAAAGCTGAACAAGATGGGTTAGATTGTGTGTACTTCTCAGAGGGTTTATTTTGTTTGTTTTGGCTGGACCAGAGGGGTTAGGCTGTGAGTACATCATAGAGGGTTCCCTACTTATTATTAGATGCTCACATGATATCTGATAATTTAATGAATTTGAAAATATAGTATTGTTTACTTTTGAGTACTTCTTGGTTTACATATTCTCTTTTCTTATCGCCTACCATATATATTCATTGAGTATTATGCATAGATATTTGGGTGTTTGCCTACAAGTATTTAGTATAACACCTAGTTTGGGTCATGCTTTTGGGCCAAAAAATTTTATATTATTGCAGGTATAGATAAGGGAAAGTTCCCTTCTACATTAGGTACATGATTGATGATGAGCTAGAGAGCATGGGACCATGCTGAGGCTTGCGATGCTGAGGAGTTTATTTGTTTTTCATTTGTACTTTGGTTTAGTAATGTATTGTTGCATTGTGACTAGTTTGGCTATTTTCCTATATATATGTATCATGAATCATTTAAATATGTTCTCCAATTGTTCTTACTTTTAGTCTTCTACTGTTTACTATTGTATGGTATTAATACTGCTTCCGCAATTGCTATCTATTTTGTTTTCACTGGGTTACTCTGCCAGTGAGGGAACAAATTCCCCAATATCACACCCAAGGCCCTCACTGATAGTCAGTAGTCGTTGGCATTCAGGGAAATGCGTTTGAGGCTGTGTGACCAACTGGGTATGGGGAACCTCTGGGTGGCTTACGGAACCGGGACGTTACATTAGACATTGAGCATCTTTTTCTTTTCCTACTCATGTTAGTCCATGAGTGAATCAAAATTCACTATAAATTTGAGGAATATGATTGGGGATTATACCTAGAGAGGAGGAACTTAAGGTAATTTGTGGGAAATAATTCCATATGTTGTGGGTGGTTTTGTGATAAATTTATAGTTTATCCTAAAGAAATGAGATCTATGTGTGAATATGTAAACATGTGAATGAGAATCATGAACACATAGTTCTATAATGTAACAAGGTGGATGACCATAACTGTAACTGGTAGGGGATATCCTATTTGATAAGGATGAGAGATCAGTTCTATAGTTTAAGCATCATACATGAGGATGATGGCTATGTAATTTAGATTCCAGTATCTAGGACCAAGGATAATATGAAAAAAAATCATTAGGACAAGGATGAGGAATGTTTGTTTAAAGGCTATTTTCATGCAATGAAATTGGTAAAACTCATTGCATGATGGGGTAAATACAAGCCAATGCACCACAAAAATATCCCGAAACAAACTACAAATAGTTTCAGGTTATAATTCTTGTAATATAAGTGGGTCCAACATTAAAACTGTTTGTGAATGTTCATACCCCCTAGGGGAAAGGTTTATGATGAATTGGTACATGGGTATGAATATAAAATGTATAGGAATCACTATGTGTCCCATTAAATTGGGAATTAAGCCACACATAGTTCTGGAATATGGAATAATGGAAAGCCAATGTCAAAATAGTGGAGTCCTCACCGAAGAGGACATTTAATCATCTAAATTTTTTGATATGAGGAATCTAGAATTCAATTCATATTGTAAATATTTTGTTAGATGTCATGTGTTGAGGATGTGGGTTTTTGGTTCAAATCACCTATATAATATGAGGCATCCTATATTGATTTAATTGGGTAAGGGTACAATATAACTCTCTATAATGAGAACCGTGGTTTTTTTTCATATCATATTTTCCATTTCAGGCATCCTAGATTTATGACATGTAAGAATATAGTTAAATGTTTTGCTTGAAGGATATTGTTCTTTGTAGTTTAGTAATGTACAACTTGTACTATGGATGCGGCTTGTTTATAGTCCTAGAGTGTGAACCAAACCGTGTTGAAAATAGTTTATGGTCAAAGTGCTCAGATCATAGAGTGTTAAAAATATTTTAATGTCATATAAATAAAATGAGAGGGATTGAAAATATTTTAAGTCATAATGCTTGGAACAAATAGTATTTTGTTAGTTTATGGTTGTAGAGCACAAACACTGGTTTTTGTTGTTTATGGTCACATAGATTTAACTATAATGCTCTTGTAAAGTAAATATTGGGAGAATTGGTGTTTGTGAAATGTTTTATATTCTCTCCATCCATGGTGATTAAATACTATATTCCATTATAATTGACCTTATAGATAGTGTAAATTTCTTCCCATTTGGGTTCAAAATTTAGTTGTTTGTGAAAAGTATCTTCCACCTTATAAGAGTGAGTATCATTTCACTACAGAGGAAGGATAAAAGTTGAACCGTTTTGTTGAATTCTATAACTATATTTATATAGTTCCTCTATATGTTTTTATAGGCCTAAAGCTTATTTCCCTCTAGATAATTCAACTCATTTAGAAGGGACTATAAAAACTAGTCTAGAGTTTTTTTCTCATAAAAAGAGGTTCCATGATATGAAAATTGAACCTAAATGGGTAAGAATACATTTATTCAACGCACTAGGAAGTATGGGGTCACCTAAGTGGAATTTCAGGTTATCATAGGATATGACTAAAGAGAATTAGAGATGTTGTTTGGCCAACTCGTTTTATTATGGACCCCAATTTTGTACAAGATGGTATAAATGGCCATTTTTGAATTCCATAGTATGCCTATTTTACTCTACATGATAGTGATAAGGATGGTTGTACCAAATGTTTTATTAGGAATATAGTTTTTTAACTTATTTTCTTGGATATTGGTGCCTTTTTCTATGAGAATAGTTCAAGAACCCAAAAGGGATGGATGATGTGGGATCTCACAAACTTTTTCATGGACTTGTTCTTGACTTATTTGAGGAGAAATGATTCGTCCCTTTTTGAAAAGATGTTTTTTATGGTCAAAATGAACATGCACTATCAAGTTCTCACTAGTGGGTTGGTTCCCACAAATTCTGACCCCTAAATATAAAAGGTACATAAATATCTCATAGTTCATAGTTTATATGGTATTTGATGCAAAACATTGACATGTATCTGACAATAAAAACACCTTATGGTGAACATCATGTAGTCTGAAAACAATAAAATCAAAATTTTCCAAACTTATAAAATTTATAGGAGAGCTTCAATCCTTCTTGATGAGAACCACATGATCCAGAGTGGAACTCCTTCATCATATGAGGTATCTCATATCCTTAGATAAAATGAAGGTTAATTCCATTATACCCATGACTATAGAGGGGTTTCTCCAATATGGGGTCACTTTGAAGGGTAAAATGAGTTGCACACTAGCAAATTCGATCATTCTTAGTTTGGTCTGGCGGGAGAAGATCATGATGAAGATATATGACATATGGAGTTGTCTAATCAAGTGTTACCTAAATTGTGGGGGGATTTTAGTTTCCCAACACATTATTATAGAAAGCCTATAGATATACCTATTGGATTCCATAATTTTAGGTGGATGGGTCTAAGACCCTATGGAGTTCCACATAAATGACTAGGTAATCCTAGTAGAGTTCCACAAGAAACATATCTAGGATTTATAAAGCATCGAATCAACGATTCCATGACTGAGGAACATGGGTCACATTTGGCGATGAAAATAATTAGGCCATCAACAGATGATAATGTTCTAGAAGGGACAAAAGCTCTTACATTCTAATGATTTAGAAACCCTTAATCTGTTTGATGACCAACTAAAAGTCTATAATAATATGTAAATAGGGGGCATTATTTTCTAGGGAGAACTCAAGACTAGTAATGAGGGATTTATATTCCTCCTCATTTTTAGTGTAGACTTCTCATAAAAGGAATGAGTATGATAGGGCATCTTGTTATAGAGTGATGAAATGATCCCCAGTTCTACCATATTATACTTGGGATGATTGATCAATCCATCATTTAGAATACAAGAGTTACCATTTAAATTAATCTAAATTTTTTTTACAACATAGTGTAATGAGAGAATAGCGTAATCTAAAAAATAAATATGTAGGGGTAGTTCTTTATGGGCTTGATGTGCTTCCATGAAGTATGATAGTGTCTATCCTTTGACAACCATTTTTTGAGAAAACATCATGTCAAACTATTTGAGTATTATATCCCCACATTACAATTATTCCATCATAATGGGTTGATTATGGATATAATCTAGTTGGTATTCTCAGTACACAAATTATATCCCATGATGTTTCATATAATGTTACAACATCTAAACTGCAATGAATTGTGTGAGGAAACTCTTCCTAATCGGGCAATATATAGTATATGTGTCGAGGAACATGAAACTGAGATAGTGTAAGTTGTTTTCCACTCCCTTATTGTATTATCAGATATAAGGGTACCAAGCTACCATCCTAGATCAATCAAATTAATGAATAAAGGATTCAATAAGATTTTTGGAATCTATATTAGATGTTATAGTAGGAACTACAAAATAGCTTCAATTATATCATGGATGTCCTTATCCCACTGGTAAAATTCAAATTTTTTCATGATCCTTGAAAAGAGAATACAATTTTGGGAAAGATTCCCAATAAATCTGTGTATTTAGGACATATGTGACAATGTAAGACTTGCAACTTCTAGACATTTCTGGGGGTGGCATTAGACTGATATCCTTGATGTTCTCTAAGTTGATCTTTTTTCCTTTTATATTATGAAAAAGCTAAAAATATTGCAGAGTTAACCTTGAATGGGATTGTTATGGGGTTTATCTTATTGTTTTTGGAGTGGAGGATGAAAAATACATTCTCAAGATACTTGATATGGCTCTCATGCTAGTGGGATTTGTCCACCAGATCATCCATGTAACACTCCACTAATGTTCTGATAATTGAATTCATGTTGCAGTGAATGTCCCACTAGTATGTGGCTCCTGTATTCTTTAATATTAATTGAATCACATGGTAGAAAAAGGATCCATGGTGTGACCTAAATGTGATAGAATCTTCATATGTTGGGGCCATACCGATCTGGTTATACATGAATTTTATATCCTTGTTAGAGTGGGAATGAAATATAGTTGTAGAATCAATCAATAAGTTTGTCATTTGAGAGAAAAATTCAACATTCCAAAAATGGTGGTTTAGGTTCCATAAGTCCATGAATCCTCTAGTCTACCAATTCCTCTTATTTACTTAGTCAATATTGGATAGCCAGTTGGGGTATTGGAGCTCCCTAAAAAAGTTGTCTTTAATAATCTTTTCAACAATGGCTTCGACCAAATCACTATAAGAGAGAGGTGAATCTTTCTGCATGGTTTTTTGAACACAAAACTCCCAATGGAAGGCCAAGATGATGAACTACAACCTAAGGGCCCATCACTGTCATCTAATCCCATATCTAAGAGAATATGTTGAAGTGATGTTTTAGGAAGGCCATATACAACTGTTGCTCCTCTAGGGGCATGGCTATACTGATCAGTGTCAGCTTCGGATCTCTCTAAGTTCCAATGTTTACTAAGGTATTCTCATCCATAGTGGTGGAGTCACCCTATTCAATTTTGTAAACAGTGTATTCATAATTTCCTACATCATATGAGGAAAGGGGATCAGAGGGAGGAGGTGAATCCTCTAGGCCAACTGAGCAACGCGGATCACTAATGTTTACTTTGGAAGATATAAAATTTTCAATGAGGAGTTACCATTATGCAATGATTAGGGAAAATATATGTTCATACAATTCAATTTGTATTTGGGTTTTGAGGTCCACTCTTGATAAAAAAGAAATAGTGAATGGTTAACAACTATCGAGTAAGACCTTATTTTTGGAACATGTGGGAAAGTCGAGGATCAGTGGAAATAGGGAAAATCTTAATACATAATAGGAGTAAACTCTTATAGTATCATTCAAGCCTATCCACTAAAGGACTATGAGGTAATTTGTGAGAATAATATTTTCTTGGATATGATGAAATAACCCCCAAGTCTGTAATCATGCTCTCAAATTATTGAATTAGGGGAATAAATTTTCCTTTATGTTGTACCTTGGGATCAATTAGAGTGACTCTTAGATATTAATTTGAATTAATCCACTCAACCCCATCAGTGTGGACCTACTTTCCTCCCATTTTATAGTTACAAAAATCTCAATAGTTAGCCTCGAAGGTTTCAAATGGTGAGGCATCAACCTGGAGCACCCCTACTGAACCATCATGGGGGTATTTTAGGAATTGGTGGTATGAAAAGTGGAGAACTATTTTAAAATGATACTAAGTCCTTCCCAGCAATGTATTGTAGGAACTATCAAATGAGTCTAACATAAATTTAGATATTTATATTAGTCCATCGAATAAATTCATCAGGTATATTTTTCCACCTGGAACATGATCACTCTTATTATACCCCTAAATTATTGGGTTTTAGAGAGTTAGATCTTAATATAAAAGGTTCATCTTATAGAGCATCCAGGCCAGTATGTGGTTAATCTTGGAGCCTATTTCTTCTTGGAAATGGTGGATTTCCATGCCCATAAACTTAATTGTGATATATAGTGGGAATATTTTCCCATAAATGGAAATAACCTTGTATTCTCTAGAGAATTAAGTAATGGATTGAATATCCTCTTTCTAAACCTCCTCTGTGTAGAATGATAGATTAGAAAATACCTCATACTCATACTAAAAGGGGATTTCATGGATTAAATAAGGGAATCATTCATTTAATTTGATAGGAGTACCACCTCGATAATTGATAGGCATGCAGTTATGCCATAAATGTGCTTCAAAAATCATAATTCTATATTTAAGTTATTATATTGCATGTAGAGGGTCATTATTTAATAGAGGTAGAATCATATATCATTGATAAAGAAATGGGGAATATCTAGTATTGGAAATATTTTGACGCAGGATTGCCAGAATAATCTAAAAAAATTATGGTTGTGTTCAAGTTTACTAAGGTCAGGCCCTGGATAGATGTGGTTGTTTGTAGTGCATTCACAGCTGGGTCACATAGTCAATTAATACATCTATTTGTGGGGGAATACCTAAGAGAATTGAACGAGAGTACTGGTCATGATAATCCCTATTAAGGATTTCTACTTAGTTTTAGTAGTATTAATAGACTTCTTTAATGTTATTTCCAAAATAATTATCATATCCCCTAGAACCCCATCATCGATGTCATCCAATGTTTACTAAGGGCTTCACATTGAATTCCTTATTATCAGGCATTATGACATGGTGAACTATCTCTAAAACATTCATAGAGGTATAATATAGATAATCATCAGTGTAATATTCATAGGCTATACATACCCCATGTGTATCTCCCAACTATGGAGGCATGATGTCTCTAAGGGTGAAGAATAGTTTTCACACCAGTGATGGACTATATTTTTACTCAAGTCATCAGCGTATTCTCTTTCCAAAAATGGAAGGTCATATTGCTAACACAAAGGTAGTGATAGGAGGAGGTACAAAAACCAATTGTTATTTTTCCTTATTAAAGTGGTAACAAATGGTATAATGGGTACGAGTGACTGCCTTATCAGCTAACCAATCATTATATTTCTACATCCCATGCATGGAGTGTTTTCCACTCATCTAAGCATTCACTATCACTGTTAGGGTCTGCAAAAACATGTGTTACCTATTCCAAGACATCACACAATATGATTAAGACATGATCTAATTTACCATTGAGTCAACAATTGAAAAGAAATAATTATTTAATGGTTTTCATAATGACTTGGTGATATGGTCTTTTACTGACGCGATCAGTGATTTTGACCACCTAGGGTCTCCAAAATTACAACTTATGAATACCCTTTTTTAGTGTAAAAATTTAATATCCTATGAATTGTACATCCATTAAAGATTAGGTTTGGTTATTCCATTTTTCAAAATTCACCATGGGAGCCTAGACATGGTGGGGGGGGGGGTGGAGCCATATTCTCTTATTGAGGTGGTTGTTCTATGAGAGGAAACAATTGGTGAGTCTTACCTAGAAAACAGACTAGTCGGTGTATCAACTAAGGATCCTCTACCTTTATAGTGGCAGTTATATCTACTTTTATGGGACATATTATTAGAGTTAAAAGAGGAAATGGATGTGATTATTGTTTTTTATTCTATAAGGATTCTTCCAGATGAAGAGAATTATTAGAGAAATTTTAAAATACATCAAGGTATTTTGTGGAACTAAGGTTAGGGACCAACTCATTTCTAATTTTCTCTATCCACATCTTAAAAAACATCTCTTGGGAAATTTTATTGTAGATAAAATACTTGATTCCCTTACATTAGGCGATATAGTTGGAAAATTTCTCATCGATCCTCTATTTTCATTTGACGTTTTTAATTATGTTGGTATTATGTGAGGTGTCATTGAACTAGAAGAGGAACAATATATTGATAGGATAAAGATAGGTGTTTCCAATGTTTGGATATAGAATCAGGGCTTGGCATCTTCCTACTACTCTCGAGTCCCCAAAAATAGACTGTACCTTGAAGAAAAGTAGTCTAGATGCTAGAGTGAACCACCAATCCCATTAAATAAGGTTAATTTGAGATTATAAAATTATGGGGCACTAAAACGTGGTCCACCCATATTGGGTAAGTCTTTCCTTCAAGTGTAATTTCCACCTGTCGCGTTTTCAAAGCCGCAAGAAGGGTAACATGAGAAACTACCACATCATCTTGGTGAGTATTTATCTACACCAATGCATTGATTGGATCATCATACCAAAATGAAACATAGTTTGGATCCCATTTATATTAATTATACTACTCAGTCTATGTGGATGATTCATATCATGATCTTTTTTCAGATTCTTATATTCTACCCTGATCAGGTGAATGGGACCACCATGTTCATAATAGGGCACCTAAATGAGGAGGATAGGGTTCCCCAAAGATGGAGAGATGGGTTCCCATAATACATTTGTAGGTTTTAATTATTGATCAGAAATATTCTCAGTAGTGATTCTTATATCTTCCTAAATCTCTTGAAGTAATAAGGCATTTGTGTGGTCCAACATGGATTTTCATTTCAACCTCGGATTGCCTAGTGAGCTTAGATGTCCTCTTTATTTTTGAATATAATCAATGATTGTTTGTAATGTATCATTATAGTGACTCATAATATTTGGTTCCAATATATTCTAATGAGTATAGGCACCTTCCTAGGGGTTTTTATTATACTGTTGTCCCCTGGATGATGTTTTCCCTAACATGAACAACACTGACAATGTTGTTTCTTTGATCATAGCATGGGTTAGTGGTGAAAGCATTAACTGTAAAGATATAGGAATATAAATATTTGTAGATGGGGTAGAATGATGGTCCCATCATTTGAGAAGGATTGTATTGAAATACGGGGAAACATATTTTCCCATCCTCTGATCAAAATGTGTTGATATGACACTTTCATAACTCTCTAGAGAATAACAAGGAACAAAATATATGGTTTTTTGGATAATCTAGCAGTAGACATATGATTCAAGACACAGAGATACTAATATCACTGTGACCTCAACCATCATTAATTATTGGTGAATGGAATCGTGGTGGTCATGGATCCTTAGGTAGTCTAGCTAATGGTCTCGAAGGTGGTGGAATGTTCACTAGGAATTTTGGTGGAGAAAAAAATCTCGTTCTCTAGTGAGGATCTTCAGGGTGATAAAATATGGGGCAATAGGTGTCAAAAACATGACTGATATCTAGTTAGTATCTAGGTTTTCCCATAGGCCCTCTTGTTCACTACCAGAGGGTGATCTTGATATTTTTCAACTCAAGCCTCAATTAGCTTATGTTGAGATATGGGTGGAAGGAATTAAGAAGAACTACATTGATGTTGATTTATTAGGACATGGGTGCCACACAGGTAAAATATCCACCAAATTATTGATTATCACTTGATTGTGGATCTAGATTTCAGATAACATTCATATAGGATATGGTGTTTACAACTTCCTCATGCGTGAGGATGAAAAAACCCTTTGAGGCTCAAAATATCTCTCATCATCACCCAAGCGTGTTAACCAAGATCAAGAAATATCTTTTACTTCTTTTTACAAGTATATTAGATGGAAACTAGTGGCTACAGAGAAAGTTGAAATGTAAGTCCTTAGAAGTAGGACATAACATTCCCTACCTATAAGTATCTATAGAGGTATTTGGGAACCTTAGGGATTTTGGCATCTAGAGTTGTAAGACGGAATCAATGAGGTTTTCCCCAATCTTTGGCAGTAGGGGTAAAGTTACCATATCATGTCATCAGTCTCATCATATTGTGAGAGGTAAATGTTTAAATGATGCTTCCTATGTCCCTAAATATGAATATGTGGGACTTATCCATGTATAATTTTATTAGATTATATTAGTTTCCTTCCATGCGTAATAAGGTCTACACTATATTCATAACCCCCATGAAAGTTTCTTTTTTTACTTCTGCCAAGGGATGGTTATTCAATGAATTAAATATTTCATTCATGTATATGTATTTCCATCTAGGTTGTGGTCACATTGGGAGGATCTCCTCACATGTATTACTCATCAAGAGAGGACCTGTAATGTTTTTCTCTAATGCCAACAACTCATAGTGTCAACCCGACCTACCAAAGAGGTAGCTGGGGTCTCGTTCCTAGGTATGAAATGGAGAATCCATGTTCACCTATTTTGGGGATGTGGTTGGATATGCGGGTAGTGTTAATGGTCAATAGAGTTGTAGAAGATGTATCCTGTCAGGAAATGTTCTAGGAATTCAACCAACATTGGCGTCAGGTGTTCTAGATCGGGGTCGGTGGAGTTTGGATAGTGTCAAACTGCTCGTCGACCTATGGAACCGGATGGTGTTGGTGTGGATATGGTTAGGTGTGAGCCCACCTTTATATCACCAATGTGTTGGCCATTATGGGCATGGATCTAAAATCACATACCTCTTAGAAATATGTGACTGAGATATCATAAAACTCTAGGGAGAGTCTCCCAAAGTGGTTTTCCATTGGAACCAGGGTGGTTTCCCCCTACACATCCCTCATGGTTTTCGTTGCTAATGAGGCATCGATGCCTCAAGATCTTTGAGGTTCATATCCTTGGGTGGAATGAAATCATGATGTCCATATCAGTGAATAAGGGAATCAATCACTATACTCTAGATGATATTAGTGGGTTATAATGGGCATGGTCGCTAGTAACTAAAGGTGCAGTGGCTATCATGGTAGTAGTACAATCATGTAGTATTTCTATACTAATATATCCTATGTATGTGTACCTATTGGGGATAGGTATTCAGTCTCATTTATATCATGTCCTATAAAGTATTTGGAAATAACCATCATTATAGGTATTGTGAAAGTAATTTCAAATACCCAACATCATCTATTCTTCCTGATGTAGATTAGGTATCCATGTTGACAATTTCAGGGACCAAGTATCCACAATGTCATCTTCCCCAAGTCAATGGGGAGTTTCATGTTAGGCCCACTGCTTTCGTGGTAGTACCTAGTACTGAATAATATGATCTCATGACATAAAAATCCAGTGAATACCCAACACTACAAGTCCACATAGTTGAATGATGGGAGATTAATGATTTATTCACCATTTTTGTTTCCAATGGTTTATCATTGAGGATTTACACCATCTCTTTGTCTAGTGGTGATGTTATTTAAATATTTCCCCTCATTTCTATTTTCCAACAGATGTTTAATTCCATCAATTTAATCATTGTTGTTATATATTTAATCAAAATGGTTTGGTGGGATTACAGTTACTACTTCCATGTATTCCTTCTTTGAACTAGTTTCCTAGTTTATGATTTCTTCTTATATTTGTTTCACATTCAGGAAACTCTTTCGAATCACCATATAAAGGTTGATGTCGGTTAATTATGCTACTTATTTTTCAATAGGGAATAAACCTTCAATAAAAATAAATAGTAATACTTTGAATTTCCTAGAATTTAGGAACATTGGGTTTATTGGGAACTTGAAAAGTCTTCCACTTTTTATGTTAGAGGTATCTCATTAAAGGCATCCTAGGCCAGAAACCTAAGACATCATGTGCTGACCAAGTGGTAGTTTATACTAGGGGAATAAGTCTTATGAGGTTTTTTACATTATTCACACCATGTTTATTATATGAGGTTGAAATTATATATTGTCCCACATGATTATTTTCTTTTTGAGGATAACTAAATAAGAGGTTTAAAGTAATGTAGGGACAAGTTGGGTGTATGTTTAACATATTGTGCGTAATATTTGGGTAGCAGGTTTAATGTATTGAGGGGAAGGGTTTGTCACATGTTTAACATATTTCAAAGATAGTTTTTCTCATTTTAAACATCTTGTAGGGATATATTGTATACAGATTTAATGTCTTGTTATGATAGATTAGTTAAATTTTTAACATCTTGTGGGGAAAGGATGTTCACATGTTTCAAATATTGTTAAGAAAATTTGGTTCGTAGGTTTAATAACTTTTTGGGACAGTTGGTTTATAGAATTAAAATATTGTGGGGATAGGTTGGTAATTGGTTTAATGTATTGCAGGGATAGGTTGGTTGCAGGTTTAATGTCATTTTGTGATAGGATGTTCAAATGTTTAATGTCTTGTAGGGATAGGTTGGGTAGAGTTTTTCTGTATTTAGGTGAAAAGATGGGTGGTTTAGTGTGTCCCCAGGTGTAGTATGATCACACCTGAAGGGTTTGGTCAAGTGTGTCCCTAGGGGGAATATAATCACACTTGAAGGATTTGGTTATGTTTATCCCCATGGGGGATGATGTTTACATTTATGGATTTGGTGGAGTGTTAGGGAAAAATGATTGAACCTCCGTGAGGTATCCTAAATGTGTTGGTATTTTAGGATTGAACCTCATGAAGGTGTACAGTGTACCTAATTTCAAAACATGGATAAAAACCCATTTAGATCAATACTGTATGTTAAGTTATTGTGGTAAGACCGACCAATATAGTTTAACATCATGTGTTAAGGATGCTTATATCATGAAAGGAGCATCAATAAGGGATGGTGTGGAGCTTTTTCATGTGGATGTTTAGTGTAGAAGTTTTATCACATGGTAGGGGAGCAGGTGGATTCCCCTAATAATCTTACATACGACATCATATGTTCATAAAAATGACAAGACTATAGTTTGATATCATCTGATATGAATATTTTCCTACAGCTTAACATTATACAATTAGGATATAGAGCTATATAGTTTTACATCTTGCATATCGGATGTGGATAGGGATTACACCATGAAGGTGGTTGTCAAGGTGATAGGAATATCTGAAGAAAGGGATCTATACCATGATAGGTAAGTTGTTTCCCTAATTGGTTACACCTTTAGGGATAATGTGTCTACTACTTATGCACATATATGTGGTTCATGGGGTAGACAATTCCTTAGTAGAGTGGAAGTAAAAAGGCCTTATGTTATCATACCTAGGATTAGTGGAAACAGAATTAGGGTAGCTAACAATGGGATAAAAATGTAGGGTAATGTTCTAGGACATGATTAACACACAAAGAAAGGACACAAGGGTTGGTATTACTTATCACATGATGATTTGGGGTGAGGTTGAACTAGTTTGGATGGGTGTAGGACCCTTGGTCTCTCAACAATTATGAAAGGTTGGTGGATAAAAAGAGGAAACATAGAGTGGAATAGCGGATGGTTTTCCTAAAAATTGTGAATTCATGAAATTTAGGGTCCCTTTGAAGGATAGTCATATCTAAAAATTCCTTATTTTTTGAAACAGGGTGACCCTACATTAGAGTGATGTCTTAGTTCCCATAGTGTGGGTCCTGTAATGAATAATTATCTCATGAAACGTAAATATCCACAAAGGGATCTATTATTATGTGAAGGAAATGTAACATTTCACTATGTATCTCCACCATGGGTTGAGGTTGTAAATAACCCATTAGAGGTTGTTTCACAATGGATGGATAACTTTAGAATTCCATCTCATATATCTGTCTCAAAACTTCTGAGTTATGCGAATTTAGTTCTTTCCTCAGATGATGGAATGTTGCAACCTTTAAAATATGGAAATGTGGAGGTATTTATATGCTTAGTAGAGTCATGGGAATTCATTACATCAAATATAGTGTCGTTTTGTGAGATGATGGGCTTTGATAATGATTGCATTCCTCAAACTAGACATACATTGCACAGAGGTTACTGCCTCAAGCTCTACATGGACTAGTGTAATGGAATAAAATTTTATCAATGAAAAATAACATTATATAATTTTCATATATAGTTTATATCACATAAAATCACATATAGGATATAATAAAAACTTTATAAATGAATAATTATTGAAATACTAAGAATTTATAGAAATTAGAGAACCTATACAAATTGAATAGTAACATGACCTATCGAATAGAAATGAGACCCTTTAGAATTGTAACATGAAAAAAAGAACAGTAAACTCACATATTAAAGTATAAGTTAAATTTAACCATATTATAAATGAATATATGATATAATTATATCATAGTATAAGTAAATAAATGTTTTTAAAATGATAAATTAAGTGTCGGTATTTTTATAGAACATAAATGTTTATTTACAATTTTATAAATAACATAATTATTTAAACATCAATTTATTTCATAAAATAGATTCATAAATTGATATTTTATTTATTAGGAATATAACATCATTTTACGTGACCTTAATTAATGTTTCGATGTGTTATAAATAACTTACAATTTTAAAAAATAATATTTTTCAGTAAATGATGATTTCAATTAAATATTATGTCAAACATATAGAGAACATTATTTTCATAAAATGGAGCCCAATTAGAAATAATACACTTAAAAATAGTTTTCATTACTTTTTTTGATTTTTCTAAGATAGTTGAGTATTTTTAATAGAAAAATACAGTGATTTACGATATATATATATATATATATATATATATTATTGGATAAATACAGTATTTTATGAGTAATATCTTATAATATAATGATAATATAGAACTATACTTATCAATTTACTATTTTTAAAAATCTAATCATCACTATTTATTTTCATGATTCAAAAAAAAAACTAATGAATAAAATAATAAAAAACCACTCCTCACATACACTCTAAATACCCCCCCTCACCAAGTCTTTTCCTCAAACATAAAATTTCTTGAATATTTTTAATATTATACTTAAAAAACATTCCACATATCTCCCCCACATCTAGGATCGTTTTTTCTCAACAAAAGACCAAAATCAAGTGCCTCAAATAGGTTCTCAAAGGGAAAATTTCAAGTGGTAAAAACCTCTTTCTATTTCATTCAATTTCCATCCATTTTATTTTCATTTATTATTATCTAATCACCAAACCCTATCCAATTTTCATGGTAACTCTAGTATATAACATATACTAGAATGTTATTATGTTAATTTTATAATCAATCATCATTTCTTTCTCCTCCTTTTTTGTTCTGAAAATTAAAACATCAACCGTGACGTGTTAATTTATTACCTTCAAGGACGATGGGTTTTAAATTTATTTCACAACAATCAAGTCTGGTTATAAAACATTTTCTATGGTTATAAAAATTATAATTTTTTAATATCCTATTTAATATTATATAACAAGTATATATACATAATATTAAATAATAGAACAAAAATAAATTATGATGATCGAGAAACCACCAAATTAATCAAAACGATAATCATTATTGTTTTATCTAATGATTCATAATCATAACATATAACCAAATGATATGTAATATAAACTTAAATTATTTATTTTCACTAATAACATATAGTATCAATTATGTTCAACTATTCTAATTATACATGATCTTTTATACATGCATAAAAATGAACCGATCCGGGAAACCATGGAAATGAACACTCCCAAACAATGAAATGTTATCTTATAAATTATCAAAATTTCCATTAATAAACATAATAAAATTATAATAAATAATATACATGTAGAAAAGGTTATTAATTAATTAATTAATGAATTTAATTTTATTATCCAACACATTATGTTTTTGTTTAGAAAACATTCATACGTATGGTAAGGGATTCTTTTTGAACATCCATTTAACCTTCATATTATTATTTCTCTCTCTATAGTTGAATGTAATTATTATTGATTTTTTATATAATTTTTATAAATTTTTGGTATATTTTTCAAACTCATGAATCTATACTAGTTCATCCCTATTTTATGTGGAAATCCATGTATTAAAAAAGGTTCCCTTCTCAATTCTCGTCGATAATCAAGCCCGATCGAAGGGAACATCCTGATTTCCTACCCATTTTCAAGAGAACTACACAATATGATTCAAGAAATCATTATTCTTCTAAAATCACTCATTCTAAAATTATCTTGGTTTACTTTTGGTTTTATACACACAAATATTCTGTTTCTGGGTTTAAACAGTATTGAATGTTTTCTCTTATACTGCACTAAAATGTTTTATTTTTAAGGTTTCTTAAACAATATTTTTACATGTTTTCTATTTATTTTGAAATCACTTCTCAGTATATTTTCCAAATTTTGCTTATTAATGTATATTTATTATTTATATCCATTCATTCATGGATACCATTATGATTTTTCCTTTTTATATTCCTTTGGACATGATTATGATACCCTATTCTTTCCATGGGAAACCCTTATGATTTTGTTTGATACCTTATTTATGATTCTTTTTTTGGAACAAATAATCATGAACATGATATGATAGGTGGGCCTAGATAGTGCTCCAATTAATTTGGTAATGTTTAGTCTCCTGATATATTATGTGCAATGGTCTTGGTGGTGTTCCTTAACGCATTCTACATGTGAAACGGTCTTGCTAGTTAGCCTTGACTCGTGCTCCATGAGAAATGGTCTTGGTGGTTATCTTGAATAATGAACAAACATGTAATGGGACTTGACTCATGATTATGTGATTTTTTGTTGTTTCGACACTGTTATAATTCTATGATTACATGATCCTATGTATTAGAGGTTATTATTCGTTATGGTTATTCATGTTCCATGAATTTTTGTATCATCATGTTATGAATTCTAACCCTTGTGATATGATTTATTCATGTGTTTATTCCCTAAATTGGATTTTTATCTAATAAAGTTTTTAATTTATTCCCCAGGTTATCCTATGCATATGTAAGGGCTTAAAGGGTGTTAAGAGATCATTGTCAAGATTTAACAAAAGATGTTTTTATTTTGGTATCAAGCATTATAATTATGTAACTAATAATTATAAGACACTAGAATTTAAGACACTTGGTTTTTAATTAAAGTATAATTATTCTCAAAATCATGTAATAATATGTGAACATGGATAGAGCCATTATAGTTGTTATTATATGGAAGCCTAGATTTTTTTGGATATTTGGACAAGGGAACTTTCATAAGAACTCTATGGATAATTAAATGACAATGTATAACCAAGATGGAAACATAGAGAATCATAATTTAGGATATACATTTAATTTACAGGTTTATCCTTATATTTTTATACATACATTTATATTATTATTATCTAAGCATTCGTGACACCATAGTCTCACTTTATTTTTAGTAGTCAATGGATGGGAATAGAGGAACCCTTTCCAACAATAAATTTTATAGGAAATGTGATAAATTACCTAAAAAAAGAAAAATATGATTGGAATTGAAGCTCAAAACATCATGATAATACATTCTCAACAAGCTCAATTCATTAATAATAATTGGAATCAGATGGAACGCCCTCCATATCATAAAAAATGAAAGTTGATATAGAATCCATCATGCAACCAAGGACATCCATGTTTAGTGAATCTTTTGATTTACTACTCATAGAATTGTGGATTAACTCCATTGAAAATACACTCCCTATGAACTAATGCTCTGTGTAAGTGAGTGTTATGATGGAAGTCTATCATTTTGATAGTGAAACTGATCAGTGGATGACACTGATCAAGAAAATAATGTCTAAGGATGAAATTTATTCCATGGAATGGGATTATTTAATGAAAATGTATTTGAATAAATATTATTCATGGACACTCCATCCTATGATGGAGAGGGAGTTACTCAATTTGAATCAAACAGAAGATGGGTCTATCAGGGCATACAAAGAAAACATCACAAGACTTTTACAATATGCCTCTAATATTGGCATGAACACTGAATGCTAGGTGGATCAAATTTTTAGTGGAATAAAGATGAGTATATGAAAATCATTAGCATGTTAAGACTCTGACAGATGTAAAGAGATTGTTTATTGTTCCCTCAAGGTTGAACTGGTTATTGGAGACTCTCAGGGGTCTCAAGGGCTTGAAGATCAAAAAGTGGAAAATGGAGTTTAATATAGTCTGTTCCATAGATAAATCCCATTATGAAATGAAAACCCATAATCCCATATATCCAAATTTTAGTAAGAAGCATAAAGGTAACTATCTAAATAGAACCAATAAATGATTGAAATGAGGAAAAATTAGGCATGTGGCTAATAACTACTGAATAAATATGAAGAATCCAATTAATTTGGATGAATAAGGGATTGTTTATATCATTTTTCATCTTGTATAGTAGTGTTTCAACTGTAAGGAATATGGGTATTATGAGAAATATTACCCTAATCCATGTACTTTTGGAGGTTATCAACAACAACAATATCTAATATAGTAATGAAGGGAACATTCTATCACAACTACTGAGGTGGATCTTAACAATGACCCAGTTATAGGTATTCTTTTTATTCATTCAATAATAGTGATAATATTTTCATATATTTAATGTTTAATAGAACTATTAAACCATCACTTCAAAATATAGAGGTTGATTTATATGTGAGAATAGAAAATGAAAAAATTATTGAACCAAAATTATATAAATCCTCCCCAATTAATTTTTGTGAACTAATCCTCCCAAAAATATTATTTTACTTCCATTGGTGGAGTATGATTCTATATTGGTCAGGGATTATCTATATTTTTACAAATCCAAAAATGAATTTCAGGAAATGGAGATAAATCTTCACATAAAAAGGCATCCTACAATTCTAGACATTTTTAGGGAGGAGTATGAATCTCCATCAAAATAAACTTCTCATTTTTGGATATTATTTTATTATGAGAATTCATATATAGCTCAAATTATTGAGATTAATGATAGAACCAAACTTTAAGTGATTCCCATTGTGAGGAATTACATTAATTTATTCCACAAAAAAATTCATTGACTTCCTCCTGGTTGAAAAGTTGAGTTCTCAATTTAACTTATTCCTATATCTATACCTATATCAAATACACCTTATATAATGACCCCCACAGAGCAGGATAAACAAAATAAGCAGTTATAGGAGAATTTGGAAAGGAGTTTTAAATGACTGAGTGGTTCACCTTGGGGTACACCCGTCCTCTTCATCAAGAAGAAGGATGGATAAATTTTCCTATACATTTATTATCATGAGATCTAATGAGTTAAAATATTGAACAAGTATCCACTTCCATAGATATATTAATTTTTTTATCAACTATGTGGGGGAAATTATTTCACTAAAGTGGAAATTTAGTTGGGATATCACCAATTATAGGCTAGGAAGGAAGATAATCCCAAGACTACCTTTCAAATGAGTTATGGATAATATGAGTTCATAGTTATGACCTTTGGACCCACTAATGAGCCAATACTTTTAATGTATTTAATGAATAAACTCTTTAGAGATTACCTCAATTTTTTTGGTAATCTTTATTGATGATATTATGACATACTCCAAGACTAAGGTGGAACATGAGAACCATTTGACTATTTTGATAATAAATTTTTGGAGGGAGAAAATATATGAAAAATATAGTAAATGAGGTTTTGGATGGAGGAATTATCATTCTTATAGTAAGAAATCTCTAAACAAAATGATATCTATAGACCCTCCTAATAAGAGGACAATCTTAGAGTGGCCCATAACAACATCTATAATAGATATCCGTAGATTCCTTGGTTTAGTTGGGTATTACTGGCTATTTTTAAAGAATATATCATGTTTGAAAAGCCCACCAACCAAGCTGACTTAGAAGGGATAAATGTTTTCCTAGATGCAAGAATGTTAGGAACGATTTAAGGAACTCAAAAGAGGATAATCACTGCACTATTACTCAAACATCCAAAAAATGGAGAACTCTTTTTTAGTGTACATTGAAGCGTAAAAGAAGTTATCATGTTTTGTACTAATGAAGAATTATAATTTAATAGCCTACACCTTATGGAAATTGAAAATTCATGGGCATAACTATCCCACCCTTGATCTAGAGTTGGCAGTTGTGATCTTTTAATTTAAAATATGGAAACATTATCTCTATGGGGATAGGTATGTGATATATAATGATCATAAGAGCCTAAAATATATATTCATTGTGAATGAACATAATATTCAGAAGCTAATATCATTATATTTCATCAAGGATTACAAATGCTGAATCCACTAACATCATGGTAATGAAAAATAGGTGGTAGATACCCTATGTAAAAAGGATCCTACATCATTAACAAAAGTGAGAATTAATAAGGATTCTATATTATTAGAACATGAAAGGATGGAGATGGTAATATTTATGGAAGGAACAATAAAAGTTGTTTCTCAAACAATTTCTCAACCACACCTCATGGAGAAAATAAAGGATTCTCAAAGAAATGATGTGGAAATTCAAAAAAGGTGGAAGTTATTAAAAATTGGAAATCAATTGAGTTATAAATGGATGAGGAATGAGTCATGATAGTTGAGACATGACTATGTTTATCATCCACTCCCGAGGAAAAGAAATAGTTTTTTAATGACACACATAGCTTAACCTTCTCTTTTCACTAAGGGAGCACAAATATGTATCAAGATCTATGAGAAAAAAATTAAAGGGATAATATAATGAAGGAGATTTCTGAATGTTAATAAATTTTTATAGAATATCAGTAAGTTATTGCTGGAAGTAAGAAGTCTAAATGGATTATGCAACCATTAACCATACCAAAATGGAAATTGGAGAACATCAGCATGGACTTTTTCATCGGAGTTCTGATGACATCCATAAGAAACAATGCTACATGGGTTGTTGTGGATTTCTATACAAATATAGGTCAATTATCACAGGTTGAGAAGATTTATCCCAAGATCAAAGTCAATGTATATAGATGAGATTAATGGTAAGGATTAATGGAGTAGCACTATCAATTTTATCCTACCAATACTTGAGATTTACCTTCAATTTGGGGAAAGTCCCCAACATGCTCTAAACATTGAGATTAACTTCTACATGAACTATCATCCTTAAAATGATGGCCAATATGAGTAGACTATTTAGACACTGGATAAAATGTTGGGAGAATGTTATATGGACTTCAATGGAGTATGGGAAAAACATCTTCCTATGGTCAATTTCTTATACAATAATTGTTTACCCTCGAGTATTGAAATGGATGCATATGAAGCCCTTTATTGGAAAGATAAGAACACTAACATGTTGGGATGAAGTTGGTGAACGCAAGCTGATAGGACAAGAACTGGTAGTCAAA
Source organism: Viscum album (assembly GCA_963277665.1). NCBI lineage: Eukaryota > Viridiplantae > Streptophyta > Magnoliopsida > Santalales > Viscaceae > Viscum > Viscum album. The sequence continues at coordinate 961,458,596 of OY728150.1, forward strand.
ATGGTAGAATAGGTGAAAAACATTCATCAACATATATAGGTATCCCAATGTTAATAGAAGTGTTATCCAGACAATCGTCAATGAGACCAAGAGTTCAGTCTTGGAGATATGGTATTAATCTAAATATCTCATTGGAAGAGGATCTTTAGATTTATAAAGAAGGGAAAGATAAGTCCCATGTACCTAATCCCCTTCAATATTATTTATTGTGTTGCTATTGTTGCCTATCAATTAGAAATTCCTCCAACCATGTGTCAGGTACAGGATGTATTCCATATATCCCTATTAAAGAAGTACATACCAGATCCCTCACATGTTACTGAAATGATAGGTGGTATAGTTATAGAATGATATCTTTAATGAGGAGATGCCATGAAATATTTGGTATCATAGAGACAATTATATACACCAAAATACTACTCACTTGGTCATTGTAATATGGTGTAACCATAATTACGAAGTGGAAAATTAGGAACCTAAGGAAGTGATGATGGAGAAGTACCCTCACCTATTTTCCCCAAAGATTTTATTAAAAAATGAGGGAAATATTTCATAATGGAGAAGAATGTAATGACATGAAATTTTATCAATGAAAATTCCCTTCTTATAATTATGTTATATATTTTAGATCACTTAAAATAAAATATACAACACTATACAAACTTTATAAATTATTAATGAATGAAATAAGAATTATATACAGACTTTAAAGAACCTAAACCTGTGGAATCATAAAATGAGCTTTGGAACAGTAATATGACGCTTAAGAATAGTAAATCGACCAGTAGAATAGTAAACTCGCCTATGAATGTATAAATAAAATTTATTCATCATATAAATGAAAATATGATATAATTATATCATGGTATTTGTAAATAAATGTTTTGAAAATGATAAATTAAGTGTTTGTATTTTTATGAATTATAAAAGATTATTTATAATTTTATAATTAATATAATGATTTTGAAGAAAATTTATTTTCATAAAATATATTAATAAATTGATATTTTTTTGTCTTATGATTATAACATAATTTTATGAGACCTTAATTACTTTTTCAAAGTATTATAAAAGCAGTATTAATTTCCAATTTGTTTTTAGCAAATGATGATTTTGATTAAAAATTGAATTTAGAATATTTAGAAAATCGATTTCATAAAATGGAGTCCATTTTTTAATTCTACACATCAATTAATTGTAAGGTTGTTTTTTTTGGATTTTTCAAAAGTATATTAATTTTTTGTGAATAGTAAATTGCAGTAATTTATGGTATATATACATTATTAGTTAAATACAGTATTGCATGAATAATAATTTATGAAAGAAACATAATAATGAATAATAATTAAATATTTAATTTTATTATTCATTCAATCCTATATATTTATTTTCTTGAGAAAAAATAATAAACTAATGAATAAAATAATCAAAAAACAACCCTCTCCTCCACTATAAATACAACCCCTCACCACCTCTCTTACATACACCTATAAAGCCCTGAAGCTTGAAAAAATTCAACCCCAAACACATCATGTGTATCTATAATAATTATATGATCCCGTGGTCTCAATAAAATACCAAAATGAAGTTCTTCATGGATGTTGTCAAGCAGAGGAATTCAAGAGGTAAAAACCTATTTCATTTTCTCTTAATTTATTTCCATTTTTTCATTCATTATTCTTTACTAACCTCCACTAATACTTTTTTAATGGTCACACCATTATATCACATATATATAAATTTTATTATTTTAATTTAATAGTCCATCATCATTTCATTCCCCTCCATATTTTGTTATAAAATTGAAAACATCACCGTAATGATTTAATTTATCAAATTAAAGGATGAAAAGTTTTCAATTTCCTTTATCAACTTCAATTAAAGTTATAAACCCATATTTATGGATGGAAAATTATAATATATTTATTAAATTTTATTTATTTTAATGGAACCATTATATATTCAAAATATTAAAAAATAAGACAAAACTAAATCTTGATGATCAAGAAACATCCAAATTAATCTAATTGATTATCATTAACATTATATCTAATGATTAATCCTCATTCCATATAACCAAAGGTATATAAAGAATAATAAAATTATAGATTTTCATTAGCAAAATATATATTCAATTATGGTCAACTATCTCAATTCTACATGATCTTTTATACACATATACAAATTAACTGATCCTAAAAACCATGGAAAAGAACACTCTAAAACCATGAAATTATATCTTATAAGTTATTAAAAAGAAAACAAATGAACCTAAATAAATTATAATAAATAAAATAAACATATAATAGATAATTAATTAATTAATTAATGGATTTAATTTTATTATCCAGGACATTGCGTTCATGTGCATAAAATTTTCAGATATAAGGTAATATATTCTTTTCGAACCTCCATTTTTCCTTCACGTTACACATTATATCTCTTTACCCCAATGTAATTATACATTATTTTTATATAATTCTGATAAATTTATTGTATATGTTTGAAAATCACGTATCCAGGTCATTTTATCCTTATTTTATGGTTAAATAAATGCTTTATAAAAGGATCCCTTCCCAATTCTTCCTGATAAGCAAGCCCGATCAATGGGAACATCCCAATTTCTTATGCTTTTTTAGTAACACATAATAATATATTTTAAGAAAACATTATTATTATAAAGTCACTCATTTTAACATGAAAAACTATCCTAGTTCTCTGGTTTTATACAAACAATTATTCCTTTTCCATTTTAAAGAATCTTGGACGCATTCCCTTAAACCAGAATAAAAATTTTTATTTCTAAAGATTCTTGACCACAATTTTTAAATGTTTTCACATCACATTGATATAAATTATCATGAAATATTCATATTTTAGCTTATTAATGTCCATATAGGATTTAAAGTCATTCTTTCACGGATATCATTATGATAATACCTTTTGATATGACTTCTGAAATGATTATGATACCCAATTCCTTCCATGGGTAACCCTGTTTCTTATGTTTGATTCCATATGTGTGATTATTAATTTTCAACACATAATCTTTAACATGATATGATTGGTGTTCATATATATCCTTCCAATTCATTGCGTAATTTATATTCTTGTGATATGTCATGCACAAAGGTCTTGGTGGTTAGCCTTGACTAGTGCTCCATGTGAAAGGGTCTTTGTGGTTAGAATTGACTTGTGCTCTATATGAAATGGTCTTGGTGGTTAGAATTGAATCATGATCCTCCATGTGAAATTAGCCTTTTATAATTCTAATTTCATGTTTTATGTTTCTTTATCATTACAATGATTCTATGATTATATGATCCAATTTTCTATATATTATGCTTCCTTGTGTTTATTCATGACCCGTGACTTTTTATGTCATCATATTATGCCTTATAATCCATTTTCTATGATTTATTCTTATGACAATTCTCTTACTGGGATTTTATCTTATCCAATTGTTCATGTATTCTTTAGGTTATCCTATTCATATGTAAGTGCTCAAAGGGTCTTATGAGATCATTGTGATGAATAAATAAAAGATGATTTTATTTTGGTTTCATGATTTATCATTAAGTATTTAATCTTTCAAAGTCACTAGAATTTATGATCCTTGGTTTGTATTTAAAGGATAATTATTCTTAAAATCAGGTTATAATAGGTGTAAATGGATAGGGCCATTATACCATGTGACTTCCACATACCATAGATACCCTATATGAAGGTCGCTTCCTTAAGATCCACGTGGCTGTGTGACTTCTTCGAATTGAAGTAATGCTTCACAGAGGTTACCGTGTGAACCCCCACAAAGATGAGGGAAATCCGAGTACATGAAATGTGGAGGTTTCCACCTCAATATTTTTTTGGTTGGGGAATTCCATGAACCAGAGTTATTCTTCATGGAGGTTCAACCTAAATCTCCACACATTTGTCAAAATTTTATGAACCAGATTTATAATGTGCTATATGGTTCATGTAAGGACATGGGTACCATGACAATATGTAATTCTTATAGTTTCGGGGTAGGATATTATTCCCTCTATATGTTACATGTAAAGACCCGTAAAATTCAAGGGAAATTTTTTCTTAATTTTCTTTGGAATTTTACAAGAGCGCGGTTTCAGATGGCACCTGATTCCGAGGCCCAGAGTGCCCGGAATCATTTTCCGAAGTTTGGCTCGGGTACGTTCAGTGAACGAACGAGCGGGAATTCCTAACTTTTGATCCGGTGCTTGGAATTGAAATCCGAGGGCACCGATGAACTCGCAGCGCCGATATTCGCTTAAAGAGACCTTTTCGGAAGTTGCGTTTGTTGCGGGTTGAAAATTAGTTTTTGGGAGATTTATAAAAAGTTGAATAAAAAAATGTGGATTCTTTTTATTTCACTTTTGTAGGTTAACTCCTCTCAAAAGGAGTTAGGGGTGGGACCCACACCCACTTAACCTCCCTTGAGAGGATTAAGTGTGGTGGGACCCACACGAACCTAAACCTCTCAACTTCCCCCTTAAACTCCCCTCTCTCCCTCTTAAATGTTTGTAAACTTAACATCTAATTAATTACACATGACATGTTAATTAATTAAGTGTTATGTTTTTGAATTTGATGTTTTGAATTCCTAGGCTTGGTAAATAAAATAAGGAGGGACCTTATTTTATTTTGTTAGCCAACTTGTGTGGATTTCATTTTGAGAGCTCCTCCTCCATCTTCTTCATCTTGACGAAGAACGCTCATCTTGACGAAGAACGCTCAAGCTCCGACGAAGAACGCCGCTCCGCTCTTCTTCGTCTTCCATGTCAACGAGAGGGAATGCCGCTTCCTCCTCGGATTCCCTTCGTCGACATAAGAGGTTTCGCCAACGACGTATCGCATCGGACGCATCTCTTCGTCAACGGATTTGACGAACGGCGACCGCGACGCCCGATCCCCGCGACGTTGTCTTCCGCGGACGTTGGCAAATCCTCGAACGTATACCCAAGGTAGGGGTTGTTGATTATTGTTTAGTTATTCTATTCTTGATCATGAATTTAGCAAGTCTAACGTGTGGCTTGAAATAATTTAAGTTGCGTTATTGCTTAACGTGAGGGGGCCGGACTGCATGAACACGGCCGAACCCCCTCCATCGTTCTTGTTGTATTTCTTGCAGGTGGAAGCAAGGTGGCGTGGTGCCGTCGCACCACGTGGATAATCGTGCAATTATTTTTGCGCGGCGCCGTCGCGCCACGCCGAGGAAGAATCTTCAAGAACGCGACGCCGTCGCGTCGCGTTGAAAGGAATCAAGGCACGGCGAAGGGGCGCGGTGCCGTCACACCGCGCCGGACGACGAACACCGCGGCCGGTTCCGGGCCGCGGCGGGACGAGGAGACCGCGGCCGGTTCCGGGCCGCGGCGGGATGAGAAGACCGGCGGCCGGGCCGCCGGCGTCGGAAGCCGAAGAGGGGACCGGAATTTCCGGTCCCGTTGGAGAAAACCGGCTGGCCAGCTGGCCGGCCGGATGACGTTAAACCGGGGGAATTAATCCCCCGGCCAGCGCATAAAAACCCCCCTCATTATGAGGGGGGCGGTTTCCTTGAAGGGAGGGGGGGGGGGGGGGCAGCAGCCCCCCGGTTTTAATTCGAGCCGGCCCCCACGTGGGGGGGGGGGGGGCGTTTTCTTACAAAAAGGCGCAGCACAAAGGTCGCGCCACCTTCCCAATCAGCGGGGGCTTTGCCCCCCGCGTTCGGCCACCGTGCGGCGCCAGGCCGCCGCGCCGCTGCGCCGCCGGGCCGACCCAGGGGGGGTCGGGCCGGGTCGGTCCGGACCCGGACCCCCGCGTTTCGAACCAGTCTCGGTCTTTTGGCCATAACTTGAGCTTCGGTCCTCCGATTGACGAACCGTCTGCGGAAACGCGATCCATGGATCGAGGCGGTCGTTTCGGTATATCGCACTCAAGGTTTCGGATTACTTTGAGTTCGGCTGGGTTGGTTCGTTCACGAAACCAACCGGGCCTTCGGAGCGGAAACACTCATATCTTGAGCTACGGACGTCCGATTGACGTGCCGTCAGCCGTGTTGTGTTCCTCTTAGTGAGACGGATCTTTTGGCATACTCCGCCCGAGGTTTGGACGCAGGTGGAGTACGGTCGGGTTGCTTTTGCCTTAAAAACCAACCGGGCCCCGGGGACGAAAATGCCAATAACTCTCAGACCGGGCGTCCGATCGACGCGCCGTCTGTTGCGTTGAGTTCCTGTTGACGATATGGAACTTTTGGATACATCAACTTCGGACTTTGTGTCAGTTGATGTATCAGCCTCTCGGCTCGTGGAGCGGACCCTCCCGAACGAGCTTGCTGTGTGCGGGAACCCTAGTGCTGGCTGCGACTGCTACTTCGACAGCGACGACTGTGCAGAGATCCTTCGTGGACTCCGACGACGACCGTGCAGAGATCCTCAGTGGACTGCGGCGACGACTGTGCAGAGATCCTCCGTGGACTCCGACGATGACCGTGTAGAGATCCTCAGTGGACTGCGGCGACGACTGAGCAGAGATCCTCCGTGGACTCCGACGACTACTGCACTCAGCGATCCTACGTGGATCAGTGCTACAGGTCCGGCGTGGGCCCGGTCCTGTGTGGGCCCGATCCTGTGTGGGTCACTGCAAGGCTAGTTACCTATCGATCCTTCGTGGGTCCGCCGACTTATATGAATCAGGGATCATCTTTATTGTCATCTGAAGATGTATACCTGTGTGAGCTGAATCTTCTGTTTTACTCGATAGAGGTGGTGCGCTTGGTAGTAGCGGCAGACCTGCGATACTGGAGACGAGCGTACGGAGTACGGAGACCGTGTAGCTGGCTAAGACCTGAAGACTGCTCGACAGACTCGACTTGGAGTGAGTCGACTAGCCCAGTGGACGGAGCGCCCGGTACTTGGCGACAGACCCACGGCGGACGGAGCGCCTGGTAGTTGGCAGTAGACCCGCGGTACTCGACTGGAGGAGTACCTCTGTAGGCTATTTGGGTGAGCGCCCGGTATTTGGCAGCAGACCCTCAGTGGACGGAGCGCCCGGTAGTTGGCGGCAGACCCGCAGTACTCGACAGGAGGAGTACCTCAGCAGTCTTAGGTTAGTGAGCAGTATCTCAGAGACGTGACAGGACACTGTACACTTCAGAGATGGGGCTCTTCAATAGTTACGTTTTTGATAATGAAAATCCTGTGTGAGCTGAATCCTATTGCTTTCCTGTATGGATTGTGTTGGGCAATCCTGTGTGGATTACATTTTTCTTTCCTGTGTGGAATACGTTTACTTTCCTGTGTGGACTGAGTTGTACTTGGGCTCGGAGGTTGGTGCGTATTTGAAATTGATGACTTAGGTATATGTATGGGCATATACTTAAGCAGTATCGGTTGTTATTTCGTGATTGTACCTTTCTTCGTGGTTTATCCTTTGTGGATTTGAGAGACCTTCAGGGGTCTCGGGGTCCCTACTGAGTAGCTTATACTCACCCCTGCACGGGCTTTGCCCGCACTACGTTGTGTTGGTTGCAGACGACGGACAACGTTGACCTTAGCTGAGGCTTGTAGAGCGGGACGGTACCCGGAGGTGGACCACTGGGCGGAACGTGCTCGGAGCGGACGGCGGGACCCGTGGAGCAGAGGAGCTATCTGTACCCACCCTTCAGGTGGGATTTCCAGTGGACAGCTCGGTGTAGTAGCTTTTACTTTTTAGTTGCTGTTTTCCCTTTCGAGTTGTACTTTACTTTCAGTTTGGGTTTGTATTCTGGCCCATTTACTTTTCCGCACTTTCAGTTGTACTCTGCTTTTGTTTAGTGTTTACTTTTCAAAGGCAATGCCTTCCCTTTTTACCGGGATTTACGCCTTGGTGCTAGTCGCTAGCCCCTGGCCTATGGAAGGCGGGCTTGGGGTAGTCACGGCACGGACCCCGAGGGCGGGTCGTGACAAATTGGTATCAAAGGGTTTCGGTTCTACCGCGAACTCTGATCATTTCTATGTGAAACAATAATGTTTAGTGTATTGAGTGTGGTTATCAGTCCAGGGAGTCCAGTGTTGGTGCGGCGGCCGACGTATCCGTAGACCAGGACCCTGACTCCTGATTTCCGACTTAATACACGAAAACATTGATTGCGTGTGTGTTTCAAAGTTTTCTTTGTGATTACTTAAATCAGCTCACCAGGTAAACTGTTCTGACCGTGGTGCACCTGTTTCCTTTTCAGGATGGCCCCGCGACGGCAGCCAGCTAGGGTTCTGAGAGTCGAGTGTGACGACAGCCCACCGAGCGACGAGGCCTCGGTGCAGGGCCCTTTGTCAGCAGTGGCACCGGCGGTAGCACTACCCGCCGAGCCCCCGATGCTTCCAGCGGCAGCCGCTGACGATGCACGTCGCCTCAGCGCACTGCATGAGTTTCAGCGCCAGCGACCACCCAGGTTTCGCGGGGAGACGGATCCCCAGGCAGCAGAGGACTGGCTGGAGGCAGTGGTACGAGTGTTTAGGCTAGTGAGGACACCAGCAGACCTTATTGTGATCCTCGCTGCGAGCCTACTACACGCAACAGCAGGACGATGGTGGAGCTTGATGCTCCAGGTGCACGATGAGGCATCTCTTCTTTGGACGGACTTTGAGAGCATCTTCCGCTCGGAGTTCGTCCCAGCCACCCTTCGTGCGGTGCGTATCCAGGAGCTTCTTCAGCTGCGGCAAGGTAGCTTGACGGTCACTCAGTATGCGGCGAGGTTCACCGACCTTTCTCGGTACTCGACAGACATGGTACGGGACCCCTTCTTCCGGGCCCGGACCTTCGAGCAGGGTTTGAGACACGAGATCAGGGCATCGCTGATCTCCCTCAGCATACCGACTCAGACAGGAGTACTGGAGCGAGCCCTCCTGATCGAGAGTTTCCTGGCTGAGTCCACAGCGAGACCTACTGCAGGGCGGCAGATAGCGGAGTCTTCGGCAACTGGTAGCCGACGGATGACTCAGGGTTCCAGGCAGACCAGACCTACCTGTGGCCGACTGCATGACTCAGGCTCAGTTGTACGGGGAAGCCGGGGTGGAGTCAGAGCCAGGCGTGCAGAGAGTGGGCAGTGTTACTCCTGTGGCGGGATTGGTCACATGGCTCGTGACTGTCCGACCCGCCATGCTGATGATCAGTAGTTAAGTGAAGAACCTTCCAGGCAGAGGCAGAGGTTCGACCGTGGCGGTCCGCAGGGAGGAGGCGGATGAGGCACAGGAGCTGGACGAGCAGCCGGTGGTGGGCGACGCTTTGAAGCTCTGCCACCACTACCACCAGGAGATCCACCCCGACCACAGGGAGTAGGTGAACATGCGAGAGCTCAACTTTAGGCAGCCTAGGCCTTCGATCATGGAGCTCTGGGAGCCGATGGACAGGAGCAGAACTAGTGGATACATCCTTGTACTTCTGGTTCCTTGTTGCTTTTGTGTAGCGTCTTTTATTATGAGCTGCAATAATAAAAGACGCTTACCTTTGTGATATTTTCGTTCCTGTCCTCTTTCGTGATGTTACTAAGAGGTTCCAGTTTTGGCTGTTGACTTGACCCTCACTTGTGAGACATCTACTGGAGGAGACCAGTTACCACACACTGATGCCGACAGTGTGACTCAACCCTTGGAGGCGAGAGTAACGGTTGGATCTCTTAGTAGTAGCGTCGAGGCCTTACGACGTCATCCTTGGTATGGATTAGTATCATCCATGTTAGGATTGACTGTTTTAGGCAAAGAATGTGGTTCATCCAGGGGATGGGACCAGATTTCTCTTATCGGCAAAGAAGAAATCTTGCAGCTCTGATGGGACCGGAGATGGTCCAGGCCATGACAGAGAAGGTCCAGGTCATCCAGGAGCGGATGAGGACAGCTCAGAGCCAGCAGAAGTCTTACGCTGACAGGAGGCGGAGACCACTAGAGTTAGAGGATGGCGACCACGTCTTCTTGCGGGTCTCACCTCGACGTGGTATTCGGAGATTTGGCCGAGGCGGCAAGTTATCTCCGTGCTTCATCGGACCCTTCCAGGTTCTCAGCAGGATTGGTGAGGTGGCTTATCGCCTGGCTCTACCACCTCAGTTGCACCGGGTGCACGACGTCTTCCACGTATCTCAGCTGAGGAGATACGTGCACGACCCGACGCACATCATTGACCATGGGGAGCTTGACGTTGACGATGGGGAGACTTTTACGGAGGTCCCGGTGGAGATAGAGGATCGACAGGAGCGGGTCCTGCGTGGGCGATCGATTCCTCTTGTGCGCATCAGATGGCAGCACAGAAATCTCCAGGAGAGCACATGGGAGCGGGAGGCTCAGATGCGTGCTCAGTACCCTCATTTGTTTCCCTAGTTTTTGATGTATCTTTACGGGGACGTAAAGCCCTGAGGTGGGAGTAATGTAAAGACCCGTAAAATTCAAGGGAAATTTTTTCTTAATTTTCTTTGGAATTTTACAAGAGCGCGGTTTCAGACGACACCTGATTCCGAGGCCCAGAGTGCCCGAAATCATTTTCCGAAGTTTGGCTCGGGTACGTTCAGTGAACGAACGAGTGGGAATTCCTAACTTTTGATCCGGTGCTTGGAATTGAAATCCGAGGGCACCGATGAACTCGCAGCGCCGATATTCGCTTAAAGAGACCTTTTCGGAAGTTGCGTTTGTTGCGGGTTGAAAATTAGTTTTTGGGAGATTTATAAAAAGTTGAATAAAAAAATGTGGATTCTTTTTATTTCACTTTTGTAGGTTAACTCCTCTCAAAAGGAGTTAGCGGTGGGACCCACACCCACTTAACCTCCCTTGAGAGGATTAAGTGTGGTGGGACCCACACGAACCTAAACCTCTCAACTTCCCCCTTGAACTCCCCTCTCTCCCTCTTAAATGTTTGTAAACTTAACATCCAATTAATTACACATGACATGTTAATTAATTAAGTGTTATGTTTTTGAATTTGATGTTTTGAATTCCTAGGCTTGGTAAATAAAATAAGGAGGGACCTTATTTTATTTTGTTAGCCAACTTGTGTGGATTTCATTTTGAGAGCTCCTCCTCCATCTTCTTCATCTTGACGAAGAACGCTCATCTTGACGAAGAACGCTCAAGCTCCGACGAAGAACGCCGCTCCGCTCTTCTTCGTCTTCCGTGTCAACGAGAGGGAATGCCGCTTCCTCCTCGGATTCCCTTCGTCGACATAAGAGGTTTCGCCAACGACGTATCGCATTGGACGCATCTCTTCGTCAACGGATTTGACGAACGACGACCGCGACGCCCGATCCCCGCGACGTTGTCTTCTGCGGACGTTGGCAAATCCTCGAACGTATACCCAAGGTAGGGGTTGTTGATTATTGTTTAGTTATTCTATTCTTGATCATGAATTTAGCAAGTCTAACGTGTGGCTTGAAATAATTTAAGTTGCGTTATTGCTTAACGTGAGGGGGCCGGACTGCATGAACACGGCCGAACCCCCTCCATCGTTCTTGTTGTATTTCTTGCGGGTGGAAGCAAGGTGGCGTGGTGCCGTCGCACCACCCGGATAATCGTGCAATTATTTTTGCGCGGCGCCGTCGCGCCACGCCGAGGAAGAATCTTCAAGAACGCGACGCCGTCGCGCCGCGTTGAAAGGAATCAAGGCACGACGAAGGGGCGCGGTGCCGTCGCACCGCGCCGGACGACGAACACCGCGGCCGGTTCCGGGCCACGGCGGGACGAGGAGACCGCGGCCGGTTCCGGGCCGCGGCGGGATGAGAAGACCGGCGGCCGGGCCGCCGGCGTCGGAAGCCGAAGAGGGGACCGGAATTTCCGGTCCCGTTGGAGAAAACCGGCTGGCCAGCTGGCCGGCCGAATGACGTTAAACCGGGGGAATTAATCCCCCGGCCAGCGCATAAAAACCCCCCTCATTATGAGGGGGGCGGTTTCCTTGAAGGGAGGGGGGGGGGGCAGCAGCCCCCCGGTTTTAATTCGAGCCGGCCCCCACGTGGGGGGGGGGGGGGGTTTTCTTGCAAAAAGGCACGACACAAAGGCCGCGCCGCCTTCGCAATCAGCGGGGGCTTTGCCCCCTGCGTTCGGCCACCGTGCGGCGCCAGGCCGCCGCGGCCGCCGCGCCGCCGGCCTGCCGGCCGGCCGGGTTGACCCAGGGGGGGTCGGGCCGGGTCGGTCCGGACCCGGACCCCCCCTTTTCGAACCAGTCTCGGTCTTTTGGCCATAACTTGATCTTCGGACCTCCGATTGACGAACCGTCTGCGGAAACACGATACTTGGATCGAGACGGTCGTTTCGGTATATCGCACTCAAGGTTTCGGATTACTTTGAGTATGGCCGGGTTGGTTCGTTCACGAAACCAACCGGGCCTTCGGAGCGGAAACGCTCATATCTTGAGCTACGGACGTCCGATTGACGTGCCGTCAGCCGTGTTGTGTTCCTCTTAGTTAGACGGATCTTTTGGCATACTCCGCCCGAGGTTTGGACGCAGGTGGAGTACGGTCGGGTTGGTTTTGCCTTAAAAACCAACCGGGCCCCGGGGACGAAAATGCCAATAACTCTCAGACCGGGCGTCCGATCGACGCGCCGTCTGTTGCGTTGAGTTCCTGTTGACGATACGGAACTTTTGGATACATCAACTTCGGACTTCGTGTCAGTTGATGTATCAGCCTCTCGGCTCGTGGAGCGGACCCTCCCGAACGAGCTTGTTGTGTGCGGGAACCCTAGTGCTGGCTGCGACTGCTACTTCGACAGCGACGACTGTGCAGAGATCCTCCGTGGACTCCGACGACGACCGTGCAGAGATCCTCAGTGGACTGCGGCGATGACTGTGCAGAGATCCTCCATGGACTCCGACGATGACCGTGCAGAGATCCTCAGTGGACTGCGGCGACGACTGAGCAGAGATCCTCCGTGGACTCCGATGACTACTGCACTCAGCGATCCTACGTGGATCAGTGCTACAGGTCCGGCATGGGCCTGGTCCTGTGTGGGCCCGATCCTGTGTGGGTCACTGCAAGCCTAGTTACCTATCGATCCTTCGTGGGTCCGCCGACTTATATGAATCAGGGATCATCTTTATTGTCATCCGAAGATGTATACCTGTGTGAGCTGAATCTTCTGTTTTACTCGATAGAGGTGGTGCGCTTGGTAGTAGCGGCAGACCTGCGATACTGGAGACGAGCGTACGGAGTACGGAGACCGTGTAGCCGGCTAAGACCTGAAGACTGCTCGACAGACTCGACTTGGAGTGAGTCGACTAGCCCAGTGGACGGAGCGCCCGGTACTTGGCTGCAGACCCACGGCGGACGGAGCGCCTGGTAGTTGGCAGCAGACCCGTGGTACTCGACTGGAGGAGTACCTCTGTAGGCTATTTGGGTGAGCGCCCGGTATTTGGCAGCAGACCCTCAGCGGACGGAGCGCCCGGTAGTTGGCGGCAGACCCGCAGTACTCGATAGGAGGAGTACCTCATCAGTCTTAGGTTAGTGAGCAGTATCTCAGAGACGTGACAGAACACTGTACACTTCAGAGATGGGGCTCTTCAGTAGTTACGTTTTTGATAATGAAAATCCTGTGTGAGCTGAATCCTATTGCTTTCCTGTATGGATTGTGTTGGGCAATCCTGTGTGGATTACGTTTTTCTTTCCTGTGTGGAATACGTTTACTTTCCTGTGTGGACTGAGTTGTACTTGGGCTCGGAGGTTGGTGCGTATTTGAAATTGATGACTTAGGTATATGTATGGGCATATACCTAAGCAATATCGGTTGTTATTTCATGATTGTACCTTTCTTCGTGGTTTATCCTTTGTGGATTTGAGAGACCTTCAGGGGTCTCGGGGTCCCTACTGAGTAGCTTATACTCACCCCTGCACGGGCTTTGCCCGCACTACGTTGTGTTGGTTGCAGACGACGGACAGCATTGACCTTAGCTGAGGCTTGCAGAGCGGGACGGTACCCGGAGGTGGACCACTGGGCGGAACGTGCTCGGAGCGGACGGCGGGACCCGTGGAGCAGAGGAGCTATCTGTACCCACCCTTCAGGTGGGATTTCCAGTGGACAGCTCGGTGTAACAGCTTTTACTTTTCAGTTGCTGTTTTCCCTTTCGAGTGTATTCTGGCCCATTTACTTTTCCGCACTTTCAGTTGTACTCTGCTTTTCTTTAGTGTTTACTTTTCAAAGGCAATGCCTTCCCTTTTTACCGGGATTTACGCCTTGGTGCTAGTCGCCAGCCCCTGGCCTATGGAAGGCGGGCTTGGGGTAGTCACGGCACGGACCCCGAGGGCGGGTCGTGACAAATTGGTATCAAAGGGTTTCGGTTCTACCGCGAACTCTGATCATTTCTATGTGAAGCAATAATGTTTAGCGTATTGGGTGTGGTTATCAGTCCAGGGAGTCCAGTGTTGGTGCGGCGGCCGACGTATCCGTAGACCAGGACCCTGACTCCTGATTTCCGACTTAATACACGAAAACATTGATTGCGTGTGTGTTTCAAAGTTTTCTTTGTGATTACTTAAATCAGCTCACCAGGTATACTGTTCTGACCGTGGCACACCTGTTTCCTTTTCAGGATGGCCCCGCGACAGCAGCCAGCTAGGGTTCCGAGAGTCGAGTGTGACGACAGCCCACCGAGCGACGAGGCCTCGGTGCAGGGCCCTTTGTCAGCAGTGGCACCGGCGGTAGCACTACCCGCCAAGCCCCCGATGCTTCCAGCGGCAGCCGCTGACGATGCACGTCGCCTCAGCGCACTGCATGAGTTTCAGCGCCAGCGACCGCCCAGGTTTCGCGGGGAGACGGATCCCCAGGCAGCAGAGGACTGGCTGGAGGCAGTGGTACGAGTGTTTAGGCTAGTGAGGACACCAGCAGACCTTATGGTGATCCTCGCTGCGAGCCTACTACACGCAGCAGCAGGACGATGGTGGAGCTTGATGCTCCAGGTGCACGATGAGGCATCTCTTCTTTGGACGGACTTTGAGAGCATCTTCCGCTCGGAGTTCGTCCCAGCCACCCTTCGTGCGGTGCGTATCCAGGAGCTTCTTCAGCTGCGGCAAGGCAGCTTGACGGTCGCTCAGTATGTGGCGAGGTTCACCGACCTTTCTCGGTACTCGACAGACATGGTACGGGACCCCTTCTTCTGGGCCCGGACCTTCGAGCAGGGTTTGAGACACGAGATCAGGGCATTGCTGATCTCCCTCAGCATACCGACTCAGACAGGAGTACTGGAGTGAGCCCTCCTGATCAAGAGTTTCCTGGCTGAGTCCACAGCGAGACCTACCGCAGGGCGGCAGATAGCGGAGTCTTCGGCAACTGGTAGCCGACGGATGACTCAGGGTTCCAGGCAGACCAGACCTACCTGTGGCCGACTGCACGACTCAGGCTCAGTTGTACGGGGAAGCCGGGGTGGAGTCAGAGCCAGACGTGCAGAGAGTGGGCAGTGTTACTCCTGTGGCGGGATTGGTCACATGGCTTGTGACTGTCCGACCCGCCATGCTGATGATCAGTAGTTAAGTGAAGAACCTTCCAGGCATAGGCAGAGGTTCGACCGTGGCGGTCCGCAGGGAGGAGGCGGATGAGGCAGAGGAGCTGGACGAGCAGCCGGTGGTGGGCGACGCTTTGAAGCTCTGCCACCACTACCACCAGGAGATCCACCCCGACCACAGGGAGTAGGTGAACATGCGAGAGCTCAACTTCAGGCAGCCGAGGCCTTCGATCATGGAGCTCTGAGAGCCAATGGACAGGAGCAGAACTAGTGGATACATCCTTGTACTTCTGGTTCCTTTTTGCTTTTGTGTAGCGTCTTGTATTATGAGCTGCAATAATAAAAGACGCTTACCTTTGTGATATTTTCGTTCCTGTCCTCTTTCGTGATGTTACTAAGAGGTTCCAGTTTTGGCTGTTGACTTGACCCTCACTTGTGAGACATCTACTTGAGGAGACCAGTTACCACACACTGATGCCGACAGTGTGACTCAACCCTTGGAGGCGAGAGTAACGGTTGGATCTCTTAGTAGTAGCGTCGAGGCCTTACGATGTCATCCTTGGTATGGATTAGTATCATCCATGTTAGGATTGACTGTTTTAGGCAAAGAATGTGGTTCATCCAGGGGATGGGACCAGATTTCTCTTATCGGCAAAGAAGAAATCTTGCAGCTCTGATGGGACCGGAGATGGTCCAGGCCACGACAGAGAAGGTCCAGGTCATCCAGGAGCGGATGAGGACAGCTCAGAGCCGGCAGAAGTCTTACGCTGACAGGAGGCGGAGACCACTAGAGTTCGAGGATGGCGACCACGTCTTCTTGCGGGTCTCACCTCGACGTGGTATTCAGAGATTTGGCCGAGGCGGCAAGTTATCTCCGCGCTTCATCGGACCCTTCCAGGTTCTCAGCAGGATTGGTGAGGTGGCTTATCGCCTGGCTCTACCACCTCAGTTGCACCGGGTGCACGACGTCTTCCACGTATCTCAGCTGAGGAGATACGTGCACGACCTGACGCACATCATTGACCATGGGGAGCTTGACGTTGACGATGGGGCGACTTTTACAGAGGTCCCGGTGGAGATAGAGGATCGACAGGAGCGGGTCCTGCATGGGCGATCGATTCCTCTTGTGCGCATCAGATGGCAGCACGGAAATCTCCAGGAGAGCACATGGGAGCGGGAGGCTCAGATGCGTGCTCAGTACCCTCATTTGTTTCCCTAGTTTTTGATGTATCTTTACGGGGACGTAAAGCCCTGATGTGGGAGTAATGTAAAGACCCGTAAAATTCAAGGGAAATTTTTTCTTAATTTTCTTTGGAATTTTACAAGAGCGCGGTTTCAGACGGCACCTGATTCTGAGGCCCAGAGTGCCCGGAATCATTTTCCGAAGTTTGGCTCAGGTACGTTCAGTGAACGAACGAGCGGGAATTCCTAACTTTTGATCCGGTGCTTGGAATTGAAATCCGAGGGCACCGATGAACTCGCAGCGCCGATATTCGCTTAAAGAGACCTTTTCGGAAGTTGCGTTTGTTGCGGGTTGAAAATTAGTTTTTGGGAGATTTATAAAAAGTTGAATAAAAAAATGTGGATTCTTTTTATTTCACTTTTGTAGGTTAACTCCTCTCAAAAGGAGTTAGGGGTGGGACCCACACCCACTTAACCTCCCTTGGGAGGATTAAGTGTGGTGGGACCCACACGAACCTAAACCTCTCAACTTCCCCCTTAAACTCCCCTCTCTCCCTCTTAAATGTTTGTAAACTTAACATCTAATTAATTACACATGACATGTTAATTAATTAAGTGTTATGTTTTTGAATTTGATGTTTTGAATTCCTAGGCTTGGTAAATAAAATAAGGAGGGACCTTATTTTATTTTGTTAGCCAACTTGTGTGGATTTCATTTTGAGAGCTCCTCCTCCATCTTCTTCATCTTGACGAAGAACGCTCATCTTGACGAAGAACGCTCAAGCTCCGACGAAGAACGCCGCTCCGCTCTTCTTCATCTTCCGTGTCAACGAGAGGGAACGCCGCTTCCTCCTCGGATTCCCTTCGTCGACATAAGAGGTTTCTCCAACGACGTATCGCATCGGACGCATCTCTTCGTCAACGGATTTGACGAACGACGACCGCGACGCCCGATCCCCGCGACGTTGTCTTCCGCGGACGTTGGCAAATCCTCGAATGTATACCCAAGGTAGGGGTTGTTGATTATTGTTTAGTTATTCTATTCTTGATCATGAATTTAGCAAGTCTAACGTGTGGCTTGAAATAATTTAAGTTGCGTTATTGCTTAACGTGAGGGGGCCGGACTGCATGAACACGGCCGAACCCCCTCCATCGTTCTTGTTGTATTTCTTGCGGGTGGAAGCAAGGTGGCGTGGTGCCGTCGCACCACGCAGATAATCGTGCAATTATTTTTGCGCGGCGCCGTCGCGCCACGCCGAGGAAGAATCTTCAAGAACGCGACGCCGTCGCGCCGCGTTGAAAGGAATCAAGGCACGGCGAAGGGGCGCGGTGCCGTCGCACCGTGCCGGACGACGAACACTGCGGCCGGTTCCGGGCCGCGGCGGGACGAGGAGACCGCGGCCGGTTCCGGGCCGCGGCGGGATGAGAAGACCGGCGGCCGGGCCGCCGGCGTCGGAAGCCGAAGAGGGGACCGGAATTTCCGGTCTCGTTGGAGAAAACCAGCCGGCCAGTTGGCCGGCCGGATGACGTTAAACCGGGGGAATTAATCCCCCAGCCAGCGCATAAAAACCCCCCTCATTATGAGGGGGACGGTTTCCTTGAAGGGAGGGGGGGGGGGGGGGCAGCAGCCCCCCGGTTTTAATTCGAGCCGGCCCCCACGTGGAGGGGGGGGGGGGGCGTTTTCTTGCAAAAAGGCGCGGCACAAAGGCCGCGCCTCCTTCCCAATCAGCGGGGGCTTTGCCCCCCGCGTTCGGCCACCGTGCGGCGCCAGGCCGCCGCGGCCGCCGCGCCGCCGCGCCGCCGCCGCGCCGGGCCGACCCAGGGGGGGTCGGGCCGGGTCGGTCCGGACCCGGACCCCCCCGTTTCGAACCAGTCTCGGTCTTTTAGCCATAACGTGAGCTTCGGACCTCCGATTGACGAACCGTCTACAGCAACGCGATCCTTGGATCGAGACGGTCGTTTCGGTATATCGCACTCAAGGTTTCGGATTACTTTGAGTTCGTCCGGGTTGGTTCGTTCACGAAACCAACCGGGCCTTCGGAGCGGAAACGCTCATATCTTGAGCTACGGACGTCCGATTGACGTGCCGTCAGCCGTGTTGTGTTCCTCTTAGTGAGACGGATCTTTTGGCATACTCCGCCCGAGGTTTGGACGCAGGTGGAGTACGGTCGGGTTGGTTTTGCCTTAAAAACCAACCGGGCCCCGGGGACGAAAATGCCAATAACTCTCAGACCGGGCGTCCGATCGACGCGCTGTCTGTTGCGTTGAGTTCCTGTTGACGATACGGAACTTTTGGATACATCAACTTCGGACTTTATGTCAGTTGATGTATCAGCCTCTCGGCTCGTGGAGCGGACCCTCCCGAACGAGCTTGCTGTGTGCGGGAACCCTAGTGCTGGCTGCGACTGCTACTTCGACAGCGACGACTGTGCAGAGATCCTCCGTGGACTCCGACGACGTTCGTGCAGAGATCCTCAGTGGACTGCGGCGACGACTGTGCAGAGATCCTCCGTGGACTCCGACGATGACCGTGCAGAGATCCTCAGTGGACTGCGGCGACGACTGAGCAGAGATCCTCCGTGGACTCCGACGACTACTGCACTCAGCGATCTTACGTGGATCAGTGCTACAGGTCCTGCGTGGGCCCGGTCCTGTGTGGGCCCGATCCTGTGTGGGTCACTGCAAGGCTAGTTACCTATCGATCCTTCGTGGGTCCGCCGACTTATATGAATCAGGGATCATCTTTATTGTCATCCGAAGATGTATACCTGTGTGAGCTGAATCTTCTGTTTTACTCGATAGAGGTGGTGCGCTTGGTAGTAGCGGCAGACCTGCGATACTGGAGACGAGCGTACGGAGTACGGAGACCGTGTAGCCGGCTGAGACCTGAAGACTGCTCGACAGACTCGACTTGGAGTGAGTCGACTAGCCCAGTGGACGGAGCGCCCGGTACTTGGCGGCAGACCCACGGCGGACGGAGCGCCTGGTAGTTGGCAGCAGACCCGCGGTACTCGACTGGAGGAGTACCTCTGTAGGCTATTTGGGTGAGCGCCCGGTATTTGGCAGCAAACCCTCAGCGGACGGAGCGCCCGGTAGTTGGCGGCAGACCCGCAGTACTCGACAGGTGGAGTACCTCAGCAGTCTTAGGTTAGTGAGCAGCATCTCAGAGACGTGACAGGACACTGTACACTTCAGAGATGGGGCTCTTCAGTAGTTACGTTTTTGATAATGAAAATCCTGTGTGAGCTGAATCCTATTGCTTTCCTATATGGATTGTGTTGGGCAATCCTGTGTCGATTACGTTTTGCTTTCCTATGTGGAATACGTTTACTTTCCTGTGTGGACTGAGTTGTACTTGGGCTCGGAGGTTGGTGCGTATTTGAAATTGATGACTTAGGTATATGTATGGGCATATACCTAAGCAGTATCGGTTGTTATTTCGTGATTGTACCTTTCTTCGTGGTTTATCCTTTGTGGATTTGAGAGACCTTCAGGGGTCTCGGGGTCCCTACTGAGTAGCTTATACTCACCCCTGCACGGGCTTTGCCCGCACTACGTTGTGTTGGTTGCAGACGACGGACAGCGTTGACCTTAGCTGAGGCTTGCAGAGCGGGACGGTACCCGGAGGTGGACCACTGGGCGGAACGTGCTCGGAGCGGACGGCGGGACCCGTGGAGCAGAGGAGCTATCTGTACCCACCCTTCAGGTGGGATTTCCAGTGGACAGCTCGGTGTAGCGGCTTTTACTTTTCAGTTGCTGTTTTTCCTTTCGAGTTGTACTTTACTTTCAGTTTGGGTTTGTATTCTGGCCCATTTACTTTTCCGCACTTTCAGTTGTACTCTGCTTTTGTTTAGTGTTTACTTTTCAAAGGCAATGCCTTCCCTTTTTACCGGGATTTACGCCTTGGTGCTAGTCGCCAGCCCCTAGCCTATGGAAGGCGGGCTTGGGGTAGTCACAGCACGGACCCCGAGGGCGGGTCGTGACATTACTTATATGGTTATGGTATATGATGGTGTTCCCAATTTTTTTTGTTTATATGTTCATAGGGTAGGAAATAGTCACCCATTATGTTTATTATATATTTATGGGGCCGGAAATATCTCCCCTTTGGCTGTATACATTATTCTTAGTGACATTTTTTCATTGGGAGAAATAGGTATGATCAAAATTAAGTGTCAAATTAGAATCCAATGGTATGTATTGGTTAATTTTATTGGCCTTACACACTATATTATTATTAATAGCATATCGTATATTTATAATACATATTTAATCATTATTTTTGGGACAGTTTTGGTGGGGACCAACTATGATTTTCTATACAGTACTCGAGTGGCCCAGGCACATTGTCACTAGAGCAAATCCCATGTTCCCATGTTATGCTAAGGTAAATCCCCAATTTTACATGACATATTTTCATAACATTTATACACATTAGTGATAATTATTTAGGATGATAGCATGTCCTCAATTTATTTTATTTTATTTTCTTATTTTGAAATGTGTTTTTAGCAATGGGTTATCAATTAAGATTTATAAATTTAAGATGCATTTTAATTTCTATATAATGGATATGTTTACTTGTTTCAACATAGTATAATAATAATTATAAATTATTTTTTGTTGTTAATATTGTTTTGTTATTTAAAATTTGGGTATTTTTTGCTACAGTAACACCTTAGACTTACACTTATAGTCAGAAGCCTCTATTGTTTGTGGTGGCACCCATGAGGTTATGTAGCTCATATTATATTTATTATAGAGTGAAATGGGATGTGGGATTAAAAATTAGTATTATAGAATATTTATATTTTTCATACTATATTGGGATATAGTAGAAAATTATTTAGGATGTGTCTGAGCCTATGATGGTCCCTGAACTAGTGCATCACAAACATATCTTTGGTGGGAACTCTAATTAACAAAGGATATAGGATTTCTATTCCTTGATATTAATCATAAGATTTCTATATTTAATCATGTAATATGTGTTAAGTTGACATTTATAATTATGGTTTTGGATATATTTTTTATTACGAAAAATCTTGTGAACATGAATTTTTTTTTAAGATAGGATTCACATGACATTCGTGATCTTGCGTGAGATTGATTTCATTATCATCCAAGGCTTCTACCATATAAAGTGGTAAATAAAATTTATATATATTTTTTGTATAAAACTTATTAATTTCATTCAAAGAAACTAAGACATAATATTTCTCTCTAATGATAGGTCATTTGTATTCCATCATGGAATGTTCTTCAATGATGGAAACAGAGTTCTCCATTTCATAAGATGTGTAGGTTTCTTCAGTGGGATAACATATGAATTAAATGACTTGGTTAGTTACCCCTTTGGGTATTATTTTTCCATTGTTTCCAGAAATTCAAAAAGGATTAGTTTATTAATATTTAGAATAAGACTATATGGGTTCTACTTTATATCTTGTTGGTTTCATTATACTTTAACTTAACTATATGAATATGATTTTCTATGTAGGAATCACCATAGGAAAATATTTTTTATTCATATGGATGTGACCTGATCCTTGAGAGGGGTAGTTTGGTATTTATGTTCTTGGTGAGGATTGGTGCCTGAGGATGGGAGGTTGAAATAAAATTTGGGTCCTGATATATATATGTGAGGACCATAGAGTTGGGGTGTTGGAACAGGATATTCCTGGTAAATATAAACACCCATGTGAGGGCTGAAGTGGTTAATATTGGATTCCTAGTGTTTTTCATATTTAGGTTGGGTTATTTAGGGATTTATCGGTTAGATAAAAATATTTATAGATTTAGGGTTGGTTTCCTAGTGAGACCGTGCATTAAAATTCTAGATCTTTAGGTTTAGTATGGATAGAGTGTTGGTAGATCATTTTAGTTTGAAAACCATACCCAATTGGCAAGTGACCATTTAGTTAGCCTCAACATGACTGAGGCTTCTGGATTATTGGTAAATGGGAGTAATGATGCTTATATATAGATTATATTGACCAAAGATTAGATTATATTATTTTTAGGCGTGTGATCCTAGGTTTGATGATGTTTGACTCATGGGAGCATGATTGATGTTATGGAGTCAGGTTGTATTGATTGTGCACACATTTGGTTTAAAAGAGATTGAGTTTGATATTTAATAAGAACATATGTGAGGATTACTATAGGGTTAGTCTTTCTTGTATAAGGGGAGTGATCATTGAGATTTATTTCATTAAAATCATAAATTCATGAGGGATTTTTTTCACTAGACACATGTAGTACCCACTAAATTTTTTGACTAGTGAGCAGTCATGTGTCGTATGGGGGATGATGGTTTCAATGAATTTTTTTTGAAAATGGTTTCTTAAGGTCAAAATAATATTGGTAGGTGTCCCTATATAGAGAGGAGTTCTATATGGGATGAATTATATAAGCATCATATGATCAATTGTTTTTTTACTTGATAAGAGTTGACATGATGCGTGAGCTTTACATGGGAAGATTGAAATACGTGAAATTTTGAAAATGAAATGTTTTTTTATAATTAACGAGTATTGTTATGAAATAAATATGTTTGGGGGTTCCCCATTGATCATGAAGGGAGTGACCATCATTGTAGGTGGATTTTGGTTGATGTCGAGTATGACATTTCTGGTGTACTGGGAATGGGTATAAATTGTTTTTTTTTAATTGGTGCTTGGGTTTTAATGGGATGGTCAGACCCATTAATTGTATATGTTAATGGATGGAAATGGGAAAATGATATATGTTTTTATAGAGACCTAATTTTTTCATTATAAAAAAATGAAACATATCAAGGAATATTTTGAAATCTAGGCGCTGATATGAAATGTGATTCCATGGTCGGGTCACCCAAGAATTAAATTTATAAAAATATTAAATAAATTGTATATTGTGAAAAAATATTTTTTAGGATTAGTGTTATACATTAAAAATATATAATATGATAATAAATCAGATACCATGGTTGATTCTGGATCATGGGTTTTACATTAGGTGTGACATAATATTTTTCAGTGAGGAACTTTCAATAGAGGCGGCCATTTGTGGGTGTGTTAATTCAAATAAATTTTTAATTTTTTTTAAATGAACTTAAATAAATAAAACTATAAAAATAAACTATTTTACAGAATCTATTTGGTTATCTACATAACTATATGAACATTTATAGGATGACTACAATGTTATTTGTTGGCAGATTGAGAGCAGACGACAACAAACATCTAGTTCAAGGTGATTTGATGTGAAATGAATGAAATTGATACCCCCTTCATTGGAGAACATGTTCTTCATCAAAAAGTGATCAAATATTAATTTAATACTAATAATTTTAGGTTTCCACTTTATGATCAAACAATTTAGCATAATCAAAACCTTATTCTATGATCTCTTTTTAAATAATCCTTTCCATGAGCCTGTATATAGATTTAAATTTTTTATTCAATTTATTATTCTCATTGTACCATGTTTATCACCCTAGTTGTCCCAAAAATATTTTATTTGTTCAATAAAACTTGTCCAATTATTTTTTTACCATTTTTATTTCTATTTTTTTCAACATAATATGTGTTATTCAACGTTGTCATACAAGACTATAGTTTGACATTGTCAGGAGGATTTAGGCCTGATCGAACCCCTGAATTTACATCATATTATCACACAATAAAGAGTTAAATTATTTGGTTATGGATTTGGATTTTTTTTGTATTTGGGTGATATTTCCTTGGATTTGGTATCCAAGATTGTCTGGCTTATGCTGAGTGGTGTGAAAGAGATGCTATGGCCTCATTTAGGTGTTTGGATTTCTGATTTCTTACCATCGATGCCTGGAAATTGATGGGTGGTGAAAAATTAAGAATTGAATGATATAGATTTGGGACATCTAGAATGAACATCTAGGTAATATTGGAAGAAGAGGTGTGATGATGTACAATTAAAGGAACTTAACTTTCTGTTAAAATACCCAGTACATTGTGTGAATTGGGATGAACACATGTTGTGTAGTGGCCCAAACACGACAAATAGGGGTTGTAGGTGAGTTAACTGTCACACACTATGTGATACCCCCACATGATGTGTGACCCAATGATGGTATTATGACATGTACTCCACGAGTACACAGACAAAGACACATCCAGGAGTATGCCTTATACTGGAACATCACCAGTGTATATGGACATGACCAGAAGGATAGTGGCATGACTGGGATCACACTTGTATTATTTGGGTGGCTAAAAAAGGTTGTGTAGTAACCTTATATTACATGTAGTTCAACATGTACATTGATACATTTTTCAAAGAGAACATGGACATGTATCATAGTGGGACCACATGCTGTGTGGGTCCCTTACAAATTATGTACTCCTTTATGAATATTCTTTCTCACATATCTCCATTGTTATTCCTATTTTCCCATGTGGGTAGCCCATCTTATGTCTTTCTTGTAGAATGTGATGGTGTCCATAAAAATGTTTTTTTAGATATGATGTGATATGTTATGATCCTGAATGGTCTTTAGGCAGTGCTTGATGATTGCAGTGATCAGATAGAATTATCAGAGAGTGGAACCCTCCTATCATGTCAAGGCATGAGTCCTATACCTACTCAGTGATACCATCCTACTAGGAAAGTTCATGGGTCATCTAACCAGAGTGTGGAACCCTCATAATGGTATAGTGAAATTGTCCTATATCCAAATATCAGAACCCTCCTATTAGGAAAAGGGATGGGTCCACTATCCACAAAATCGAACCCTCATATTGTGATTGGGCCTGGGTACTCTATCAACATAATTGAACCCTCCTAGTGGGATAGGGAATTGGTCCTCTATCCATAGAGTGTAATAGTACTACTTGGTCAAGTAATGGGTCCTCTATATACAGAGAGGAACCCTCTTGATGTGTCAGGGCATCGGACCTATATCAATAGAGTGTACCCCTCCTCATATGTCAGGGAATGGGTTCTACATCTATTGAGTGGAACCCTCTTATCCTAACATGAATTGGTACCCTATATATAGATTTTCCACCTCGAATATGAATAACAATGGAATGGTGTGGCTAAACATGGAACTCTTTAGATAAACATGACAACTTCTTGGAATTATTGATGGGCCTTTGGAACTGTTGGTAAAAGCTTTTTCCTGGGTTAGACTATGAGATGGAGATACTATTTATCTCTCATCTAGGATTCTTATATGATAGTTTATCTTTGTTGATGAGTTTAATTTATCTTTTTATATGTGATAATTTGGATGTTTATAGTGTTTCTTTTAGTGTCCCCCCATTTTTCAATGCATTCTACAGGGTATTTATATACTCACCCCCTATGATCTTTGACCACATGTGTCATGTCTTCTGTAGATGACAGATAAGTTGGTGGTGATTAAAAATTATCATAGGGGATACCCACATGAATTATACCATGTAATGTGGTTAGATCCTAGAAATATAGAGCTGGTATCTATCATCCATTACTTTTCTAGTTATTTTTAGGTTGGTACAACCATTCTAGTTGGGTGCGTGATTTTCCCCTTTATAATTCTGGTTGCATAGTCATTCTATTTTGTACTCCATAAAGGACGATACTTGATGGATATTAATATAGTTTTTATTATATATTATTTTATTCCAATGTGCATTTTCATGGAGATATTTTTTGGCATACTTATAGGTACTGAGGAAAATACCTCCCATTTTAGTTATGACTTTTGGAACTGGTTGTCAAACCCAGGCCTATAAAGGTTGTATTGGGGTAGTTGTAGCTAGGCCTTATACTAACCAAGGAGGATCTAGTGGGCTAGGCCATGAAATATTGGTATGAGATGAGGTCTGATGCTAGGATGTTATTTGGAGTTATTTACCCTTATGAGGTTTGGTTGGGACATTTCTACCAAAAGGTCCATAAAAATTCTAAAAATGGCCTCTATCCGTGATAGAGAAGAGCTGACTGCTGGAGTGAGATTAAAAGCTCTACGATTTTATCCACACTAGAAAGGATAGATAATGGTCAATTTATCTGTGATTTTATTTAGTGCTGATAAAGGGGTATAATGTAGAGTTCTATTATAGCACTCTATAGCACAAGTGTAGTGAGCTATAACAACACACTACAACAATATAAACACCACCAGAAATCAGAAAAATAAATTACCAATATATATTTTAAATGAAATAAAATTTACAACACAAATAGAATAAAATATATATTATATAAATTAAAAACATTGGTTCATACAATTAAATAAGTACAATTTATTACATACATTCAATAACATCGGTATTCCCTTTTCTTTTGATCTTAACCCTGACTTCTGTTATTACTGAAAAAACCACCCACGCTCAAAACAATAGTACACCAATATTAGAAGTAAAAATCATTTATAGTAATAATATAAATAAATAATTTAACAAAGAGTGTTAATTTGAAATTAATCATTGAGTTTTACTATAAAAAGTGTGTATCATATTGGGTTGTTGTTGATTTCTTCAAATCACACCAATTCCTGGTCATATTTGTGAATTATATTTAAGAATATTAACTAAATAGGTATAAGATAAAAATGATACGGATATTAATTATGCAATAGAATAAATAGTGATTAGAAAAAAAATCTAGGCTAATTTTATTGGTTTTAACATCTCAAATGACTTATGGGTTATATTCATAAAGTGTCAAAACAATCAGAATGAATTTTCTCTATTTTGATTTTTCCACTTGTCTTTTTTAATAAAATGTCATATTAAATTAGAATCACACACTCTGAGTCATACCGTTTAGGTCGTGTGTTGTATTTACATGAAAATGAAATCTACCATTTACAAATGACTTACGAATTTTTTTCCTAAATTTACAAGGAAATCCAAGACAAGTTTTTTATATATGAGTGACACTTTTTGAAAAAAATAAAAATTTGAAACTCAAAAAATTCAATTTTAGTTATACTGGGAACATAGTGTATCATATTGATGTGTTTCTGATTACTTAACATTGTGGTTGACTTATGAATCGTTTTAATAATGTATAACTACAATTATAGTGTGTTAGATATTTTTTCAGTATGTCTGTATCTTTATTACTAAAATTAATGTCCATTTTTAATAATAAAAAGACACACATAGATTCTTATTCATCACACAATGCATCGGATTGAGGTTTGGATGACTAATACATGTCCAAAATAACATATGGATCGTTTTACTTATTTTCAAAATAATCATATTGTGTGTTTTCAATTTTTAATATGTAAGTTGAATTTTTTAATAAAATGACATTTTAAACATAAAACATCAAATTTGTGTCATATCAGTTTCATCATTTGTTAGTTTGAAGTGAGACTATTTCCAAAACATCAAAAATTAAATATGATTTGTTTGATAAGTTATCATGAATATCCATTCACAATTTCTCATTTTTTAGTGACTTAATTTCTTTGAACTATAATGTGAATGTTAAACTGATAATGGGAACCTTGAGTCATACTGGTAAAATCATGTATTATATTGAGGTGAGGATGATTTATACAAATCAAAAAATGACATATAGAACACTTTGTGAAAGTATCAATACAATATAATTATTTTTTCTCTCTTTTGATTTTTTCAGTTGTCTTTTTAACAAAAATAATGTATGTTTTAAATAAAAAGGAAAACATGGAGTCATAACGGTCACACCATGCATCATATTTAGGTGTGGATTATTCCTACACATCTCAAATGAATTATGTATTATTTTACTAAAGTATAAAAATAATAGGAACGTTTTTTTCTTAGTTTTTAATATGTCACTCGTCATTTTTACTAAAATGTCATTTTAAACATGAAACACAAATGTTGAGTCATACCGGTCACATCATGTGTCGGTTTGATGTGAGACTAATTCCTAAAAATTAAAAATTACATATAGATCTTCTAATGAAATTTTCCAGGCAATAAAAGATATTTTTTTATTTTCAATGAGTGATAAAATTTCAAATAAAATGTCAATTTGAAATTTATAACAAAAAAGTTTATTTATACCACAAAAATAATTTATCAGATTGAGTTGAGGATGATTCTTACACATCAAAAAAAGACTTACTCGTCATTTTAATTATGTATCAAAACAATATTATTGTGTTTTCCTAGTTTTGAGTATGTAGGTTGTATTTTTTACTCAAATTAATGTCAATCTTTATTGTAAAGACTCACATGGAGTCATGCCGGTCACACTGTGATTCATATTTAGGAATGGATGATTTCTATAGGCACAAAATTTCTTACGGATCACTGTTTTTAAGTTATAAAAACAATATTAATGTGTTGTATTGGTTTTGAGAAACTTACATATTTTTTTTTACAAAAATGAGATTTCAAACTAGAAACATTCACTTTGAGTTATATCGATCACATCATGTATTAGTTTGATTGGATAATGGTTCCAACATATTAAAAATCACTTTTGAATCATGGTCCAAAATTGTCAAGAAAGTCATAGTGTTTTTCTTAGTTTTCAATGAGTGTAACTTTTTGAATTAAAATGACAATTTTGAAAAGATAACAGACACTTTCAGTCATACAAATAACATCTGTTATTAGATTGAGGTGTGGCAATTGACATATCCATTTACCATGACACTGAATTCCATCACGTTGACTAATAATACAATGAAAATGATTTTAACGAAATTTGAAACATGTATCATATTAGATCGAGTCTTTTGAATGTCTATCTTGATTCATCTACAAATATATATATACAATCATCTAACCACGACACATCTTGATTAATTTTTTAGGAGGTCTCCACAAGGAAAACCAAGTTGGTTACCAGTTTAGGATCATGATGATGATTGAATTATTGACAAGGCCTCATCATAGGGGAAATCACAAGAGGTATTTCCTTCAATAGGACAGGTTGAAGTACCCATTACTATTGAGTCGTATATTATACTCGAATAACCAAATGAGTAATTTCTCAATATGAGAGAACTCTATGAGTTACATTTCCAGAGGAAACAATGGTTATGTGGTGACATGAATCCCTAAAAAATATAGTATTATATTGAGTTAGTGATATGATTTTCAGACTTATTAAAACCCCGACAGATCTGATGGTATCATAGACACCAAACCTTTTCCATGAAGTAGTTAGGTGCTGGTGCAGCTTAGTCAAGAAGACATGTGATGAGATAGATGGTATTATATCCAACAACTACTTAATGAGAACTATAACCCAAAATGATTTTACACAATCTAAATTTAATAGCCTATTTATATAAAATAGGGAGGTAGGATAGTTTCTAAGTATACTGTAGGGTTTACTAACTTTATACGGTACTCCCTTGACATGATTAAGGATGGATACTTCTGGTCATGGATGTTTGAGAAGGGTATCTATAAAGACATTGGTTCCAATGTGTTACCCCTTTGTGTTCACATATATGATGAAGTGTTTGAGAAGGAACTAGCAATAGATATATTCTATTATGAGGGAAACTGAGCAGATATAGTTGGTAGATATAACTATAGGGATGAGTTCTCTATAATAGCTAGAAGGCGCCAGTTTACAGAATCTCAGCGTAAGATATGTTATCATTACTGGACTTCAGAATTTTATTTTGTAGTTTTGGGACTATGTAGAAGACTAGGTCATATCTGATATGTGTGATGATATTCATGTGACATGAAAGGATTCATGGAATGTGATCTTATTATCTGATGTGATAAGTTGGGTAGGAGGATAGAATATAGACCACGATGATAGAGGTGGTGTTGTGATCATGGTTATCCTAAGAATAAATAGGGATGCCCCCTGGGATGTGGAGATAGCAGAGGATTAGGTGGGGCTCCATGTGTAATATCTACTAGTGGTGGATAATTTTTTGAGGTCCTTCTACCACAACCAGCAGGAGACCCATGTCATGATTTGGGAGATAACAACCATGATTATTGGAAGCTATAGTCTATGGATGCGTATGACCAGGAAGATAATGGGATGATTACATGTATGTAATTTGTTTATTCTAACCCTTCATCAGTAATACTATTCATAGTTTTGAGTCATTCCTTCGTCTCATTTCTCATGGTGCTAGATATGGAGATCTAAGTAGAGACTTCATTCTAGTAGATTTTTCTTGAGGTTCGTTCATTATCTTTTATCATTCATTTATGTGAACTATTTGTTGGTAGAGAAAGATTCTCATTGGATGTATTTTTCATCATAATGAGACATTATGAGTTAACATGGATATTGACTAGTTGTCCATGGTTCAATCCGTGATTGACTATCACCAAAGATGATAAAAATTCCTTTGGGATGATTTGATGAGGTTACCCTTTATGGGGGAGATAGATCTTATGATGGAGTGAGTAGATATTATGAGAAGGAAGATACAAACCATTACCCATTAGTTAGTGTGTTTAACCCTTGGTGTATAAGGCTAATATGGAATCTAGGTTCCATCAATCATGGATGATTATATAGTTTTATTCATAGAGGATTTTTCAAGACTACCGCCATGGTGGGATATAGATTTTCTCTTTTACCTATACCATAGAACCACTCTGATATCTTCTACAACATATCATATGAACCCTACTGAGATCTAAGAGCTAAAGTTGATGTTGTATGACCTTATAGTGAAGTGTTATACCATATCTAGTGTATCCCCCCTGATAAGCTCTATTTTTTGTCTTAGAAAAGGTGGATCAGAGCTTATTTATTTGTGTGTATTATCATCTCCTGATGCAGAAAATGATAAGAAAAAGTACCATGTGCCAAGTTTGGATGACCTATTTGACAATTTGCGAGGAGTGCGATGGTTCTAGAAGATAGATCTCTTGTCCGAAAACTAGTTGTTAAGATTTCATGAGAATGATATTTCAAATATGGAATTCTAATGTCTCTGTAGAGACTATGAGTTATTGTTGATTCCTTTTGGTTTGAAAAATTCTCCCACTAGGTATATAGATTTGATGATATAGATCATCAATCGATACTGAGACTAATTTTTAGTTGTCTGCATTGACATCATACTATTCTATTCTGTATCAGAGGAGGATCACACATATCACTTGAGGATGGTCCTAGAGTTTCTTTGAGAGTAATAGATATCTAGAAATCTCACAATGTTCCATTTTAGGATCCAGGTGGTTGACATTATGATACATTTCATTTATAATAAAGAATAATATGTGGATATGGGGATGGTAGACCCAATTCCTTCTTGGGATCCACCCAATATAATTTTGGAGGTGTGGTGTTTTCATTAAATTAGAAATATACTAGAGGAGAATTTTGGTATAATTATCTAGGATTGAAGCCCCGTATACTTCTCTAACATAGAAAGGGTAGTCGTTTAACTAGAGAAATAAATTCCAAAGAGACTTTGAGAACATGAGGTTGAGGCTAAGTAGTGGTCTTGTTTTGAGACTAATGGAGGGGATTTTATAGTATTTAATATATTATGATTCCTCTAGAGATGGAATTTACTGAATATTGATGAGGAGGTAAGTAGTTATGACATATAGGTCATGGTAGC
The DNA here is from genome assembly GCA_963277665.1 of Viscum album. Taxonomy (NCBI): domain Eukaryota; kingdom Viridiplantae; phylum Streptophyta; class Magnoliopsida; order Santalales; family Viscaceae; genus Viscum; species Viscum album. Next base: position 961,490,736 of record OY728150.1, read on the forward strand.
TGAGATCCCATGAGTTGAACTAAATGAATCGCAATATATATTTGGTATTAGTACTGTTCACATTAATGATGTGGAGGTAGTATCTTCCTAGTGATCACTTTGTTCTTTACTAAAACCACCAAAGTATAAGGTATGTATTCACCGAAATAGACCCAAAACCGATATAGTGGTTCCAGTTGGATTTCCAGTAGGACTATTACTTTGAGATAGACTATACTCTTGGTAAGTGAAATATGATAGAGGATTCCAATAGTTGTTTGTATAGTTCTCTCATGTTAGAGGATATTTTTAAGCAGATGGATTCCTAACAGTTGATAGTGGATGATGAGGGGGTGGGTATATCTTTTCTTTAGCCAAAGGTATTGAATAGTGCCCTAATTTATTATGTGAGGGAGGATATATTGTGATACATAAACACTGAGTTATTGTATGACAAAATATCTTCCAAATATTTACTAGATATATTTTCTGATGGAGGGAATCATGTCATTATTTTAGTGGGATGGATGGTGGTTTTTTTATGTGAGAGGAAGGGATGAGGAAATTTCACACGTATCATTTTGAGGTACATCCATGTGGATGAAATATGTACTGAGGCCTTCGGTATTGGTTTTTGTGGGATACCATGGGATGATGTGTGGATATATTCATCTCTTGGTGCCTCACGTAATAGTGGGTGAAGGCATAATAGAATGTTTTGGATGGTTTTCTATTGGATTTTGAGATCCATAATAGTTAATAAGATGGAATATAAATGGAATTTATGATTGTTAATCCATGAATTTTTAGATTAGATGATATCATATATGTGATAGTTGAATGAATTACAATGATAGTGATGTTCCTTATTATTAGGGGTCAATGTTTGGGGGGGAGTTTGGTGTACTTGTACATGTAGGGATCATATGTATACATGGAGTTCCTTGATAACTGTATATGACCGTGATATGTGGTTCACAAAATTGATATGAATAGTCCTCTAGGATCCACTCATGCACCATATGAAAATTACCACAACCATTCACCTTCAGACAGATGGGAAGACCAAGTGCACTATCAATGTGTGGTATGATATATTTAGGGTTTTCATTCTAGACATCTGCAAAAGAACAGAGGGAAATATACTATTGGTGTAGTTTTTTATAATAATAGATATCACTCTACTATTAACATAAAATCTTTCAAGGCCCTGTATGATATACCATTTAGGTCACCCTTATACAGGATTGAGATTGGTGAGTCATTTATTATTGGACATAAGATGTTTCATGAAACAATGGAGAAGGTCTAGGTGATCTGAGAGAAGATGAGGAAATCTCATAACAGGCCAAAATATTACCCAAATTGACCTTTTCAGCCCTTTGAAATTGAGAACAGAGACCAAATATTCCCTAGAGTCTCCCCATGATAAGGATTTAAGAGATTCCTCCAGGGAGTCGAGATATCCTAGAGGCACATTGGGTTGTTTGTGATCTTGTGGAGGGGTATAAAGATTTCATACTTCCTTGACTTACCCCTATAGTTAGAGCGTGTGCATGATGTTTTCTATGTTTTTTCATTTAGGATATACATTCATGATCCAACACACATTATTGACTATGGTGAGATTGATATTGAGGATGGATCCCCTTTAATAGATAATCTAATGGTGATAGAGGACTGGTAGGAGAGTATCATGCAACCATGGACTATTACCTTATTTTTTAGTGGAATGGGGGAAATTATGAGTGTTCCTCAGAGAGGGAGATCAAGATTCCAGATCATTATCCCCACCTATTTACTTATTTTTATTATTTTGAGGATAAAAAGTTTGAAGGGTGAATAATGTAGAGGCCCTTTTTTACTAGTAAAAATTTTCAACATATTAGTGAATATTTTTATAGAATGGTAGTAAGATGATGCAAAAGTCTTAGACCTAGTTTTCTCAAAATTAATTTTATAAAATTATTAAATATATTTTATATCGTGATCACAATGTTTTATAAAATAATGGTATATCTACTAAATCGAGTCTCAGATCAGATATCCTAAACCACAGCTGAATATGGAATGTGAGGATTACTCCAAGTGTGACCTAAATCTCATCAGTGAGAGGCAACTAGTAGAGGAAAATATTGTTGGGTGCATTTTAATTACATAAGTAATTACATTATTTATATTCAATTAAATACCCTAAATATAGAAAACCGCAATAAATACACCATTATTGTAAATATATAAGGTTATATTCATAATAATGGGACCGTTGAGAAGAGGATTCCACCTTTCTTCATTGGAGGATTTATATTATACAATGAATGTCATCCATATCATGGTAAATTTTGGTGTAACAAACACAAAGGATCTTCCCCATGAATGGAAAACATTTTCTTCACCAATGACAGAACTAATCTCAAGATAGAACTCATCAGTTATGCTTTCTTCCCTTATGATAAGATGATTCAAAAGGATCAATATAATATTATTCAATCTGAATTTAAATAATCTATTGTATGACCCCACATATTTGATTTAGATTTGTTATTCAATTTATTATTCTCATTGTTCCATGTTTCTCACCTTGTTTATCCCCAATCTATATTCATTGGCTAAGTACACTTGGAAAATTATTTTCACCTTTTTAATTGGTCCTTTACCTCATCATTCACCATGTTCTTCACCGTTATCCTATGGGGAGATTTTTTGACAATGTCGAGTGGGTTCTAGCATGATCGAACCCCCTGATTCATAGTAGATTCACATATGATTATTAGTTTGATGAGTGGAGGATGTATCAAAATTATTTTTGGGACACAAGTGATGATTCTCATGTATTTTTATCCAGGATCAATATGAAGATGATGGTTTGTGTACTAGTAATGCTACAACCTCCTTAGGGTGTTTGGAGCAACAATTTCTGGCCATCTGAGCTTAAAAATTGATGTCCTATGACGTATTGGTCATGAAAGGCTATAGATATGAGATATATGACATGAATTATGGTCGTAATAGTGGATAAAGAGGCAACAAGTTTATTTGTGAAGAAAACATCCCTTTATATGAAAATACCAACTACATGACATGTATTGAGATGAACACACATGTTGTAGTGGCACATCTATGGAGGCTAGGATTTTCTAGTGAGTTATGTATCACACACTATGTGGGACCCCCAAATGCAATGTGACTTGGTAAGAGGGACACCATGTACTTCAAGTGTACACAAACCTTGATATGGCTTGTGTGTACTAGAACATGGCCAATGAACATAGAAATAACCAAAAGGACAAGTGCATGACCAAGAACACATGGGAAGGACTCTAGTGGATGAGATATGCTCTGTGATACCTGTACATGATATTTATTAATAAATTTCATGTGATTCATGTGATGGCGATGACATTTCTATGATTTAGATCTGGACCACGTGTTGTGTGGGTTCCCTAAACATTGTGTAATCCTTAATGAATGTTTTTTAACTCGTATATCCTTTGTTTTGACCTATATTTTTCACTTTGATAAGTATATCATGATTGTTTTTACATGTATAATATGATTGTGGCTTTCATAGTTTCTTTTGAGAAAATATGTGAGATTTTCTGAGAACAATTCATGCTTAGATGGTGCTTGAGGATGAAAGTGGTTGTAAAGGGTCATCAAACTATGAAACCCTCCTGTCGTGTCACGGAATGAGACCTCTACCTACAGAGTAGAAAATTATTATTAGGATAGGGAATGTGACCTCAATCTAAATAGTGTAACCCTCCTTCTGGTATAGGGAATGGGTCATCTATCCACACGGTGTAACCCTTCTACTGGGATAGGGAAGGGATTCTCTATCCACATAGTGGAACACTCCTGATAGGATAGGTCATGGGTCTATTATCCATAGAGTGGAAACCTACTATAGAGACAAGGCATGGTTACCCTATCAACATATTTGAACCCAAATTCTTGGATAGGAAATGGTTCCTCTATCCATAGAGTGGAACCCTCATACTCGAATAGGTCATGGATCCTCCAACCATAGAGTAGAACCCTACTACTGTGTTAGGGAATGAGTCCTCTATCAACATAGAAGAACCCTACTATTGTGTTAGGGAATGATTACTCCATCAATAGAGTGGGAACCAGCAACTATGGTTGGGAATGAGTCGCCTATCTGATGAGTGGAACCTTCCTATCATGCAAGGTCCATGTGTCCTATTTCATGATATTGTACCACCTCGATTGTGTGACACTGTGGTGAGGTGTGGATCCAAATGGGTTCTCTTCAAAAAGACACATGGGAAGCTAAGAGTTAAAAATAGTCCTTTGGAATAGTTGGAAGAATATTTATTCTTAGTTGGGATATAAGATAGAGATATACTTTATATCTCTTCTAGATTTCTTATATGAGCACATATATTTGTTTTGGGATTTTTTTTATATTTTTCAATGGGATAACCTTGCTATTTCTAGAGTTTATATTATTTATCCCCCTCTAGTTTTTTAGGAATCCTATTGGGAATGTATATAATCACACCAGTATGGGATTTTTTTCTTACATGTAATTTATTATAATGATGATGGTAATGTAAACAACAACTATAAAGGATAATAGAGGATTTCTGGGTGCATATAACTTCATACAGTTGTCAACGAATGGGGGTATAGAGTTTGGATTTCCAAAATTTTAATTTTCCAGTTATTATTAGGTTTGGAAATAATTTTAAGTTCGAGGTGTATTTCTCGCCTTTAAATTTTCAATTATGATTTCATAAACAATTTAATTTCCAAAAAGTTTTTACATGAATGGTTAGTAATTTAGATGTTATTGTATTTTTTTTCCTTTGCACATATGCATGGATGTTGTTGGGTCTATATGTATATTTTCTTTGGTAATGGAATCCAAACATAGTTATGCATTTTGGTGCTATTCTCCAGCCCTAAGAAAATGGTGGTGGGTTTTGGGCTTATGGGGAATGACCTTCTACTATCTAGGTGAGCCCCAATGTGTTGGGTCATAACAGTTTTAGTTCAATAGAGTGGTAATAATGACACTGCTAGGTTGGAGAACATAAATTAGTCATCGAAGAAGAACCCTCATATTAGAGGTTTCATTGATACAATAAGGGAGGTTTGTGGATGTCCAAGATGGCACCATGATACTGATGAGAAGGTTGTCCTATTATATCAGTTTCCATAGTGGATTTTATATTTGGGATTTATTTGTGGTATTGAATGATGAATGGATATTGGAATCTTGATTGTGAGATAATTTTTCATTATAAAAGTGTTTATTGGATAAAAAAAGAATAACTGATCATGGGTGGATTAATATGATGAATTTTGTTATATGAGGATTCAACCATAGATTTACATGAAGGGATGGGTTTTGATTTTTGGTACGTTTTTTTGGAAAATCTCAGGATCGCATAACTAATTAATATATTATAATTGATATATTATATAGTGTTTCATTAAGTAAGGATAATAGTTTTAGACAAAATTTATACATAGGAAGGTTGAATAGTATTTTAATATAATATTGGATGCATTGAGGTGAAAACCACATCAAGCATGTCATTGTACTAATAAAATTATGACATCCTATATCTTTATTAAACATTAATGGATGATTTGTTACATAAAAGTTCACATAATACAACCCAAGAGGTCAATATGTATAGTGTCTATTGGAATTAGGTACATTACATAAAAAATAGGGAACATAACATATTTATTGAATACTTCTTTAACATTGTCTTATTATTCCATCATACCTGAAACAACATGGGATGTACCAGGGAGATATATAAGAAAGTGGAGATCTATAAAGAACAGTAATGGAATGACCATTCCATAACATTAATGAATTAATGCATGTAAGAAAATATTCCAATAATTGGGGCATACAAGGATTGAATATCATAAAAATGCTCAATAAGAAATAATATAGCATGATAAAATAAATGAAATCAAAGAATTGTGGTAACAACTTAAAACACTACATCATAAACATAGATAATGGATGACTTCCAAGACATGAGGATGGAATAATTACCATGATAGATTAGGTTCACTCCCTATACCCTTTCATGAAGTCTCATGAGCCTAAAAATCTACCCAATGCGTTAGAGAACAATATAGTTCTGGGCCCACTCGCTACATTGAATTCATTATCATGTTTAAGTGTTCCACATTGATCATAAAAAATTGAATAATTTTATCCACAATTATAATTCAATGATGAAGGAGTGTAGAATATATACATATAATAACCCAATAAAATAATTATAGGAAAATAAATTTGGATACACATTGTGGGAATTAGGTATAATAATTCACTACATTTTTGTTTGGAATTAAAATCTTGGTGAAATCTCCACAACATAACAGTATTTTATAAATGTTCATGGAAGGGATTAATGATAGTGTAAGGGGTATCTAATCATTTTGTAATAATAGTAAATGCAATGTTTATATGTAATAACATATCCCAATATTAGTAATTCATGAAAACTTGAATAAGATAATGACAATACCTTATGATAATGACAGTAACTTAAGATAAAGGAGAACAAAAAGAAACATAACCATTAGAGTGTGACTCCAAATGCTTGGGAGGAGCTTATTGAAATATTGGGGGGGGGGTCATGGGAAGAATATAATGAAATAATGGAAGAGTAAGTATGTGATCCAAGAATTTTTATTAAAGTGAAATGGGATATTGTGAGTGTTTATAATGGAAAAGTATTGAGATTTCTTTATTATTTCCCAAACATGGGTTTTGGAATCTATTTAATAAAATAACTAATACCAAAAATCCTAAAATGGGTTTTCCAATTTTTTATTCCAAATAAATGTGGTTTTAATTATTTCAGAAGGATAGGGGATGAAATTATTAAAATATTTTCCTTTTTCATGTGGAGGTGAGTCATACTATCATTGAAATAAGTCTAAAACCTTAAAATATATTATAGGTTTTGGAGGATTCATAAATGATTTATAAAAATAATTAAATAAACATAAAATTGAATTATTTTTAAGGTAAATCCTCTATTGGATCATGGATACCATTTATAGTATTTTTTAGATCACTTTTTGGTCATTATTTTTTCATAAAACACAACATATATTTATGTAGTATTTGATTTTTTTAAAACAAATCGACCGTCACAAAAAGTTATGGAACAATAATCAATGAATTATTATGAGATTATGATTTAAAAACTAATATTTATTTTATCCAAATAAATTTCTAAATATTTGAATGTTCACTTTTAAAATAATAATTTATATTAATTGAGAAATGCTAAGTTTTTTTAACAATAATAGTTTTTAAACCCTTGTAACAAATAAATTTCACGTAATAAAAATAATATGAACATTTATATTTAATAAAAAATATTTAATAAACATATTTAATTAATATAATATTTATTTCTAAAGTCATTAATTCTTTAAAATAAATTCCTTAAATGAATTTGAATATTACCTGAACATACATTTTTGGTTTTTTTGTAAAAAAAATATAAAAATATTTATAAAGTTATAATAAAATTAAAACATATACATTATTATTGGAAATATATATTTTCATATTATTAAGGTATTGATATATATCCCTTTAATAAACATTCAAATTCTTAATGGGTAAGGTGCGCGATCGTGATATTTTCATGGGGAGGTTCGACACACATGGTTTGGGTCGTGATTTATATGAGTTTGAAATTCTCCTGTAAATGGTTTCAATAGTTTTCAAGTTGTTAAATCTTACCATGGGATTGATCAAGGGAAAATCCTAGTGATTCTATATCCCTTAGAAGCTCCAATAAATAGGATTTATGTAATAAAATCCTACTGGTTGAGGCCATCACTTCCTTTTCCTATGTCAGTTAGATTTGTTAAATTTTTATATTTATACTAATCAAATGATCACTGTTCAATAAATATAATATCAATGGTTATGATTCTTAATAGTTTTTTAAACATGATAAGTTAAAATAAAACTGAATAAGTGTATTTGTTTTATATTACCATAATATTTAATAATACATTCACTTAGATCATAAGAGGAATTGTATTTATAACATTTCAGGTCATTAAAATTTTCCCCACATCAGAAATGTGTCAAATGAAATTTTCATTTCACACACTTAAACAAATGAGGATAATTGTTTTTCATCACTTCTTAATTTTCCCACCTCTCTTCTTCAATCTCATGGTTTCTCTCTAGCACTTTGACCAGGTTCATTATCTCATTTTGAAGAAATTTTTCTCTATTATATATGATCTTCACCAAGTACTCATCATATGAGAGATCATTATTCAATGGTACCAATTTTGAATTAACTGCATGTGATGGGTAAGGTATGTATTTCCACAAGAGGTATATATGAAAATCATCATTTACATGAGATTGGTTAGGATGGATTTATAGTTAACAGTCCACCATTCTAATGTGATCAAGGATCTCAAAGGGACTAATGTATATTAGAATAGGCTGTATTCCCAAATCTCATTATTTTATTCCATGGAGATATTTAGAGGAATACCATGTCTCCAACCAAAACCTCCATGTATCATCAGTGATTTTCTGCATTGTCATGACTCGTCCCTAGGGGCCCATATCGTGACTACCCCAAGCCCGCCTCCCATAGGCTAGGGGATGGCGACTAGCACCAAAGGCGTAATTCCCAAAGACTGGGAAGGAATTGCCTTTATAAATCCCAAACACACACAACCATAGTACATGCAGAATAAAACACTACGTAAAAGTAGTATAACAAGTGTACTGAAAGAAAAGGGGTGGGGGTAGAATAAAATCCCAACTGTACAGTAAAAGGAAAAGAAAAAACATGTACAACTAAAAACAAATAGCTGGAAGGTGTCTAGCAGCTCTTGGGTCATCCACCACAGATCCTACCTGAAGGGTAGGTACAGATAGCCTCCTCAGCACTCCACATCTGTCTGTCTCCTCCAGGTATCATTTCTTCTTGAGGTCCACCTCTGGGTATTGTCCAGTCCTCGCACATTATACCTCGGTCAGCGTTTTCTGTTTTCTGTATCCAACACAACGAGGTGCAGGCATAGCCCGTGCAGGGGTGAGTATAAAAATACTCAATAGGGACCTAGAGACCCCCATGGTCTGACAAAATTCAACAAGGATTAACCAAAAAGTTTGATTTCAATGGATAACCATTACTTAGGTATACTACCATACATATACCTATGATATCAAGTAACCCATCTCAATGATTAGAAAACACAAAGGTCATTGAATTAGCTCAAACTATGATTTTTCATTATCGAAACCATGGCTGTTAGAGAACCCCTCCTCTGTCAAGGACAGTGGGCCTGTTGTGACACCAAGGCACTTCTCACTAACCTTAGACTGCTGAGGTACTCCTTCAATCGAGTACTGCGGGTCTACTGCAAACTACCAGGAGCTCTGTCCACTGTGGCTCTGC